>CM044431.1:208513505-208559952 GCA_024363595.1 Xenopus borealis
AAACACCCCAGCCTTGTGACAAACAAGCACACAGCCATGCACATAGGGTGCACACCTGCTATTTTACCCACCAGTCAGTAAAATGATGCACTTTTCCAATGTTATAAAAAGGGCAGAAATATAAACACAGGAAGGACAGTATTTTACCAACTTTGCAATTTCAGCCATTTGGTTGCTAGGGTCCAAATTCCCCTAGCAACCATGCACTGATTTGAATAAGAGACTGGAATATGAATAGAAGAGCGCTTGAATAGAAAGATAATACGGTGGTTATAACAATAAACGTGTAGCCTTACACAGCATCTGTTTTTTTAGATGGAAAGCTGGAAAGAGTCAGAACAAGGCATAGAAGTAAAATACTATTTAAAAAAATGCAGACCAATTGAAAAGTTGCTTAGACAGCCATTTTATAAACAAGTCGGCTTAAAAGTGAACCACCCCTTTGAAACTTTCCTTTAAAGGGGTAGTTGACATTAACTCTTTCACTGCCAGTTAATTTGGTACTTTTAACAAAAAAAAAATTCCCCCTGCCTGCGCTGGCTTACTCGCCACCATGACACCCCATGCGCATAATGAAAAGCTGCCTGAAATTGTGGCAGCTTTCATTCGGCTTATGCGCATGATTCACATGTGCATACTGCTCATATGCATGGGGTGCCATGGCGGCTCACACCGGGAGATCCTAAGCCAGCGCAGGCAGAGGGAATTTTTTTTTTAACTACTAGAACCCCAAACCGGAATGCGGGCTCTATCAGCCTGCACCTTCGGTTTGGGGAATTTTTTAGCCCCGTAGGTGCCCTTTAAGTTCCCACCGTATGCAAATTAGGCATCGCTAGCATAACTGCGCTTTGCCTGGCGAACTAACGGTAGAACTACTGAGCTACCGCCCTGAGCGCAAATTCGCATCTTATTGAATTTGCGTAGTTCTGGCGAAAATTCACCTGGCGAAGTGCGGTGAACATTAGCGAAGCCAACACTAGCGAATTTTCTCATCTTAGTGAATTTGCCCCCAGGAGTCTACCAGGATGCCCAATATGCATAGATATACAAAAGTATGTGGTTATGTATGGACCCCAAATGAAAATAGTGCATATACCAAAGTACCAAACCTCAATGCTATGCTAAACACATAAGGAACAATACAGGGTTAAAATTGTGTAATTAGGGGTCATCCCATAGTCACGCTGCCATTGTATGTAATGGGTAAAGTACATGTGTGAGCATTTTATCCTATCAGAGGGGAATCAAAACAGCAAGTGGATCAGATGCATGTGGATGTATCCAGAAACCCCCAGGTCTCAAGCATTCTGGATAATAGGTCCCATACCTGTACTAATAAAACAGTAGCTTGTACTTGGGTTTATTTACTGTTTATTTCATTTTCTAGAAGACTTAAGGTATAAAGATCCAAATTCTGGAAAGATCCACTATCTGGAAAACCACGGGTCCTGAACACTCTGGATAAAAGGTCCCATACCTGTACCACAACAAATCTCTGGACAGCAGTACCTGTGGGCCCCCCAGTCCGACCCTAAGTTGGTGTGTTAAATAAATCCTGTTACTTCAGCAAATACTGCTAAAATGTAATGTAAGTGACACAGGCAGAGTTGTGTGTGTTTGGAAATGGACAGTGCAAAGTCAATTCAGTATAGAATACAGACAAAATAAGAAGACTGTGCTAAGGTGATTGCTCATTTATTTGTACAGCTTGTTGTGCAGAACTTTTACCATTTAAATTTTAAAGTATCATTTGAAAGACACACTCCAGAACCAACATGAACACACCCTCTCAACACTTACTCCTTCTACAAAATGGCAGCCACTTGCAACTTACCCCCCAAACAATGAAAAATATCAGCTGAGCCCTGCCTGAAAGTGACTGAACTCTCCCTCCACACAAGTCCATTATCCAGCACTCCCCTAGTACAAAAATGTCAGTTTTCTCCTCACAACTCCCATTATAAGACAGTCACCCTCCACACACACACACACACACACACGCACAGACTTCTCCCTCCTCACATGTCCCCCCCCCAGTGACAGACCTGCTGATTTTACTTTCCCTCACAGACACTGAATGAAGCCCTCCTCCCTCCTTGTGAATCACACAACAGCTCAACCCCACACAAGTCTGTGCAGCCACACCCTCCTCTTCCCTCCTGTGAGAATGGCATGCCAGCCTCCCAAAACACACAAAAAACTTAAGGTTCACCTCCTTCAAGTCAGCCCCTTCACATAACACACACGTGTGTACATCCATACTGCCACACCAAATCCTATCAGAGGAGTTCTCCTCTCCTCTCCTCTGGCCCAGCCCCACCCTACAGTGCAGTGTGTATGCAAATTAACCACACTGACTAGGGATCAGAAGCTGACTGACAGGAGAAGCAGCCAATCAGAGCTAAGCTTCAGAAACGTCTGCATTTGTGCCTTCCTGGTGCTGCCAGGAGTGTGTATGATGTAAAATAAGGAAGTACAGGAAGTCACTGTAGTGTTTTTTGGGGGTCTGTGACCTACCCCCACTGGGGGCCCATGATGAAGGGACCCCATCTGCAAAAGGATCCATCTGAGGTGAATATCTCATCAACTGCACATTTTTGGTTAAACATTTATATGGTAAAGCTTGTTATTTCTACATGAACTGTTACATTTTTGAATGTTCTATGAAGGTGAACAATTGTGTCGGTTGCATCGAGTTGGATTTGTCAAAATATACAGCCACTCTTTGCCGCTAATCCGCTGGCACAATTACCTGCCGGGGGGTGTGCGGGAAGTTACAGGAGACCTGTGCCGCTAACAGAGCATTAGAGGCTCTTTAAAGTTCGTATCGGTGGCATCAAGTCGGAGCGGTTATTATATACAGCCATTCTGTTGTTATGCTCTATCCTCCCCGCTACTAATCTCATACCTGGAGGCAGCAATATAGGAGCAGGGTGGTAAGGGCATAGATAGGTTTCTGGCTCCTGTCCTCTCTTATGACATTGATTGATTAATCATATACGCCCATTACAGTGCCACGACCAACGCAGCAGTGTGTTTACCGTTTAGTAGCTGATGACCTAGAGTCTTAATGGCTTCTCTCTCCTATATACATATTTTTTATCTTTTTCTGGTTGTTTTCTAATTTTATTTACTACTCTAAATAAAAGTTACGTCTTAGATTTATTTTGTTGGGACTCCCAGTACTGATTTATTGGGAAGGTGCAATTTGTGAATCATACTTTCTCTATAACTCTATAAGGGAGTAACTAAAACATTGAATTTCAGGCGTGCAAACTTTGACAGTTTAAGGGCATCTCTGCAACATATTAAGTGGGAAATGCTTTTCACAGGATTAAACACTGAACAAAAATGGGACGTCTTTAAAATGCTGCTTAATGTCAGTATATTCCGCTTGTAAGCAAGGAACGTTGTTTCAAAGCAAAACCTTTTTGGTTTAATAGAAGTGTTGGTGTTTTGGTGGGTAAGAAAAGACCTGCTTTTAAGGCTTTCAAGTTAGCTGGGACAGCCAAATCATTTATAAGGTACAAGGAGGCCAAGCTAAAATCGATATGGAAAAGGATATAGCAGTAAGCAGTAAAAAGAATCCAAATATATTAATAGTAAAAAATTTAAACAGGAAGGGGTAGGACCTTTATTATCAGAGGGGGGTCAGCTGGTTGATGAGAACAAGCAAAAAGCTCAGATTCTGAATGCATACTTTTTGTCTGTCTACACAAATGAGGAACCAGCTAATGAAGGTTTCCTTATTAATAGTCACAATTCTAATAATACATCTAATCTAATGATGCATGGTTCACACATGCTGAAATTCAAAAGAGACTAGAACATGTTAAGATAAACAAAGGTACAGGGCCAGATGGGATTCATCCCAGGGTAATTAACTAGCTTAGCTCTGTGATTGCCAAACCTCTCTACTTAATTTTTCAGGATTCATTCGCCGAGAGACTGGCGAATTGCTAATGTGGTGCCGCTATTCAAAAAGGGATCCCATTCTCTGCCTCAAAACTATAGGCCAGTTAGTCTGATGTTGGTGGCAGGAAAGCTTTTCGAAGGATTAATAAAGGATATGATACTGGACTTCATAGCAAATAACAATACTACGAGTTTGTGCCAGCATGGTTTTATGCGTAATAGATCTTGTGATGTTGTGATGGCTGATTCTGTTGATGCTTTCAAAAGGGGCTTTGGTGATTTTTTGGACAGACATAATATCAAAGGCTATTTTGATACTAAACTCTACAGTTAGTATAGCAATGGGCATATATGGTTTGTGTGAAAGAGTGGAGGGTTGTGTGTGTATGCAGGGTTTTAATTTGGAGGTATTAAACTTGAGGACTTTGTCTTTTTTCAACCCAATTTAACTATGTAATTATGTAACCTACACAGTGAAACCTCAATTTTACATATCCTGATATTAAGTTCATTTTAACGTTGGCTTCTGCCATGTGTATCCAATAAAGGCATTTTATTATATGAAAATTTGGTGCTCTGTGTTTTTCATTAAAGGGATTGTGTCATGATTTGTACCAAATTACGGAAAAGCCGTCTATCATAGATTACATTTTGATCAAATAATTCTGATTTTTCAAAGTTTACTTTTTTGCTGTACTTGACTCAGATAAGTTATAATGAATGCTTAATGGAAGCAAAGCAATCCTATTGGGTTTATTTAATGTTTAAATGATTTTTAGCAGATTTAAAGGAGTTGTTCACCTTTAAATTGACTTTAGGTATGATGTCAAGAGTGATATTCCGATGCAATTTGCAATTGGTTTTCATTTTTTATTATTAGTGGGTTTTGAGTTATTTAGGTTTATATTGAGCAGCAATCCGGTTATTAGTTTCCAAATTACTCTAACAACCATGTATTCATTTGAATAAGAGACTGGGATATAAATAGTAGAGGGCCGAAATAGAAAGAAGCGCACTAAAAAGTAGCAATAACAATACATTTGCAGCCTTATAGAGCATTTGTTTTTTTAGATGGGGTCAGTGACCCCTATTTGAAAGCTGGCAAGAATCAGAAGAAGGCAAATAATTTAAAAACTATAAAAAATAAATAATGAAGACCAACTGAAAAGTTGCTTAGTACTGTCCATTCTATAACATGCTAACATAAAAGTGACCCTTCCCTTTAAGACATGGAGATCCAAATTATGGAAACGTTCCTTATCTGGAAAACCCAAACATTCTGGATAAAAGGTCCTATACAAAACCTACCAAAATAACTGATTTTGACACAAAGGCGGCATGTACAAAGAAAGTATTTCCTGACATTTTAAAAGAATGAGCTCTAATACATCTTCTAGGCAAAAAGAGCCCCCCCCCCCCCACCAAAGACTGAAATGGACCCAACTGTCATTCAAAATCAGACTCCTAACTCCTGTATGAAGAGAGACTGTAGAGAGACCAATGCTGAAATGGAGAGAGTGAAGATTAATTTGGTTAATTTAAAAACAGGCCAGAATTTGTCACTGATTATATTTGGAAAAATATTTTAGGATGATGAATCTTATATTACATTTTCATTTTAGATATAGTTCCCCTTTAAAGTGTACAGGGTTGTAGGGTCTAAACATTCTGTAACACATGCAAAATTCCATGTGTTCCCCTTTAAATCATCTTCGTAGTCCTCACAGGCTGATACATTTTATAGTGAAGGAAAACATATCAACATCATAAAAAACCCTAAACACTTTGGTAATAATTCAAACATGTAACGTTCAAAGCAATGCAAACTGCAACTAGAATTCATGTTCAGTATTTTGTCTGGCCATATCTTATTCAGTATTCAGAGGATAGAGTGATGACGAACCAAACTAAAACATGATCAGAACTAAATTCAAGCTAAAATAACAAACCTCAGACTTGACTGTTTAAAGGGATTTTTCATGGGAAAACATGTTTTTTTTTCAAAATGCATCAGTGCTACTCCATCAGACTTATGCACTGAAATCCAATCCTCAAAATAGCAAATTTTTTTTGATTTTCAATTCTGAAATCTGACATGGGGATAGACATGTTGTCAGTTTCCCAGCTGCCCCCAGTCTTGTGACTTGTACCTGCACTTTAGGATGGACAGCGATTAGTCTCCAGGCAACAATCCTCACAAGGCAATTTTCAGCAACTCAGGAATTAGTCTCCCCAAAGAAGCAGTGCCAGGCAACAAATCTCCCTGAATCTTGCCATGTGGACTAGCCCTTAGAGTTTTTATCTGGACTACCTGTTAGAAGTATTAATACAGGAAAGGATAGACATGCCTGTTACTATATGCACAGACATGGGATCCATTATCCAGAAACCTGTTATCCAGAATGCTTTGAATTGTGGAAAGGCTGTCACCCATAGACTCCATTATAATAAAATAATCCAAATTTTTTAAAATTATTTTCTTTTTCTCTATAATTATAAAACCGTACCTTGTACTTGATCCCAATTAAGATATAATTAAAGGAGAAGGAAAGTTTAAAACTAAGTAAGCTTTATCAGAAAGGTCTATATAAATACACCAGTAAATCCTCAAAGTAATGCTGCTCTGAGTCCTCTGTCATAAGAAACACAACATTTCTTTCCTTCTATTGTGTACACATGGGCTTCTGTATCAGACTTCCTGTTTTCAGCATAAACCTCCAGGGCTAGAGCTTGAGCATGCTCAGTTAGCTCCTCTATCCCTCGCTCCTCCCCCCCTGCTGTAATCTGAGCCCAGAGTGAGCAGGGAGAGGCTCGAGCAGGGAGTAATGTCACAGCAAGCTAATATGGCAGCTGCTATCCAAAACAAACAGATGTAGCTTCTAGAGCTGAAAATCTCAGGTCATGAGCATTCCACATAACAGGTCCCATACCTCTATATATCTATAATAACAATAGCAACTGCTATTAATGTGAACAGACTAAACTGACTGATATATACACATATATATGGTATATAACCACCAATGCCTATACCCATCTCAGTAATTGTTCTTTATTGACATATGATGGAAACTGATCAATGTCTAAAGTAATAAATGGTACACATCCTGATGCATTACTGATATGACAATATAAAAAAATTAAGAAAATACACTCTTGGGGGCAGATCAAGGGTTGAATTTTGAAGTGAAAAAACTTAGGGAAATTCAACCATCAAATTTTTTTAGAAGTGTTTTTTTGGTCCGAATAGGTTTCCCTGTCTCCTACTCTGCCTTCCCTATGCTCCATGTGTGTGCCCTATTCTGCTTGCCCAGTGCTGCTTGTGTGTGTCATACTCTGCTTGCCCAGTGCTGCTTGAGTGTGCCATACTCTGCTTGCCCAGTGCTGCTTGTGTGTGTGCCATACTCTGCATGTTACCTGTGGGATGTAAGCCTGGTAGGGGCTTGTTCTGGGTTTTTGTTGGCATTCGTGAATAGTTATTAGGGGTCCCTAAGTTATTTAATAATGTTTTGGGGGTTTCTGGATTATCCACAGAGGACTAGGCATATGGCTGACTTAAATTTTTCACACATGAGTGATGAGGGATATCTCTGCAGTGAGCACCAACCATTTGATTTTTTGGTGTGCTACTACAGTTAGTTGATACGATCTTAAAAGTTCTTGTGGTAACGTGGTTGTGGTTTACAGTAAGTGCTGTTTAAAAGGGGGAGTGGTCAGCACTGTCTTCTATTATTGGCCCTCCACCACATAGGCCAGAAAAAGTTCGGCCCTCGTTACCACAGAAGTTGGACAGCACTGCACTAGAGGGTAAAACAGCATAATTATTATAATACTTAATTTATATAGTGCAGACATATTTAGCAGCACTGTACAGAGATTATAAATTATATGCAGACACAGTAGATTTTACAATCTAAAGTCCATTCACCCACTACAGTGAATATTTGCCTGTATGTTTTTGGTGTGTGGGATGAAATCAGGGTAGCTGGAAGAAAATTCTTGCGAATAGTTCCCTGGCTGGAATTGAATGCATACTAATGTCCACTGCAGAGATTACACATTTTTTATCAAAACTTTTCAGTTAATATTGCTGCTCCAGCAGAATCATGCACTGAAATCCATTTTTTAACAGGTGTTGTTCCTCTCCAGGTGCCTCCAGTCATATGACATATGTACTCTGATCAACTTCAGTCACTCTTTACTGCTGCACTTCAAGTTGGCGTGATATCACCCTCCTTTCCCCCAGCAGAACAATGTGGATGCAACAAGATAACAGATTCCTGGTTGAGGATAGCACTCAATAGTAAAAATCCAAGTCCCACTATGACTCCTCCAGTTATATTGATTTGGAGAAACAATAGCTTATCTGTTCAGTGCTGGCTCTTTCTAAAAGTACAGAGTCAAGCACAATGACCTCTGATGGCTGCCTACACACCAATATTACAGCTAAAAAAATACAATTGTTGGTTTAGGGAAAAAAATCTGAATGGTAGAGTGAACTATTTGTAACATAAACATTCTACTTTAGAAATTAAAAACGACACCAAACAGATCATGACAGAATCATTTTTATATTATACACTGGCATTTGTAGTGCAATACTATTTATTTTTCCTGGTTCTATGTATGCTGTGTTATTAGAAAGAGTCAGCTCAGATGTTGTGGTGTTTATACTGAATTATTACATGGCAGACAGATGTGCACTAGGTTACATGTTGCAGATGTCAAACTTCCACCAAAGACTATTCCTACAAACTCATCTACTGCTGACATTGTGAAACGTCACCAAGCCAAATACAAGGCTTATACAGATAGAAAACGTGGTGCAAGATAAATGCACTTTCAGCCTGGATCTTTAGTCAGAATTAAGAAACCAGGAATATTGAAACAAGGAGAATCTAAATTTACTACACCACTTGAAGTGAGACGTCAGCGAGGACCATACACATATGAACTGTCTGATGGACGCTTATGGAATGCAAGTTGTCTTGCTCCTGCTAGATATGATTTTGGAGATGTTCCATTTGATGAAGGACATTTTCCTACTCCTGATGCCAACTGCAATAGGGCAGAAGAAAGAGAACCTATAAGGCATACTGAGAGAATCAGGAAACTACCTGCATGGACCAAGGACTATGTCATGTAAAGAATATATATGCTTTAAGATACATACGGTTTAATTGTTACTGTTTATATGTTGTCCAAATGCTTTCCTACTATAGGGGGAATATGTGGTGTTTATACAAATGGCCTGCAGGTGTCACTGTGCATACATAGGACTTTCTGTACAGATTGAAAGTGAAAGTAAGACTTACTGCTGTTATGTAATGGCTGCATGAACCTGCTAATAAAGCATTGTTATACCCTCCTCATCCTCGGCTACCAAACACAACAGATGTATTTGTGTTTGTGTGTTAACACGGTTGTTCTGAGGAAACTACACTTCATACACAAAAGCATATGGGAAGTTTTATAGGCGTTCTGTATCTCTGGCCAAATACAGTAACCCTAACATGACTGTAGATATATTTTTAATTTGTATATTTAGTATCCCTTTAAATGTAAATATGTTCATACCTTTTCTATCAGTCTCATTATCCAGTCTGGTACTGTTTCTACATCCATATGCCATATAGTGCAAGAATTCTGATTATCTGAGGAGTCCTGCATAAAACAGATAGGAATTTGCGGTTAGTCAAATAGGCAATGAATTTTAGCAATTTTAGCAAGGTTTTCATAAAGGAAATCATTTTATAATTAAATCCTCTGGAGATAAGAATTTTAATCTAGTATTCAGAAAAGCTCAGTGCCTTCATTAAAGTTTATGTTTTAAACCTAATTAGAGATGTATTTATGGCACCCGTGCTATGAAACAGAAAGCAGATAGTAATCTGTGTGCTGTGGGAAGGACTTTGCTAAATTGAGAGGTCAAAAGGCCTTGCTTGCGCGGAGGAGTGGGATTTGTGTTAAATACTCCTGTAATTAATATAATTACATTAAAAGAGTTTCATAAGTAATTGACATTCGCACCACTACTATCGATTAATTTACTTTGCCAGAATCTGAAGTATTACAATACAGGGCAATCCTATGCAATCTAACAGTACATATGCAGGCAATGAAAGTTTAGTTAGGTTAAAGGGATCCTGTCTTGGGAAAAAAAACATTTTTCAAAATGCATCAGTTAATAGTGCTGTTCCAGTATAATTCTGCACTGAAATTCAATTCTCAAAAGAGCAAACAGATTTTTTTATATTTCATTTTGAAATCTGACATGGGGCTAGACATTTTGTCAATTTCCCAGCTGCCCCAAGTCATGCGATAAACTTCAATCACTCTTTACTGCTGTACTGCAAGTTGGAGTGATATCACCCCCTCCCTTTCCCCCACCCAGCAGCCTAACAAAAGAACAATGGAAAGGTAACTAGATAACTGCTCCCTAACACAAGATAACAGCTGCCTGGTAGATCTAAGAACAGCATTCAATAGTAAAAACCCATGTCCCACTGCGTACGATTCAGTTACACTGAGAAGGAAAAACAACAGCCTGCCAGAAAGCAGTTCACTCTTAAAGTGCTGGCACAAGTCACATGACAAGGGGCAGCTGGGAAATTGACAAAATGTCTAGCCCCATGTCAGATTTCAAAACTGAATATAAAAAAAAATCTGTTTTCTCTTTTGAGAAATGGATTTCAATGAAGAAGTCTACTGCAACAGCACAACTGATGCTTTAAAAAAACAAACATGTTTTTGCATAACAGTTTCCCTTTAATGTGGACATTTCAGGTTGTTTGCCATGACAGCAAAGACACCGTTCATTGGACTTTATGAAAATTGAATGCCTAACCACATGGCATTGCATATCTAGAGGGGAGAAACGTAAGACAAGTACTAGTGTTTGCACCTTTAGTTTATACTTATAGGGACTGCTGGATGGCCATTGCTTCCATGTGTTACAACTAAAGAACACAAAAACACCATGGTAAAAAAAAACCCACATGGTCAAACTCTCAATGCGCCATTTATCTAAGCTATACATATACTCATGGAATAAAAAACGTATATATTTAAACAAAAATGATAATTTGTAATTTAAAACAGAAAAAAAATACATGTTGCCTTTAAAGATAATTGTACCCAATGGGGGTTTAGTTTGTCAGTAGACCAAAAACACAGCACTGAATCTCCCAAAACAATCCTCATAAATGGTATCAAAATCACCTGTCACTTGCTGGTACAAGCACTTGCCTAATGATTTCTATACAAGAATAAAGTGTGTGGCAGTTTCAGGTGTCTTGGGCCCCCACATGCCATTGCCTACGTTTTTAGGCCCCACATGTCATTGCTTAAGTGAAGCTACTTCCATGTCTGAGAGAGAGGGTAAGGGGGTGTTATACTTGTTTGATGGTACTGTACCTCTACAGAAGTGAAGAGCACCATCTGTACAAATTCAATATTTTCCCTTTAAATACATGTTCTTCTAATCGTGGGTGGGGCATTGGTCATTTCCAAAGACAATTATTACAACCAGAAACTTATAAAGCGCTAACATATTGGCAGCACTGTACAATGAATGGATGGATATGCTGAACAATCAGATTCACACACAAAATAACCAACAGCTGAGAGAGTTCCCCTTTCATCATGGTTCCTTGCCTGGTAGGTCTCAGCCAATCCTAGTCCAGACAATAGGGCAAGACTTGATCATCCCTGCTAAAAGGTTGTGATTGCCTTGAGTTGGTACAGAAGCTCAAAACATATGTTGCCCATAGCAACTAATCAGCAATTTGATTTGAGCAGTCACCTACAGGTTAGAAAAAAACAAAGATCTGATTTGGGATTGGCAACTGCATGGGTAGTAATGGGCGAATAAATTTGCCAGGCGCGTATTAACAGCAAATATTCGAGTTCTCCGCTGGTGAATTAATTAGCTGCATCAAAAAAAATTAGTCGCTCCTGTCAGTTTTGACACCCATGGCAATTCTGACGCCCATGATAATATTTTGTACAAGTGCATTAAAGTCAAGGGGTGAATAATTTTGACGCATAACCGTTTTTATGCGCAAGTCTGAGGTGCGCCAAAATTTATGCAGGCATCAAAATTGTCACTTTGCTCATTTTTCGTTTCACGAATTTTCACAGGAAGTTTTTCTTGAAGCAAAACGTGCCAAATTCGTCCATCACTAATAACAGGTGATGTTTGTCTCCAGTGTTAATAAATACGCCCCCTAATGTACATCTCCTAAATACAGGGCAAGGAAAGCCAAAAATTTTATTTAAAAAATGCCTCCTGTTTTTTTAAGAAACCTGATTGTATGCAGTGAAATTGGTTTTTATTTTTGCCTTTACATCCCCTTTACTGTTTCCAACTCCAGCTGCAGGGACATAGATCATGGAGCCAGATTTAAACAGATAAACTGGGATTCTATTTGGGGGATTATTTTGCTGCAGCCACTGGTTCTGCAGAGTTGGAGAAAGTTTGTATTAAACAATACAAAAACTATAAAATCCACATTAGATCACATGACAACACAGGACCCAGTGCAGTCTGTATATTCTGATTATTAATCAGTCTCGCTGTATCCATGGGCGTCCGCAGAAAATTTTCCAGGGGGGGGGGCAAGGAGGCATCTGTGGGCGGGCCTGTGAGATAGGTGGGTGTGTCACTGCCATCAGGGGTGGAGCTATGCCACGGCGATCAGCCGATCGCCAGGTCAATCAAGGGAATCCTGCACAGTTTCCCTAATTTGAAAAACCATCCAGGAAGTTTTGACCCGGGCAACCCTTCAAAATACTGGTTGTCTGACAAGGGGCAACCCTAGTTCACACAAAGATGGCAAAGTGGCAAGTTCATGTATAAATACCCCTAGAACTCACAAGCAGATGGCACAGGGGCAAGCACATGTATAAATACCCCCAATACTAACAAACAGATGGTACAGGGGCAAGTACATGCATAAATACCCCCAGAACTCACAAACAGATGGCACAGGGGCAAGTACATGTATAAATACCCCCAAAACTCACAAACAGATGGCCCAGGGGCAAGTACATGAATAAATACCCCAGAACTCACAAACAGATGGCACAGGGGGGCAAGTAATTGTATAAATACCCCCAGAACTCACAAGCAGATGGCACAGGGGCAAGTACATGTATAAATACCCCCAGAACTCACAAACAGATGGCACAGGGGCAAGTACATGAATAAATACCCCCAGAACTCACAAACAGATGGCACAGGGGCAAGTACATGAATAAATACCACCAGAACTCACAAACAGATGGCACAGGGGCAAGTACATAAATAAATACCAGCAGAACAAACAAACAGATGGTACAGGGGCAAGTCATTGTATAAATACCCCCAGAACTCACAAACAGATGGCACAGGGGCAAGTACATGAATAAATACCCCCAGAACACACAAACAGATGGCACAGGGGCAAGTACATGTATAAATACCAGTAGAACTCACAAACAGATGGTACAGTGGCAAGTAATTGTATAAATACCCCAGAACTCACAAGTACAAGGCTACAGACTGCAATAGACAGGGCTTTCCTTGATTCGTTTTCTCCCGCGCTGCTATCCGTGCTGCTGGCCAATCAGATGCTCCCTGGCTGCTCTCTCTCCCTGTCACAGCTCAAGTAATAGGATCCGGCAGCTCTGTGACAAGGGAGGGGGGAGCGAGCAGCTAGGGAAGGAGGTAAAAGAACACGCTGCTGCACACAAGAAAAATCTTCAAGGGATCGCGACAGAAACCAAAGTAAGCTGTGGCCAATTGCGCAAACAGGTGGAAACTTATGTGGACAGTTCCAGGGGGGGGGGCACTGCCCCCTCTTGCCCCCCTCTGCGGACGCCCATGGCTTTATCAGCTTCTGGCAGATATTATTTGACTTATACTGTTTTGATCATTTATGACGATCCCTAAGCAGCCCAGATCACACTGGGCATGATTTTTTTACTTAATTAATGTTTTTCATTAGTCATTAGTTGCAATTCTGTAACTTTGTGTTTTGTATGAAGCACTGATAAGAGCTTAAAGGAACGGTCACACCAAAAAATGAAAATATTTTACAGAAATGAAAATATAATGTAGTATTGCCCTGCACTGATAAAACTGGTGTGTTTACTTTAGGAAGACAACTGCAGTTTATATAAACTGTGTAGCCATGGGGGCAGCCATTAAAGCTAAAAAAAGGCACAGGTTACACCATTCAAGCACAGGATACACAGCAAATCACACATAAGCTCTGTAGCATACAATGGGATTCTTTAGAACTTATCTGTTATTTACTGTGCATCTTGTGCTTGACTGCCCCCATAGCTACACATAGTTTATAAACTATAGCTTTATAAAACCTATAGTTGTGTTTCTAAAGCCAACACACCAGATTTACCAGTGCAGGACAACACTACATTATATTGTCATTCCTTTGAAACAATTACATTTTTTGGTGTTACTGATCCTTTAATGGGAATGTCAACCCAAAAAATATTTTTTTGCCTAATAAAAAAACATAATTATAAGCGATTTTGCACTATATATCCATTACAAGTTTTCTATGTTTTTTTAAGTTATTTGAATATTGATTGCTATCAATGTTATTGTCTGTCCTTTTCTATACTCTGATGTATGTGACTACTGATATAATGTAAGACAAGGCAGTTGATTAACAGACCTTTCTTTGTTGGGGAACGAAGACTTTAGCAACATTTCTATAAAAAAAAACAACCAGGAGTTAAGAATATTCTGCATTCAATATCAATTTTTTTTACAAAAAAAAAATTTTTAGGCAAAATATTATTTTGGGGTTGATTTCTCTTTGAATTGTGTTAAAACGCATGAAACTCCACATGTTCAAAAACTTTTGTCTGGTGTTCTTTCTCTTTAGTAATAACGTCATAGCTAATCTCTTGTGAGAACTACTAATTACAAAAGTAATGCTACACTGCTTACCATAACAACAGAAACACTTATGTAATTATATTTTAAATATTTTGCCTTGTATAAAACTCATGAATATTGCTAGAGACTGAACAAAGCCGTATATATTGTACTTACGAGGTTAAACCCCCATGCATGATCCTTAATGAAGCTGTCAGAATTGGCTACACATTTTCTACATTTCCGACAACGGAGAAGAGCACTTAATTCTTCTCCACTCATTTTAATTAACAATGCTGGGCTTTTCACACTCTGTAAAACCAGAATGAAATGTAGAGTGAAACTGTTAAATGTGTCTGCAACCAAGACATTTGATTGCTTGTGAGGTTCACAGTTCAAGGACAGTTTATTGTAGTTCCACTGCCATTCAAGGTGCTGACTTTTTTTCTAAAGAAAGAATGTGACAAGGAAATCATGAAAACAAGAACAAATGCAAGGTTTCTATTTCTGTTACTATTGCTGCTGGAATAAAAAGCATTTACGTTTCTCCGAATATGTGCTGGATTGTGTAAAGTAGTGTTGTATTAAGAAAGATACTTTTTTCTAATTGCTAGAATGTTATTGGCACTTTGAGTGATTGCATGAGGGAATCCATTTTACTGGTACTCTTGGGGGGAAATTCACTAAGCGGCGAAAATTCCCTAGCGATGCCTTCGCTAATGTTCACCGCACTTCGCCAGGCGAATTTTCGCCAGCACTACGCAAATTCACTAAAGTGCGAAGTTACGCTAAGGTCGGCGAATGTTAGCAAAGTAATGCTACCGTTAGTTCGCCAGGGAAAGTGCATTTACACTAGCGATGCCTAATTTGCATACAGCGTATAATAGAAGTATATGTTACAGCCACTACATTCCACTACACAAGCCCAGGAAACCTTTAATAAATAAAATAAAGTTGTCCTATTGCCCTACATGTGCCCCGTGTATAGTTGTGTTGCCATATGTTAGGAAATGTAGGGGGGAAGGAGGGTAACCCCCCCCAAAAAATTCAATCTTTTTCAGACTATCACCCTACAATGGTAAAACACACCAGCGTTTTTTTGGGACTAAGAAAAAATTTCCAATTTTTTTTTTTCAAACTCCTATATATTGTAATGAACTTCGCCAGGTCTGACCTGGCGAAGTAAAGTCTAACGTAAGTGCTAACGTTCATGAAAATGGTAATCTTAGTGAATTTGCGTAATTACGATCCTTCGCCTGGTGTAAGGGTGTGAAGTTGTGCTAGTCTATCTACTACACTAGATGTAAGTAAATTTGTGAAGTAACGAATCTACGTCATGCTGGCGAATTAGCGCTAGCGTATTAGTCGCTTCGCACTTGAATGATTGTGTATGCCAGTAATGATAAGACATTTTACCAAATAGAGCAAAAAGATTCTAACAGGGGAGTTCGAGATTGATTGCAAGGGAGAGAGATGGGAGGACAGTTAGTAGGTGGTTGCAATAGTCCAAATGGGCATGGATTATGGCACATTTCATGAGTTACTTTTGAAAGAAAGAGCCATAACTTGGTAATATATTGCAAGTTTCCAAGAAGAATATAATGCCCACTTAAAAAAGCGTTCACTTAAAAAAGGTTACTTCCTCTTGTATTATAAAGAGATCTGATGAATGTCAGAAATGTTTAATTGACAGAAATTAAAAAGAAAAGAAACCCTGTTGTTTAGGCAATCCTATGTTAGATACAATCCCAATAAATTGAAACAAATGATATCCTAAGATATACTTAAAGTGCAGTGCAGAAGTGTAAGTTAATGCATTAATAAATATGAATTAAAACACAGAAGCTACCAATTAATGGAAAAATCACCTTGAACAAAATCAATTGATTAGTCAATTCATTAAATTATTTTTCGTAATCGATTAATTCATGAAATCAATGATGTTATGAATTAATAACGAGATAATTCATTAAGTAGGTTCTAAAATCAATAAAGTTAAAGAATAGTGCAGTGCAAATCAATTATTAAGATGGATAAATGAATCATGTTTATTCTAATTAATTATAAGAATTTAATAAAGAAAGAAAAAGAAGATTAGGGAAGTAACCCAAAAATGGCTGACTGAGGTAAGGACCGGTCTGTTCCAATTCAAAGCATAAAGGATGGGAAATTGAAGAAAAGAAGAGTGGTGGAGCCACCCCAAATCTAACCGCCTAGTGATTTTTCTAAGGCTGGGAAGCCACAAAGCTGGAGTAGGCAGGGTTCCATTCCTACACTGCACTTTAGGTATATTTTAGGATTAGTGATGGGCGAATCTATCTCGTTTCATCGAAAAATTCGCGAAATGAGTCGCGGCACATTTTTTGACGCCCGTTGAGTAGTTTTTGACGCGTCGCGTCGTCTTCGAATTTAGTCGCCGGCGGCAAATTGCGTGAATTCGCGCCTGTCGAATAAATTCATCCATCACTACTTAGGATATAATTTGTTTCAATTTATTGGGCTAGTATCTAACATAGGATTGCCTAAATAACAGGAGTTCTTTTCTTTTTTATTTCTGTCAGTATTGCAAGTTTTGGCCGTGGCATTAATATGATTTGAGCAGGATAGGGTGTTGTCAAGTAGAACCAACAGTCAGTGTGACAAATGAACAGTGTATGTGAATCAACAGTGTCAAATCTCAATATGTGTAGCTGTATGTGTGAGTGTACATTTGTGTAGATTAGTTTGTTCATTTCAATAATAATAATACTAATATGCATAATATTTTTAGAGCTTTTCTCCTGCGTGACTCAAATGGCTTTATACATTACAAATTGAGAAGATGCTACTTATTGTATTCAAATGCCTGAGTGAATACTGAGGTTGTTGTGTATGAGTATAGTATGAGGATAAAGGATTTTAGTGCTACTCTGGGCACCTTGTGTATTCTTGAGTCTGTAGAGTGGAAGGGATGACCAGGAATATGAGGAACCAGAAGCTCTTCCAGATAAACAGGCCTTGATTATTAAGGTAAGAAGGTCAATTTTGAAGACAATCCTCAATTTAATTTGAAGCCAGTGTAAGGAGCGTACAACTGATGTTATGTGTCATTGGTGGTGTTGATGTGTAAGTAGCATGGCTGCTGCATTTTGTACCACCTTTAATCAGTGCAATTGTGGAAGACCATAATACAAGGCATTGAAGTAATCCAGTCTTGAGAATACAAAAACATGGATTTGTGTTGGCATGTCTTCTTCTGGAATCAGATCTTTTATTCTTGCAATGGAAGAATGCTGATGTGATGGTGGCCGACACCTGAGGGGTTACTTATCAAAGGTCGATTTTTAGATGTTTCTGAAATCTGAATGGTTTCTAATTTAAGAAAAACTCGAATCAGTGTAGTTGGGGTGAAAATCTCAAATACTCAAATTATTCGATTTTTTGGTGAATCACTCGAATTGATTGAGTTTTTGGTTGAAACCCACCGAAATAAACTTCATGAAGGCTATTAACATCTTCAAATGGTTCAGGGGACCTCTGCCATTGACTTCTAGATGACCTTGACAGGTTTTAGGTGGTGTATTTTTAGATGCAAGCTAGTTCCAGCTTCGTGGTATAATAAATCTTGAACAATTTGAGATTGAGCACTGTGGAACCCCATTAGGTAATTGAAATGAGGTTGATGAGTGTAAACCAGCCGTGACCTTTTGTAACCTACTTAACAAAAAAGATAAGAACTAACTGAGCACTGAACCTTCTTCCCCACAGAATGTTTTAGGCGTTCAATTAAGATGTTCTAGTCTACCATGTCAAACGCAGCAGAGGTATCAAGAAAGATTGGTATGGAGCACTCTCCTTTCTCTCTTGCCATCAGCAGATCATTCACTATAAGAACCAGTATGGTTTGTGTACTGTGTTGCCTTCTAAAACCAGACTGAAATATATCATAGATCTAGTTGTTTTGGAATCTGGCTTCAAACCTGCCTTTTCTATTACCTTTCCTAGAAAGGGACAGTTTGAGATAGGTCTTTAGTTGGCCACGGTCTCTTTGTCCAGAGAGAAATTGTTCTGTAAAGGCCTGAAAATAACTTACATTTCAATGTGTGTGTGGCATCTCTGCCTCGGTGTTAAAGGAGACATATAGGATAAATGAAAAAAAAAAAACTAATTTTGTAGGCAATTATGAGTAATATATGGTTAGAGCTCCCTATAGATATTCAGTGGTTCCTGTTTCATATTAGAGGTGGGTGTGTCCTAATGGTCCCTGCTAGAAGCACAGTAGGAATCACAGCCATGCAGTCACATAAGCAAAACAGTGGCGTAACTACCAGGGGTGCAGGGGGTGCAATTGCACCAGGGCCCCCATCCCTTTGGGGCCCTTCAGAGCCACAAAAATGGTTATGACAGGCAGTTATCTAGGGGTAGATTATACATCACACATGCCATCAACACTTCAGTATCCTATCAGGTCCTACTAGCTGCTGATTGGTTCCTGTCCTACAGTCCAGTGAGCTGAGTGCAGGGAGCATGAAGTGGAAGAGAAGGGAGGAATTATTAGGGTTTTTCCAGAAATATTCAATTAATCAGCCTGAAACACTACTTTTTAAAGCACAATTCTTCTATACCTAAATAAGTATAATGCACTGGTACTGTACGTTCTTATTTTTTTTTACACAAAATGTCTCACCTTCGGTACCAATGTTCCCTCTAATTCCTTCTCAGCTATGTGCCCCAAATGTGTGCACATTTTAAACTTACATGCACATTTTTAAAAACTTTGTGCTCAAAGTCAGAATAAATACTTAATTTCATGTTTACACACAAATGTGTACTATAGTCACAAGGTGTACAATAATCCCTGCTTATTTATGCTGAATTGAATTTCTCTTCATTTTAATTTCAATAAAACTAGCCTATATCAAGACCTGCTGAGTCTGACCAACATCCATACCTTCATCGACAAGTCCTACCAGAAACCTAAACCAACGGAGAGATGTAACCTTTTAGTAAGCCAGTTAGGTTTATTTATAAACCAAGGCAGTTCAGGAGATGCTGCTGCCCAAGACTTGGAAAGGGCCAATTGCATTTTCTGCACTAATAATGTAATTCCCCCTCAAAGACCTGCTCCAAGTGTCTTTGGAAAAGTGCACTGCTGGATGAACTAAGGTGAGAGCGCATTCATTTCAATGGAAATAAGCATAATAATAATGTATTTACAAGGTGGGTCATCTATACCAAACTAATGCTTCCTGTTCTTTCTGCTGAAGTTCTGACAGTTTAGATTTTGTTTAATTTGCCTTATTTATAGCAGAACTCAATGCACTGCAGATTGTAAAGCAAATTAGCAAAGCTAAACAATATATACCAGCTTGTAATAAAGAATATTTTGAAGCAGAGATAACTGGAGATAGTAGTACTGATGTCGCTGTGTGGGAAGGCATCATTAAGTGTTGTTTCTATATGTTATGTTATCTTAACTGCGGTGAAAATAGTGCAAATGACATCCTTAAAAATACACATTAAAAGCTGTGTTGTTATAAACAATAATGGCAACAATAAACTCATTCCAATGCATTTACAGAAATGGCAGAGCTAGTCGATAACTATAAATTATTCATACTCATAACAATATGTGCTTCGTTGTATTTTTAAATGTCAGACGCTACCCCCGAGCACTGGTAATTTAACTGGTGGAAAAAACGTGAACGTCTAAAGCACATACATTATAATTAAAGAAAATTAAATGTATGGTTAATACACATAGAAATTTATATATATCGAGGAGTGGGCTGCCAAATCATTATATTGTAACGTAATTATTCATTTTCAGATGCAGCACATTTTAATAGTTTTTTTTTTATACATCTAACGCATCCCTTTGACATGATTCAAAATTAATCTACAGGTGGGAAGGCTAGAAATGACTAATTCTTCCCCTAATCTGTACATTTGATTGGTATCATTTGAATGCAATACCATACTTGCTTACTAACCACAGTCACCAAAGCCTGAACCTCTACATTTAGTATAAAATCTAATATAGCTAGCCATACATGCCCAGATTAGATTGGAAAATTTGGTCCATTTTGACCATACTGCCTGAACATCTGGTCCTGTTCCACAGGTAATCCTAAAATCCCTCTTCACTTCCTGCTATTTTGGTCATTCAGGTGGTTAGCCCAAAAAAACAGAACAATGTAAAAATGGGCGATTGTACAATATCCATTCAAATTGTTTAAAGGGCAAGGAAAGTGTAAAATAGAATTAGGGTAGAATTGCTGTATTTTGTATACTAAACATAAACATGAACTTACTGCACCACAAGCCTAATCAAACAAATTATTTATGCTTTCAAAGTTGGCCACAGGGGGCTGTCATCTTGTAACTTTGTTATACATCTTTGCAAGACTAGACTACATACACATGCTCAGTGTGGTCTGGGCTTCTTAGGGGTCGTCATAAATGATAAAAAAAAGCTTCTTGAGTTCTGCATGGCTGGTAAGTAAGGCAGGGGCTCCCCCTGCTGTTCATAAGTATGATTGTTTCCGTGCCAGAAGTTAGGGACCGTCTGACAATTCCTATCCAAAGCACTAAATGAAGGGAGAATTTCACTGCATACAGTCAGGTTTCTTATAAAAACGGTACACATTTTTTAATTAAAGTATACTGGAGACAGATTTCTTTTTCATTAAAGAAAGTAAAAATGGGATTTTATTTCTTTGCCTTTCCTTGCCCTTTAATGAACAGGGTAACATTTGTGTCAGCCTTTGCATGCCCGTCTTTTCTCAGGGGTATTTCAAACTTCCCAAAAGTGAAAATAGGAAAGAATGACAAAAGGTTCTGCCGCGTGGCGAACCTTTTGGACCGTGCCCATTTTGTGACCACACCCCTAAATACCATGCCCATTTTACAAAATTTGGCAGGTTGTGGAACATGTTTTATGCAATTACATTTTTGCTAATGAAGGTGAATTGCCCTTTAAGTTCTCCCAAGAGTCCTGCTTATATTAAACATTTACAAATGCATCTGTGCATATATGAACTGAAATAGTTACAAATATATCTAAGTGCAGCACTCAATAGTAAAAACCCATGTCCCACTGCGTACTATTCAGTTACATTGAGAAGGAAAAACAACAGCCTGCCAGAAAGCAGTTCCTTCCTAAAGTGCTGGCACAAGTCACATGACCAGGGGCAGCTGGGAAATTGACAAAATTGACAAATAAAAAATTGTTTTCCTCTTTTGAGAAATGGATTTCAGTGCAGAAGTCTACTGGAGCAGCACTATTAACTTGTTTTCCCATGACAGTATCCCTTTAATGTATATTTTATCAACAACATTTTCCAGACATAGGGGCAAATTCACTAAAGGGTGAAGTGACTATTGCTAGCAAAAATTCACCAGCATGATATAATGTTATTACTTTGCCAATTTACTAACGGGCCCAAGCATCCCTCCGCTAGCGAAGGAGATAGACGCTACTGTTGCTTCGCACTCTAACGCCAGGCAAACTTTTGCTCTGGCGAATGGACATAACTCCACTTATTCACTAATATGCGGATTTTACTAAACGTTACCTCTATCACCAGACTTGCCTTCACCAGCTCTGACCTGGCAAAGTGCATTGGAGTGCATAGAACATCCTCAATCTTCAGTTACTTACATCATAATTTTTTAGCGTAATATCTTCTAAGTCCAAAAAACCTGGCGTCTTTTCATTTTTTCAGGGTGTTAGGCTGAAAAAGGCTTAAAGATTTTTTCGGGCACCTGGTTCCCCCCATACATTTTCTACCATATGGCACATCAACAGTGGGACTCAAGGAAGATAAATGGCAGGGATCCCCCTTTGCCGTTTATTAGTGCGAACTTGCAACGTTTCGGGGTGACCCCCTTTCTCAAGCATGCTTGAGAGTGCACATTCGCACTAATAAATGGCAAAGGGGGATCCCTGCCATTTATCTGCCTTGAGTGCCAGTGTTTTTTCTTTTTGTGTATGCAATTGCTGGGGGTGGCCGTAGCCTCCTACACTGGGCACCAGGCTTCTATACAGAGGGAGAGTTAGGAGTGTGCGCAACTTCAGCTACATCCTGGACATTAACAGTGGGCTCATGTGTAGGACATTATAACAACTCTATTTACTTTATTAAGTTTCCCTTGGCATGTCTAGTTATCAGTGTAAATGTAATGTGTTAGATGCACCATGTAACATAAATAGCTCCATTACACTTTAAATTGCTCACGTATGCAAATTAGCATGAGCACAAGAAATCTAGTGAAGTTGCTAGATTTGCTAGAATTGAACACTAGCGTAGCTTCACTTTGATTTGCGAGCTCTGGCGAAGTAACGCTAGAGAAAATTAGCCAGCGTTCGGAGTGTTGCGATGGCTGCAAACCATCGCTGGTAAATTTGCACTCTTTAGGGCCCTTACACACGGGCGTTTTTACCTGCGCTCCCCTGCGATCCATTTTTCTGCGTTCAGCCGCAGGGGAGCGCAGGTATAGACGCACTCAATTATTTTCAATGGAGCTGTACTCACACGAACGCATGTAGGCGCCAAACGCAGTAAAAATGCAGCATGTTGCGTCTGAACCTGCGTTCGGCGCTTACACGCGTCTCTTTGGTACAACCTCATTGAAAAGAATGAGGTGCGTCTAGACCTGCGCTCCCCTGCGGCTGAGCGCAGCCAAACGCAACGCAGGGGAACGCAGGTCCAAAACGCCCGTGTGTACCGGCCCTTAGTGAATTTGTCCCATAGTATTGAATTGGTAGAAACTGTTTAAGGGCCCTTACACACGGGCGTTTTGGACCTGCGCTCCCCTGCGTTGCGTTTGTCTGTGTTCAGCCGCAGGGGAGCACAGGTCTAGACACACCTCATTCTTTTCAATGAGGTTGTACCAAAGAGACGCGTGTAAGCGCCGAACGCAGGTTCAGACGCAACATGCTGCATTTTTACTGCGTTTGACGCCTACATGCGTTCGTGTGAGTACAGCTCCATTGAAAATAATTGAGTGCGTCTATACCTGCGCTCCCCTGCGGCTGAACGCAGAAAAATGGATCGCAGGGGAGCGCAGGTAAAAACGCCCGTGTGTAAGGGCCCTTAAAATGAAGCATTCTTAGTTTAAGACTAAGGTGATTTCACAGGTAGAATGGACAATTTGTGACACATTCTATGACCTTTATAAATGTTCAGCCATGAGGTGGTCGGTCTGCAGGGAACACATCTATACTAGAAATAGGATATGCCTGCAGTGAGCTTGAAATCTACTGATAACCACACACATGGCTCTCTATTGTATCACTTCAATCACTCTATTAAAATTTCAAGAGCTTGATACAATGAATGCAGGGAATCCCGAAACAAACACAGAAGCATTGTTTAGTTGCATGATATTAAATCAAATGTGAAAAACTGTCTGTGCAAAACTTTAGGTACCCTTGTAATTTTGCTAATTTGAATGCATGTAACTGCTCAATACTGATTACTGGAAACATCAAATTGGTTGGATTAACTCATTAAGCCTTCAACGTCATAAGCAGGTGTGTATAATCATGAGAAAATGTATTTAAGGTGGCCAATTGCAAGCTGTGCTTCTGTTTGACTCTCCTCTGAAGAATGACAGCATGGGATCCTCAAAACAACTCTCTGAAAGATCTGAAAACAAAGATTGTTCAGTATCATGGTTTAGGGGAAGGCTACAGAAAGGTTTAAACTGTCTGTTTCAACTGTAAGGAATGTAATCAGGAAATGGAAGGCCACAGGCACACAGTTGCTGTAAAACAAAGGTCTGGCAGGCCAAGAATAAAACAGGAGCAGCATATGCGGAGGATTATGAGAATGGTTACAGACAACCCAAAGATCATCTCCAAAGACCTGCAAGAACATTTTGCTGCACATGGTGTATCTGTACTTTGTTCAACAATTCAGTGCAATTTGCACAAAGAATATCCGTATGGCAGGGTGATGAGACAGAAGCCCTTTCTGCACTCATGCCACAACGCTTGTTGTATGCAAAAGCTCATTTAGACAAGCCACCAAGTCATTTTGGAACAAAGTGCTTTGGACTGATGAGACAAAAATTTAGTTATTTGGTCATAACAAAAATCACTTTGCATGGTGGAATAAAAACACCACATTCCAAGGAAAACAACTGCTACATACTGTCAAATTTGGTGGAGCTTAACACCAGAGGGATTGATACAAAACACATCAGGTTTTTATTTTTTCAAGGATTGTTTTACTAAAACCTTTTTTTAATAAACAGGTGTGTCAAACTCAAATACACGTTGGGCCAAAATTTTTTTAAAAATGCTCCAAGTTGAGGGGCAGACAGGATCAGTGTTTATTGAAAACAAATTGAAATTACTATTTTTGTATACATGGAACCAGGAACTAACACAGTACAGATGGCATTTCATACAAAACAACATAACTCTTTATGCAGTGTTTACAAAGAGTAATTTAAACATACTGTATACCTTTAACTTTAATAATTTTGCATATTCGATGATCGAAGTGGCCAAATGTGCATATTCGAATATCCGATAAAATTGTACAATCGGAATTCAATCGAATCTGATCGAACTTCGAATTATTCATGTGAATTTTGTAAATCTGCCCTTTGGTGTCTCATCTTGGAAACAAGTTCATCTATGTCTGTAGTCAGGCTCTGAGATGAGGAAATCCTCAAGATTGAGTGGAGGTGTTCGCAGTAAGACAACTCTGTGTGATGCTTTGTTTATGTTCATCAAAGAGAACAGGTTTTCACACAGGTATGTACTGCCAAATATAGAGAGTATTGAGCAGCTTGGGTATGAAGCTGGGGCATTGTGTCAGGACTATATTGGAGCTAAATCAGCTCCATTTGGAGGTCTGATGTTGCGTTTTCCACGTCAACTGAAAATGGATTACTGAACAGTTCAAATCTGTTTCTTTGGGCTTCAAAGTCGACAAATCAGTGTGTGAATTGGGCACCAAGCATGCTGAGTTTTTCAGCAAACTGTGTACTGAGGAAGAGGGTGGTAGAGACCTGCTCTTTCATGGTTTTTGGTGCACAGAAAATGGCACAAGTTCTCTTGCAGCATCTGCGTCTCCCATAGGCACAGCTTGATTTTAAAGGCCCTCACTGTAGCGTACATGTCTGTGATCACACGGCCCCCGGCCCTGAAGCTGCAGGTTGAGTGCATTCAGATTTTTCAGGGAGAGGAGTAACGCTAGCTCCACAAGTAAGCTGCTGATACACAAGCGGAACAGGGACTCCTGTGTCTTTGATTGACATCACACTAGCAGTGCATCATGGGACTTGCAGTTCTAATAGTGCAGAGGCAATACACATATATATTATTATCTAATAATAATTATAAATTATCATGCAGGCCAAAGACAATCCCTTCGTGGGCTGGTCCTGGCCCGCGGGCCTTGAGTTTGATACATGTGATCTAAAACCTGTTGAGGTCATGTAGGAGTCAATGGCAGAGGTCCCTTGAACCATTTGAAGATATTTTTTGCCTTCATGATTTTCGTGTTTTTTTACAGTGGTTCAAAAACTCGAATAAATTTTAGGTTTTCAAGGTTTTTTGAGTCTGTAATGTTCTGTGTTTTTTCATACATAAGCAAACATTCGAATTGTGAGTAAATAACCCCCTAAATTTGAGAACATCTAGTTACATAAACTGTTGGGATATTGCTCACTATGAAGTACAAAATATTGATAAACTTCCTTTTTTAAAGGAGAACTAACCCTTAAAATGAATAAGGCTAGAAATGGCATGTTTTATATACTAAATTTAATGAGCCAGCCTAAAGGTTCAGCATCTATAGTAGTATTGATCCAGGCCTTTAAAGTTGTCATAGGAATTTCCCATCTTGTATTTTTAGGAGTGTCAGTAACACGCACATGCTCAGTGGTCTCTTAACAGCTGTTGAAAAGCTAAGCTTAGGGGTCGTAGCAAATCATCAAGCAGAAAACTAAACTATCAGCTAACTCTACAAGACCGATTATTAAGGGGCCGATTTACTAAATTCACGTGAATAGATAGAAGTTCAATCGAATTCGATCAAATTCCGATCGTAGGATTAATTCGATTGGTCGAACATGCAAATTTCGACTGCCTACTTCACCAGATTGGACCTACCAAATTGTAATAGAAGCCTATGGGAACCCTCCCATAGACTTCTGAGGCTAAGTCCTGATCGAATACGATTCGTACGAAAATCGAATGCTAATCGAATATCGAGGAAAAACGAATATTTTTTGGGGAATAATAGTAAATTTGCCCCTAAATGTTGATGCTGATTGTGTACAAATAATTTGAAAGATTTAATAATTAGCCTTATTTTGTGGCATTTATTTTATATATTCTATACATGTGGGTATGCACACTCACAATAATCAAACATTAACCAGCGGGTGTATGCATCAAAAAATTTTTACTGAATAAATTAAAAATGCAATTAAATTCACATATACAATGTACCAGTAGTACAATATACAATTATTTTAAGTAAGAATATACATACCCCAAAGGAGAACAAATGCAAAATTTGGCAAACAGATACACCTACAAGCAGCAGATACGCAGGCTACTGGTGAGAAAGCCCCAACGTTTCGGCCCAAGGCCTTTATCAAGGGGATTCTGATGTGTTAAAGTAGTTATGGAGGTATATATACTGTGTGGAGCAGGAAGCCAGAAGCCGAATTTTCGTGCGCTCATTGCGCCTATGTCAGTGACGTCACTTCCGTCCACGTCACTCCACCGGATACTCTATCCAGCGAGCTGACGTGGCGGTATAACATGTGCGCCCCAATCACACCACTCTATGCTACATCCATAGAGAAGTGTCCCGCCTAGCAACCCAGTTACGCGTCCTAAGCTACTGTCATAAGGCCAATCATGCATATCGCATACTGCATCGTCTTCAATCACAGATGTAAAATTGACATATGCGGTCACATAAAAGTCTCTTATCACACTTGTACTGGCCCTTAACCTCTCCACCATAATTCCATTAAAAGATATATCCTCAGAGAAAAGTTAAGAACATAATTCAACTCCATTGGCACTTGTTGCAGATGGACCAAAAATTGAAACCATGGGTCATGAATCCACCAATCATGGCATATAAAAGAGCTAATAATTTGAGAGATCATCTAGTCCATGCGTACAACAACCCCAGTAAGAAGGAAGGCACTTGGTTGAGTGGAACGAAAGGGATGTTTAAGTGTGGGAGATGTGTTAACTGTAATTTTGTGGTACGAACTGATCAGTTTAATCACCCGAGGACAGGTAAAGGTTATCAAATAAAGGACTACATAAACTGTCAAACTGACTTTGTAGTGTATATTCTTAAATGTCCCTGCGGTAAACTATATGTGGGTGAAACAACAAGATCTCTGAGCACTAGGATTGGGGAACATAGAAGTGATGTGAGAGTAGGGAAGAACACATCCCCAGTTGCCAGACATTTTGCACAAGAGAAGCACCAGGTTAGCCAATTGAGGTTTATGGGGATAGAACATGTGAGGACTCCAGTGAGAGGAGGTGATAGATTCAGATTATTAAAACAACGGGAATTACAATGGATTTACAGGTTAAATACCCTTTACCCATATGGCTTGAACGAAGATAGGGAGTTGTCTCTCTTCTTTTGAGGCACTACTTGTTGATTGTATAGTAGGAGTTGTTTTGATATGACCTCAGCCTGTGTAGTTGATGAGAATCTATTAGATTTTGATGTTTTTAAATTTTGTTTTAAAAATTATTATCTGTTATGTTTTCAGAGAATGGTGGCTGTGCATGTTATATAGTACCGAAGGCACGAGCAGCTTAAGTGTATATGGACTTAACATGGGAGGAACATGAGGACCTATGCTTCTCGACAATTTCACAATATACAATTCACAGTATCCATGGGGGAGGGGGTATTTATGTGTAGCATGTTTGTTTTGTTGCACCAATGAATTTCTGTCTATATTATATGCATTGAGGGCAATGTGTCTTGAGAACCAATGCTATAGATTGAGGGGGATATATTTTCGATATATTTTGATAGTGAATCACTAAGATGTATATACGAAGCAAAATAATTGTATTGTCACTTGTACGATGGGATGAGCACTGTGGTATTTATTTATTATTAGAATGTGTGTTTTTACTGATTATTTAAAGATTAGCACTGTCACTTTAAAAATCTAACAAGTAATGTCACTTTAATAGTGGAATTGATTACAATTGATTGTTTAAAGATTAGCACTGTCACTTTTAAAAAAAAAAATTTAAATTTTTTTTTTTTTAATTCTGTCACTTTAATAGTGGAGCCAACTGTAGAGGCTACAGCATAAACATGTGTGGATTGAATCAACTTTTATGAATATGGTTGGATATATTGTATTCATGGCTATATGTTCATCCCGTAGGTTTAAGAATAATGCCTATAATGAATTAAGGAAGATCGTGCATGAGCTTTACATTCTCTGAGGATATATCTTTTAATGGAATTATGGTGGAGAGGTTAAGGGCCAGTACAAGTGTGATAAGAGACTTTTATGTGACCGCATATGTCAATTTTACATCTGTGATTGAAGACGATGCAGTATGCGGTATGCATGATTGGCCTTATGACAGTAGCTTAGGATGCGTAACTGGGTTGCTAGGCGATGACGCGGGACACTTCTCTATGGATGTAGCATAGAGAAGTGTGATTGGGGCGCGCATGCTATACCGCCACGTCGGCTCGCTGGATAGAGTATCCGGTGTAGTGACGTGGACGGAAGTGATGTCACTGACATAGGCGCAATGAGCGCGCGAAAATTCGGCTTCTGGCTTCCTGCTCCACACGGTATATATACCTCCATAACTACTTTAACACATCAGAATCCCCTTGATAAAGGCCTTGGGCCGAAACGTTGGGGCTTTCTCACCAGTAGCCTGCGTATCTGTTGCTTGTAGGTGTATCTGTTTGCCAAATTTTGCATTTGTTCTCCTTTGGGGTATGTATATTCTTACTTAAAATGATTGTATATTGTACTACTGGTACATTGTATATGTGAATTTAATTGCATTTTGAATTTATTCAGTATTTGATGCATATACCCGCTGGTTAATGTTTGATTATTGTGAGTGTGCATACCCACATGTATAGATTGTATGGTTGGGGGATTGAAGTAGGTACACCCCTGGGTTATGGCACCTCTGTGAAATTCAAGTACTATATTTGACTACAAATTGGTAGTGTGTTAAGGAGTGCCCTCCATTTATGTATTTTTCTATTTATTTAATATATAGTCAGGAACATTCCAGGGACTGTTGTCGCCTGAGGCTGTAAAGATCTCTGCTGCCCCCCTCCCGCTCCGCGCTTCTAACTTTTAGGGGCACATTTACTAAGGGTTGAAGTGAAAAGTCAAATAAAATTAGAATTTTTAAAATTCGAATTTCTAAGTAATTGTGGACTACTTCGACCATCGAATAGCTCAAAATTCGATTTGAAATGAAAAAATTCGAAAAGTTTAATTTTCGAATTTAAAAGTACTTGCCCTTTAAAAATCCTTCGACTTTTACTTTTCGCCAGCTTAAAGGGTGGACAGTGAAGGAAGCCAGAGGCTGCACCCAAGACATTCAATTGGATCAGGCTGGCACAGGGAAGCCACATAATGTGCCTGGAGAGACAGAGAGTGTGAAAGGAATCCAGACTGGAGGACAAACAGCAAGAGATTCCCATCTGAGCATCCAAAGGGGCTGGTAATCACACTTTATGCCTGAATGTGCTGGATTTGCCTGAAGAGAGCTCTAAAGTTTTTCCAAAGAGGATTTGAGTATCCTGGTTAAAGGGACAGTACCCAAAAGAGATGCTGAAGATTATTGGAAGGACATTAAAGGACTTTGACGTTCCATAGTTAGCTAGACAGTTTGCGCTAGCAAGTCAGTTAGTGAGGCCCTATTGCCACCAGTTAGGAGTGCTGCATGTACTAGTTGGCCAGTTATTTTATTCAGTTTAACCAATACTGTGTGTGTGTGTTATTACTGTATTCCTAGTGGGGTCACCCATAGGTGCATTCCCAGATCCCACTAAGTGGAGGCACTGCCACTAAGTGCCAGGTACCCAGTCTCTCCCAATACTATTGCGGAGTGGCTCTGGTTTGTCCCGTGCCAACAGGTAAGTGCCACGCAAGGAGTGTAACCCCGACAAAGGGGCATCGAAAGGGTTACATAAGATTATGGGGAAGATTTATCAAGGTCGAATTGAAAATTCAAATTTGAATTTTGTTATTTTTTTATGGTCAAAAACTGACAAATTTGACTAGAGAGTTGTCCAAATTTGATTTGATTTTTTTTTTTTTTTTTTAAATGTAATTAGATTTTTGAGATTTATTATACTCTGGCCCTTTAAGAATTCGAATTTGACTATTCACCACCTTTTTTTATCGAATTCGACTAGAATTTCTGGGTCATTTAAACTTGTCTGAGTTTAAAAAATTTGATTTTATTAATAAATTTTGACTAGTCAAATTTCGAATTTATGGAAGTTTAAAAAAAAAAAAAAAACTCACATGAATTCGAAATTGGAATCTTGATAAATGTGCTTCCCAGTATAGCACAACAAAGAATAAAATGTGTTACTATGCAGATTTGTTCAGGGTTTCTCTTCATTTAAAAATCAGTTTTTGGCCCCTCTGCAGAAAACTCAGATTATCCACAAGCTGAAAACCTATTTCAGAGTGTGCCAGCAGGGTTATATTTCTATCTATAGTGGGAAAATAAAATTTGTACCGGATCCCTCATTAAAGCTGAATAATTTATCACACATTAGGCTTTAGTATCATTAGGAACAATCCAACTGGTATATGTAGGGGAAAATACACAGTTTCTTATGGCATGTAATGATTATTCAACTTGCAACATGATTCAGAAGCAGATTGTTGCCACTGGCAATAGTTTCTTTAATCAATTTACACAGTACATGCGAAGCAGCCTGGTAAGTGGCAAAATGATGTTGGAAAACTACAGCAAACAAAATAACATGAGACATCTTTAATAAGCACATGTAGGTATGCATTTATGTAATTGTAAATATATTTGTAGTGATGGGCAAATCTACCCAGTTTCGCTTCGCCGGCAAATTTGCAAATTTCCAGCAAAATTTGCGAATTGCCGAAAAAATTGGCGAAACGAGTTGCCGCACGTTTTTGACGCGCGTTGCGTCATTTTCGTCGTGTCATGTCAAAAACGACGCGCAACTCCTTTTTTTCGGCAAATTTTCGCCAGGCGAAATTTCACTGGCGTTTTGCGAATTTATCCGCCAGCTGCGAATCACAGGAATTCGCCGCGAATTCGCCCCTGGCGAATAAATTCGCCAATCACTATATATTTGTGCATGGGGGCAGCATTCTTGCTTTATTTCATTACATATAAATTCAGAACTGTGATGAAAACAAATAAATACATTACAAAATTGAAAATTCATTTCTATTAAGAAATAATGATGCATTCTCTTATTAATTCCTTACAATTCCTACAAGGAAAGCTTCGGAGACAGTTTATTGTCGATAAATTAGCTGCAATAGTGCAAGCTAGAATGCTATATTTATTCTGTAGAATATTTTACCATATCTGAGTAAAAAGCTTTAGGAGCTCTCTGTCTGGTTAGGATAGCAGCTGCAGTGTTAGCTTGGTGTGACATCACTTCCTGCCTGAGTCTCTCCCTTATAGCTCTGGGTTCAGATTACAACAGAGAAGGGCGGGGAGAGATGCAAACTGAGCATGCTCACGCCTGGGGCAAGGAGGTTTAAGCTGAAAGCAGGAAGCCTGATACTTAAGCCCATGTTTGAAGACTTACCCTGGTGGTCCAGTGTGCCAGTGCAGATGCCTGCCGTGCAGATGCCTGCCGTGCCTTCGCTGGCGACGCCGGCTGCAGTGATCCTCTTTCCTGGGTGCTTTATTCTGAATCTGACTCCTGTTTTTGACTCCTGCCTGCCTGACTATTCCGTTTCCGATATCCTGACCCGTACCTGCCTGACCATTCTGATTAACCTCCTGGTTTGACCCTTGCCAGTCTGACCTCTTGAACTCTGCCTGCACCTACCCAGCTTGTTTGACTACGCTCTGTCTATTCCAAGAACTGTGCTTTCCGTCCTAGTCCTTGCAAACGATCATGCCCCATTGCTCGTCCAGAACCTTCGCTTTGCTCCTCTCTTTATGAGACCTGGCGGCATCCGATTAGCCGAGGGCTCCTCCTGAGGTTTTAGAGGCAGAAGCAAGAGCCGTGACCAGGGAGTCTAGCATTGGTTGTGGATTTTGGGTGCCGTTAATGACACCATGGGGCAGATTTACTAAGCCTCGAATTTGAGCTCCGAATAATTGGCGAATAAATATTCGACAAAATCCAATAAAATATTTGCCGGTCTTGAGCGCTTTTCGACTATTTGCCAGAATCGTACGATCGAACGATTCTACAAAAAGTTGCAGAAAAAAAACCCAAACTTGCGAATATTCGCCAAAATCGTACGAATCGAATGTTCGAAGCCTTTACGATTAAAATTCGGCAAAAGACTTAGGAAAAAAAGCATATGGGGGATTCCCATAGGCTTCTATTGCAATTCGGTAGGTTCAATCTGGCGAGGTAGGCAGTCGAATAAAATTTTAAAGGGCAAGTTCTTCGACTGGCGAATAGTCGAGCGATCGAACAAATATTTATTCGATCTATTCGATGCGACCAAATATTCCATATTAAATAGTCGAAAATACTTAATTTGCATATTCGAATAGTCGCACAATTGAATAGAGACTATTCGAGCGAATATTCAAATCCTTCACGGGAATTTACTAAATCTGCCCCCATGTGTACACAATAGAAGGAAAGAAATGCAGTGTTTCATTTGACAGAGGACTTTGAGGGTTTACTTGTATATTTAGGTTGGACCTTTCTGAGCTTATTTAGTTTTAACCTTTCCTTCTCCTTTAAATTAGAGGAACAAAATAAATACTAAAATGAACATTATAGGAATTATAGAGAGAAGGCCAACATTTGGGGAGTATTTATTTACTGATGATGTTACCCATGGCAACCAATCAGATCTTTTGTTTTCTAATTTATAAGTGATTGTTCAAATCTAACTGCTGATTGGTTGATATGGGCAATATCACTGATGTTTGTTTGTTTCCAATGTTAATAAATCTGCCCCTTTTTTGTGTATGTGTCCATAGGTGCAGCATTTCTGTTGCAACATATGTAACTATGTGAGGAGTATCTAAGCATCCAATATTATGGTCACAAAAAAACAATGCAAATGGTTATATCTATTAATGTGGGTTACCTTGTATACGTATCTTGTCTGCTAAAAAAAATACAAACATTAAGGGGCAGATTTATTAAGCTTTGAATTTGAATTCAAATTTTCACATTTTTTTTGTGAAGCTTTAAGCCCAGTTTCCCAGCACTGAACAAGTCCTTTATCCCCATGTCTGATTCCAGTGTCATATAATGAAAAAATAAAATGACACAATTACCTCTATATGATTCCTGCTGGAATCAGAGTTCTTATTGGTCAGTTTTTTTGCCTGTATAATGAAGTTTATGATCAGTAGAATTCAGTGTCGGACTGGGACACCAAGGGCCCACCCAAAAACCTTAGACCAGGGGCCCACCATAAAACTTTAGACCAGGGGCCCACTCTCAGTACTAATATTCTTCATCTCCTCACTCAACCTCTATTCTCCTAGTTTGTTTTCTTTACATACTATAATCAATTATTCCATCTATTTAGCCTCTTTGTTCTCATAGAAATAGGGAATGGCCATGAAATAGGCCAAAGGTTTAGCAGCTGAGGGCCCACTGACACCTTGGCCCACCGGGAGTTTTCCTGGTATTCTGGTGGGCCTGTCCGACACTGGTAGAATTCTCATTGGTGAAGTTTCTTGCATCTATAATTATGGTTTTCAAGTAACTTTTAGAGAAAAGTAGGGGGTGCTGTGGAGCAGCATTACAAATGGGTTTACAACACCTTTAACTATGGAATCATCTAAACTCGATTCTTTAAAAAAATTCTAATTCAATTTTTGAGATTTATCATACTCCCGCCTTTAAAGTATTGGAATTCGACTATTCACCGACTAAAATCTGACAAAGTCAATGGGACATTCAAGTTTTTTTCTAAGAAAAAACTCAAATCTAGTTTGGTCGAGTCCAAATCAAATTCGATTCGTTTTCATGCTGGTAAAATTCGACAGAGCTTTAGATATTTGATTTTTTAATAAATACCCCCCCCCCCATCAAATTTAGAAGAAAATCAAATTTATTAGAGTTTAAAAAAACTCACATGAATTCGAAATTCAAGCCTTGATAAATGTTCTTATAAATGAACCCTATATGATTATTTTGCCTTCAATAAGGATTAAGAGCTTAGTTGGGACCAAGTACAAGGTACTGGTTTATTATTACAGAGGAAAAAGGAAATCATTTTTACAAATCTGAATTATTGTCTTAACATTCAGTCTATGGGAGATTGCTTTCTGTAATTTGGAGCTTTCTGGATAACAGGTCCCATACCTGTAATATTATTGGATTGTATTAGTGATCAAACATTGAATGCTTTGCATATTTTCTATGTAAAATGAAAACAAGAAATTGCTGTCCAGTTTATTTATATGGTGTTGGACCTTATGGGTTCTGAAATGGCAGGGAAGGAATTATATATTTGTATCTGTACTAGAATATCGGTAGTTTTTTCTGTCTGCAGAATGCGGGTATATAATAAATACATTGATAGGCTTTTGTTAATTCACTATCCATCCCATTATATTTTCCTTACAGCATTCCACATAAATAGGTCACCAGGTGCAGAATCCTGTTTGTGGGCGTCTGTGCACAGAAGCTTTGGAACATTTGAGCAGAATAGCGCCCTTAATCTCTTTTACTAAATATCCTGTTATCTTCTCAAACATCTGTTCATATGATTTTAGACCAAATTCAAGCTCAAGTTAAAGCAAAGCTGCTGCCACACCAACTACTGCAAACTCTGAGCTCCAAGCCTCTGATCCCTGTGCAGAGTTCCCTGTGAAATCGTGTGTGTGATAATAATCTTTAAAGGAAAACTATACCCCCAAAATTACTTGAGCAACAGGTAGTTTATATCATATTAAGTGACATATTAAAGAATCTTATCAAGCTGGAATATATATTTAAGTAAATCTTGCCCTTTTACATCTCTTGCCTTGAACCACCATTTGGTGATGGTCTGTGTGCTGCCTCAGAGATCACCTGACCAGAAATATTTCATCTCTAACTGTAACAGGAAGAAGTGTGGAAGCAAAAGACACAACTCTGTCTGTTAATTGGCTCATGTGACCTAACTTTATAGTTTGTTTGGTATGTTTGTGTGCACCGTTGGATCCCAGGAGGCCGTCCTTATTTTTTAAAATGGCAATTTTCTATTTATGATTACCCAATGGCACATGCTACTAAAAAAGTGTATTATGAAAATCGTTTATTTACATGAAGCAGGGTTTTACATATGAGTTGTTTTATGCAATATCTTTTTATAGAGACCTACATTGTTCAGGGGTATAGTTTTCCTTTAAGGGTCCATTGGAATAAAAAGAATTGGTATTTGATAGTATTGGACTTGTGAAATATATTGGTAGTAGTATTTCATAATACTCATAGCACATTTCCCCAATCCTTCATTCTGTAGCCCCCACTTGCTAAACTGGAAAATAAATTATAGTTATTACGGTACATGTATAGGACCTGCAGCTCCGAAATTTTCTGGACGGGCGCCCCCTAGGCCGCATGATCCTAGTGCCCATGTGCACTACCTCACGCAGGCTCAAGAGCGCCGGCGTGCAAGTGCTGGACACTGGGGAACAGTGCATCCTCAGTGCTCCCCATTGGGCGGCATGCCGCCCCGAAAAATGTGTCGCCCTAGACCTGGGCCTATGTGGCCTCGCCTCAAATCCGGGCCTGGGGACCTGTTATCTAGAATGCTTGGGATCTGGGGTTTTCCAGATAATGGATCTTTCAGTAATTTGGATCTTCATACCTTAAGGGGCAGATTTACTAAATTCACATGAAGGATTCGAAGTCCAATCAAATTTTCAAAAAGATTCAAATTGAATTTTCAATTGTTTTTGAAGACCAATTTGACCAGTGAATTTTGAAAATTCAATCGAATGATTCGAATAGTTTGAATAATTCCAATAATTCCAATGAAAATCTATTCGAAAAGTCGACTATTCAACAGTCGAAGTTCTTTTAAATTTTTATTCGACTGCCTAGTTCGCCAGATCAAAGCTACCAAATTGGGTTTGGTTATTTTTGATCAAACAAAAATATTCGATCGAATAGTTAAAATCGTTTGAATCGATCTATAACAATTTTATCAATCGAATATTTTGTATTCGATCGTTCAGCCAATCGAATTGCGGTAAAATCCTTGGAATTCGATATTCTAATTTGAAGGATTTTCCTTCCCCATCTATTCACATGGTTGAATTTGACCAATAATAAATCTGCCCCTAAGTCTACTAGGAAATCATGTAAACATTGAATAAACCCAATAGGCTGGTTTTGCTTCCAGTAAGGACTAATTATTATATTTAGTTTGGATCAAGCACTTGTCACGGTCGGCACTCTAAATCCAGAACCAATGCTAAGCACCCTGTTCTCAGCTCTTGTTTATGCCTATAACAGCCACGTTTCACCTCAGGAGGAGCCCTCGGTTAATAGGATGGCAATAGGGATGACGCGAACTGTTCGCGCGAACATCCGCCGTTCGCGCTCGCAGAATATTCGCGAACGTCGCGCGACGTTCGCCATTTGGGTTCGCGCATAGTCGCCGCTTTTTTTTTTTTTTTCACCTCTCACCCCAGACCAGCAGATACTTGGCAGCCAATCAGGAAGCTCTCCCTCCTGGACCACCCCCACACCCCCTGGACCACTCCCCTTCCCTATAAAAACTGAAGCCCTGCAGCTTTTTTTCAATCTGTCTGTGTGTGCTGATTAGAGCTAGTGTAGGGAGAGAGCTGTTAGTGATTTCAGGGACAGTTTGCTGGCTAGTAATCTGCTTGATACTGCTCTGTATTGGAGGGACAGAAGTCTGCAGGGATTTCAGGGACATTTTAGGTTAGGTAGCTTTGCTGGCTAGTAAATAAATCTACTGTTCTTCAAACAACTGCCATACATTGACCTGTATTTTTTCTGTGCTTCAGTGGCTGCGACTATTTTCAGCATTTATATGGCATATTTTTCTGTGTTTCAGTGGCTGCGACTATTTTCAGCATTTAAATGGCGAATTTTTTCTGTGCTTGAGTGGCTGCGACTATTTGATTTTTCAGATACATTTGTGCCCTTGATCCCCCTCTGGCATGCCACTGTCCAGGTCGTTGCACCCTTTAAACAACTTTAAAATAATTTTTCTGGCCAGAAATGTCTTTTTTAGCTGTTAAAGTTCGCCTTCCCATTGAAGTCTATGGGGTTCGCAAACGTCGCGAACCGTTCGCGCGTTTTGTCGCAAGTTTGCGAATATGTTCGCGTACATTTTTGCCGCGGTTCGCGCCATCACTAGATGGCAACAGGTCCTAATAAGAAAAGTGCAAAGTGAAAGGTTCTGGAGAGCAAAGGGGCATGAACATAAAGAAAGGTCTTTTATGGGCAGAAGGACACAGTACAGAGCGTAGACAAAAGGCGTAGTCAAATCAGGCTGGGTCTGTGCAGGCAGAGTAGAAGCGGAATCAGACAGGCAAGGGTCAAACTGGAGATCAATCAGAAGGGATACGGATACAGAAGAGTCAGTTACCAAGCAGGGTCAGGATTACAGAAAAGTCAGGATCATCAAAACACAGGCAGGGGTCACAACAGGAATCAGAGGCTTAACAGCACAAGGCACCAGGAACTTAAACGAGATAAACCTATGAATAGGACGCCAAGTCCCCTTTAAATACTTTGAATTTGGCGCCATTACGCACTGACATATTTATATCAGCGCCAATAAATACAGGAGATGTGTGTATTTATATATGAGTAAGTGCCCCAATGGGCATGAAACGCATCAGGCTGTCTTTTTGTATGTCCTAATAAATGGATTGAACTTTTAACTACATTTGGATATTATTATTTCTTTGGAGGAAGTACTCACATGCATTCACATTTACTAAATCGGATTTTACTAAATAACCCTCTTAATATAATCAATTGTAGGAAGAGGTTGCAGGAATATTGCGCGCCTCTTACCCTACAGTTCCTGAGTGAGGCAACCCAGTAAGCCGATAGAAAATTGTTCCATGACTCGTGATTCCTGCCCCTATCCTCCCTTAATTGTCACCAGCACGCCACCAAAGTTCCATTGCAGATTTTACAGAGTTCCAAAGTGCCTTATGCACATATCGCTTGAGATTTTGCCACTTTCAGTGCCCAGAGTTAAAATGGCATTAGCATCTGCTTTTTTGTGACAACCCTTCTGTTGATTGACACAATGGTGCGTAACACATCTATATGAAAGCCTAAGGATGATATTTGGTTGCAGCTACCTCTAATGAATGGTGTCATTATGCAAAACATTTCCACCTATTTTAGTGCACCTGCGGCTGTGTTCATAAATGTCCCTTGTAATGTTTACTTCTTTCCAACTCTTCAGCAATTTATGTTGAAGTTGGAATTGCCTGCTGCTTCAAAATTTTGGAGAAATAGTAAAAAAAATTTTGTTGCAGATATTCCATCAAAGTAGTAAAATGTTGGTAAAATCTTTTTGTTTAATTACCATTTCCATGAAATCATTTTTTTTTTTTTTGTTCATTGTGCTGAAAAAGATTTTCATCCTCCTTTAGGGAAAACTGGGATTTTGCCAGAGCTGGAGAACACATTTCAGATATTTGTGCCCAAACTGATGCAGTGAACCATTGCCATTCATTCTAACCTTGACAAACCATTTTGCTGAGTTCTAATAATATCATTGTGTGCCAAGATTTTGCCTTAACATGGTTCATTGGTGAGCAAAGTCATTGTCAAACAAAGCCAGCACTCTAGATCCAAGTAGAAAAGGTACTTTTTATTTAAATCACCAAACCAAACATTATTTGTGTGCTGCTGTGCATTTAATCAAAGCTGCTTTTGTGGGTATGACATCTGCAATATGAGCAAAGGCAGCCAGAGAAATAAAAAAATCCCAGTAAGGCATACATTTCCTAAAATGATCTGCTACTCAGCCCATTAAACCTCTGGCCAGGACATGGTTAGATCAATTGTTTCTCAGAAACACTGCAAAAATATATCCTGTCCTTGCACTGCTAAAATATTGATCAAGGCCCCTTTACTCTCCGGGATAGACTACGCCAACATATTATTAGCTGGTCTCCCAGAATCTCATCCCATTGCATTCTATCCTTACTGCTGCTGCCTGCATCATTTCATCTACACTTAGGGGCAGATTTACTAAGGGTCGAATTTCGAAGTTAAACATCTTCGAAATTCGACCAAGTTTTTTTAGGGCATTCTCGATCGAAAAAGGAAAAGGCAAATTGGTCCGTTTTCGATTGAATTTAAATCGTTTGAATAGTTCAAATGCATTGTTTGATTAGAACGATTTAAAAAAAAAAATCCTTTGATTTTTCAGGACTTAGCAAAAATTTCTAGGAGGTCCCACATTGGCTAAAATGGCAATTCGCCAGCTTTAAGGTGGCGAAGTGTCAAATTCAAAGTTTTTTAAAGAGACAGTACTCTCTTGGGCTATTCAGTAGTCAAAGTAGCCCAAAAGTACTTTGAAATTCGAATTCTTTTAAATTCTAATTTTATAAAAAATTTCACTTCGACCCTTAGTAAATCTGCCTCTTAAACTGTCACCCTAAGAAATAATTCCAAATCCTATTTTATGATGTTAGTCAAGCAAAATATACATCACTTACACTATATAAATTATTTAACTCTTGTTTCTTTCAGTCTAAATTCTGCATAATTTCTGAAATAATCAAGTTTATCTTCGTTATCTCTCTCAGCATCTGTTTCATATTCATTCACAGTTAGATCCAATATATCTTATGGGGGGGCTCCTATTGCCTAGAACATTTATACGAGCTCACTCACTGATTGTAGTACAAACAAAATGTAACAAAATAACTGGCTTTTGCACAAATTCTGCATGTAGAGAGACATGATGTCTGGTGATGTGAATGTGTTGGTCTTACTCACATTTACATTTCTTGATCGAAGGCACGTAACAATATGTTGAATTCAGGCTGTAGGAAATAGAGCTTCAATAGTGCATTAAAAGATTCGATCGCGTTAACCCTGTTAATAGTTGTGCTTACCGGATTAGCTGAGAATAAGTCGTGTGTAATGGCCGATATCCCAATGCGGTCGGCGTTCCTCGTGGTGCGGCTTCTCTTCTCGTCCTCGGTGGTTTACTTGGCAGTATGTAACCGGCGTCTGTCAGGGTAGAGTTAGATCTTTCTCTCCTCCTCCTCGCTGTGCACGGAAGGTGTTGCCCCTGAGGAAGTATTTGCAATACGAAACGCGTTGGGCCTGAAAATAAATAGTGAAACCTTTAAAATATAATTGTTTCCAATTTATTTAGAAGTTTGATTCCCCTAAATTTTTTAAAAAACACTTTTTAACACATCGGGAGATGAATTCATAGAGAAACTGCAGAGCACTGTGCGTGACAGACAGATCGCAGAAGTCTGGAGGAGCAGAACGCCCTGCCTGGATAACACCTTCCGTGCACAGCGAGGAGGAGGAGAGAAAGATCTAACCCTACCCTGACAGACGCCGGTTACATACTGCCAAGTAAACCACCGAGGACGAGAAGAGAAGCCGCACCACGAGGAACGCCGACCGCATTGGGATATCGGCCATTACACACGACTTATTCTCAGCTAATCCGGTAAGCACAACTATTAACAGGGTTAACGCGATCGAATCTTTTAATGCACTATTGAAGCTCTATTTCCTACAGCCTGAATTCAACATATTGTTACGTGCCTTCGATCAAGAAATGTAAATGTGAGTAAGACCAACACATTCACATCTACATATTAATAATTGGACGTATTACACCATATAGTGTTCTTTTTTTTTATTTAGGATACGGAATAAACCTATAAATAACCATTGGCAAGCGCACTACCCAAGTCATTTTATTAACCCACTCGTGGAAAAGTGGGTCCACACATCTTTGTGGTGCTGCAAACAACACTCCGTAGAGAAGAACCCCCTGCAGCGCTAAGCTTCATCCACCCTTGTGCCTAACATGATGTCTGGTGAGTTTAATAGAGTGAGCTCTAATACATCTTCTAGGCAAAAGGAGCCCCCCATGGAGATTTTGCATCTAACTGTTAATGACACCCAACTGCTGCATGAAGACAGAATGAAGAAAAACAGATGCTGAAAGCGTAATAGTGAAGATAAACTTGATTATTTCAGAAACCTTACAGAATTTTTAATTGATTATATTAAGAAAGTTTCTAATTTCAGTATGCTGAAACTTATATTACATTTTCATGATTGTTCCCCTTTAAATTGTTGCAATATTTTCCCACCATAGAGTTGTACCCCTCCCCATTCTTACTTTGGAGAGTTTCATACTTTCTGATGTGCTCTTTTTAGCATTACACAACTTCTCCAGGCTGTTGTTTCCACCATCCAAACTTAAAACGTGTTGCTGGTGTCAACTGAAAATGAGCAAATTCCTCTGTTTCAACATTTGATATGTTGTCTTTGTACTACAAGTATATCATCCGTTATCCAGAAACCTGTTATCCAGAAAGCTCAGAATTCTGGAAAGGCTGTCTCCCATAGATTAAATTATATCCAAATAATCCAAAGGTTTTTACAATTATTTCCTTTTTCTCTCTAGTAATAAAAAATGGATCGAATAGGTCCGTTTTCGATCAAATAAAAATTGCTCAAATCGTTCCAATGCATCGTTCGATTCGAACGATTTTAGACAAAATCCTTCGAATTCCAAAAAATTTCAAAAACACTTCTTAGAGCTTCCAGGAGGTCCCCCATAGGCTAAAATAGTAATTCGTCAGGTTTAAGGTGGCAAATTAAAATTTTTTAAAGAGACAGTACTTTGATTTTCGAATGGTTGATTTTTGAAAAAATACTTAGAAATTAGAATTTTTTTTATTAAAATATTTTTAAATTCTAATTTTCACTTCAACCCTTAGTAAATGTGCCCCTGAATGTCTAGGTGACAGGTACCCTCTAAGATGTACATAATTGTGCATAGCTGTATAATAAAAGTATTGTTTAATAAAAGTATTTAAAATAACTATACCTCTTATAAAGGTATTTTAAAATCTCAGCTGTCAATCATACATAACTAATTCCGACCTCATATTGTATATTGCTGATCCAGCATTTTCAATCCCTATTTCACAGTATAAATATATATATTTAATATATAAATTATTAAATTGTCTTGCTAATAGTCTTTCAGTGAAATAAATAGACATTGGCATTGAATACAATTACCTACAGTTGTATAGTTTTCTTACTGGATTATTTTAAACAGGAAAATAAATGAATAAACTGCTGAATAAAAAGCTAAATAACTCACAAAAACATAAATAATGAAAAATGAAAACCAATTACAAATTGTCTCAGAATATCACTCTCTATATCATACTAAAAGTTAACTCAAAGGTGAACAACCCCTTTAAGCAAAAGCAAAGAAGTAAAAAGATGTAACATGTCCTGCTGTATATCAAGCATGTCCTTGAATAGCTGACGTATTTGATTGAACATTGTAAAAAAAAATCTTCCGGTAAGAAATTTCATAAGTATAAATGTCAAAATGAAATGTGCAGGGATTTTATTTACTAGGTAGAAATGCCTGCTGGAACATTTTCTTCTGAGTGAGAATCAATGGACCAAAACTGGATTGATTTATAAACTTCTTTGACAGTTCTGCTGCCTTGTACATATTACTGAAGGGTTCCCTTTATTGTTACATATTGAAATCATAGACCTATAGATACTGGTGGATTTACCCTGCACAAAAATAGCTATTTTTTTCTCAATGTATATGGTCGTAGTCTATACATGTTGTTTAAGGTTTTTTTTCTCATCAGGGTAAATTCACAAAGGGGTGAATTTTCACTAGCAACCGATTTACCACACTCTGTGCCACGCACAAATTCGTTACCAATATGCTAACTCATTAAAATGCTAGCGTTACTTTGGCCAGGTAAGCATTTCATGGTGAATTTTCTCTAGCATTCATTTCTGTCTAGCAAACTTCGGTAGCACTCTTGCGCTTAGGTTAATTTGAATAGGGCGGGTACCTAAAAGTCATATGGACGTCTTTATTAGTAATGTTGGTGCAAAGGTTGGAAGTCACTACCTTTTCAAACACACGTCCAATGAGCCATAATAAAGACAGAGGAGATCCTCTAATGCCCTAGACATGAAACATGCTCCTCAAATTAGTTTAAAAAAGTTGATCACACATACAGTAAATCTTTTATAGTTCGGACATTTGAAGGCAATCCCACTTTAAAAAAAGAAAAGTCACGTTTTTTACAGCTTTAAAGTGGACCCGTCACCCCAAAAAAATATTTATCACATTAGTCAAGCAAAATGAACATTAATTACACTATATAAATTATTTTAATCTTGTTTTCTTCAGTCTGGGAATTCATAATTCTAGCAAGCAGGCAGGAGCCATTTTGTGGACACTGTTATTAAGGCAAGCCTTGTATCATCTCAGAATCTTGTTTGTGCACCAGAATGGGGGACCCGATGTCTATCCCCATGTCCTGGCTACACAATTAAATGGTTAAGAGAACTGGGGGCATCTAGGAAGTGCTGAATGGAAAGTGAAAGTAATTATCTGCCCCGCCTCTATGCCTAAGGCATAGAGGAGTGGCAGACAATATTTATTGACAGCTGAGATTTTTAAATGAGCTTAAAACAGCTATGAATGCTTTAATAAAAATTTGAAATTGGATTTCATGTTTAATTTGAATAGGACTTTTATTATACAGATTTTTGTGTTTGGGTGACGGGTCCACTTTAATGCATTTTCCGGCATACAGGATATGATGTCACTGATACATTGAGGAAGATGAAGCTTCATTTGATCAGTTCATTTGGGCTGAGGTGGTGAAGTAAACTCCGGCGAGAGAGGTAACATTCAGTAAAATTTGCGGAGTAGAAAAGTGTGCCAGAGAGAAAAGTAGCCTGGCGATAGGGGTGTATGAACACTACCTACGGTCTCATTCGCTAGCGAATTGCCCTCTATGCCTGTTCGATGTGATGTCCCTGCGGATGGTATTTCTGGCAAATTGCACTTTAGTGAATCTACCACATCGGCCATTGTTAGTGCTGAATAGTCCGATACAGGTAGAATTTTATTGTTTCTCTCTGTATTTCTGATGATTCAGCTCTACACGTGTGTGTTGTAACAAACAATCTTTCTTGGAAACATCTTTTCCAGGAAAGATTGTAATCGTTACATCTATGGCCAACTTAACTCAGGGCCGGATTTATATAGTGGGTGCCCCTAGGCCCACTGGTATTCATCGCCCCCCTCCCCTATATTCGGGCAAATTTCCGTCTTCAAGACTGGAGCAATGGGGATTGGTGGATGGAAAATTAAAAAAAAAGAAAAAAAAAGATTTACTGCCCACAATAGCGAAGATTTAAAAATCGTGCCATCATTCTTAAAGGAGACTTAAAAGATCAGTGTAACCCCCCAATATTGTAGGCAACAATTATTTATAAACATAGTGCTGGTTTTACTTTGGGCTACATATTAATATTATCTATAAAAATTGTCCCTTTATTGGAGCTCCCTATACATCTGCTTCTGTTCTTAATTCGTATGATAAGTTTTGTGGGACCAGAAGTGACACTAACATGAAACTGGTTTCATATTTTTATTTAGTGCCTGAAACAGAAGAAGCCAAAGATATTTCTTGAAAGGACAAGTCTTAATAATTCAACTAGTTTTGAAAAGTGGTGTACCGTCCTATCAACATGAGCATTGGAAGCATATGGTTAGGTTAGATGATGGGTTAGGTTAGATGACAAGTCAATGCTATTCCCAATTAATTTTTCTCCCCCTTTCTCACTCTTCCTCTTTCTTTCCTTCCCTCCTCGGTTTCTCTTTCTCTCTCTCTTCCTCTATCTTTCCCCCTCTCCTGTGCATCTTTTCTCTCTTTCTATCACTTCTACTCTCTCTCTTTCCCCCTCCCTTTCTAACCTTGTTCTAGTCTTGGAATGAGGTTTACATTTTCCTTTGCGCAATTTATTCAGCAAACAAGATACCATCATGCTATTATTTCCATGTATATTCGTATTTTCTGCAGACTGTATGAGACATCATAAAAAAAAAGCCTTTCTGCCTTGTGAAGCGTTCAAAGTAGATTTGAAATGTTTTGTTTATATTCAATCTACTTTAAGTCTGGCAGCAGCTGTGTCCTGTATCTGCATATTCCTGCCTCATCTCATTCTTTTATGCACAGCCAAATATCAGAGCCATTATAAACTATTCTGCCATGGCAAAGTGCAATATCTTTGAGTCTGACGTCAAAGCAAAACATATTTCCAAGATACAATTTTAGCGCATCCAATAGAGTTCTACCTTGATATGAACATTTTACATTTTAGATGTGCTGAGATTTATTATTGAAATTCCTGCCTAGAAAGCTTGTTTTTTTTTTTTTTTTTT
>CM044431.1:208565433-208655121 GCA_024363595.1 Xenopus borealis
TAGTAATAAGGAGCATCCGGCCAGGGCAGTCTGGGAAGGAGAGATAGGTATAATTACTGATGGCCAATGGCAAAGGGTACTAGAGACACCCCTGAAAGTCTCACTGTCCCAAAGACATAGAATGCTGCAGCTGTACTTCATACACAGGGCCTATTACACGATGCAGAGGTTATATACCATGAAAATGATACAATTACCATTATGTCTTAGATGTAACACTGTGGTGGCAAACTTGCTGCACACCATCTGGGAATGTTCAGTTATACAACATTATTGGCAAAATATATGTGCATGGTTGACAGGTGCTATCCCTGGGTGGAGTGACGGTGGGAGTAGAGCATGCTTGTTAACATTAGACCTGGATGCTTCTCTGGATAAATATACATTGATCTTTATTACTAAAGCGCTGTTCCAGGCCAGAAGGTTAATAACACTACATTGGAAGGACTGTAACCCACCATCATTCAAGGAGTGGCAAACAGCCATGGACAATATGGCAGACACGGAAAGGGCAGCAATGGACAGTAAAGGACAGATGCTAAAATACATACAAATATGGCATATTTGGACTGGGAGTATGGACTGATGAGTATCTATCCCCCCCGGAGCTAACGAACACACCCAGGGATCTATTTATCTCATACCATGCTACTTTTAGGAAGAAGAGGTAGGCCACAGCATTATTAGTAATCCAAGCAGTAGTTCTATGCAAAATAACCAAGCGGCACACCAGCAGTAGGGAAAAAAAATTGTTTATTGTTTACTCTGCATTTACTGGTAAATGTATTGTGAGCTACACGACAATAGATACAGAGCTGTATTTTCTATATGGAAAGTTGTTTCTTGTAAACTCCATTGTGTCATGCTGTCTTTCAATAAAAGAATTTTCTTGAGCAAAAAAAAAAAAAGGTTTCCTGGGCTTGTGTAGTGGAATGTAGTGGCTGTAACATATACTTTTATTATACGCTTAAGTTCCCGCCGTATGCAAATTAGGCATCGCTAGCGTAACTGCGCTTTTCCTGGCAAAGTAACACTAGCGCAACTACGCTACCATTCGCCGACCTGAGTGTAACTTCGCACTTTAGTGAATTTGCGTATCGCTGGCGAAAATTCGCCTGGCGAAGTGCAGCTGAACGCTAGCAAAGCCAACGCTAGCGAATTTTCGGATCTTAGTGAATTTGCCCCATGGAAAGGCAGTCTCCCAAAGACTGCATTTTACCCAAATAATGCAAATTTAAAAAAAAATGATTTCCATTTTCTCTGTAATAATAAAAAAGTACCTTGTACTTGATCCCAAGTACAATATTAAACCTTATTGGAAGCAAAACCAGTCTATTAGGCTTATTTAATGTTTACATGATTTTATAGCAGAATTTAGGTATGAAGATCCAAATTCCAGAAAGATCCATAATCCAGAATACCCCAGGTCCTGAGCATTCTAGATAACATGTGCTATACCTGTAGTCGCCTTTGCCTCAGGTACAGTACTATAGTGAATTGCATGCGATGTGTGGAATGATTGTTTTCCTTTGTCCTAACAGAGCAATGTCCTCTGAAAGTGATTTATTCCTTATTGCTTGGGGTGTGTAATGCTCTCTAAATGTATTTTTCATTTCTTGTGCTTTGTAATGTGTTTCTGCATTTATAGACTAGATAGCCTCTTATTGTCACTTTACGTGTTCATCAGTAGAGCGCTATTGATGTATTAACATTTCCAGAGTAGTCAGGCGAAATCTTTTCCAGGTAGCTAATTGTTTCTGACAGAATCAGGAGAAAGGAGTTCTAGTTGCTTTGCTTTAAGTGCTGGGGTCATTAATTAATAGTGTCACTGGTCTGTGTGTGTGTGTGTGTGTGTGTGTTTGTGTGTTCTGACTGTGTTATGAGGCCAACTACTCATTTGAAATATTTTGTAGGCATTAAAACTGAAAATTAGTTGGTTAAGTGTTTGTAAGAGAAAGAGATGTCATCTCTTCACTAGTGGTACATGTACACAAGTGTGTTAGAAACCCATTACCCAGAAAGCTCTGAATTATGGGAAGTCCCATAGACTCCATTTTAATCAGTAATTCAAAGTTAAAAAAATCATTGCCCTTTTCTCTGTAAAATAAAACAGTACCTTGTACCTGATCCAACGTCAGTTAATATAATTTCCTGGAAATACAACAATCCTATTGGGTTTATTTTCACGCTTACATGATTTTTTAGTGGATTTTAAGTACAGAGATCCAGATCCCTTATCGGGAAAACCACAGGTCCTGAGTATTCTGGATAATAGACAGTGTTCAGTGATAGTGTTCAGTGTGTATATTAAGCAGTGGTGGAACTACCGGGGGAGCAGGGGGTGCTCAGGGCCAGGGTCCGCAACCCCTCAGGGCCCCCTGGCAGCTCATGCACTGCCAAATTTCCGTCTGCAGCGGCCGCTTTCCCCCCGGCAGCTGAGAATAATTTCATACGGAGGGGGGCGGGGGGCCCGGCTGCATGTCCCGCACCAGGGCCTGCCCCCTGCAGTTACATTACTGATATTAAGCAAGCTTAAACCAGCATTTACATTTGGAAACTGCACTGCATGGCATGCATCACATCTGTGTTAACAGATAAACACCACTATCAGCTCATCATTATTTAATATTTAAAACTGATAATATCAAATAACAGCAGAATAAAAGGGTGAGATGCTGTGATGTAGGTATAGGGGAATGGGGTAGAGGAAGGAGGGGTTTAGGATAGGGGGCAACAATTAGACATTATCCCAGCAATATAATGTTGCTTGCTCGAGGGCCTGTGTCCCTGAAAGTAATATCAACCATATAATGTATATTATTATTAGTCAGTTAATAAATATGATAGATTAATACATATATAGATAGAGATGATAGGTTGACAGACAGATAGATATATAGATTGAGACGACAGACATATAGATAGATAGATAGATAGATAGATAGATAGATAGATAGTGCTTTACTTTCCAATCACCCAGGCATTTGATTGTAATCAGGGTGCTATTCTACTTATATTTATTGATATGTAGGTAGTCATAGAAGATTTAGGTAAACTACTTTGCTATCCTGGGGTTTATGGAGGAAGCTTAATTACATGAAACTGACCAGGAGGTGGAAAAGTGGCCAAGTTTCATGGGCAAAAATCTAAATTACAAAATATATTTTTGTTGCAGTCTCTTTGGATGTCATTTAGCCATACATTTTTGCATTATAATTTCTTTGCTGTGTAAAAATGTACTTTGCTCTTTAAGGTTGAAGACACACAGAGCTACTAGTATCAGCTACTTTGACTACAAAATGCCAATATTATACCCTGCAATAGACAATACTGAGAATTGCCTCTGTTGAGATTCACTTAGGGGCAGATTTACTAAATTAACATGAATGATTCGAAATTCTAACTTTCAAAAAGATTTGAATTAGAATATTTTTGAAGGCAACTTTGACCATCAAATTTTGAAAATTCGATCGAATCATATGATTTTAATTTGAATATTCGATTATTTGTCCGTTGAATTACTTGCCCTTAAAATTTTTATTCGATTGCCTAGTTTGCCAGATTAAACCTACCGAATAGCTAGGGTTTTTTTGAGATTTTTAGATCGAATAAAAAAATTCGATTGAATGGTTAATCGTTCGATCTAATTTTTTTTATTCGATTGATAGAATTGCAGTAGAAACCTTCAAATTTGGGAGTTATTTAGCAAACCTCAAATTTTTCAGGTTAGGTTTGGGGAAAAAAAAATGTTTTGAGAAACCTGTCGAGGTGTAAGTAACCTATGTAAGTCAATAGTGGATTTCTCTATCCCAATTTGAAGATATCATGATCTGTGCTGGGTTTAGCCTGATAATCCGAAAAATTTGGTGGTTTCTGGCAATAACCTGAAAAAATCAAGTGATTTGGGAGTACAATCCAAAACTATCTTTTTCAAGTCCTAAGATAAAATTTTGGATGAGAGTTTGGTTGAGCATTGTTTAAAGGAATTGTTTAAAGGAATTGTTCAGTATAAAAATAAAAACTGGGTAAATAGATAGGCTATGCAAAATAAAAAATGTATTGAAAATTTTGTTGTACGGGGCCCCATGATTTCTAATGGCGGCCCTGTGTTTATCTCATGGAATAGTAAAAGCCTTAGATTTTCTGTGATTAAAACAAAAGGCAAAAAGTATGTTGAAAAGCAGATATACTGTCCCTTTAAAGGGGAATTCAACCCCCCTGCTCTAACCCAACCCCCCGTAGGCCCCCCGGCCTACCTCTCCCCCCCCCCGGGCTATTGCCCCTAAGTCGTTACTTACCCCTCTGTGTAGTTCCGCTCCAGCGAAGTTCACAGGGACCATCCTTCCTTCCAAACGCTTCTTCCTGGATCCGTTGGCGCTTGTCGGTGCATGCCCAGTAGGACGCTGGTACTACTGAGCATTCGCATCAAGTTTGCCAATTGAACTTCGTGAACTTTGTGCGCATGCGCAGTAGTACCTGCATCCTACTGCTTTGAAGAGTTGATAAAAATGTTGACCATCTATGGAAAAGTCATGCTTAGGACAGAATAGGTATCATTTACATGATCTGGCAAATTAACAATTGGGGCTATTTGGCACTCAAATGAACCCACAGAGGTCATGGAATGCATTAAAGTTAAAACATTATTTTTATTTAGCAAATTTAAAAGTATAAATGCATCTCCAAGGGCCCTATGCATTTCGTACCTGCATGGTACTCAATCATGGGCTAAGCAGGTAAGAAACACGTAGGGCCCTTCGAGATGCATTTAAAATTTTAAGTTTGCTAAATAAAAATAATGTTTTAATACATTCCTTCACCTCTGTGGGTTTATTTGAGCCCCAAATGTTCATCAGATTGCCTCTCCCTGAAGCTGGGGGTCTGGGGCTGGAGCACCTGGACCACACAATCAACTTGGTGAGCTGTTTACTTTTTTTCTGGAACTAAATATTTTTATAGAATAATGCTTGAAATACTGTATTTTGTATAATAAACATGAACTTACTGCACAACAAGTTTAATAAAACAAATGATTTATGCTTTCAAAGTTGGCCACAGGGGTCACCATCTTGTAACTTTGTTAAACATCTTTGCAAGACCAAGACTGTGCTCAAGCACGTGTTCTGGGCGTTTGTTGGGAGATTAATCTTAGGAATCATCATAAATTATCAAAACAGCACAAGTCAAATAATAACTATGTAACTACTGTATATCTGGAAATGGAAAAACCACCGGCACAACGAAGATACTGCTAGCAGGGCAAGCCCTTGCTCGTTTATTTGCGGATGCAAATAAACGAGCAAGGGCTTGCCCTGCTAGCAGTATCTTCGTTGTGCCGGTGGTTTTTCCATTTCCTACTACTAACGAGGGTCGCCAAACCCTTTCTGCTGAGCACCGAGGTATCCCAGTATCCGGAGGGCCAGGGTGTGCGAGGGTAATTCTTCTATTTCCTGAACTACTGTATATCTGCCATAGAAGGCGATACGGCAAGACTGATAAATAAACAGAATATGCACACTGCACAGGCAAACAAATCTGCTCCAGATCAGATCATTTCCTTGCAGAGCAGTTAGGGACCATCTTAAGTTTCCTATCCACAGCAGTCAGAGCTAGTAAAATAAAGAGGGAATTTCACTGCATGCAGTCAGGTTTCTTCTAAAAATGGTAAACATTTTTTAACTAAAGTATATTGGAGATAGATTTCTTTTTCATTAAAGAAAGTAAAAATTGGATTTTATTGTTTTGCCTTTACATCTCCTGTAAGCAGGTACTTGCGTAAAAACCACTCACCTGCCTTCCATTCTGAATCGATCTCTGCTGCACCTATTAACGCAGGACACTCAAGTAACATTGGATCTACCTGGTCAATAGGTGACGGTAGCTTGAGGGGTCCTTCAGAAGCCGGTGTCAATTGCTGAAGTGCAGTTGTACCTAAAGAATCATGAGCAGATGTCACTTGCACAATAAAAATATGACACAAGGCAGACTACAAAAATAGTCAGCACAGCTGTTGTGTTTGGTAGCCGAGGATGAGGAGAGTATAACAATGCGTTATTAGCAGGTCATGCAGCCATTACATAACAGCAGTAAGTCTTACTTTCACTTTCAAGCTGTACAGAAAGTCCTATGTATGCACAGTGCCACCTGCAGGCCATTTGTATAAACACCACATATTCCTCTTATAGTAGGAAAGCATTTGGACAAATATATAATAATATAGTATATATTTATACTATATATGCATATAATATATACATGCAGGTAGTTTCCTGATTCTCTCAGTATGCCTTATAGGTTCACTTTCCTCTGCCCTATTGCAGTTGGCATCAGGAGTAGGGAAATGTCCTTCATCAAATGGAACATCTCCAAAGTCATATCTAGCAGGAGCAAGACGACTTGCATTCCATATGCGTCCATCAGACAGTTCATATGTGTATGGTCCTCGCTGACGTCTTACTTGAAGTGGTGTAGTAAATTTAGATTGCCCTTGTTTCAGTTTTCCTGGTTTCTTAATTCTGACTAAAGATCCAGGCTGAAAGTGCACTTCTCTTGCACCATGTTTTCTGTCAGTATAAGCCTTGCATTTGGCTTGGTGATGTTTCACAATGTCAGCAGTAGATGATTTTGCAGTAATAGTCTTTGGTGGAAGTTTGACGTCTGCAACATGTAACTTAGTGCGCATCTGTCTGCCATGTAATAATTCAGCTGGAGATGATTGGGTTGTTGCATGGCATGTTGCTCTGTAGTTATGCAGGAACTCTGTTGTAAATACTTTCCAAGATTTCCCAGTAAGATTTGCTGTCTGTAGTGCTTCTTTCAGACTTCTGTTGAATCGCTCGATTTCTCCATTTGCTTGTGGGTGAAATTTTAGACACATGCTGTGTGGCAGGCACTGGTGCTGTAATAATGAGACCATCAACTAATTGTATGTTTAATGCAGCAAAGAGATCCCTTCCAAGTATAGCAGTACCTTTATTCACAATGTAAAAGTCACATTTTGCAGTATTTGATTCAAATTGTACAGTGACTGGCAAGCAACCAAGCACAGGGATTGGATTCTTCAGGTAACTGACCAGTCTCAGGGCAGGTGCACCAAGTGTATCTTTTGCAAAGTGTTTCAAGAAAATATCCTTTGGTAGTATAGAAACAGCTGAACCTGTATCAAGCATCAGGTTAATGGAGTGTCCCTTGTCAGCAGAAGCATTACTGACACTGACAGTGCATATAAACTTGTCTGGAATAAATGTACCAGCTTTATCCACACTTAATACTGTAACATTTGTAGTAGTGAGTTCATGAACATGTTTAACAGAACTACAGCAGACCCCAGAAAAGTGACCTAGTTTTAAACATTTGCGGCACTGTATAGCTTTGGCAGGACATTTAAAATAGCTTGCAAGGTGCTGTGTTGAACCACAGCGGAAGCAGTATTTTTTATTTGTATTTGCTGCACGGTTTTTCAGTGAATCCCTTTCCTTAGCACTGTATTTTGCCTGTGACTGCGCATTATTAGGCCACAGTTTTTAATTCACAATCTGTACATTCCCAGCAATTCCCTGACTAAGAGTTTTAGCCTTTGCAAAGGTTAAATCTTGCTCTAGGAGCAGTCTCTCTCTAATACGTGGTGAGTTTGTTTTTTCCACTATTTGATCTCTTAGCATTTCATCTGTTAGATTCCCAAACTCACAAGTGACAACCAGCTCTCTCAAAGCTGCTACAAAATGTTCTGTGGATTCGCCATTACGTTGTCCACGTTGGCGGAATATATATCTTTCAGCAACCACATTTACTTTTGGCACAAAAAAGTTCTTTATAGCAGTAAGAGCTGTTTCATAAGTATCATCAGGTAATGGTAATGTATAGAATATACACTGTCCCTCTGCTCCCAGGCAATGAATAAGTAAAGCACACTTTCTAGCTGCAGAAATCTCCCCTTGGTCAGCAGCAATAATGTAATTATCAAACATACGGATCCAAGCAGTAAAAGGTATGCTAGGCTCACCAGGGTTTGGTAGAAAAGGTAGAAAAGGTAGAAAAGGTGCAGGCTGCTGCAGAGGTAGAAAAGACATCCTTGTCGCCATTTGTTGTGTTTGGTAGCCGAGGATGAGGAGAGTATAACAATGCTTAATTAGCAGGTCATGCAGCCATTACATAACAGCAGTAAGTCTTACTTTCACTTTCAAGCTGTACAGAAAGTCCTATGTATGCACAGTGCCACCTGCAGGCCATTTGTATAAACACCACAACAGCTTCATCTGATTTGAGATGAAGTGCATGCGTGCATCCTTTTTGGCGATTCACCAAGTGAAGCAAAGTTGCTACACAAATTCAGGGTCAGACTGGCCCGGTGGGACACTGGCAAAAAACCCGGTGGGTCTGAACTTCATAGGCCCCTCAGACCCCCTCTCTCGATATTGAATTCTTAAAAAAAAGTCTGCGCATGCGCACAGAGTAGCGCTGTTCACACGTGTGTGGCGACGTCCAAGCATGTGAGGGGTAAACATGGCGATTGAGCTTGAAACTGCACTTTGTATACTGTGTCTAGGTAAGTGAGGGTGCTCTGATATGTTTATGCATTTCATGTGGCAATATAAAAATATTGAAAAAACACGGAAATCCTGTATAAACATGGGAGAATACGAAAATAATTTTTCAGAATTTTATTAAATCAGCTCTGATGAGTAATTACACATGCATACATTTCTTTGTCTTGACTACTGTAATAAACTGTATACCACTTCACAAACACTACTTATAAAATTGATTTTAGTTAGAAAACCATTTAAAAATAATTATAGGTGACTATATAATTGGCTGGTTTACCACCCACTATGGAGGATGTCACACAGGGAGATAAGTGGCTGCTATCTGCAGATTACTAGAAATATATTTAACTGTTTTCTTTGGCATAACTATGGTATTATTTATAGCTCTAACCTCTCTATGTTCAATAAGCCCTTATATGCTTAGATAATGGGGAAAGTATTTTTCTCTGTTCCCAATGAGCATGATTTTTTTTTTATCTGGCAAAGCCTACCTGAAAACATGCACTTGAGCTGAGTAAACACATTTGTCGGGGAGTGGGGGGTTGCGCTGTAACGTGGTTATAAATAATTTTTTGTGGTTAACCCATAAAATGCATTGTATGTTTTATGCAATCAACACAGGCATGGGACCTATTATCTAGAATGCTCGGGACCTGGGGTTTTCTGGATAACTGATCTTTCCATAGTTTGGATCTTTAAAGGATAATTAAGCCTTCAAAGGACAAGGAAAGTCTAAAATAGAATAAGGCTTGATTTATTTAGTATACTAAACGCAGTGGGCAACTTGTTCCTTTCCCTGCCGACTGTTGGGTCTTAAAACACTTTCATTAAAGGGGAAATAAAGATTATTATAGAATAATGCTTGAAATACTGTATTTTGTATAATAAACATGAAGTTACTGCACCGCAAGCCTAATCAAAAAATTACTTATGCTTTCAAAGTTGGCCACAGGGGGCTGTCATCTTGTAACTGTGTTATACATCTTTGCAAGACCAAGACTGTGCACATGCTCAGTGTGATCTGAGCTGCTTAGGGATCATCATAAATTATCAAAACAGCACAAGTCAAATAATATCTGCCAGATGCTGATACAACAAGACTAATAAGATTAATAATCAGAATATACAGACTGCATTGGGTCCTGTGTTGTCATGTAATCTAATGTGAATTTTATAGTTTTTGTATTGTTCTATATAAACTTTCTCCAATTCAGCAGAACCAGTGGCTGCAGCAAAACATCCTCCACATAGTATCCCAGTTCATCTGTTTAAAGCTGGCTCCATGAACTTTGTCCCTGCAGCTGGAGTTGGAAACAATAAAGCGGATGTAAAGGCAAAATAAAATCCAAAACACATCTCTACACAGTCGGCGACTCCCGGCTGTTCATATGTATGATTGTTTCATTTTCAAATTATTTATGCGGTTTTCGTGAAAAAAATTCACCACTGGCCAAATGTGGATGTTAGCGACAAATCTGTACATGGAAAAAATTTTCACCCAGTGTAAAAGAGCCATTGGCTTTATCTTGGAAATAAATCATCTTGAAAAAAGCATCTCTAAGCAGGTCCGGATTTGTGTAAAGGCCACAAAGTTGCCAAGATCTCAGGGGCAGGGCCGCGCTTGCATTCATAAGTTCGTAAGAAACGCCATATCTTATTCAATAATAATAATAATATCTTTGGATAAGCCCAACTTTGTACAATCCATAAAACAAATCATGTAACACATGATTACATTAAATCATGAAACACAGGAGGAGCTCAAAATAAGCTATAGTTACATAGTTATGTAAGTTTGGTTGAAAAAAGACCAAAGTCCATCCATTCTTTCAAATGAACCCTTTGACAGTATACAAGTCATAAATAAACTTTATATTATGAATATATGCCATCTACATGTGAGCACTATACAGGAGTCCAAAAGCTTATTGAAAATAATCATCAAAACATGTGACTCGTTTCAGACATTCATTTGTGCAAAATCACTGCAGCAGACAATATAAAAAAATGGGAAAATCAATATAAAGGCATAACATTCCATAAGGCAGTGTGTTACCCCGTCCGCAAACCTCATGTCAGCCACTCCCTCTTGTGCATTGATCCTTTTTATGGAAGAACAGATTCTTCTCTATCCTCTAATGTACTTGTAAAGTGTAATTATTCTTTACTCCAGAGAAAACAACCCCAACCATGACGCAGGACTGGACTGGGATTGAAAATAGGCCCTGCCATTCCAACTACACAGAGGCCCAAATAGCCCCACCAGCCCACTTAATAGTCACTTTCTATGGCAACTTACAGCAGCCCCTCTGGCATTTGCCAGAACCGACAGATTGCCAGTCTGGGCCTGCTTGACAGTGTCCGTCCTTCTAACCAGTTTAGTTGCACTTATTCTCTGCACTCTCTCCAGCTCATTTACATCCCTCCTAAGGACTGGAGTCCAAAACTGCACTGCATACTCCAGATGAGGCCTTACTAGGGATCTTTCCATAATTCGGATCAACTGTATTAAAAGACAAGGATGGAAAAAAAAGTAATGGCCCAGGGTACTCTTCTACTCAGTGTAGGGCAGTGTAGGATGATGGGCACCAGAAGAGCAATGTGATACGTTCTCCCTCTTAGTTAAAAACAGAAATCTGCTCTCTTCTTCATGCCTCTTCTTAAAGTGATCCTGTCACCCCAGACATAAAAACCTGTCCCTTTCAAGTTAAACATGACCTCCAAATTCTTGTTTTTTTTTTTTTTAATTTAAGTATTCATTTCTGTTGTAAACTCCTTTAAAAATCTCAGCTGACAATCAAATATTGCCAGCCCCTCCTTTATGCCTTAGGCATAGAGACGGGGGAGGCAATTACTTTCACTTTCCATTCAGCACTTACAAGATGTCACTACACTCCCCACATCCCCCCGCTCTCTTTACCATTTAATTGTGTAGCCAGTGCATAGGGATGGACATCAGGTTCCCCATTCTGGTGCACAAACAATATTTTAAGATGATGCAGGACTTGCCTTAATAACAGTGTCCACAAAATGGCTCCTGCCTGCTTGCTATAATTATAAATTCCCAGATGGAAGGAAACAAGGTTCAAATAATTTTTATAGTGTAATTAAAGTTAATTTTGCTTGACTAACATAATAAAATTAGGATTTGGAATAATTTATTTGGTTGACTGCTTCCCTTTAACTTCTAAATGTGAACAAAAATCACAACAAGGAATTGGTGCGCTTTGCAGATTGAAATTAACATTTGGACAAATCAAAAACGAAGCACAATGAATGCTGAGAAATTGATATGAAGGTTAAATTAGGGCTTGGAATCTGAATTAGATTTAATAAATATTTAGGAGTAATATTTATTTCAAATAGAGGATATCACAGCTCCATCTTGCTAGAACAGCCACTTTGCCGTCTGTTCCCTCCCCCATCAATCCTGCATGCAAAGGGTAACCATGACAACGTCGCAAAATGAAAATAGGGCACAGAAGTTTGTACATAGTCAGAAAAGCAAAAATTAAGAAAAAAAGGCAGTAGATTTTGGCACACTTGGATGTTCCGTAGATCTGTACATGGCTTCAGGGAGAGCCTGGATCTACTGCTGCTAAGAACAGGGGCTGATTGCTTTTGACAGTAGTTATGTATAGGCATTTGTATATGACCAATGCACATTATATTTAAGTGAAATAAACAGTGGATTAGTCAACTGTTATCCTAAATCAGCTTTATTAATGTCACGGAGAACATAGAAAAGAACTTCCTTCTCCGCCTGGCGATTTCTCCCCAATAGAAGAAACTCACAGGTACAAGCTGGTCTGGGTGGAGGCAGGTTGTGGGCGGCTGTCAAAGGGGGCCCTGAAGTTGGTGGTGAGGGAGTTGGGGGCCCAGAGGGCATGTGTAAAGTCCCCTGTTAAGGCAGCCCCGGTGGGCCTCGACCCCCCTCCCAGTCTGACACTACCCAATTTGACACTCATTTTTGTGTCTATAGTCATATGTACAGGGTACAGTGTACACAGTAAAATAAAATACTTACTTGAATACCTTCTCCACAAGACTAGACAATTAACACATAACAATGACAAAATAAAATTACAATAATGTTCTCTTAACTCTAGCTATATACAGTTAAAGTGATACTGTCATGTTCCTATAAAAATAGGAAGTTTTGGCATCAGTGAAGAGAAGCTGAACATGAAATATAAGCAGCTGGAAGCCTCTCAAAGCCACCCCCAGCCTAGTGAACCTTAGTCATGGCAAACCTCAGACACCATTAAATCATCATGCTGAGTTATTTCAGTTATGCTGGGCTGGGGGCGGTGTGATCCCTCCATAGGCTGGAGTCTGTTTCCATTTGTAATTAGCCTATGGAGGGATCGCTCCGCCCCAAGCCCAACTTAACTGAAACAACTCAGCATAAGGATTTAATGGTGTCATGAACATGTATTGTACATTATATTGCATTGTATGAGCATTTATTATTGCACATTATAAACACATCCTTTGTTACATTGGTGTGTGTTATACAGTCTGACAGCACTGGGGTAAAAACTGTCCCTGAATCTAGCAGTGCGTGTGCAAATTGAACCGAGTCTCTTGCCCGAGGGCAGAAAAGAGTAAAGTGGCAGTGCAGGATGGCTAGAGTGCTTCATGATATGGAAACTGGCGAGGACAGTGGTGGACATCTGGGATTTTCTCAGATGCCAGAGAAAGTAAAGGCATTGGCGAGCCTTGTTGATGACAATTGTTGAGTTCTCTATCCACTTGAGGTAGCACTGAGGGTGACCCAGAGGGATCTGCTGAGCCCTGGTGTCCCCTCCAGGGGTCAGAGATGTGATTCTCCTGACACCACTCTGGAATCCAGGAATTTCATCTCCTCCCTGTAGACCATCTCATCATTGTTGGTGATTAGGCCCACAGCGATGGTGTTATCAGTGAACTCAGGCTCAGTCTGTTTGTGAGGAAGGCCAGGATCCAATTGCACAGATTAACACTGAGTCCCAGTCCCAGTAGGTTGGGTCTCCAAAAGGTAAATATGTCCTGCCACAATTTTGAACAGTAAAGCAACATAGGACTTTTCAAGTAACTGGAATGATAGAAATTATCATTTAGAAGCACACAGACTCATAGGATTTACAGCATGGGTGTCCAAACTGTGGCCCAAGGGCCAAATGCAACCCAAGATGGATATGAATGTGGCCCAGCTTGAAACACTCAGTTCCCAAGAAAACATCATGTTGCAAAGGCTATAGGAGGAGGGGAACTCTGCCCATTTCCTAGTTAGTAGTATAATAATATAATAATAAGTCTATTTAATATCTATATAATAGTATAAGTATATTTAATATATATTTAATAAAAGTGTCCCATATTCCAGTGTATATCTCCATCTGGTTATCCAACTGGTATTGTAGTTTTTTTTGTGTATTTTCTTTACTTTTACAGATCAAAAGTGTTTGTATATTTCACGTGTGGCCCCCAGACAATTTTTCCTCTTCCAATGTGTCCCTCGAAGCCAAAAGTTTGGTCACCCCTGATTTACAGGATCTCAAATTTGCAAGAGAAAAACACCCATGACTTGTAAGAAAAACAAATAATTATTTAATAATAGCTATTTGTGGTAGACAAGGATTTTTCTTATTGATCTTCGATAAAGCAGATGGATTTGACTTTTGCACCTTTTTTTGAGTGGCCCTTGGCCTCAACCACAAGTCCTCCGTCTACACAAAATATATAAACAGACATTATTATCTTTCTTAACGTATGGAGTTATTTATCAATAATACAAACTTTTATATTAAAAATCGTGTCTAAATAATTTTCGATATTTATTAAGTGAAAAAATGTGAAAAACCAATGTAAAACTTTGGTATCTGAAAGCTTGCGAGGTCATGTAGCAGTCAATACGAGCTGTCCTAGACAAAATGTAAACTATTTATTCAGTTCAAGTTTTGCTAAATCTTTTGAGCTTGCCGACCAATTAAATATAATGAATAAAACATGAATTCAAGGTATTCGTGTTTTTCCAATAAATAAGCAAACATTCAAGGTTTTTTTAATTGTGAGCTTATAGTGTTTTGGGAAATAGTTTTGTATATAAAGAAAATCTTCTATGTCAAAGATATACTGACATTTTCTTTTAGTAGAATTTATTTTGCCAAAAATAAATTCTGTAATCACTGGCCAGGAATATTGTCTTTATATATTGTCTGAAATGCAATGCAGCTGAAGTATGTATGAAGTGTATATGTGTTGAAAATAAAACATATTCTTCTAAAGACAATCTTCAGTGTCAGCATGACAAATAGGACAAGTTGACCAAATTCAGTTGACGTTCCTCAAGATTTATGAGAAGGGCCCTAAATATCAGACAGCATTCCAGACAGACTACACAAGGGACAGCATAATCATTCTGTAGTATGGGAATCTCATATATTGTACAGATCCCAAAGGTCTAAAAGGATTGCTCCTTAAATTACATAATATTGTTGAATCTAATAATGACATAAGCTTACTATCTAAATGTAAGAATATTGGGAAAGAGATATAGGTCATATCTCAAAGTGACAAAAATGGTGAAATATAAACTGTTCATATAATATACTCTACAGCAGACCATGTGCTAACAGTCACTGATACAAGTAGAAAAAATAATATATTGATAAAAATGTAAATATAAAGTATAATCCTGAAAATGCAGAATAACATGATCACTTCTTCTTGTATTTTGACACAGCAGATCATACTGTTCTGATCAGTAAGAGAGAAGTACTTGCTCCTGATTAGGAAGCTACTGACCTCCACAAATTAGAATGCTAAGGGGCAGAGATTTTGAATGCAGATGGAGAGAGTTTTCTTCAGTTTCTATATGTTATATATTACTAAATTAAGAGAGGTTTCTGAGAACCAGCTGTTAATAAGAAAAGTTACAACAGTCAATCATGTATGCGCTATCTTACTGAGTTTTAACTATTTGGGAAATCATTGGAGAAGAGAATAATAATATACAGTATAATGAACAATATGTACTGATTCCTTCCTCTTTACCTAGGGTCATTATAGTATATCCATTTAAGGTCAGACTGGAGCATTGTGGGCCCACCAGGGCTGCAACACCAAGGCCCCTCCAAGAAGTCCCCGGGGCCCCCTCCCTACTTCCAAACTCCCACACCCCTTCTCCCTCATGTATGTGAGAATGCCATAACCGCAGTGGGCACATAATCTTTTCTTTAGGGGGTGGCCAATTGGGGGAGTGGGTCTGGGCTGGTAGAGGACCATGAAGACCGGCGCCCACCAAGCTTTTTCCCAGATTTCCAGCCAGCCCTGTCTGTCCCTGGATACTTTTGTAGAGACTGAGGTGGTCAGTTATAAATAGTGTATAGAGCACTATTTTCCCAATTTGGCACACTTTTATTGTGTATTTTTAGAGCACCAACATATTGTGCAGCTCACTATTGACAACATTTGAGGCAAACTGACTTAGTCTGGACATCTTAACTCTCAGGCCTATTTGCTCCTGAGGCTGAAGAAGACTCTGTTTAGTCCTTGTGATAATAATAACATTGACAGTTCAATGTCAAGTTCAAGGGACAGGTCACACTGCCGCCACATAATCTACTAGACAAAGGCTTTGGATACCACTGGTAACAAGTACACATAAGCAACACATGGTCAACCACAAGAGAGCTGCTGTCAACAACAGACTCCAGGGAATATTTATGGGCGAGGTTATCAATAAGCCATGTTGAGACTGTGTTAATTGACTAAACTCATATACCTAAGAGTGTGTATTGCTTAGGGTTGAAGATCATAGCAAATGTCAGGATTAGTAAATGTGCATTGGTACCTACCAAAGTCAGAGTGATGTAATAATGTAACAAAATTTACCCACATGAAATATCCTATAGCGAATAGCATCCCCTGGTCATGTTCATTTAGAAAAACTGAACTGAATTTTGACTTTTTTTGGCGTACTTCGACAAACTTTGCCCACCTTTGCTCTGTTTTCTATGTTTGCTACTACACGCCTTTATATTATTAGGATGCAAAACTTTAGAAGACATACTGGTTGCTAGAAAGTTATAGTTAAATTATTTGATCTGCTTTAATTATTTATTAAAGTATTTATCAACCCCGGTTGTGTTGGCCATGTGTGGCCAAACATGTTTGGTAAAAGGGTTACTGTTATGGGGAAATTTTTTTTTTTGCAAAATGCATCAGTTAATAGTGCTGTTCCAGCAGAATTCTGCATTGAAATCCATTTCTAAAAAGAGCAAACTGATTTTTTTATATTTCATTTTGAAATCTGACATGGGGCTAGACATATTGTCAATTTCCCAGTTGCCCCAAGTCATGTGACTTGTGCTCTGATAAACTCCAATCACTTTTTACTGCTGTACTGCAAGTTGGAGTGATATCACCCCCTCCGTTTCCCCCACCCAGCAGCCTAACAACAGAACAATGAGAAGGTAACCAGATAACAGCTCCCTAACACAAGATAACAGCTGACTGGTAGATCTAAGAATAACACTCAATAGTAAAAACCCATGTCCCACTGCGTACTATTCAGTTACATTGAAAAGGAAAAACAACATCCTGCCAGAAAGCAGTTCCCTCCTAAAGTGCTGGCACAAGTCACATGACTGGGGCAGCTGTGAAATTGACAAAATGTCTAGCCCTATGTCAGATTTCAAAACTGAATATAAAAAAATCTGTTTGCTCTTTTGAGAAATGGATTTCAGTGCAGAAGTCTACTGGAGCAGCACTATTAACTGATGCATTCTGAAAAAACATGTTTTCCCATGACAGTATCCCTTTAAGGTATGGGAAAGCTATATGCTGGAGTGTTTAAAGTGGTACTGACACATATTAATCTACATTAAAAGTCACCTATAGGTCATGTTGATCATTTTTCACTGATAGATCTGCTTTTGCAAGTAATTGTTACTTGAAGTTCCTTAACCTGATTGTTTTGCCAACCTGACTGTCCCTTCTCATCCTGTCAGTTAGAGTTTCTGCACAAATACGACAGCCCCCTCATACATGTATTGCTTCTTAATGAATTCAAGCTTTTTTTATATGCCAAATCTACCACTAGAATCTATGCATTAAAACTGTGGTCAGGTTGTTTAAAGTGTATGTGCACCAGTGCCAGTGAGAAGTGGGTGTACTGGGGACAATTTCTGTGGAGGTGCAGAGTTTTACACTACTGAAAGACCAATGTCAGAGATGGCTATGGTGCAGCAAGTGTCTGTTATTTTGTATGATTTAGACATTTATTTTATTGCTGGTAAAAACTTATTAGTGTAAAAACAAAAATGGAGTGATTATGTCTTAGTTTGGATCAATTTATAATTTATGTAATACAGTAAAAAGGGAATCATTTTTAAAAATGTGAATTATTTTATTACATTGAAATCTATGCGAGATTATGGGAGAGGTAATTCAGAGATTTCAGGATGACCCCATGGCCCCCTGTGTTCCATTTACTAATATTGTCCATACGCTCCGCTGTGTAATGTATTAGCATGTAGCAATATTGTCAGACAGTACTGTCTATGGGATTCATAGAGTGTTCTAATCAGTTTTGTGTTTTCATATGATTTTCACTTTTTCTTGCCTTTAAATGACTTTCAGAAATTGTATATTCAGCCAATTACTGTTCCAATGTTCATCCTTTGTTTGCCTTTAATTTTATTATAGGTTTTAAAGATTGTCTAGAGCAAATCATATTTGCTTTGTTGCTGTGATTGCAGCTCTGTAATAAGTGACTTGAATGGCAATGAATCGTCTTGATAATTATAGGAAAGTGTTTGTCATTAAAGGGAAACAGTATCATGCACTGTACTTGCATTTTCCATCATTACAGGGATTATTAGCCTGAATCTATAAGAGGATGGAATAGCACATAAAAGGAGAAGCAAATATAGTGACAAATAAGGGTCTTTGTGTAAAGAGCATTGCTACAGAGTTGCACATGCTATAATCACACTGGGGTTCTAACACTGGAGGAGTTATAGAGTTAAAGAGGCCATACATGCCCAGATTTGCATGAGCAGGTTGGCTGACGTTGACCATACTCCCTGACTATAGTCACATGTACAGTATAGGACAGCATGGTGGTGCAATGATTAGCCCTCCTTTGGTCTTAGGTTCAATTCAAGCCTGCCATTATCTGCTAGAAGTTTGTATGTTCTCCTGTTGCCTGTTTGCAGGGACTGGGATTAAAAAGCAGCCCTGGCAAAATAAAAAGCAGCCCACATATAAGTGTGCAACATTGGTTGCCAGCGTAAAAAAAACCATGGGTGGTCAGGGCTCTCAACCAGAAAGAGTTAAAAAAAACACTGTTGTCAGGGATTAAAAACAGTTTTAAAAAAAGACCATTGGTGTTCAGTGGAGACCTACCTTTAAAAATTGTCTTGCAGTCTTCTTCCTCCTGGGCTCTTTTCGGCAGTGTGCACTTTGACTCCCATTCGTCTTCAGCTCGGGTTCGTCTTGGCTTCGGGTTCCATTTGGCTTCAGCTCCACTTCCCCACCCCATAAAGGGAGTGGCCCACAAGGCATTTGCCCCGAATGGCCCAATGTCCAGTCAAAGCCTGCCTGTGCGGTTTTCTCTCTCATTTCCTCCAAAAACATACAGGATCGTTAAAGGAAACATAATTGCCCAGATTCAATTCAGTGAGAAAAAGGATTATCTCATGAAAACCCATAGATGAGATTCAATTTGAGATGCAATTCAATTCAGAAAAACATCTCAAAGTTTATCACCTGAAAAAAAGGAAACTGAATTTGGAAAAAAAGTTTTTTCTCCTCTTATTGAATATCTGCCATGACTTTTCACTTGATAAACCATGAGATTACTTTTTCCTCACTGAATTAAATCAGACCCATTGTGTGAAAAACAAGAATGTGCCAATGCATTATACTCATTTAAATAGGAAGGGATCTGCTTTATTGAAAAATTTGCCCCAAAACCCTAATAGTCTTGGCCATCTGGTCCACTTTTTGCGGGAGCTGGCGGCACTCAGCACACTGAATTGTAGGATAGGAACTAGGCTGACCTGATAGGAAACTGAAACTTGTCCTTGCTTGTGTGACTGCAGAGCTGCAATTTTCTATCCGCCTCTTATTGTGCTTCTGGCAGGGGCTGTTAGGACACGCCCATCCCTCGTTTAAACATGAACAGGGACTTGAGCAGATCTATATGGAGTTCCAATAAAGGGATCATTTTAAAAGATAATGATTAGTGATGGGCGAATTTATTCGGCAGCGGCGAATTCGCGCGATTCACCGCTGGCGAATAAATTTGCGAAACGGGCAAAAAAATTCGCCAACAAAAATTCGCCGCGCAAAAATGAGTCTCGCGTCGTTTTTGACACGACAAAAACGAAAACGACACGGCGCGTCGGAAACGATGCGACGCGAGTCGAAAACGACGCGACGCGTTTGACGCGACGCGCGTCAAAAAGATGCGCGACTCGTTTCGCGAATCGGCAAAAAATTACAGAGAAATTCGCGAATTTTTCGGCGAAGCGAAACGCGGCCGTTTCGCCCATCACTAATAATGATCATTTTAAGGCCGGAGTAGAACCAGAACCATATTTTATTCATTATGGCCTACAAGATTAGGGGGTTTACTTATACTACGACTCCTTTAATCGGTCTTAGTGTGTGTGAATGTGATAGGGATATAAGATTTTTAGATTGTAATCTTTGCCAGGTCAGGGATTGATATAATATAAAAAAGTGAATATAATATCTGGAAATTGTTGCAGAATATGCCAGGGATAAGTAAAGAATAATAACAATAATATATAAAATTACATTTTAAGAAGTCTGTGATGATTGAGAATCTACAAGTACATGTGTGGGGGAGAGAAAAGGGGGGTCCAATGGCAGCTATTTGACAGATGCCAGAGAACTCATAGTTATACCCCTGCCCAATGGCTTCATGTCAACTGAGGCGAAAACTGACTGAAGAGCGTCCTAGCAATTTGTGGTGAAATATTTTATGCTTTCTACTAGGGGTCTCCTTCTTCGTCAAAAAAATAGTGCATGAAGCACAAAGTGGCTCAAGGGTGCACCTATGGGGACATGTTGTTTCGTCACTTGAATAGCACTCAGATGAAGAGAGTTATGCGACACCTTTACAAAATTTACTAACTGTGCTAATCTTTGTGTTTTCATTGAATGGTGCAACATTTTAGGGATAATTTACAATGCAGAAGCCGCAGTTGGCCATTTTGTTCTCCACTTTGCACACTGCTTTCTTCATTATACAAACCCCTGGAAATCACTTACGCTTAGAATGCAGCACTTACTATATTGGTACACTGTTGAGGGTTGTGAAGAGGAGTCATAAAAATGTCTTAGCACTGCGAAATATGTTGGTGCTATATAAATAAATGTTTGTCATAATAAAAAAAAGTCTCCTGCACCTACCCCTAATTTGCATCATTCAGACACGCAAATTAGGGAGTGGCAGGGGCTTCAGGCCTGGATTTGTGGAAAGGCCACCAAGGGCCGGGCCTAGGGGGCAGGATTTTAGGGGGCGGCAGGATTTTAGGGGGAGGCATGCTGCCCAACCAGACCCACATTGGTTCAAAAACACTGGGGATGCACAGGAGAAACAATAATTTTTAAAATGTCCCGTGCACCAATCCCCATTGCTTTGATCCTGAACATGAAAATTTGCATGGATTAAGGGGGGGACAGGGGTGATGAATGGCAGGGTCTAGGCCACCCGTTATGTCAATCTGGCCTTGGGCAGCTTACAATGGAACCTTGTCCTTCCTGACTTATAGGACTCGGCTGCACCTCCTGACGCTGCTCTCAGCTTCTCGTGCCGTTAAATTTGCGTAGCAGATACCAGCTTACCCAGAGTACAAGTGCTTAATAACTTAGCCCTAAGAGACATGCACCCCTTAGCACTCTAACACATGTATTGTGGGGTAATATAAATGATCCCTTTCTTTTCTTTTAATGGCACATGCAATAACCTAGCATTCAGAAAAAGGAATGTTGCAGTGTGGGTAAAATACTATACCATTTGTACTTTTTCCCTCTTCTGGGTCAATGCACTTTCTTTGCCTTACTTAAAGCATTTGCGGTATTTAGAGGAGTAGGGACAACAGAATGTGGGTGCAAGAAGTTTAAGTGAATCTCGGTATTTATTTAAACTATTTATTTTACTTGCCCGGATTTGTGGAAAGGCCCTTTCAGTGCTGTTGAAAGGCTGTTGAAAATATGTATCCAGCAAAAAAAAAAAGCATACTTGTAAAATACAAACTAAAGAGAGCATTGCAATTCTCTCTCTTAAAAAATAATTTCCCCATTACAAGCTTTTAATTATTCACTACTTTATCAATCACTGACAAGTGTCACAATGTTTTAAAGGATACCAGAATCCCTCCCAGCTGTTGCCATATAATGGCAAATTAAATCTGAGGAGGACTTTTTAATTGAAAACAGTCATTTTAAAGCAAGAACATGTTATTATATTGTGCTCACTTAAAATTCAGGGAACGCCACATGTTTATGCTTAACTCCTTCCACTGAGTAGGCACTCGTTATCGTCTCCTCCTGAAATATCAGTCTGCTTCTGCAGATCCCATTTTATTTCTCGTGCTGAATAAATTCAAGTGAAGCAGAAGGCATTGGATTAATTTGAGCAGTACATAGTAACATTGTAAGTTAGGTTGATAAAAGACACACGCCCATCAAGTTCAACCTTTTAACCTTACTGCCTTACTGCTAGTTGATCCAGAGGAAGGCAAAAACCCCATCTGAAGCCTCTCCAATTTGCATCAGAGGGGGAAATTCCTTCCTAGCTCCAAAAGGCATTTGTACTAGACCCTGGATCTACTTGTACTATGAGCTATCTTCCATAACCCTGTATTTCCTCACTTGCTAAAAAGCCATCAAACCCCTTCTTAAAGCTATCTAATGTATCAGCCTGTATGACTGATTCAGGGAGAGAGTTCCACATCTTCACAGCTCTCACTGTAAAAAAACTCTTTTCTTCTAATCGGAATGGGTGACCTCCTCCTGTCAGCTGGAAAGTCCAACTGGTAAATAAAGCATTAGAGAGATTATTATAAGATCCACTTATATATTTATACATAGTTATCATATCACCCCTTAAGCGCCTCTTCTCCAGCGTGAACACCTCCAATTTGGCCAATCTTTCCTCATAGATAAGATTTTCCATACCTTTTACCAGCTTAGTTGCCCTTCTCTGTACCCTCTCTAATACAATAATGTCCTGTTTATGTGATGGAGACCAAAACTGTACGGCATATTCTAGATGTGACCTTACAAGTGCTCTATAAAGTGGAAGAATGACCCCCTCCTCTGTGACTCTATGCCTCTTTTAATGCAGCTCAAGATCTTATTTGCCCTTGATGCTGCTGACTGGCATTGCTTGCTACAGATAAGTTTCTTATCTACAAGGACTCCAAGGTCCTTTTACATAATGGATTTGCCTAGTGCAGTCCCATTACGGGTATAAGTGGCTTGGATAATTTTACGTTCCAGGCACACAACTTTACATTTATCAACATTGAATCTCATTTGCCACTTAGCTGCCCAGATTGCCAGTTTGTCAAGATACATCCGGGTTGGAATTAATTGGGCTGGATAGTTTTGTGTCATCTGCAAACACTGATACATTACTTACAACAACCTCCCCTAAGTCATTAATGAACAAGTTAAATAAAAGTGGACCTAATTCCGAGCCCTGAGGGACCCCACTAAGAACCTTACTCCAAGTAGAGAATGTACCATTAACAACCACCCTATGTACCCGATCCTGTAGCCAGTTTCCTATCCATGTGCAAATTACTTCATTAAGCCCAACAGACCTTAGTTTAGAAAGCAACTGTTTGTGGGGCAGGGTATCAAATTCTTTGTCAAAATCCAAATAGATAACATCTACTGCCCCCCCACAGTCCAGCATCTTACTTACCTCATCAAATTTGTCTGGCATGACCTATCCTTCATAAAGCCATGCTGATTGCTGCTCATAATACCATTCACTAGGACAAAATTTTTTAACAAGCCTTCAAATAATTTGCCTACTACAGATGTCAAATTTACTGGCCTATAATTGGCAGGCTGAGAATGTAATCCTTTTTTAAATACTATAATTACATCAGCTTTTCTCCAATCCATAGGCACCATACCAGATGAAAGCAAATCTGAGAAAATCAGAAATTGGGGCTGGTCAAAAATTGAACTAATCTCTCTTAAAGCTCTCTTAGAACCCGGGGGTGTATGTCACCAGGCCCTGGAGCCTTGTATATATTAATTTTTATCAAAGCTTTATTTATCATATCTTGAGTCAGCCACTGATTAGATTGAGCTGAACCATCAATGCAGCTATGAAGCGAACCCAAGAATTCAGACAACTCTATAGTATATGTATGCAAATCCGGTCTATCCTGGCCACAGATAGTTAACGTGTCTAGCTAACGATATCAGCATGGGTTACACTGCGACTTACACACATCGCCAGGTGCTAATGGAAGCATCCCTTTACAGAGGTTGTGTAACTACAACTCCCAGACTACTGTGTGCGAAAAATACAAAATGATTTGGGCGCCAGGAGGTTCTTATGGTGCAAACAAAGAACTGTTTATTAGTCATGGACAATGACCACAGGTTTACTCATGTATGCAGAAGATGTATTAACACAGGACACACACTACACAGCTCACACAGAACTGGCAGACTCACAAAGAGTTCATAGATAGAGACAGCACTTGAAGAGGCACATAACTCACTCAGAGTTTCAGGTAATAGGTATTCAGCAGAGGAAGGACTCCATTAGACATTTGCAGTGATTCAGTACGCCATTTCCATCCAGTGCACTGTTCAGGAAGCTGGAAGATAACCTAACATCCTCTTTACTGAGGTCCCTGCACTGGAGGCATTCACACAGAGCCTCTGGGAAGCTACTCCCTGTTGCAAATCCTTGTTGGAGCTTCAGCTGCTCTTTCTCTTTACTGTATCTACCTTTCTCTCCTAGGGGGAAATTCACTAAAGCGCGAAGCATTGACGTCAATTCGCAACTTCGCAAATTCACTAACACGGACTCTGGCGAATTTTCGCTAGCAAAGTAGATAAACCCTTATGCCAGGCGAAGTTGAGCACTGACGAAGGATCGTAATTACGCAAATTCACTAAGATGACCATTTTACTGAACGTTACCACTTACACTAGACGTTACTTCGCCAGGTCAGACCTTGTGAAGTTCAATACAATAGATAGGAGTTTGAAAGTCCCAAAAAACACTGGCGTGTTTTATCTTTCTAGAGTGACAGTCTGAAAAAGAGTGAAATTTTGCCCTCCTTCCCCCCTACATTTCGTAACATATGGCAACTCAATTATACAGGGGGCACATGTTTAGGGCAATAGGACAAATAATTTTTTTTATTAAAGTTTTCCTGGGCTTGTGTAGTGTAATGTAGTGGCTGTAACATATACTTCTATTATACTTTGAAATTCGCACCGTATGCAAATTAGGCATCACTAGCGTAAATGCAATTAGCCTGGCAAAGTAAGACTAGCTTAAATACGCTACCGTTCGCCAACCTTAGCGTAACTTCGCACTTTAGTGAATTTGCGTAGCCCTTGGAAAATTCACCTGGCGAATTTTCACCGCTTAGTGAATTTCCCCCCTATAGAGACTATTACTAAACCTCATTCACGGGGTTGCCTGGTCCCCGACTTTACTGGACCCATGCCCAGGCTCAAAGCACACATCCACCCTGTCCTTAGGTGGAAGGCAAAGACGAAACTGCCACTCCTTTTCCAGCACTATACCAAAGTGTATCAAACCAAAATGTGGTCACAGCACCACCGCTAGCAGGGATATGCAAATCTTTAACTAGGGACACATTTAACCCTTGGGGTCCCTACATATACACTGAAGAAAAGAACTGATTTAGCACATTTGCCTTTTCTGTATCTGTTACAACAATGCTGGTATCATTATTTAATGGAGCAACACACTCAACCTGCATCTTTTTACTATTAATATATTTAAAAGACTTTTTAGGGTTAGTTTTCACCTGTACTGCAATTAACTCTTCATTTCCTTTCTTTGTCTTCTGGATTACGGCTTTACAACATTTATTACAGTGTTAATATTTATTAAATGCAGCTTCTGTCCCAACAGATTTGTAGTTTTTAAATGCCTTTATCTTCCTTCTGTATTAAGCCACATAGGGTTATTCTTAGAGCTTCTCACAGCATTAATTAGCCATCCATCAATGGTCGGAAAAGGAAATTATGGGACAATCGTATCTCTTTCATATAACTAGGTACCATTTAGTCACAGAGTCTCCAGCCATAGATCAAATGAATTGTGACATGAAATAAACTGGCTAAGGTTGTTTCCCTGGAGCAGAGAACATGAGCCGGTCACCAGAAACTGTCAAATCAGAAGCAGCATGAAGGTTTGTGGAAAATATATTCAGTGCTTTTGATACCCAATCAAGTCAATAACATGCATAAAATATGGACAGAGAATTACTTCATTCATCATAGTTGAACAATGCCCCAAGGAATAAATGAGCCATTAATTGATTTGATTGGTACAAAGTGCAGTATAATGCTTGAGAGTCATTAGTCTAGTAATGAAGGGCTATGGTTCAGATTTATCAGGCTGAATTGTGTATCCTGGGAAAATTTGTTAATTATTTTTTCATGGATTTCTACAAAATCCCCAAAATGGTAACAATCTGGCTCATTTATGAAAGCACAAACCCAGCATTATTTTCTTCTCCAGAAATTGTTCTGCAGCCTTGAGCAGTTACACTATTTGATCCAAATTCTATCCGTTAAGTTAAAAAGCAGTGAAAGGTTTTTCACGCTGTTGGAAATTTATTATAATGCAAATCTGTGGGAAAGATCCCTGACTCATCTGCAAAAAACTTTGGTAAGTTTGCCTATTTCTTGTATATTTATATATATATATATATATATATATATATATATATATATATATCATATACAGGGATAAGATCCATTATCCAGAGACCCGTATCTGTAATAATAAAAAAATACCTAGTACTTGATCCCAACTAAGATATAATTAATACTTATGGAAGCAAAACCACCTATTGGGTTTTGATTTTCTAGTAGACATAGGGGCAGATTTACCAAATTCACATGAATTCACGAGTGATTCGAAATTCGATCGAGTTTTCAAAAAGATTAGAATTTCGAATATACAAATTAGGCAAATTCGACCATTGAATATTCAAATTCGAATAATTCGAATATGGACCACCTACTTTGCTAGATGAAACTTACCGAAATGGGGATCATTCCCTAAAATAGAATATAAAAAATTCGATTGATCGCTTAAAAATTGTACGAATATTCGATTTCGATTTGAATATTAGAAGAATCTATCGAATTTTCTATATTCGATCGTTCGATCAATCGAATTGCGGTAAAATACTTCGAATGCGATAGTCGAATTCATAGGATTTTACCTCCCCATTATTCCCAAGGTCGGATTTAAAAAAAATTTTAATTCGAAATTCGACCTTTAGTAAATCTGCCGCTAAAAGTATGAAGATCCAAATTAAGGAAAGATAATTTAACCCCATGACCCAAGCATTCTGGATAACGGGTCCCATACCTGTACCAATGGTACTCTGGTAGTAAACTGCTATTAAGTTGCAATCATTTTGTCAACAAAATCGTATGAATATTTGCATCATATGACTTTTTGTAATGTGATGCCCCAAATCATATTATGATTTTTTTTAGTTGTCGCCCGAAAACCACGATTTTCAGATTATCCGGCACAAGATCATAATGTCAAGAATCATCTTAAAATTGTATGGGAGACATTTGCTATTGACTTCTACATGATCTTGGTAGGTTTTAGATGGAATATGTTTGGATTTTAGCAGCTTTGGGGTATAATATATAAAAATTCAAGTTTTTTAAGTTTATCCCCTATAAAACTCAACCATAAAAAATCAAGGCTTCATAAATAGGCACCTAAATAAACCCAATAGGCTGGTTTTGCCTCCAATAAGGATTAATTATATCTTTGTTGGTATAAAGTATAAGGTTGCTGTTTTATTGATACAGAGAAAATTGTTTGTAATTATTTAATTAGAAAGGAGTCTAGGGGAGATGGCCTTCCTGTAATTCTGGATAATGGGTGTCTGGATAACAGATCTGATACCTGTGCTATATTGTTTTTTTAATGGATCCATAACAAAGTAACGTCCCTGATTAACTGGACATATCTGTACAGGTTGCCATCGTTTTCAAGAGCAATAAATGACGAGGAGGAGGTTATTTTTCTCTGGAAACATTGCTTTGTCCTTCAAGAGGGTTATTATTAAACTTGAGAGGATTCCATGTGATCTTTTCTGCTGCCTATTTAATAGGAAATGAAGACTCTATAGCTGGAGAGTTTACATTTGCACACTTTTAAAGCGATTACAGAATATCGGAGATGTAATCAAGCTTTTTTTTTATAGACTTTTCTTTTTTCTTGCTAATCTCCTCCTGATGTTTCTAGTTTAAAGGATATGTTAATCAGGCTGGGGAAACAGAGCTTGTATTACCCTCCAGCGTGGCCCACTTATAGAAAAATGTTTAACCCCTCTGTTGATATAGGACATGTTGCACTCTGTATTGCTGCAGTAAAGGTTTATACTATAGCTATTATGAAGCCCCATTTCAGAAAAACTGTGTATATTAAAAATATTAATGGCAAAAGTCCATTACATTCCGGAACTTTAATAGCCTTTATGGTAATTTACAAGTACAGTGCAATTTTTGATGCATCATTTATAAGCATTCTCTTATACTGGCCTCTCAGGACTCTTCAGGGATCATTCTGGACCCTGGGGGTGAAAGTACATGCCCGCTAGTGCAGGGGCCTGTGGCTTTTTGCACACACGCAAGAGCAGTTTGTAATAAATATACAGTTGCTGCCCTTTTTATTGCATACTGCACTTGGGTTTGAAAATTAGCCCTAATTACTTACTACTACTACTAATTATCATAACTGCTTCTTTTCTTTCACCTCTATAGTGCATCCTAAATTAAGTACAAGAATCACCAAGACTGTTAGGCGCATCAAATGTTTCATTTTTTCTTTAGTGAGCTTTTTCACAGACTGTAAATGATTGTTTACCTTTAAATTGTAGTGTCATGTAGAGAGTGATATTCTGAGACAATTGGTTTTCAATTTTTTTTTAAAGTTTTTATTCAGCAGCTCTTCAGTTTGCAATCTCAGTGATCTTATTGCTAGGATCCAGATTACCCTAGCAGCCATGCATTGAATTGAGTAAGAGATTGGAGTATGAATGGGGGCATGGGTGCTCCACTAATGAGACGAGTTGAGGCACTCACCTCAGGTAGCAGCACCTCCCTGGTTACCAGGGGAAGCAAAAATGCCTCTCCTGGTAACCAAGAGCTGAATTTCCGGAAATTGGGCTCTTCTGGTGCAGAGAGCGCATGCCGTGGACCCCGCTACCCCAGTCTGGTGCTGAAAAAGTGAGCGCCGTGGGGAAGGGGGGGGGCGGCATATTGAAGGCCACTTCAGGGGGAGATATCGTCTGGATCGCCCCTGAATGGGGGAGGGTGTGAATAGAAAGATGAATAATAAAAAGTTGCAGTAGTAATTCATTTGTAGCCTTACAGAGCATTTGTTTTTTATATGTGGTCAGTGACCCCCCCCCCCATTTGAAACAAAGAAACAAAGAGTCTGAAGAAGGAGGCATATTATTCAAAAGCTATAAAAACATAAAGTACATGACGGTTTATTGAAAAGTTGCTTAGAATAAGCCATATTATAATATACTAAGGAGATGGATGGACAATACAAGTAGATGGATTCTGCTGCAGCCACTCACTGCTGTGACTGAGGTGACATCACGCCTGATGCATTTTGCTTCTTCAATTGTCACAGCAGGGAAAGGTGGAGTGCAGGAGAGAGGGAGGCTCCAGAAGACTTTATCTCCTTTTATTGCAAAGGTGTAAGGTCCACTCCCCCTGGTGGTCTAGTGGCAAGCGGGGATGCCCACCCCATGGTTTCTTCCGGCTCCTTCAGCATCGGATTTCCTATGGTGCACATGGCTGCATGCTTCTGGGTTTATGCGTGATGACATCACAGCGCAATGGCACGAAATTCAGATGTATTTAAAGGGACTTTTGTATCACATTGCCCGTTGTTAGTTCCTGGGTGCTATTCTTTGTGAATCTACTTGATATATAGAGGCAGAAGCAAGAGCTGAGACCAGGTTGCCTAGCAACCTGGATTTAGGGTGCTGAACATGACAAAAGGTTAATCTCCATGATCTGCACTATAATGCTGGAGAAAGTTACTGATATACAGTACACTCAGAAGTGTGATTTATAAGTTTTATTTTCGAAGATTACACAAATCAGAGATGAATAAACTCCTGAAGACCTGATTTGTTGAAGATTTGGTTTTGTCCCCTTGAAAAATGGGAAAATCGGGTATACTTTAGGGACCAGCTGTAACAATATGTAATCTCCAAAATTCTAAGAAGCTGATGCCCTTGGTGGACCTCTTTTTATAGCCTGTACTGACCATTTTCCAGTCCAAGTTCCCATTTAGGTCAAGGGCAGGCAGCACAGGCAAGAGATTTTTCCTATATCTACGCTGCAACTAACTTTCCATTCCGATGCTTGCATCTTCAAGATCTTTCAAACTCTGCTTTATCTTTAGCATCTAACTACATTCTCCGCCATCGTTTTCCCTTCCCTGAGAATCTTAAATCCTATGGTTATGTCTTTATGTTTTTTAATCAAGTCTAAAGTCTTTAAAATGTTGTGTGCATTGACACAACATGCCACACACTTAAACCATACATACCTACAAAGATCACAAGATTTCTTTGGAAACCTGCAAAAAATATATCTTCCAAGAGTCACATATCTGAAGGTTGAACTAAAGTGCTGCAACTGCTAACTATATGGAGAGTTTATTTTTACCTGACGTGTGGGCAATAGTCTTTTCTTTCCAAAGCTTCTTGTAGATGCCAGTCATCAGTTTTTGACAAGTGAAATAGGTGCGCTGAAAGAACATTATCCTAAATTAAAAGCTGCAACCTTCTAGCTTTTTTTTTTTTTTACTATATTAGAAATCTTCAAACATTTCATTTCTTTTTTTTTTTACTTATAGCTTCTTTCTGCTACCAGTGAAGTTTTTTTTTTACAATTGTGGTTTGACAGATCATAAGCATTATATAAAATGTAAGGAGGAGAGGAAAACCCAAGCTGGAAATATTATAGGACTCTATTGAGTGGGAGGCATAGTCTTCAAGAATTAGATCAGAAAAGCAAGATAAATTGAAATATTGGCACCCAAAACAAGTGATGTCATATGGATATACCCTGGGATTGATTTATAAACTCTGGGCTGGTGTAAGGACACCTGGTGTTCTAGTGAGCATCCATTCGCCATGGTTGTTTCATTTCGGCACACCACATGACATCATCACACTTGGCACAAATTTCAAATATTTAAAAGTGCCAATGTTTTCTATTTCCCATCGCTTGACCACCATCCTGGACCACTATCCTGGACCACTGCTGTGTCACTGCCTGAACTGACCTTTGGCTGTTATTGACTATTATTCCAGGACCTGACTCTGTATTGTGCTGACTAGTTAGTTTGTTCTCTGACTACACTTAGCTCTAACCCTGTCCCTCCTGTCACACTTTATGGTTCCTTCATCTGCCCAGAACTAACCTCAATTCTCTCACTTTAAGACCTGGCAGCATCTGAATAGTGGAGGGTTCCTACAAAAAATGGCTAATACAGGTGGAAGCATAAGCCGGCACTGGACCCTTGGCTTTGTTCTAGGATAGCAAGCGTGATAGTGGATTTTTATCAACATTCTATTTTCCCCTCTGATACCTATTTGTTGTGCAGAAAATCAGGTAATGACAAGAATATTCAATATTCATCAAATGAAAAAACATGAAAAAAACACTAATGTTGAAGTTCAGAACCTGAAAGCTTATGAGGTTATATAGAAGTCAACAGGGCCTGTCCAAGTAAAATGTATACTAACTTATACAATTCAAGCTCATTCGAGGTATTCATATATATATTTATTTTATCTCTTCTTTAATCCCAGGACATCTCATATTTCATCTCACTCAAAGCAACTTTTAATTTGTTTGAATATTGAATTTTTAAGGATGTCATGCTGGATCTCTATCTGGACATTCAGAACTTTATAGATTACTAGTAAAGTATGGGGCCAGGGAATGTGCATTGACCAATCCATTTTTGTGTTTATGTATAAATCTAGGTAAGTAATAACACTTTGGCTCAGTATGTGTAGCTGACATGTTTTGCCTCTGTCTCCTTTCAGCTAATATAGAATATACTTGGCTTGCCAAATATATATTGCCATGTGCTCTTCCTTCCAGGTGCCTTTGCAAAATTGAAGGGGTAAGAATCTGGCTGTTTAAAGTGGTGGTTCATCTTTTAGTATGGTATAGATTGGCTGATCAAGCAACTTTTCCTTTGGTCTTTTTTTTCCAAGTTTTTGAATTATTTGCCTTCTGCTGACTCTTTCAAGCTTTCAAATGGGGGTAACAGACCCCATCTAAAATACAATTGCTCTGTAAGTCTACTTTATTGTTATTGCTACTTTTTATTACTCATCTTTCTATTCAGACCATCTCTTATTCATATTCCAGGTTCTTATTCAAATAGCATGGACCCTAGCAACCAGATTGCTGAAATTGTAAACTGGAGAGCTGTGGCTAAATAAATAAATAGCTAAATTAATCAAAATATAATAATACATGAAAAACAACTGCAAATTGTCTCAGAATATAACTCTCTATATCATACTATGTTAATTTAAAGGTAAACAACCCCTTTAATTTTACCAGAGCTTACGCATACATCCTCTAACTGAAAACTAAGGCTTGCTCTCATCCTACTGAAAACTACAAAAATGCTCTCTTATTTGCATTATTAAATAACCTTTTAAACATTGTGTAACGTGAAATGTATTTGATACAATAATTGTGCACTGAGTTGAAAAGGCTTCAGCAACAAGAGATCAATAATGGTTCAAGAACGTACCTGGTGGTCTAGTGGGGGGATGGTGGGGGGCGCCAGCCGCATTGAGCAGCCTCCATTAGGCCGTAGGCGACGATAGCTTAGCGCGCGCTTCTCTAAAATTTAGAGGCGTACTGGCTTGATTACCTTAGCGCAAGGGAGCGAATTTCAAAATGTATAAATAGTTTCTTTTAGCCTTCAGACCTGTTTTGACCCCTGCCTGGCTATTAGATGACCCTAACTTCTGTAATCCGACCCTTGCCTGTTATCTGACTCCGATCTTGCTAAACCTTCCTGTCTGATTACCTGGTTTTGATCTCTGCCTGTCTGACTATGATTGATTTCTGCCTGCCTCGACGACGACTCTGCCTTCCGGTTCAGTATCGTGACACTCGCCCTAAAGACGCTAGCAAACAGTCGTGCCCCTCTGTCTATTCAGAACCTCTAGCCTTGCACCTCTCGTTTAAGTCCTGCTGACATCCAAGTAGCTGAGGTCTCCTCCCGAGGCCAAAGGCAGTCACACTACAGGTGAAGCACAAGACCAGGGTGCTTGGCATTTGTTCTGGTTCTGGGTTCCGACCGTGACAAATGGCAAAATAAGGTAAACATGCACAAGAAATAAATTATAGCTGCAAAACTGCTACTTCAGTCTGGGGTAGTCTTTACCTGTAACAAGCAGTAAATTAAGTGTCACAAAAGCTTAAAATTAATTGGGCTTCTCTGTGCTCTCAGCACATTCTGTTGGCTTGCTTAAAGAAAGATGGATGATGGCAAACTGTGTGTATATGGAAAGCAAATGAGAAAATATAGGCTGGTTATGTGGTCATTCGAAAAGCAGAAACTCTTCAGGAGTCACAAAAAAAATTATTACAGGTTGAACTTGATGGGCATAGTATGAACCTTTTTTTGTCAAAGGAATTATGCTTTCATGTCACAAATACATAACTACAGCTAATATATGGTTTACATGGTCTATGGTAATGCAAAGAAGCCTTCGCAAATTACACATTGTCAGTAGAATTGAACCAAACAGTTTCAGGGTTATGTCCAAGAGAAATATGTGCAAATCTCTGAATTAAATTGCTATTCATTCCAATTAGGTAGCACTTATCTTAATTTAGCAATACTTGATACTTGACCCTGCTTTATGGTTCATGCAACATGAAATGATTTTAAAAAGAATCATCAGGTCAACACGTGTTTCTTTTTAGATAATATTAATAAATTCATAATTATAATGACCTTTACAAATGCTCAAAAACATCATGAACAAATTGATGCTATCATTTTAGCATAAACAATCCATTCCACGGCTCAATAATTATTAGTATTTACTTCTCCATACAGTAGTGAGCCATTTGTCTTTCATTTAAACCAGAGAGGCATACATTTAATAAAATTAGCGGCACAGAACTTTTGGGATCTCCGTGATTTTCCTTGAATTTCACAGAAAAGAAAGAACAATGCTATAGTTCTGGGACTGCTGGTGTTTATTTTGTACAGGTATTTACCTTTAATCAACAGTTGTTTGGTCCTAGCCTAACATCTCCTTAGTTAAATCAGCTCATTAAATCAATTGCACCAGTTGATGCCCCCTAACTGCTGCTATTCATTTTATCGGATTTTATTTCTTAAAATTGTAAGTGCAATGCTTTTATTGAATAAAGCCATATCTCTCATTTTACTCTATATGAATAGATTGCTCACAGATTCTGGTTATTTGACCTGCTACACTTGAGGAGGCTGCCCCCCACTTTAACAACTCTACTTGATGTACTATGGAAATTATTATTGAACTTTTATTTGAACCATATTTATATGACACACACTTGTGTTTCTTTTATATATAAGTACAACAATGCTGCCTTATTGAGACCCCAAACTCCCAAACAAACACCCAAAGAAAATATAATGAATATATTTAAATAAACCCATCAGTAGCAGGCATCAGTTAATTCAAGGGCATGATTCAATATAATTCTAATCTGGAGGTGAAACTTGATTGCACACCAAGACAGACATCTGACCCGCTTGCTCCGACATGGAAGGAACCATAAGACTATTAGGTTTACACAGTCATCATGGCCAACGATCATACAATCTGTGTAACATATCAAATATATTATAGGCCAAATGAAAACACAGAAAATAATGGTATACACATTCTTTACTCCTCTGTCTCAGCTGCTTGCAGCCATGGCTTCTGACACGATCTTAGACACGGTCTTAGATACTCTGGACATGAAGCAAACAGAGCTTTAAGGTCTGCCACCATTACTTTACAGCATTCCAGATACGGGAGATGCTGGACATAAAGCACGCATGTATATCATGATCAAATAGCATTTAGTTAGTACTATGACAGGATTGGGCTCCTATTTGGTGGAGCATGGATGTTTGGTTGGGGTCTATAGGGAGTCCCTTTGAGTCTGCCATGGTTCCCATATATTTGCCTTGATTTTCCAATGTTGTAGCCACCATCTTCTCCATGACTGCTGGAGTTAAGTTTTAGAATCAGTTGACCATAAAGGGCAAGTCAGTTTATTCTCCATAGCTTGGCAATAAGAGCAATTGCTACATTAAAGATGTTACATTTTAGAAGGATATTTTTTTTAGTTAGACCACTTGTGGTTGCATAGTTAAGCTGCAATGTAAAAGAGTTTTTGAAATTTTGAAGATGATTTTCCAGCAATCTTATTGCACGATTCACACTTAACCAACCTTTAGTTAGGATCACAATATTTATTACTACAATGGTAAGCCACTCTTCTCTCCCTAAAGGATAAGTGGAAGTGCATATAAAACTATCATTTGCAAGTTCTCTAGAAAATAAACTCATAACTTGACCTTAGATGATGTTTAGAAAAAAAAGAGATGGCATCTGTAAGTATAGTACAACCTCTATAATGTAGACGTAGGATTTCAAAGAATTTAGTGTAGAGAGCTATAGCTTTGAATGAATATAACAAATAGAATTATGGCCTTAGCAGAGACATCACTTTAACCTGAATTCCTCAGACAATAGAACTTGTCCTTCACTTACCGAGTAAATAAAATTCCTGTATGAAACGGCTAACAGTGGAATATAGACCTTGAATTACTCTAGATATCCAGTTACCTTAATTTACTGTAGGTCTAAGGAAAGCAAGCTTTTTCTTTAAAGGCAGGAAATCCAGTAGGATGAGAATAGATGGAGATTATGGGAGCTGCAACATGGAGCTGGTCACTGCTGCTGTGTAAACTATAACAAAAAAGGAAAAGTTGTGCTACTGAATTAAGCTACTAAAAATGCCCTCCCCTTAAACCAAAGAAGGAATGATTCCAGTGGTAGTCAATAAAAAGGGCAACCTGTTGGAAATTAGGTTGCAGGTAAAACAAAATTCCTACGAAAAGTTATGATTATGACTTTGATGTAGTTGACCAGCTTGAATAGATTGCAATATATAGGCAATGTCTAATGGGGAGGTACTTTTTAATAGGTCTATGATACTAAGTCCTTAATATATTGATAATGTGTGAGGGGATCTGTTGACTTTGTCTATATGTAACTGAGTGAATTAACTGCTTAATAAACAGGTAATAAATATATATTGCTTTGATAAATATTATTAGTGATGGGCGAATCTCCCGAAATTTGCTTCGCCGAAAAATTCGCGAATTTCTAGCGAAATTCGCGAATCGGCGAAAAATTAGCGAAATGAGTCGCGGGACGATTTTGACGCGCGTTAGGTTTGGAATCCCGTTATCCAGAAATTTCTGAATTACATAAAGACTATCTCCCATAGGCTCCATTTTATCCAAATAATTCAAATATTTAAAAAATTATTTATTTTTTCTCTGTAATAATAAAACAGTACTTGATCCCAACTAAGATATAATTAATCCTTATTGGAGGCAAAGTCATCCTACTGAGTTTATTTAAAGGTTAAATGATTTTCTAGTTGACTTAAAGTATGAAGATACAAATTACAGAAAGATCCATATCTGTAAAATCCCAGGTCCCAAGCATTCTGCATAACAGGTCCCACACCTGTATTTATTAGCCAAAGCTTTAAGTGACAGTTCATTTTGAGAGATGCAGCTTATTCTAAATGCACAGAGCTCCAAAAACCACAAATGTTGAGTCATTGGGGCAGATTTACTAAAGGGGAATTGTCACCAGCAACTGATCCGCACACTTTGCACTTCACCAGCCGCAAATTCTTTACCACTCCTCTAATTCATTAAAATGTCTCAAAAAGCTGTGACTTTTTGCTAGCGATACTTCTTCCGTGCAAGCATTTCATAGCAAAGATCCGCTATTGTTCGTTTGTGCCTTGTGAAAATTCACTAGTAATCTTACACTTAGGTCAATTTGAATAGGGGAAGCACATAAAAGTCATATACAAGTCTTTTTTTAGAGATGTTGTTGTAAATATTTGAAGTGGCCACTTATTAGAAATGTCCAAGGGAGCTTAAAGTGGACCTGTCACCCAGACACAAAAATCTGTACAACAAAAGTACTTTTCAAATTAAACATGAAATCCAATTTAAAATTTTTATTAAAGCATTCATAGCTGTTTTAAGCTTGTTTAAAAATCTCAGCTGTCAATCAAATATTGTCTGCCACTCCTCTATGCCTTAGGCATAGAGGCGGGGCAGATAATTACTTTCACTTTCCATTCAGCACTTCCTAGATGTTACTGCTCCCCACACATTCCCCCAGTTCTCTTAACCATTTAATTGTGTAGCCAGGACATGGGGATAGACATCGGGTCCCCCATTCTGGTGCACAAACAAGATTCTGAGATGATACAAGGCTTGTCTTAATAACAGTGTCCACAAATGGCTCCTGCCTGCTTGTTATAATTATGAATTCCCAGACTGAAGAAAACAAGATTAAAATAATTTATATAGTGTAATTAATGTTCATTTTGGTTGACTAATGTGATAAAATAGGATTTAGAATATTTTTTTGGGGTGATGGGTCCACTTTAATAAAGGCATAAGAGCTCCTCTAATGCCCTACACATGAGCCCATCATAAAATATTTTATTCACACAAAAATCTTTAATAGTTCGGACTTTTGAAGGCAATCCTGATCCTAAAAATAGAAAAGCCGTCTGCATTGTTTTTACACTTTTTATTACTTTCCAGCATACAGGATATGATGTCACTGACATCAGATTGAGGAAAATGTAGATTCATTTCAGCAGTTCACCTGGTCTAAGGTGGCGAATAACTGGAAATAACGTCCAGTAAAGCAGCGAACACTAGATGTTCCATTCACCAAGGCATCAGTCTTTGGTATCTCCAGAACCCGTTGTTTACTGGTTGGCTGGCAGGAGAAATTTATTTTCAAGCTGCTATGTCAACCTTGTAATAACTGAGGCATGTTGTGTATAGATACCTTCATCAGCTCTTCAAAGTCTTTTTCATGTGTGACCACTAAGAAGCAAAAGTCTTTGTTCCTATTAAAAAACATAATTAAGTTAAGAGAGATATTCAAAACTGCATGCATGTAAGCACAAGAAACACTGTTTGAAGCTTGGGCACTTTACCTCCTCCAACTTCATTAGCAGCTATTAACACCCGATCCTTTAAATAAAAGGAAAATGTGTTTTTATGTCCAATAAAAAAAATAAAATACAGAAGGAAAGTGAGCATACATTGTGCTGCTCTCAACATGTCCCACTCAGTAAAGCCACAATGTACCATATGTTATTGTTCAGTGTTACTGCCAGTACCAGGCAAGGCATCAGATTTTTATTTTTACTTCCCACTACTATCAATCTCAAATTAGGCAGGGATATTTCATGACCCAGCAGGAAGAAAATACACATTTTAGAAAAGATGATGGGTAGAGAATTTTAAAGAAGACATGGGTATTTTGTAAGAAGTTATCTGAAACCATGGAAATAAATGTACATCACTGATATCATCTAGTATTTGTTTTACTATGGAAAGGAATATAAACTGTGATAGTCCATATCTTCTCAGTATTCAGACTGCAGGAGGCCAAGTTGAGAATGTTTAGAGAATGTTTGTTTCTTTTTAACGGAAACAATCTTATTTTTCTCATGGTACCTTAATCCGTTATTCTTTGGTAATTTATCAACTGCCTATGCCATAAATTCCTTCCATGTAAAAGTACCCAAAATAAAAGCTGTCACGGACATGTAAAAGTCAATGGACACTGCCCTTCTTCTATTGCAAAGAGTCTTTTGTTTTAGAGGTTTTCAAGATCCAATCATTGTTGTATGAAAAATCAGCAGCTATTTTCTTTTGTGTTTCTTTTTAATTGGATCTTTTAAAAACTTTCATGAGATTTTTTTGCATCTATTAAGAAGTTCAGACCTCACATCTAGTAACCTATACCTATCCAAAGATACACTGGCAGAATGTAAAACATTAGCCTAGTTTGTGCCTACTGACTATGCCTTACCATGTGCCCTTTTTCATCTCCATATTGTACCTGTATGTTAGCCACCCATCCACTTAGACTGTAAGCTCTACAGGGCAGGGACCTCCTTCCCACCATGGGGGGAATTCACTAAAGCGCGAAGTGTCTAACGCTAGCGCTAATTCGCCAGCGTGACTTCAAATCGTAACTTCGCAAATTCACTAACACCGACTCTGGCGGATTTTCACTAGCGAAGTAGATAGACTAGCGCAACTTCGCACCCTTACGCCAGGTGAAGTTTACGCACTGACGGAGGATCGTAATTAAGCAAATTCACTAAGATGACCATTTTACTGAACGTTACCACTTACACTAGACGTTACTTCACCAGGTCAGACCTGGCAAAGTTCAATACAATAGATAGGAGTTTGAAGAAAAAAATTTGGAAATTTTTGCTGTCCCAAAAAACACTGGCATGTTTTACCTTTCTAGGGTGATAGTCTGAAAAAGAGCAAAATTTTTTTGGGGGGTTACCTTCCTTCTCCCCTACATTTCCTAACATATGGCAACACAACTATACAGGGGGCACATGTTTAGGGCAATAGGACAACTTTATTTATTTTATTAAAGGTTTCCTGGGCTTGTGTAGTGGAATGTAGTGGCTGTAACATATACTTCTATTAGACTTTGAAATTTGCGCCATATGCAAATTAGGCATCGCTAGCGTAAATGCGCTTTGCCTGGCGAAGTAACACTAGTGCACCTACGCTACCCTTCGGCGACCTTAGCGTAACCTCACATTTTAGTGAATTTGCGTAACGCTTGCGATAATTTCACCTGGCGAAGTGAGGCGAATGTTAGCGAAGGCAACGATAGTGAATTTTCGTCGCTTAGTGAATTTCCCCCCATGTCTCTTACCACATAGCACTTAAGCTCTTTGTCCTATGACTCTGTATATATTTATTATGTGATTTATCTCCCACATGTATACTTTTATATATTTTGTATTTGTATACACTGTACAGCGCTGCGGCTCCTTAACAGCACTTAACAAATAAAGTTATATAATACGATACACCAGAATTCCATCTACAATAAATCGGCCTCTCTGACTGTAGACATATCTTATTAATATATAGTTATTCAAGAAGCATCTGACATTCTGTGGCTAATTCATAAACAGCAGGCAAATATATACCTGGGCAGTAACCCATAGCAACCAATCAATGATTAGCTTTTTACATCTGCAGGCTGAACACTGAAAACAATCATCTGATGTTTGCCATGGATTACTGCCCAGGTGTAAATCTGCCCACTTTGTGTTATTTGCCAGGATTGGGGTTTCTGGTGCTTGTATGAGTTTATTAAACAAAGAAAATATCACGCCCTCTACAGAGAAGGAGATTCTTATAGGTCACACCCTCCCCAAATATCAGCACCTTGTTCATCTGGAAGCCCTTTCAACAAGGAGGTTGCTATGGGCCTTATCATGACATCAATTCAAGTTTGAGGTTCAGTGAAGGTAATATGATGGGGTATTATATTGGTGCCATGCTGTGCAGAAGTATGATTACCATGTATGTAACATCCCTAACTCCATTCTTTTAAGGCTTTGGTGGAGTAGTAACATAGCTGAAAAAAGAGTTATTAACAAAATTCATTAACAAATGCAGTCACAAATGTGGTCACTCTAAAATTAACGCAAATGTGTTTATTGGTGCCATTCATTAAAGATACTTGGGCACCACACACTCTTTGCACTGTTGCATTGCAATGCCAAGCAATCATCCATCTGTCCTGCCTCTTCTGCAGAAATGTGTGCAGGTGAGTCTATTGTGAGTATATGTTGTGGAACCCTAGAGGGTGGTCATTTCAGGGTTCCAACAGATTGTGGCATCAGTAGGTGCAGCAGGCTTTTGTCTAAAGAATCACACCCAAACTTTGTCTTAACTCCAAAAGTGGTGCAATCGCAACTCAGTTGGGTTCATGTTGATGCATCAGGTTCAACTTGCCCTTGGTGCCACCATGGAAAAAAGCCAAATTATGACTAATGATTATGGTTATTTCTGGTCTCAATCCCCATGGTGGCTCAACTTGCTTAGCTTGGATCAGCAATGTACTGTTCAAATTAACTCAAATGTTGTGTTTATTGATGCCGTTCATTAAAGATACTTGGACACCACATATGCACTTATGTATAGCTGTGCCAAACATTAATCCATCTGTCCTGCATCTTCTGCAGAAACATGTGCAGGTGAGTCTATTGATGATCACCCTAGAGAGTGGTAATTTCAGGGTTCCGACATATGGTGGCATCTGTAGGGGGAGGCAGACTTGTGTCTAAAGAATAACATGCAAAATTTGTTTTAACTCTAAAAGTGGTGCAATTCTGACTCAGTTGGGTTCATGTTGATGCATCAGGTCCAACTTCAACTTGGTGCCACCATGAAAAAAAAGCCAAATTATGACTAATGATTATGGTTATTTCTGGTCTCGACCACCCTGTGGCTCAACTTGATCTCACCCAACTGATATGTGAATATTGCAAAACCGACCCTTCCAGTTAGAAATATGTATGTGAGCCTATTGACTCTAACTTCCAAGACCAGTGATTTAAACATAGTCTGGAGACCTGTCCCACAATGGATACAAATAAAGGATTTGGGTTGCTGCTGAATAAAATATCCTTGTATACCCCTGGTGCTCATTTGTTCCCACACATAATGGACCTCCTTTACTAAGGTCTGAACTAACAAAGCTCCAGATTACTGCAAACAAATAAAATCCCATTGCATTATTAAATTCTGCAGTCATTTTGTACTAACTGGACACAAAAACAGGAAAAGCTTTTTTTTTAGAACATTAAAATGTTTCTGTTTAATGTGAAGCAGACACATTACTAAATGAATATAATTTCTCAAATCACTTTGAGAAACTCTGATACGGTCTACTGGTAATGGAAACCAATAATTACAGTCTGAGCTTAATTACATCTGGAGCAAACAGTAACACAGAAAATTGGATCTATAGCACATGGAGCTGATACACTCATGCTAAATAAGAAATGAGTAAACACACAGCTCAATGAAAGATTTTAAAGGGGAGCTAACAGCCCGTGGCTTTTTAACTGGCAGCCCGACTGCTACCTCAGCAACTACATCAACCCTACTGCCTAAAACTGAACTCTTCTCAAGTACCTACTGCTGAGTTGTGCAGCAGGGTTGTTGGACTACATGTTTGGCAGCATTATTTCCCGTGCAGAGTTAGTCATGGGTTGTAACTGCACATGCAACTGGCAAGCACCCAATGAATTGCATGCTAACCCTGTTATCGACACAAGAGGTATATAGAGGTATGAGACCTGTTATTCAGAATGTGTGGGACGTGGGGCTTTCCAGATAATGGATCTTTCCATAATTTGGATCTCCATACTTTGTCTACTAAAACATCATGTGAACATTAAATAATCCCAATAGGCTGGTTTTGCTTCCAATAAGGATTAATTATATCAAAGCTGGGATCAAGTACAATGTACTGGTTTATTATTACAGAGAAAAAAGAAATCATTTAAAAGAAATGTTGATTATTTGGAGTCTATGGGAGATGGCCTTTCCATAATTTGGAGCATTATGGATTACGGGTTTCTGAGAAGGGGCATGCCCCTGAAACCGTTTTTTTTTTTGGCTTGACATTGAACACAGGGTTATTCCCTTTGCATGTACATGTGCTGGAGTAGCCTATTACTAGGTACTAGGTAAGCATGAAATGCGTTAGGCGTAATGAGGGGACTGTTTAACTTTTAATGATGTAATAACTACAATTTTTTTAAATAGATATAGCATTCTTTTTGGAGATTTTTTCAAGTTGTACGTATGCTGGAGTAACCTTGTTCTGTATACTGTGTATATTGTGTCCAATCACTGTAACTGAATTGTCGGAGAGGCCAGGTATACATGTCCATCTTTTGAAATACTCCACACCTGTATTATAATATAGAGACATGCACTGCACCCAGGCCCTGACTTGTGGCGAGGCCACATAGGCCCGGGCCTAGGGCAGCAAAATATTAGGATTGGCATGCTTCCAAGCTGCTTTCCAAAAAGTACATCTCCCAAGCGCTCCAGTGCAGGCATGCATGCTCGCATCCGGGGCCGACTCCACCCTAGCTGTCCTTCCCCAACATCTTCACTCCTACTAGCCATCAGTTTACCACTAAAGTATAATGGTACTGTTTTAGTAATTCAACTGCACAGCTGCTGAACAGAAGTGCCTGTAGAGGACAATTACGACAGCAAAGAGGATTATAGGAAATTTTCTGCCATCTATTTCACACCTTTGCAGGGACATGCCATCCACTGTGCAAATAGCATTATGGAAGACATGCTTCACCCATCCCACGCATTCTTTTCTCCTCTGCTCTCTAGAAGAAGGTTTAGAATCATTCGAACAGCAACAGCTAAACACTGTCTTCCCTTAAGCAATTAGAGTTCTCTATTTACTGCTATAATAATGATGATGTCATTTGTTTTCATTGTATTTATATTTGTATCAATATTACTTGCACAAATACTGTATGCACATGTCACTTTGGATAAATGGAATATGGGCCATAGATCATATTGGTTAAATGTCTACTGACACAGATGCACATGTCACTTTGGGGAAGTCAATTATGGACAAATACCATAGAATACATGCCATATATCACACTTGGTAAATGCTTATTGACACAAATATGCACATGTCACTTTTGCTACTGTTGCTACTGACACTCTGAATGTGTAAATATGAGTTATAAATTCTACAAATCTGAAAATTTTGCAATGAGTTTATGGAGCCCTGGGAAGCAGTATCTCACATAGAGTGTTTTATCTATATTTATATTGTTCTCTATTAGTTTATTTATTGCACAGTGAGGGTCCTGTAACAGATGTTTAGTAAAACATGACATAGTATAACAATAACATTTTCTAGGGACTTTATATAAAATGTACAAACTCTCACAAATAAGAGGAGGGTATGAGAATACAGGTCAATAATGTACATTGTTGAATATGGTTCAAAGATTATTCTTGTTGAGTTTGTTTTCCTTTCAGACATCTGGAAGCTGCTTTGGAGTGTTTGTTGGCTGCATTTGCTCTACTAGATATGCTTGGAAGCCAGTTAGAAATTTGGGGTGAATGCCTAAAGGAGAACCAAACCCTCTCCCCACGTAGATCCATCACCCTGCTCCCCCCATCCTACTTGCTACCCTGGGCAAATGCCCCAAACTTTTTACTCACCCCTTGTGGCAAATTCAGGCATCAGCAGCCATCATCTTCATCTGTAATCATGTCTACTTTTGGCTCTTCGGCGATTCCCGTGAGTTTTGCCGCATGCGCAGTTGTCTGGAACCGTGAAACTGCTCCAACTGTGCATGCGCCGAAATGCCTTTGAATACACAAAGATTACCGGAGAAGAAGAAGATGGCTGCCATGAACTTCAACGTCTGATCTCCCGTGAGGGGTGAGTAAAAAGTTAGGGTCACTTGCCCCGGATAGCAAGTAGGATGGGGAGATCAGGGAGGGGGTCTATGGGGGAGCAGGTTAGGGTTTTTTTTTAAGGAAGCGATTGGTTCTACTTTAAGGGAATCATTTATTATGTCTACACAGGGCTGCTCTAGGCTGACGGACACCAGGAAAATACCTAGTGGGCCCCAGCCTTTGTGGGCCCCACCAACCCAGAACTGCACTCTGCTGGTGACCTAAGGTGCTGCTCACCACCTTTCCCCACTGGCCCCTGATCAAACACCGTAATAAGACCAAAATACAGTAGGTATGCGTGGGGGGGGGGTGGTATAGTGGGAATGAGTCTGGGGCAGGGGACCTTGCAGAGGTGATGCAGCTGGGGCAGGGGGCATGGGGGGACCTGAGATGAAAACCACGCTGGGCCCAGATCCTCAATCTGATAGTGTCTCAGACAGAAATGCAAGAGCCCTAAGGGGAATGAGAGCAAGCACCCATCACAATTTATACGCCAGTGCCTGCCATTCAGAGAGTTTTGTGCGGTTTTATGCCAGATAGTGTCTGTGTTTTCAGACAGAAATGCAAGAGCAGTAAGGGGAATGAGAGCTAGCACCCATCGCTTTTTATGCGCCAGTGCCTGCCATTCAGAGTTTTGTGCGGTGTTTTGAGCACTGTTTTAAACAGCTTGGAAAATTGGCACCGCAGTCTACATCAGAGTAGGATAAATGCTATAGTACTGGCCCTCACTATTCAAGTAGTTCCAATGTCTGGTTTATTCTGTACTAAGTCCTTATTTCTAACGCTCTGGACATCCTGATATGGTATCCTCTATTCTTCTTTCTTCTACAGATCTGTTTAATCCTTACACATCTTCTAATGAGAAGAACTAAAAAGCTTGTTTAATTAAAAGCAAATTTAATCCTTGTATTGTGCTTTAAATGGCTCATCATGTAAAATCTGTTATGCAGAATATATAGGGGGGCAGCTCTGAACAGGAAGACACTTGACAGTCTCCTAATTGTAGAAAGCTGATATATTCAGATTAAAATACGTGGGAGAAGAAAATGACTTAGATGCTCTTTTCAGGCAAACAGCAATGATATTGCTAAGTAAATTACAGGTCACATCATCCCGGCAATTGACAAAGTGAGCCGATCACAAAAGAAATAACTTTGCTATTTGAAATGCTCAATTATCTTTAATTCTATAGCAGAGCTCAGATTTATGGATACTATACAAAGAGTTTGTTTAGAACTGGGGAATTACTGTATATCAACAACAGCATGTACTGTAAGGGATCCGTACTCTACGTTCCCATATATGTAACCTCATATTAGCTGTTGCCATGAGAATGCTTGCTTCTTGTCTGTGCCAAGACTTTTCCATACTGCAAAGTACAAAAATTCTGTGTTTTAAAGGAGAATTCAACCCTAAAAAAATACTGGATGGTGATGGCTTCTTTTGGAAACATTGCCTGAAGATGGTTGACAAGCTCCTAGATGCACCAACACACTTTGTGCCTGTTGTACCAATCTCTTATTAATTCATTTATTCCTTGAGACTTCGTGAAAAGGTGGTAGTGATGTGCTCTCTGAATAGCCTTCTTTAATGTTACAAACTTAACAATCTTCTGAAGGGTCACACATGTCAACAGGGGCAGTTCTTCTAAACATGATGCAATAGAGTGCTAGTATTGACTTTATTTATTGGAGGTATTTGCATTCAAACATGCTACTTGGACTGAATGATATTTCATGCACCGGGCTTATCTGAGGAATTGTGCACAAGTGCACCTATTAATACGGGACTTACCACCAGGGTCATGTTGCTGCATAACGTACAATTGTGTTGGCCTCAATGACACTGGGATTCTGCAAAAAAATGTCAGACCCTGGGACATATCCATTCAGTTGATACAGCAAACAGGTCAAATCCAGTCAGGCCACCATACTTTCCAGCCTTATCCTTTCCTTTCCCTCAAGAGGGATCCCCTACTGGTTACCTACTGGTATCATTCTTGCAATGTTCTCCTACGCATGGGTCTACAAGACTTCTGTAATATCACCCTATACTTGTCTTTCTCTGCCATGCCACACAACACAAGATTCGGCCCCACTTTAATGATTTTCAATGGGTACTGTAGGATTCTCTTTTTATATATTCACAGTTGCACATCCCTTCTCTTATTTCAGCTATAACACCAAGTCCACAATCTTCTGACCCAATACATAAAAGGATGTTAGTGGTGGGCTCTTTCAAAACTCCAATGGATATGTATTCATTTTTATTTATTTTGCCCTTCTAGCTGCATTCACAAGAAGCAATTGAAGTCCACAAGCCCAAGTCCACAGTCTTCTGACCCAATTTGGCATATGATGTCTACCATTTCCCTACTTTCTGTACATTAAGAGATTTTTATGGTTTAGTTTTAATTTCTACATTACACCGTTTACATTTTAAATAATTTACTCTACTATTTAAAATGTTATTATTGAATGAACAAACGCATGTTTTTTAACTGTAATAATGCAGTCATCTTAGCGCATTATGCCTGATCCTGAACTTTGAGAAGGAGTCAGCACAGGGCGGAACTGCTTTGAGACAGCTATTGTTTCTCCCCCTTTGATTGCATTTAACCAGGACCTAGGTTGTGGTGCTATTCTCATGTCTACCACTAGGAAGCGATGCAAACAAATCCTTCAGCAGAGGTGTCAGGTAGCTGTTGTCTGGTTAGCTGCCCTTTGTTCTGTTGATAGGCTGGTGATGGGCTGATGGGAGGGAAGGGAGGGGGTAATATCACTCCAACTTGCAGCGTAGCAGTAAAGAGTGACTGAAGTTTATCACATGACCTTAGGGCACCTGGGAAACTTACAATATCTCAGCCCAATGCCAATTTTCAAAATTAAATTAAAAAAAATACTTTTGCTTTTTAAAAAAAACAGATTTCAGTGTAGAATTCTGCTGGAGCAGCACTATTAACTGATGCATTTTGAAAAAAATTTTTTCCCACGACAGTATCCTTTTAGCTAGTATGTGTCTCAAAGCCATATGGTATAACATCTGCTGATTAGCTCTCCAAAGTTAGGTTTTCATTATACTGTATTTATTTATAATAGTCTTTAATTTTCAGGAAGTCTTTTTAAGGTTATATAAATGTTGCAGGACTACACCCCCCCTAACATTCTCCCAACAGTCCAACTAATTTTTCACAAAAGAGAAGAATGCCAGTCCTCTCTTACTTTGTTCTTCGCTCTTGACACTCTGAACAGGCATAAAACAGAATGGACTTTGTAGAGTCTCAAAAACTATCATGAGATAATGGTTTCTGTTGCATTGTCTAACATATGATGTGCCCTGGTGAGCAGGCTTGTCTAGGAATAGACAGCTCTATCCCACTGAGACTACATACATGCTGCTGTACAGTATAATATTCATGGTGGTCCCACCTCTTTCATTTAATGGGCTTATATTATTCAGTCAATGTTTCAGAGGAACCACATTAGATGGGCACCAGTTGCTGGAAACCTGTAGATGTGGGCAGCCATCACTGTGCATGTAAAGACCCCAAGAGTGGGCAGTTGTGAAGGGTAGTGACAGATACAGAGAATACAGGGAACAGGGAATTTGATTGAATTACATCCATCTGTTCAGAGTTTATTCTGTTCAGCTCCTGTTTTATGTTATGGCTGACTTTCCATAATGTTAGCAACTGCAAACTGCCATACATCCTGGTTTAAAACACTTGCTGTATTGACATGATTATGACTATGTATTTTATGGCTAAGAATCTTCTGTTGAGTGGTTGTTATTTCAGGTAGCCGTAAAGCAAAAAGTTATGTGTGGGGTGTTGGAAGTTCTGTCCCTCAAAAGCATACTGTAGATCGATAGATTTTGAACAGAGTGCAAGGACAGGCACCTGGCCGATTAACTTATCTCTATCTGTGTACAGCAGCACCATATTCATGAGGGGCAGATATTTATTTAAATTGACAATAATTAAATGTTGCCCCTAATTTCATGTCATTCAGATGCACAAAAATGTTTCTTTCACTCATGGTTAGTGGTTGGCTGAAGCCATTTATTATCAAACAACTGTGTTTACTCTTTTTAAACCATAATCACTACACAAACTACCCAAATGACCCTGATCAAAAGTTTACATGCCCCAGTTCTTAATACCATGTATTGGCCCCTTTAACATCAATGACAGCTTGAAGTCTTTTGAGGTAGTTGTGGATGAGGCTCTTTATCTTCTCAGACAGTAAAGCTGCCCATTCTTCCTGGCAAAAAGCCTCCAGTTCTTGTAAATTCTTGGTCTGTCTTGTATGAACTGCACGTTTGAGGTCTCCCCAGAGTGGCTCAATGATATTGAGGTCAGGAGTAGTGATGGGCGAAACGGCCGCGTTTCGCTTCGCCGAAAAATTAGCGAATTTCCAGAGAAATTCGCGAATTTTTCGCCGATTCGCGAAACGAGTCGCGCGTCGTTTTCGGTGCGTCGCATCAAAAACGACGCACGACTCGTTTTTGCGTGGCGAATTTTTTTTGGCAAATTTTTTTGGCAGTTTCGCGAATTTATTCGCCAGCGGGGAATTCGCCGCGAATTCGCCCCTGGCGAATAAATTCACCCATCACTAGTCAGGAGACTGAGATGGCCACTCCAGATCCTTCACTTTATTTTGCTGTAGCCAATGACAGGTTGACTTGGCCTTGTGTTTTGGATCATTGTCATGTTGGAATGTCCAAGTACAGCTTCCAGGCTGATGAATGCAAATTTTCCTCCAGTATTTTTTATATTTCACCTGAAGTTATTTGTGGGTTTTTACTTTCATCCGGAACAATTTTTCTGGAAGTTGTGGCTGAAATTTTAGTTGGTCTACCCAACCGTTTCAACAGAACCCCTTATTTTCCACTTCCTAACTAGAGTTTGAACACTGCTCAATTCCTTTGATATCGTCTTATATCCCTTTCCTGTTTTAGTGTTTTCAGCCTAGCTTACTATGAGTTCAACTACCTTTTCCCGCAGATCCTTTGACAATTCTTTTGCTTTCCCCATGACTTAGAATCCAAAAGAATCATTGCAGCACTGGATGAAAGATAAAAGGGTCTGTCAGGTGAAGATGGTTACCTTTAATAGCCATTCTAACCCTTTTGTGACAAGTTGTGTGCATGTTATCAGGCCAAATCACCAGGGTATGTAAACTTCTGATCAGGGTCATTTGGGTAGTTTGTGTAGTGATTATGATTTAAAAAGACTAAACACAGTTGTCTGACAATAAATGGCTTCAGTCAACCACTAACCATGAGTGAAAGAAAGGTTTTTGTGTTATCATTCATATTCTCTAAAAAATGGTTAAGAAATCATAAATTCTGCCAGGGTATGTAAACTGTATGTTAAAGTACAATAGAATTTGTTAGTAGAATAGAATTAGTTAAAAAACAGCCAGTCTACCATAGCTTAAAAGTCAATATATTTAGCCCTGCTGTAACTCATTTCCTGTTCAGTCTATTAACTCATCCACATGGTTCTGGCTTTAAAAGAAAGTGATGGCAGCCAAGAAGATGGTTCTGTAACTGCATTGGATGCCAGAAAGCTTTAGAAATGGCTCAGTAATTGAATTTGAAACTTATGGAGCAATCACTTGTGAAGAGGTGTTACATTAGCGCTATTCTGTATTTTTACCAGTCAGTTAGCACCTCTGTAGTGCCAACACATCTACCACTTAACACTCCCTCCGGTGCTCATTTCTTAACCGTAAATGAGTCTCCTCTGATCCGCCTGTGTTGTTTTCGCTTAATATTGACCATGAAATGTGATTTGACATAACTTTTTATCATGCTACAAAGGAAAGAAAATGCTGCTGGCAAAAGCAGGCCCAGAAAAAGAACACAGCTTCACTGGTCTATAAGCCAAAGGCAGTTTGCTTTCCCTTTTTTTTTTAGAAATGTTCACAGAGACATAAAGAGGATTAATGCACATCTACATCAACTGAAAGGGATTTTCATTCTGTAAATGATCACAGTAAGTTTGCCAATATTCAGTAAATCATAATTTGCATTGCGTCATGGCTTCATATTCCTGAGGATATATATGACTCCACCCACCGCCAAAAAACAGGTCCCCCACCCCGTCCAGACCTACTCCCAGGCCCGGACTGGCCATTTGTGGGTTCTGGCAAATGCCAGATGGGCTGCTATAAAGTGCCATAGAAAGTAACTATTTAGTGGGCTGGTGGGGGCTGTTTGGGCCTCTGTGTACCTGAAATGCCAGGGCCTATTTTGATTCTCAGTCCAGTCCTGCCTACTCCCCATGGCACGGATCTCCCTCCTCCCTGATGGACAACAGAACAGAGCAGGTATGTTTGTGGGGGGGTGGAGGGGGTTTGGGGCAGGAGCAGGGGGTCTGTGGAGGTTTTGAGAAGGGGTTTTAGGGGGGGGCTCTGATTTGCAAGCCCCAGTGAGGCCTGACCACCCCCCCCAGTCTGACAGCTATCCAGACTTGAAGGGTCAGAGCACTGGAATAATGATGTGCGGGTTGACCCAAAATGGCAAAAAAATTGGGTTGGGACGGGTGCAGATCAGATGGGAAATATACTCCACCACTGCCCCCAAAGATTCTCTGGAACCAGAGGTGCACACAGATGTAGAGTAGAGAGTGAGATGACCGGGTACAGTTTGGGTGCGGGTGCTATAATGGAAAACATTTTAGGGTGGGGTGCCGATTAAGGTTTTTGTGGGTTAGGGTAGGAGGCTGATTGAGTTTTTCTTGATCCACATATCACTGCACTGGAAGTCAAGTGTCAGCTCTGTAGGCATGTGAAGTACAAGAAGATCAATATTGTCAATAGAGCTATACACCCATTACAGCATATTCAAATTTTGGCCCACCTTTTCCTCTCTTAGGGCAAAAATAAAATAAGAGAGATGTAGCGCATACCAATGCTTGATACATTTAGTGACTTTTTTCAGATTTTGTATAAGAATTTATAGCAATTATTTACATAAAAATATTTTCATAGGGACAATAACAACTATTCCTACGTGACAGGTACATATTTGTGCCAAAATTTTTTTTACCAAGTGTAATCAATGCCCATATTTCTATTGTCCATAACAACAGACTTGCATATTTGTGTCAGTAGGCATTTACCAAATATGATTAACGGTCCATATTTACTTTATCCAGCAGCTGTACAAAGCAGTGGTTCTTAATATGTTCTAATGGCCCAATTGGGAGGTTTGGACCAGGGGAGGGACTCAGTCTGCCTGTTAGGGTCCGTTGGGAAGACTAGCCTGAAAGCCCAGGCCCCAGCCTAAAGGTCAGTTAAGGTGCGATTTGATGTTAATCTGTATTTGCTGCCCTGAATATTCTTACACTAAGACTGAATGACTGCTACACCTATATACTGTACTGTATATTCCTTTATCTTTACTCAAAGGTTATAAAGTCAAAAGCTGAACCTTAAAGTGGGGCCCTGACATGAAAAAGTTTGCAGCAGCTGTCCTTCTCTTAAGTGTTGACTTTAGTCACTTTAGATTTGAAAAGATATATGCTATCTTTATCTGAAATTGTAGCAGTTCAGATATTGTGCCACAAATATGACGAGCAGGCTAATAAAGTAGCAGAGAAAGCCAGAACCACATGACTTTTTATTAAACAGTTGTCAGTGTTTCAGTCTCCCATTAAACAGTATTCATGCAATAATTGTTACAGTGCTGGGTACATGGAACATGCCAGGGTACATCAACGTGAGTGTGTGAGGGTCAACAGCTGACTCTGCACTGCAAGGGCCAATCCACTTGTGGCAAAGTTGTGTAATATCAGACTAGATATATATCTAGATTAGCTAGAGACTTGTCTATGGGGCAAATATATATATATATATCTAAGTTATACGATGATGAAGATAAAAGCCATATTTTAATTCATTAATCTATTGCCTTTCTTAAAGGAAAAGTAAATGTTTTTCTTTTTCTTTCTGTAAATTTGCTCTAAACAGCCCCCCAGATTAATGTACCTTAGTCCCTGCTGCAAGTCTGCTCTGGTTTCTGTGTTATCAGCAGCTTGTTTCCCCTTCTTCCTGGTGCAGAGTGAAGCCCAGCCCCTTAGTTTACTGAGCTGTCCATTTGCTGCTGTTCCACAATAGAGAGGAAGAGGGAGCCAGTGTTTCATTAGTAAGCTAGTTTCCCCAAGCAAAAGGTGCTACACACACTGGTCTCTGCTATGTCATAGTATGCAAATGATCTCCGGGACTAGTCCAAGAGATAAGGTCAGCTCAGAAAGCTAAGGGGCAGGGCTTCACTCTGCACCAGGAAGAAGGTGAAACAAGCTGCTGATAACACAGAAACCAGAGCAGACTTGCAGCAGGGACTAAGGTACATTAATTTGAGGGGCTGTTTAGAGCAAATTTAGAGATAGAAAAAAAAAACGTTTACTTGTTCTTTAAAGCTGTGACCTTTACAAATGATCAGATTTCAGCACCCAACAGGGTCGGTCTGGGCCGGTGGGTCACTGAGAAAAAACCTGGTGGGCTCCACTGACCCAGACCCAATCTGGCCTCCCCCATCGCTCCCCCACTGCCCTTAATCGTAGCCTCCCCCGCTATCCCCCCATTCCTCAAACCAAACTCGATTGTGTCCTTCAATATAATTCCTCTCCTGCCCACATTCCCCAAGTGTGTCAGACGTTAAGTACATGTATGGAACCTGTTATCCAGAATGCTCAGGACCTGGGCTATTCCAGATAACAGATCTTTCATAATTTGGATCTTCCTACATTAAGACCATTAGAAAATCATGTAAACATTAAATAAACCTAAGAATCTGGTTTTGCTTCCAATAAGGATTAAGTATATCTTAGTTGGGATCAAGTACAAGCTACTGTTTTATGAGAACAAAGAAAAGGGGAAAAAATTAAAACATTTGGATTATTTGAATAAAATGGAGTCTATGGAAAAAGGCCTTTCTGTAATTCTGAGTTTCTGGATAATGGGTTTCTGGATAACGGCTCCCATACCTGTATAAGTGTGGGCCTCATATACCTCAGTCTGACCTTGGTGCACATAATCAAGTGCATTTGTATTGAAGACAAAAGAACCTGCAGAGTTAAACTTTTTATATATATATATATATACATTTTTATTTTTTTTTATGTAACAATGGAAACTTAAATTAGCTTTAGATTTCCTCAAAACCTCAACGTTCTTACCAATTGTTTCACGTTGCGAATTGCGTCTCACACGTTATATTGCATGTGTTTAAAGGCAGCATGAATGTGCTACGTTTGTGTGCAAACATTGCAGGTGCATTAGTGCAGTGCCAGTGATTTCCTCAGCACTTTCCATAGAATGACACCTACTGAAGCAAACACATCATAAGGCAGATAGTTACAAGGTGCAGGGGAATATTCCAGCCATTTACCTTTGCTAATTGCACATAACACAGCTGCAAGCAAACACAGGAGCTCAGCATACAGTTTGGTTTATCGCTTGCAAATCTTCTCAGCCTAATTTGAGAGACTTTTTGCCCATAAATAAAACATCAGCGACAGGAAGCAAACTGCAGGGCTCATTTACTATTTCATTTCATTGTATCATTAGGTGCTAAAACACTGTAGAATTGTACCTATTAAAAGACTATGCATAAATCACTTGTGTCAAGCTCTTTTTCTTTTATGCCCATTAATATTGCATCCAGGGTGCCATTTCCCATGTCTCAGCTGTGTAACATCCCTAACCACAGGTACAAACTGGGATACAATGCACAAAATTGCACCTTAGGAAAAGGCACAACATTTTGCACCACCTTTGAGTGCCAGCAATTAAACTATTTTGGAAAATGTTGCATTGTGGGTAGAAAACGTTGGATTGTGCCAATATTTTGCACATTGCCTTTTGATATGTCATAGACATAGGCATTTCTTCATTTCTGAAATATGTAAGTGGTCATGTAGTCCCTGCAAGTGAATACATGTTGAAGAATTTAAGATCCTTGTGTCCAAAAAGGCTGCTGTGTTTCTGCATGGTTTCCAGTGCATCTGTTCTGCTTCTTCTGATGAATGGTCTGCAACTGCCACCCAGGACCTGGCGGTAGCTCCTGGTTTCCCACAGACACTGCATCAATAGCCGTGCCAGACTTGTACACAGTGAATCAAATGTGAATACAATCAGAAGGTTTATTAAAAGATCATTATAATAAATAGATATTTATTCACACATATTGGTAATATATTCCATGTTACAGGTACTGGGCCTGTTATTCAGATGCACAGGACCTGGATTTTGCCAGATTAGTGGTCTTTCTTAACTTGGATCTCTATAAGTCTACTAAAAAAGCATTTAAACATTAAATAAACCCAATAGGATTGTTTTGCCTCAAATAACAATGAATTATATCTTAGTTGGGATCAAGTACAAGCTATTGTTTTATTATTACAGAGAAAAAAGAAAGTGTTTTTTTTGGGTTATTTGATTAAAATGGAGTCTGATGGAGATGCAATGTAGAAAAATACACTGGCACTCAAGGCAATTTAAGAGCAGGGTTACCCCCTTGCTATTTATTTGTGTGGGCATACAACGTTTTGGGGCGAATGCCTTAAAGGGGTTGTTCACCTTTGAGTTAACTTTTAGTATAATGTAGAGAGTGATATTCTGAGATAATTTGCAATTGGTTTTCATTTTTTATTGTTTGTGGTTTTATAGATATTTAGCTTTTTATTCAGCAGCTCTCTAGTTTGCAGTGTCAGCAATTTGGTTTCTAGGGTACAAATTACCCTAGCAACCCTGCATTGATTTGAATAAGAGACTGGAATATGAATAGGAGAGGGACTGAATAGAATGATAAGTCATAAAAAGGAGCAATAACAATACATTTGTAGCATTTGTTTTTAGAATGGTGTCAGTGACCCCCATTTGAAAGCTACAAAGAAACAGAAGAAAATTGCAAATCATTAAAAAACTATGAAAAATAAATAATGAAGACTAATTGAAAATGTTATTAGAATTGGCCCTTCTACAATATACTAAAAGATAACTTGAAGGTGAACCACCCCTTTAATCAAGCAATCAAAATGATCGATGTGCAGACAACAAAAAGGCGACCAATTGAAATAAGTAGCATACAAAATTGAAAAACACTCCCCTTAGCTGATTAGTCACAAGTATGCTTCAATCACAAAGTGTCCATCATAGTAAAAAATATTGGTGAAAAAATTGCTTCCTGAGAAGAAGTTCATTAAGCAAGCAATCAAGAGTGGAAGTCCATTTGTGCAAAAACATTTGATTCCTTCACAGTGTTAACAGGAGCTGTATATCTAGGAAAAAAATAAAAAAAAAGATACATAATAACCAGGCAACAGCCTGTTATCTACAAGGCTAAAAAGTAGCAATAAAAAAGCTACAAACTCACCCTACTAAGGAAAAGAGATACACCTATCCCTGGAATATACAAAATAAGTTTCTTATCTGTAAAAGGAACGGAAAATAAATTATTGTAGAATTCATAAACAGAATATTTATACATAGCAGGATAAATTATATTCTTCATTCTCTTGGATTGGAGTAACCAGATCCAGTTACACTCTCTCTTTTTATCTTGATTCACAATTACTGTCTCCAAAAGTTGCCACCTTAGTTGTGCCACGTGGTGACCATATGGGAAGAAATGTTTTTCCAATAAAGTTTCCCTTTTTATTTTCCAGGGATCCAGGGAGGTGTTAAATGAATTTTTGGTAGATCTCAATAGCATGCATTCTACTTTAAAATTATAATGGAGGTTAGTGAGGTAAGGGGTATTCCCAGGCAACGATTATTGTCTCCAAAAACAGTGAGTCCCAATAAAACACAAAGGGGGGAATTCACTAAAGCGCGAAGCGTCTAACGCTAGAGCTAATTCACCAGCATGACGTCAATTCGTAACTTCGCAAATTCACGAACATCGACTCTGGCGAATTTTCCCTAGCGAAGTAGATAGAGTTGCGCAACTTCGCACCCTTACGCCAGGCGAAGTTGCGCACTGACAAAGAATCGTAATTATGAAAATTCACTAAGATGAACATTTTACTGAACGTTACCACTTACGCTAAACGTTAGGAGTTTGAAAAAAAATGTTGACATTTTTTCTAAGTCCCATAAAAACTCTGGCGTGTTTTACCTTTCCAGGGTGATAGTCTGAAAAAGAGCAAAATGTTTTTGCTGGGTTCCCCTCCTTCCCCCCTACATTTCCTAACATATGGCAACACAACTATACAGGGGGCACATGTAGGGCAATAGGACAACTTTATTTTATTTATTAAAGGTTTCCTGGGCTTGTGTAGTGGAATGTAGTGGCTGTAACATATACTTCTATTAGATTTTGAAATTCGCGCTGTATGCAAATGAGGCATTGCTAGCGTTAATGCGCTTTGCCTGGCGAAGTAACACAAGCGCGCCTTCAGAAGGTTTATTAAAAGATCATTACAATAAATAGATATTTATTAGCAAATATTGGTAATATTTTCCATATTACAGGTACTGGGCCTGTTATTCAAAGGACATGGATTTTGCCAGATTAGTGGTCTTTCTTAACTTGGCTCTATAAGTCTACTAAAAAAGCATTTAAACAAACCCAATAGGATTGTTTTGCCTCAAATAACAATTAATTCTATCTTAGTTGGGATCAAGTACAAGCTATTGTTTTATTATTACAGAGAAAAAAGAAAGTGTATTAAAATTTTGGGTTATTTGATTAAAATGGAGTCTGATGGAGAAGTAATGTAGAAACATACACTGGCACTCAAGGCAATTTAAGAGCAGGGTTAACCCCTTGCTATTTATTTGTGTGGGCGTACAAAGTTTTGGGGCGAATGCCTTAAAGGGGTTGTTCACCTTTGAGTTAACTTTTAGTATAATGTAGAGAGTGATATTCTGAGATAATTTGCAATTGGTTTTCATTTTTTATTGTTTGTGGTTTTATAGTTATTTAGCTTTTTATTCAGCAGCTCTCTAGTTTGCAGTGTCAGCAATTTGGTTTCTAGGGTACAAATTACCCTAGCAACCCTGCATTGATTTGAATAAGAGACTGGAATATGAATAGGGGATGGACTGAATAGAATGATAAGTAATAAAAAGTGGCAATAACAATACATTTGTAGCCTTACAGAGCATTTGTTTTTAGATGGTGTCAGTGACCCCCATTTGAAAGCTCCAAAGAAACAGAAGAAAATTGCAAATCATTAAAAAACTATGAAAAATAAATAATAAAGACCAATTGAAAATGTTATTAGAATTGGCCCTTCTACAATATACTAAAAGATAACTTGAAGGTGAAACACCCCTTTAATCAAGCATACAAAATGATCGATGTGCAGACAATATAAAGGCGTCCAATTGAAATAATTAGCATACAAAATTGAAAAACACTCCCCTTAGCTGATTAGTCACAAGTATGGTTCAATCACAAAGTGTCCATCATAATAAAAAATCTTGGTGAAAAAATTGCTTCCTGAGAAGAAGTTCATTAAGCAAGCAATCAAGAGTGGAAGTCCATTTGTGCAAAAACATTTGATTCCTTCACAGTGTTAACAGGAGCTGTATATCTAGGAAAAAAATAAAAAAAAAGATACATAATAACCAGGCAACAGCCTGTTATCTACAAAGCTAAAAAGTAGCAATAAAAAAGCTACAATTTCTCTGGAAATTCGCGAATTTTTCGGCGAAGCGAAACGCGGCCGTTTCGCCCATCACTAACAAAGACACCAGGAAAATAAAAAGGGAAACTTTATTGGCAAAACATTTCTTCACACATGGTCACCGCGTAGCACAACTAAGGTGGCAAATTCTGGAGAAAGTCATTGTTTATAAGAAACAATATAATTTATCTGCTATGTATAAATATATGAATATATGTATATGAATTCTACAATAATGTATTTTCCGTTCCTTTTACATATAAGAAAATTCTTTTGTATATACCAGGGATAGGTGTATCTTTTTTTCTTAGTAGGGTGTGTTTGTGGTTTTTTTATTGCTACTTTTTAGCTTTGTAGATAACAAGCTGTTGCCTGGCTATTATATATCTTTTTTCTAGATACACAGTTCCTTTTAACACTGTGAAGGAATGAAATGTTTCTGCTCATGATTGCTTGCTTAATGAACTTCTTCTCAGGCAGCAATTTTTTTCACCAAGATGTACACTTTGTGATTGAACCATACTTGTGACTAATCAGCTAAGGAGCTGGTTTTCAATTTTGTATGCTAATTATTTCAGTTGGTCACCTTTATATTGTCTGCACATCGATCATTTTGTATGTTTGATAAATAGCAAAGGGTAAACCTGCACTTAAATTGCCTTGAGTGCCAGTGTATTTCTACATTACAGATACCTTGGGCTTGGGGGCTGCCGTACTCCCTACGCTGTGCACCAGGCTCTCTCTGTTTAAATACCCAGTGTGCTCTGCTTCACCTGATTCTAGTCTGATGGAGATGACCTTCCTGTTAGGGCTCCTACAAACGGGAGTTTTTGACCTGCGCTCCCCTGCGTTGCGTTTGGCTGCGTTCAGCTGCAGGGGAGCGCAGGTCTAGACGCACCTCATTTTGTTCAATGAGGTTGTACCCACGAGACGCGTGTAAGCGCCAAACGCAGATTCAGACGCAACATGCTGCATTTTTCCTGCGTTCGGCGGTCACATGCGTTCGTGTGAGTACAGCCCCATTGAAAATAATTGAGTGCGTCTATACCTGCGCTCCCCTGCGTTTGAACGCAGCAAAACGCAACGCAGGAGAGCGCAGGTAAAAACGCCCGTGTGTAGGAGCCCTAATTCTGAACTTTCTGGAGAGTGTATTTGTGGATAACGAAACCCATACCCGCATAAGAATGTGTTTGTCAGAGGTGTGCAGCATGTGTCAGTGCAGTCTGTGCAAGATATGGCTGGAGACACAATGCCGTAGGATTGAGGAAAGCAATAGCAAATATAAAATGTGATGATTCCTTTTATTGCGCCTCAATATAATTAACCCCAAGCAATTCTCCTGGTGCTGGAGGTGTGAACTGATTTTAGCAGTAATTTACAGTAACTCAAGGCAAGTATTTTTTTTTTGTGTTAAGTAACATATTGTGTGGAAAGAAGATTAAAAGTCTTATCAGACATATTATCTGATGGGAAGCTTGTCTGATCACCTGTACAAGCTGCCCTGCCAACACACTGAGAATACACAGCTTCATAGCAAAGTTATCTCTTCTGCCTCATTCAGCCAATTCTTTCCTCTAAAGTCTTACCCCTAAATTCTCAAATTGGTCTGAGTCTCCAGCATTCAAACTCTAACCTTTGTATAGGGACACAAAGGACACAACATGCCACGGAGTGAAGAAACCTGCATTCTACCCATGTGTTTTGCCCTGCCCCTATTGTAGCATTGTATTTATGAGGGGTTGGTGGTGGAAGACACCTAGTCCTGTTAAGGTACCAACTCATTGTCCTGAGAATATTATTCTTGTATGCTAGAAAGGCAATAGTCCTTAATTACAGATTACCACCATGCCTTCTGTGGCAAACTGGAAAAGGCTGAACTCCCGGAGTAAAAAAAGCAATAGTAGAACCGCACACCTTACACTCCCAATGACCTCCATTCTTGGTGCTCAGTGATGGGGGAATCGGCAACCTCCGAAGAATTTCACCGGCACACAAGAGATGCAATTAGCAGGGCAAGCCCTTGCAATTTATTTAATGCAATGTGCAACGTTTCGGGGACAAGCCCCTTATGCTTTACAAAGAGGCTTGTCCCCGAAACGTTGCACATTGCATTAAATAAATTGCAAGGGCTTGCCCTGCTAATTGCATCTCTTGTGTGCCGGTGAAATTCTTCAAATGATCTCCTCAAATGATACATTACCATTATGATCTTTCCTGTGATCATTGGTCATTCATTTCAATACAGACACCTTAGACCTGACAGAATGGCTTTCCTGGGAAAGTCCTGGACAGTTTATGTTTATCCCAGGTTCCGGTCCATGTAGCCAGCCCAGGTTTTCTTGTACCGAGGTGGGCTAAGTAACTGAAAAATCCTTCCCAAGAGACTGTGTTTTGAAAGTTTGTATTTTGGCCTTGATTCAGGTTTATTTCTGGGTAATACATTCCTTTCTTTACTAAACAGCAGATGGGTGTATGGTGACCACCTACTATTTGTATTTAAGGACTACACCTGTAAATTGACACTACTCATTGGATTGTGTAGGTTACTAGACTTCTATACTCCTACCTGTGTCACTTACATATTCCTAGCTAAGCCCAAGAAATGTAGATTGCAAAAGCTCAGAGAACCACTTTGAAAATGTTCACATCAGTTTTTTTTTTTTTGGTGATTCAGGGCAATTGTCCAAAATGTCAGTAGCAGAAATACTGTACTGTATATTAAAGAAATACAAATGACTAAAACTGTCCTAAGGGATCATGGAATGGTAATGATGACTTTGTGATGGACTCCAGATTCACTTACCAGTATTCCCAGGGAGAATTTGCCAGTGCAGATATGGGTATTTTATTGAAAGTAAAAACATTACAGAAAATATATAAACGTTTCAGAAACAGAAAAACAGAAGAATCACAAATAAAAATTTACATTTACCCAGAGTGCAACATTCTCTTTTTTTTGCTCAATCTCTCTGGATTTAATGAAAGTAAGAAATTGCCCCAGTGACTTGCCCCACTGTCTCTCTCTTCTGGCTGAGCCCCTGGCGCTGGCGCTAACCCCCCCATAGGCTCCTACCCTCCTCTCCCCCGGCCTACCTCTCCCCTCTGGCTATTGCCCCTAAGTCGCTACTTACCCCTCTGCGTAGGTCCCCTCCAGAAAAGTTCACAGGGGCCCTCTTCTCTTCCAACGGCTTCTTCCTGGATCCATTAGCGCTCAGCGGCTCATGTGCAGTCGAGCACTGGTACTACTGCACAGTCGTACAAAGTTCAAGATGTTCACCGATTGAACTTCGTGAACTCTGTGCGCATGCGCAGTAGTACCAGCATCCTACTGCGCATGCACCACTGATGGGGCTGGATCCAGGAAGAAGCTGTTGGAAAAGAAGATGGCCCGGGAAGAAGCGGTTGGACAAGAAGACGACCCCCTGTTTGCTGGAGGGGACCTACACAGAGGGGTAAGTAGCGACTTAGGGGCAATAGCCTGGAGGAGTTAGACCGGGGGGGAGGAGGGAGGGGGCCCACTGGGGGGTGGAGTTTGTTAGCGCCAGGGGGGTTAAATTCCCCTTTATGGCTCGTAAACAGGATCTCGCTTGTGCAGTTTCTCAGAGCAAGGGGAACACAAAAGAAGAGCTCCAAAATTCCTAAATAAATGCTCTTCCTATGGGCAGACTTGAGTTCCTCCATACCTATGTGCCACTTGCTGATGAGATTCAAAGCCTGTCATACAAAGATACTCGCTTGCCCTCCCTGGCCTTCCTGGAGTATAACGCTAGGTGCCCAGTCCTTCAGGGATACGGCGATCCCCAATGTATATCAATCCTTCAATATAAAGCGCTGGCACTCAGTAGCATTTCAAAAGGGGTGATCCCCTATGTGTTTATTATGTCAAGAAAAAAACACAGCGTTTTTTGTCTGTCTGTCCCCTTCGTCAGGTGATAACTCATTACTACGTAGCATCCATTAAATGGACCTTAGCTCCTCCCATCATAGTGAAATACGTGATAACAGTGTGTTACTTAAAGGTACAGTCCAAAATTAAGTCCATAAACAATAGTGATGAAACGAAGAGATGGTCTTGTGGAACTGTAACTCAATCCATCTATAACAAAATCACGAAATACAGGCATTTTTTGAACAAAAGCAAATTCAAAGGCAAAAAACTATCCATAATGAAAGGTAATTTACAGGGAATCTTTCCCTACACTTAAAATTCTATAAATACCTTTCCCTTGTAGTAAAGTCTGGTAAATTTCTTATCAGCAGATTATCTGGAAGGTAAAGAGATACCAAGTAACATTTTGTTATAATCTCTGTCAAATTATTATATTAACATTATAGAAACAAATTAACAATTCTTAACTAGCTTGATAAACAAGATTCCTCCTTCAAACCTCTAGGGACTTGTGTTTACAACAATCAAGGTAACACTTCATAAGTAACATGATAAGCTGAATTCTTCATTTAAACCCCTAGGGACTTGTGTTTGTAACAACCAAATCCAATAAGATTCACGTTGTAGCAATTTTTGTTTGAGATTCTGTCCACTATTAACTGTTATTTTTTCCAATATCTGCCACCTTAAGGGCTCCTACACACGGGCGTTTTTGACCTGCGCTCCCCTGCGTTGCGTTTGGCTGCGTTCAGCCGCAGGGGAGCGCAGGTCTAGACGCACCTCATTTTGTTCAATGAGGTTGTACCCACGAGACGCGTGTAAGCGCCGAACGCAGATTCAGACGCAACATGCTGCAATTTTCCTGCGTTCGGCACTTACATGCGTTAGTGTGAGTACAGCCCCATTGAAAATAATTGAGTGCGTCTATACCCGCGCTCCCCTGCGTTTGAACGCAGCAAAACGCAACGCAGGGGAGCGCAGGTAAAAACGCCCGTGTGTAGGAGCCCTAATTGTGAGATTCTGTGCTGGTGTTCATAGCAGTGAATGCCATATTTCAGCAAAGCAGCCGATAGTTATTCATGATTAACTCTATCAAAAGCTTTTGCTTGGTCTAAGGTCAAGAGATACTTTTCCCATTTCTGGACTTTCCACCTCTTAAGGGCCTCTCTTATAGTAAGGACTGCCCCAAAAATTCTATGTCCCTCCACCGTACAGTACTGAAAAGAAGATAGTAATGTGCCTACGAACTTGCTCAACCTAAAAAAAAGAATCCTTGCAAGAATCTTTCTATCTGTGTGTTGAGAAGGGCAATGGACCTCCAATTTTCAACATGCTTTGAGTCCTTTTCCTTTGAAAGCAGGATCAATGAAGGGTATCCCATAGAGGGAGGAAGACTGCCCTTCTCCAAACCCTCTGTAAGAAAAATACCTGGTGGTCTAGTGGGGGGACAGCAGGGACGCCTGCTGCCCCCTCGGCAGGGACACCCGCCGTGCCGACCTCCTCCACGCGCTGCTTCCCCCAGTGTGCCGGTTCCTTAGCGCCCGCGTACTTCCGTATTTAAAGGCTCATGCGCGCTGGCGTGATGACGTCGGCGCGCAATGGCGCGAAATTCAAATGTATTTAAAGGGGCATTTAGTGTTAGCAAATTGCCTGTGATAGGATTCATTCCTGGTGCTTTCCTGAGCCTTTGTGCATTTGTATCCTGTATCCTGCTTGTATTATTACTGTGTTTGACCCGGCTTGTCCTGACTACTCTGATATCCGTAACCTGACCCCTGCCTGTACTTCGACTCCGATTCTGTCTCATCCTTCTGATTGATTACCCGGTTTGACCCTTGCCTGTCTGACGATCCTTGTCATCTGCCTGCCTCGACCCAGCCTGCCTGACTACGAATTTGCCTAATCCTTTTGTACCGTGACCTTCGGCCTAACTAACTCTTTATACCGTCGTGCCCCTTTGCTTGCCAGAACTCCTTGCCTTGCTCCTCTCGTTAAGTCCAGGTGGCATCTGAGTAGCTGAGGGCTCCTCCCAAAGCCAAAGGCGGTCACACTACTGGTGAAGCCGAGCCGAGACCAGGGAGCTTGGCATCTGTTCTGGTTTAGGGTGCCGACCGTGACACCCTCATTGAAGACTTCAACAAGAATATAAGCAAGTTTGTCTTAAATTTTTTTGTAAAACTCTGCTGTCAGACAATCAGGCCCTGGGCCTTTTTCTTTTGCTGTTTGTCTATGACCTGATTCATCTCTTCCAGTGTTATTCCCCAGTGCAGATATGGGACCTGTCATCCAGAATGCTCTGCACCTGGGGTTTTCTGATTAACAGATCTTTCTATAATTGTGATCTTCATGCCTTCTAGTCTACTAGAAAATCATGTAAACAGCAAATAAACCCAATGGGCTGGTTTTGCTTCCAATAAGGATTAATTACATCTTAGTTGGGATCAAGTACAAGCTACTGTTTTATAATTACAGAGAAAAAGGAAATCGTTTTTTAAAATGTGGATTATTTGAATAAAATGAATTCGTAGCTCTCTGGACAATGGGTTTCCGGATAAGGGATCCCATACCTGTACTTTCTTCATGAATCCAATCCTGTAGTGATTCGCCTGCTGCAATTCTGAGATGAAACTGAACTGAATTAAAATACAGCAGAACCCCCATTTTATGTTTTTCATGGAAGCAGAAAGGAATGGTGGAAATCCAGGAAATGTATAATAAACAGTATATAGGTGGGACCAATAAACAACAATGTAAAATGAGGGAAAACTTAAAATCAGGGGATGTAAAATGGGGGTTTCACTGTAATTCTACATTTATATACATACCGTAGCCAGGGTCGGACTGGCCCTGACCTATTTAAAAAGAATTTGCGTTGCCACGTACGCTGTGTTGCTCCTGTGCGCACCATGCGGCTCCTGTGCAGCATTCAAGACGCATCACAGATGGGGGCCAGGGGGTCTGGAGGGGGGCCCTGGACAACAGTCCCGGTGGGCCCCGGGCCCCCCAGTCTGACCCTGACTGTAGCTACACTGTTGATGCGCCATCTTAAATGAGAAATTTGACCCTGGAGACCCCAGTGGCATTTAGGAAGTAGAAGTTTCCTCTAACTGGTTTACATCATGGTCTGTAGCTCAACTTTAGGTTCAATTTGTTGTAAATGGGACCATTTTATAAATAGACAGTAATAGGTTGGAAATGCAGTGCCCCCACCTCTGACATCTAAGCCACAGAAGCGGCTCCACACCTGATTAAGTAGGACACAACAAGCTACGCTCCACTGCTGCCGAGTTTCCTGAAAAGCAGAGCTGGTACCATAATGCTTCTCACAGCTGAGTTCCTTGATGACGTTGAGACTGAAAAGGTCATCGTGCAGCAGAAAATATCACAGTTGTGCTGCATTTTCTTCCTCCTTCATCTCTATGCTGCATCTGGGTGCTTATTTCACTGTAAGTAAATATATATTTGAATGTATTACTGTGGAATAAAGGATTGGTGTCTCTGGTTTGCCCACATACACATGAAATGAGAGATACTACCTACTTTTCTGACATGTTATATCTTTATTAAGAAACATCCCAGAAGTATCCATCATAGCTAACAATTCCACTATCACCCCGTCTCCCCAGGCCCGGTAACTTATCTTAGATTCTGCCCTGTCATTCACTCCTTACATCCAGTCACATGTCACTTCCACCTAAGGAACATATCCAAAATATAATCATTTATCACCCAAGATGCTGCCAAAATTCTTATTCACTCATCTCCCATGGACTCCATTTTAAGTTTTTTTTTTTTATGATTTTCCCTTTTCTTTGTAGTAATAAAACAGTAACTTGTACTTGATCCCAACTAAGGTCCAAAAATCTGCATGGGTTTTTTTCGGTTTATTTATTAATACAATTTCCAAAAATCTGAATTTTACAAATATTTTGGATTTTCCATCAAAAAATCTTTGGGAATACTGTACTTCCATTGACTTTTTATGCAACTTCAGCAGGTCTGAGATGACAGATTCAGACTTTTTCCATCCTCGGGATATAATAAATTCCTGGAAAAAAATTAAATTCTGATTTCATATTTTCTGCATTAGGCCTTTAGTAAATAACCCATTTAGTGTTTAATTTTTAATAGTATGGAGATCAAAATTACAGAAAGTTCCTGTACCCAGAAAACTCCCATGTTCCCTAGCATTCTGGATGACAGGTCCCATACCCATATTAGTGTACAGGGTGATACTGGCCTGGCGGTACACTGGGAAAAAAACCCGGTGGGCCCCTGCCGGACCAAACCCCCTCTCCTGATCTTCTTGCCCTAAAAAAAATACAATTTGCGGAGCTGTGCGGCTGTGTGCAGCACCATATTGCTCTGTGTGTGCACATGCACCCAGCACTGCTTCATCCTCGCATGTGCGGCGTCGCAGTAGGGTAGCCAGAGGATCCAGAGGAGTGCCCTGGACAGCAGTTCCAGTGGGCCCTGGGCCCCCCAGTCTGACCCAGTTAGTGTTGGATTCCAAGTCCTGTCCTACAGTACATGCTGATTTCCCCCTGCTCTGCACTTTGTACATGACCCCTAAAGACTTAATATACAGTATTCGTTTACACATTTTCAAAACCCTCTACAAGTTGATCCTCATGGAAACAAATGATACCGACCAGGGCCGGATTTACACAGCAGGAGCCCCTTGCTGAGGTTTGTTGTCCCTGTCCCCTCCTTTTTCTTTGCTCAAATTTTCAAATTTTCATCGGGATGGAGCAATGGGAATTGGCACACAGGAAAGTTGAATTTCAAAATCAATGTGGGTGTGGTTGGGCAGCATGCCGCCCCTTAAATCCTGCCACCCTAGTCCCGGGCCTAGATGGCCTCTCCACAAATCTGGGCCTGATACCGACACTACTACTGCTTGTGCTAGGTGACATCCTGCTTGGATTTCCTTTCATCGATACACTGCAGATTCCGGACCAACAGCAGGGATACTGAACTTCTCTCATGGTGGGAGATGCAGCTCCTTCTGGTAGCAGAGTTTGGGGCAATCCTCTCTGCAGGTAGAGGCAGCATAATACTCAGTGGTGGATATAATGACATAGTGCTGAGGAGCGGCAGAGCATAGTAGCGAGCAAGGCTGGCCAGATCCTATTTATGTGAAAAAATGTGAATTATTGCTGTGGCCATTTTCACCATTTCTGGCTCCTGGTGTTTCATTACGTTATGGGAAATATGGGGTGTAAGGGTCAATTAAGGAGTCCCCTTGTTATGTCACTGCTGCGTCTAAAGAGGGCACCAGCTAATTTTTTAGGGTAGATTGTGCTCTCCTACTGTAGTTCCTGCTTAAAACAATGTAATTCTAGCTATTTAGCACCCCTGTATAAATGCCGCCTGGGTGAATGTGTTGGCAGAAATAGCACTCTCTTAAAACCAGCTCCAGTACTATAAATGTGACATGGACACGACTTCCCGGTAACGGCCACTACATTTGGTAAGTCCCATGTATAGGGTCTGGTGTAGGTGTGTGCCAGTGATTCTGTACAGTGTGTGAGGCTTGGTGTGTGTCCTGTATGAGTGAGCATTTCTAGTAGAATGTTTATTTCAGCAAGAATACATGTGAGTGTCAGTGCAATTAAACATGAACAAGTTATTTCACTGCGAGCGATCGGCACCACTGTGTGTCTGGGAGAGGGGCGTAGATAAGAGCAGAGCCCTCGACTGAAGGCATACAAATCAGGAACGAGTATTACTACTGCACAGTCATGTGCATCTTTATGTATTCAGGTCAGAACCACTGTAAGATTTTATTATGCTTCAGAAAATCTGGGACATGGCTTAATGTTATGAGCATGTGCATTGCAGGGCGTTAAAGGGACATCGCACTAACCAGGCAAGAATTTGGAAAGAGATGGTTGGTATAACTAGGATGTTTCTTGCTGAGTAAAGTCTTCCTCTGTCTGAGAGGGGTATGATGATGATGATGATGGGATGAAAAGGATTACATTTTATTGCTTAGTGAATCCAAGCAAATGTTCTGTCATAGTTATTACAGTAATATAGTACTAGAGGTATGGTTTCTAAGAAGTGGCACAGATTCAATTATATAATATATGCTCAACACATTACCCCAGCACTGCATAATATAACCTTAAAGGGATACTGTCATGGGAAAAACTTTTTTTTCAAAATGCATCAGTTAATAGAGCTGCTCCAGCAGAATTCTGCACTGAAATAAATTTTCATATTTCATTTTGAAATCTGACATAGGGCTAGGCATATTGTCAATTTCCCAGTTGCCCCAAGTCATGTGACTTGTGCTCTGATAAACTTCAATCACTCTTTACTGCTGTAATGCAAGTTGGAGTGATATCACCCCCCACCCCCCAACAGCCTAACAACAGAACAATGAGAAGGTAACCAGATAACAGCTCCCTAACACAAGATAACAGCTGCCTCGTAGATCTAAGAACAGCACTCAATAGTAAAACCCATGTCCCACTGAGTACTATTCAGTTACATTTAGAAGGAAAAACAACAGCCTGCCAGAAAGCAGTTCCCTCCTAAAGTACTGGCACAAGTCACATAATTCATAAGGAAAAGGTTCACTTAGAATGGGGCAGGGACCTCCTCCCCAGGTATGGGACCTATTAGTGATGTAACTAGATGTAACTAGATGTTACTGGGCCCCACAGCAAATTCATTTTTAGGGCATTGTTGTGTCCACTATACCTCTTGCCCCCACCCTGCAGCCTCAGGGTCTGTCTCTGTCTGTAGTTACACCTTTGGGTCCTATTATCCATAATGGGGGATAAGGGGTCTTTCTGTAATTTGGATCTCCATACTTTTACTACTGAAAGAATCATTTAAACTTTTTGCCTCCAATAAGGATTAATTATAACTTAGTTTGGATCAAGTAGAAGCTACTGTTTTATTATTAAGAGGAAAAAGGAAAGTATTTCTTAATTTCTTATTTAATTAAAATTATGTCTATTGTCGATGAACTCGTTGGTAGTGATGGGCCAAAAAATCCAAGAGCTAATTCGCAGCAAATTTCTGCATTTCGCAGACCGCAAATGAATTCATGAAACTGCTGCGAAAATTTGCCTTGTCAAAAAACCTTTTGCCGCCCGCAACTATTCTGACGCTAGTCTAATTTATTCTGACGCCTGTTGACTTTAATGCATTTGGACAAAATAAATGTGCGTCAAATTGTCACAGGTGTCAAAATTCGCGCTTCAAAAAACTTTTGCTGAAGCGAAACTAATTCGCCCATCACTACTAGTAATTCTGAGCTTTCTGTATAACAAGTTTCCAGATAACTGATCCCACACCTACATTTTATATTTATTATATTTATTATATTACTTCTCCTCCTTGTGTGTACTTTTGTCTATTGTTCAGTATTGTGTATCTTTGTAGTGCTTTATAAATTAACAAGGTGCACCAATTTGTACACCGGCGCACCAGGATTGGACCCCGGTGTGCCGAATTGGTTGCCAACCCACTCAACCCCCTGGAGCCCCCAACCCCCTCTCCCCCCCCTCGACACTGGTCCCTAAAACAAAAAAGGTTGGAGACCCCTGTTTTAGATATCAATGGGAACAAAACTGAAATACTACCATAGTTTTCAAAAGGGTGCATTAGGGGTCTTATATATAATATACTACAGTGAATGGAATTTGCCTTTGACTTCCATGGACTTTAAGGACCCCATCAAAATAAACCCTAGAGGTCTTGTCTAAAAAGAAATATCCCATATCCAAGTCAAGAGTCACAAGGGCTCAGTTTACACCCATGGCCTTTCCTAAGGGGGAAATGCAGAGCGCACCATTGGCAAATTGCAATTCTAATCCTGATGGAGCAGACTCAGTTTGATGTGATCATTTCCCTTCAAGGTAATTACAGCTCAAAGCTAATATTTCTTCCTTCGGGCAAGCGCTCGTATACAGTGATCGCTCAATAGGAGATGTATCCCAAAGGCCTGTCATCTCTCGCTCTCTCCAGTTTGAGTAGGTGGATGATCTATTCGCTAGGAATAAAAAAGAAATCTACACATTATAAGTCCTGCATGTCTTAATTATCCATTTGCTATTTTTCCTGTGATATTTATACACATTAAAAAGTACTTCATAACAGCGTCAGAACATCCTATTTCATCCATCCAAATGGGTTGCTGATATAATGAAGAAACTGCTGCTGAAAATTGTATTTTTGTATTAAAAACCTTGTGCGCTCCATCCTAATAATGATACAGTACACGGATATGTGTTAATATACTCTTGTGTCATACGTCTCCTGGGACCTACAAATGGGATAGAAAATAACAATCTCACCCCTCGTTGTTCAGAATCCGCTGTGATCAATATTCTAGTAGCTGTGTAGATTATATTAACAAGGAAACCTTTTATTAAATGCGAGAATGCTATTAAATGAGCTAACGGCTTATATAATTGGGAACTTGAGCTAATGTCCGCCGGTTGATTTGCCTCCGTGTTAATTCTATATTAAAGGACAAGGAAAGGCAAAAAAAAATAAAATCCCTTTTTTTACTTTCTTTTACTATCTCCAATATACCTTAATTTAAAAAAATGTGTACCGTTTTTATAAGATAATGGTGATTAATAGCAATTTTTGACGCTGACACTTATGAGCAGATTTACTAAATTCACATGAAGGATTCGAAATTTGATCGAATTTTTAAAAAAATTTGAATTTGAATTAACGGAAATATGCAAATGAGGTAACTTCGACCATCATATTAAAAAATTCAACAGATTCGAATAATTCGAATTTAATTGTATTCGAATATTCGATGGTCGAAGTCCTTCCCCTTTAAGAAAAATTTGATAGGCCAGTTTGCCAACTTGGACCTACCAAATTGCCTTAAAAACAATCGAATTTGAATTCGAATGTTTTTGAAATTCGACCACTTCCTCTTTAAATTCGAAAATCGAATTTGATGGTTTATTAACCCTCAAATTAAATTTTTAGTAAATCTGCCCCTAATAGTTTCATCACCGACATTTAAATTTTTAACGGCTAATTTTCGTGGGTGATTCACGAATTTATTCACCGGCAACGAAACTCGCCCCCAGCAAATAAATCCACCCATAGTAGTCGTGGTTTCAAACACCTCTAAGATCACTAAAATCCAACCTTTAATAAACATTGTCCTAAATCAGTGGTCCTCAAACTTGGCACTCCAGCTGTTAAGGAACTACAAGTCCCACAATGCAATGATGGAGTCTGACAGCCACAGTCAGAAAATGCATTGTGGGACTTGTAGTTCCTTAACAGCTGGAAGGCCAAGTTTGAGGACCACTGTCCTAAATCATTCCTATATATCATTTAATATTATTAAATAACACCCTAGAAACTGATAACCGGCAGCTTCTAGAAATCCTGAAACTTTAAGGTGGGGCAGTAGGTCCAGTATAAAAAATATAGATATAGGACTTTTTATCCAGAATGCTTGTGACCTGGCATTTTCCAGATAAAGGATCTTTCTGTAATTTGGATTTCTTATGAGCTCTTTCCTGTTTATCAAATTTCAAATTTGTGCAATGTTTGTGTAATGAAAAAAAAAAGTTTGCTCATTTATTAAAAAAACAACCTAAAAATTTTGATTTTGCAAAATTGTGAAAAATAATTTTAATACCTCTATTTAATGGGTCTAAAGATTTGAAAAACCTGCATTGAAAATAATGTTATAAATGTTATGTTGTTGTTGTTATGGTAAACTGATTATAATGGTGCATTGTATAGTAGTAGCAGAAGTAAAGGGAGAAGCAGTTGCTAGGATAAATGGCTACTGTATATACTGTGAACTCGTGCTTGAATTACAGGTATGTTCCTATTAAAATGAACTGCTTGTATCATGTAGACCAGGGATCCCCAACCTTTTGAACCTGTGAGCAACATTCAGACATAAAAAGCGTTGAGGAGCAACACAAGCATGAAAAATGTTCTTGGGGTGCCAAATAAGTGCTGTGATTGGCCATTTGGCAGCCCCTGTGTGGATTGTCAACCTACATTGAGGCTGTGTGAGGCACTGCACCTGGTTTTTATACAACTAAAACTTGCCTCCAAGCCTGGAATTGAAAAATAAGAACCTGCTTTGATTCTGCTGGGAGCAACATCCAAGGGGTTGGAGAGTAACATGTTGCTCACGAGCTACTGGCTGGGGATCACTGATGTAGACAGTGTTGTTATCTTTATTACATGGCAGCTCTAAAACCAGGCTAATGCATGTCCAGATAAATATTTTATTATTACCTTGGCTACTACATTACTAGTAATGGACTTCTTCTTATCTAATTATATTTATAGCTCTGAAACCAGTACAGATTGCACCAGAATTTAATAATCAGCCCTGTTCAGCTTCAGTCACAGATGAACCTCATTTTCTGCGGAATACATGGTTTTTGATTGATACTTAGGGGCAAATTCACTAAAGTGCGAAGTGTCTAACGCTAGCGCTTGTTCACCAGCGTGATGTCATTTCGCAACTTCGCCGATTCACTAAAAGTGTCCCTGGTGAAAATTCGCACCCTTATGCCAGGCAAAGTTGTGCACTGACGAAGGGACGTAACTACGCTAATTCACTAAGATGACCATTTTACTGAACGTTACCTCTTGCGCTAGACTTTACTTCGCCAGGTCAGACCTGGTCAAGTTCAATACAATAGATAGGAGTTTGAAAAAAAAAACTTGAAATTTTTTCTCAGTCCCAAAAAACGCTGGCGTCTTTTACTTTTACTAAATTTTCTAACATATGGCAACACAACTATACAGGGGGCACATGTAGGGCAATAGGACAACTTTATTTTATTTATTAAAGGTTTCCTTGGCTTGTGTAGTGGAATGTAGTAGCTGTAACATATACTTCTATTATACTTTTAACTCTGCGCCGTATGCAAATTAGGCATCACTAGCGTAAATGCGCTTTGCCTGGTGAAGTAACACTAGCGCAACTTCACTACCATTCGCCTCCATGAGTGTAACTTCACATTTTAGTGAATTAGTGGCGGGCTGGCGAAAATTCGCCTGGCGAAGTGCGGCAAATTGTGGCGAAGCCATCGCTAGTGCATTTTCTCTGCTTAGTGGATTTGGCATTAAGTTTCTCAGCAACTGCCCAGAGCACAATGAGCATGTGCAGTGCCACTGACACTCCTAACAAAATCCAAGATGGTGAGTTGCTGTGCTCAATTTTGAAGGCCTGGATCTTTACAATTATAGAAATCCTGAAACTTTAAGCTGAGGCAGTAGGTCCTTTATATAAAAGAGAGACAAATATTTTCATGAGTTTCGGCAAATGCACCATGTGCCAAAATGCTGAAGCGGCTGAAGATGGTGCCCGCGAAGTCCAATGCCTGAATCTCCATGGAGGGGTAAGTATGGAGTTAGGGGCATTTGCCTGGGGTACCACTTAGGCTGTGGGGAGGAGGGAGGGGGGTATTGGTGGGGATGGGGGGGGTAGGGTTTTTTTTGTTTTTTTTAAATGTAAGGTTGAATTATACTTTAAATCTGTTAAAAATCATTTATACATTAAATAAACCCAGGAGGATTGTTTTGCCGCCAATATGAATTTGTGCAGGTTAGTTACCATCAAGTCCAAGCTACTGTTTTATTATTACAGAGAAAAAGAAAATGATATATTTAATTATTTCTATAGTGACAATGTTAATCACTACTTTATATGCAGTGTTCATCCTTCTAATTCCAACCCAAACAGACATGATGTGAAAATATTGTTCATTTCCCTGCAGATAGTGCCCATAGAAAGGGACATTATTGAATGCTATCATTCTTTTGCTGTTTGGGAGAATCCAGGAGTTTAAAATTACCGCAAGCCAGCACACAAAAATATATTTCAGTCAATCTTCCCCAATTATTGGACTAGCCAGTGGCGTAACTACCAGGGGTGCAATTGCACCAGGGCCCCCACCCCCTTGGGGCCCATCGGAGCCACGAAAATGGTTATGGCAGGTGTTATCTAGAGGGAGATATTACAGCACACATGCCATCCACACTCCAGCATGGGATTTATAGAGGTAAGGGCCCAACAGGGGGGTCCAGGTGCCCATCCTGTACTGGGTCCCACCAGGGAGTAGTTAGATCACTGAGACTAGCACAGGAGCAGCTGCTATAGGAGCCAGGGTTGAGACATGACTGATGTCCCTAGTAAGGCTGTGACTTCAACCAACAATGGAAAAAGCCCTTAAAAAGTAGTGGTACAATGTTCTGTATAAAGCCCAGAGAGAATGAAAATGTCAGTGGCAGCCAAGAAAACCTGCATCACGCTCATCGGTGTTCTGCCAAATACTCTGCTCAGCTCTAGCCGTGCCATGAAATGTTAATGGCTGCCACAGTAAATTCAATTTAGGGCCCTCCAAAAAAGTCATGTTGACCTATGCTGCCAAGATAAATTGAAGTGGCTCTTCTACACTCCTGGGCCCCTCTGCGTTTTCTGTAGTTACACCCCATCGCAGTGCTAACTGCCAGAACCAATCCCAAACGGTTTGGTTATCTTCATAACTGATGCCTAAAAAGGTTGTGAAATGATTAATTCATATTTGTATTTTTTTGCACTAAAAATTGTGAATTTGAATAAAGTCTTTAAAAGCATGGATTTCATGATTTATTGAGCATAAAAAAAAATGCAAAAACATTGTCATGCAAAACTACAGAATCTCAAAGCTCAAAGTCATGCAAAAGTCAATGACAGCTGTCTGCCATTTATACTTATATTTGTTTAATCCAAAGTTTTGGGTTTTTTTTTTAGCAAACTCGAGTGAGAGACAGACAGACAAGATAAAATAGTAAGTTTTTGAGAAAACAACTTCGAGGTATCCAAGTTTTTTCATGATTTTATTAAATCCGTTTTTTTTCTATATTTGTTTTTTTTAATATATAAGCCCACATTGAACATTTTAAACTGTTAGTTTATTCAAAGTAGAAATTACACTAATTTATATATATTTATTTATAAAATGAGTTCAGAATATCAAAATATTAAGGGGCAGATTTAGTCGAATTTTGAATTAGAAAGATTTAGAAATTTGACCATCAAAATTTTTTGGAGGGGTAATTTTCGATTGAAAAATCACTGTTTTTGATCAAATTAAAATGGTTAAACTTGAACGATCACATCATTCGAATTGAACAATCGCATCATTTGAATTGAACAATTTGAAAGATTTTAAAAAGAATTCGATTTTCCGAGACTGAAAGTTTCCCGGAGGTCCCCCATAGGCAACAATGGCAATACAGCAGCTTTAAGGTGGCGAATAGTCAAAATTTGAATTTTTTTAAAGAGCCATTACTTTGAAATTTGAATTTAAAAAATTCTAATTTTATTTGAAAATCCACTTCAACCCTTAGTAAATGTGCCCCTAAGTGATTTCTTCTGAAATGTTTACTATTTGGGGCCTGTAGTTTTAAGGAAATGATGCCATATATGGAACAGTTCAATTAATTTATCATGGGTTAGAGTCTATTCATAGGAGAAGCTAATTAATCAATTTTTGAGTTCAGGGGAAAAAAAAATCTTTAACAAAATGTTCAACTCTAGTGGGTTTTTTCCTTGAGAACTAGTTTATAAAAACTCGGACAGAAGAAACGGGGTCAAATTTTTTTTTGTGGGGGGAAAAAAAAGCACACACTTTGAATTATTAATAAACTGGGACAAAAATAAATGAAGTTCTTGCTAGCTTTCACTCTCATTTTCTAAATCTTGACTATTTAGGAGTTCTGAAGAAAAGCTAGGTATGGAAGTCAGTACATAGCTGTGGTTTCCTCCACGCTGTTTGTTTGTGTTTAGAACATTCAACATAGAATATCAGAAGTCAAGTAACACATGGGTGCCTCAGAATGTAAAGTACAGTATATGCATTATGTCATATTTCGGAATTTTTGTGTCCGTTTTCCCTTGCCAAACATTTATTCTTTTAGTCTCATAGTCAGCAATACATATTTCAAGTGCAGTTCCCTTACTTCATTCCTTTTTTACTTGACAAAGTGTTGGGTCCAGAAAGACGGCAGCCTTGACTTACTTTGCCAGTAGATTGGAAATTCCCTTAAGCTGATTGAGGAGCAGATGGGTCTCAGAGCTGCAATAATCCCAGGCGTATTTCTTACCTACTGTATGTGTCTTTGAGCTCCGCGGATCGCTGGTTTTGCAGTGATGCAGTGAGTAGCAAGTCATGTTAACAGAAATGACAACCTACATCCACCACCAGACTATGTTCCAGTACATATATGTGCATGACGAAGCATTTGTCTGTTATCTGGAAACCCGTTATCCAGAGCGCTCCTAATTACCGGAAGGCCATCTCAAAAAGAAGCAATTTTAAGCAAATAATTCTACTGATTAAAAATGATTTGCTTTCTCTCTGCAATAATAACACAATAATTTGTACTTGATGGTAACCAAGCTGCATGAATCCATATTAGTGGCAAAACAATTCTTTTGGGTTTATTTAATGTTTAAAAAATTTTTTAGTTGACTTAAAGAACAAGTAAACAGCCCCCCAGATTAATGTACCTTAGTCCCTGCTGCAAGTCTGCTCTGGTTTCTGTGTTACCAGCAGCTTGTTTCCTCTTCTTCCTGGTGCAGAGTGAAGCCCCGCCCCATAGCTTACTGAGCTGTCCTTATCTCTGTGACTAGTCCTGGAGATCATTTGCATACAGTGACATAGCAGAGACCAGTGTGTGCAGCACCTTTTGCTTGGGGAAACTAGCTTACTAATGCACACACTGGCTCCCTCTTCCTCTCTATTGTGGAACAGCAGCAAATGGACTGCTCAGTAAACTAAGGGGCGGGGCTTCACTCTGCACCAGGAAGAAGGGGAAACAAGCTGCTGATAACACAGAAACCAAAGCAGACTTGCAGCAGGGACTAAGGTACATTAATCTGGGGGGCTGTTTAGAGCAAATTTACAGAAAGAAAAAGAAAAACATTTACTTTTCCTTTAAAGTATGGAGGCACAAATTACGGAAAGATATCCAGAAAACTCCAGATCCCAAGCAGAAAGTACATTCTGTGCATATCTCCCATTTTTGGGCTTCATCAGGAGTGCTACCATTAAAGTGCAATAAGTGTGATGTTGAGGCTAAGGGGCCGATTTACGAAATTCACGTGAAATGATCGAAGTTCGATCGAATACCAATCGTACAAATTTTTCGTGAAATCAGATATGCAAATTTGGCCTCTTCGATCGTCGAATATCGAATAGATCGAATAGATCGAAAAGATCGAATAGATCATATGATCGGATATTAGATAATGTGATCATTCGATGATCGAAGGATTCTAAATTTTAAATTTATTCGACTGCCTACTTCACCAGATTGAACCTACCGAATTGTAATAGAAGTTTATGGGAAGCTCCCCATAGGCTTCTGGGGCTAAGTCCTGCTCAAATACCATCCGTACGATCGGAAGCATTCGATCGTTCGAATCATACAAATTTTTCGGGCGGTCGAAGGAAATTCACGTTTTTTTCCTGAAATCGACCGATCGGTATCCGATCGTACGAATTCATCGAGAAATTGTATTGCGAGCAAAATGATAGCCTAAAACTATTCGATAAGCATTTGATGGTCGTATGCTTATCGAATTGCGAATTTGGTTGAGCTAATTTCCAGGAATAATAGTAAATAGTGTTCATTGGCACATTCTGATTCCCATCTATTAAAAGTGCTGTGGGTGTGTAAATCACTTTCATCAATGTTAAGTGCAATAAGTCCTTGAGTACATACAAGTATATTCCCCATGCAACAAGCCCATACCTAATTCCCATATAGCCGCAAGCCTCTACAGGGGTTTCTGAGCAGATACATTTATAACAAAGTATATTTGCAGAGAGTTGGAAACTTTATAACTTGTTGAGAGTAACCTGGGAAACTACCTTGCAATAAGCTTCCTTGGAGGAAAAGAAATCTGCTGTTTCTAATTAACCTGCTCTGTCTAACAAACATAGAGAATTCTATCACAGAAGCTATCATGCCACTGTGCTGCCCTCATTCACGTGGTCCTTAATGCCACATTTCTCTAAGGCTTTGGTTACCTTAGGGCTTAATCTTTTTACTGAGGTCTCCGTCTTCAACAGCATCCGTTCTCTTCATGGAATGGAGTCCAAAAGAGATTGAACCATGTTCTCCCTCCCCTTGTATAGACTAGGGGACAGCAGTTACAGTCACTACCCTTGGGCCTATGTTACACAGTAGGGTTGTTATCACACTCACATCCCCTACACTAAAGGGATTCTGTCATTTTTTTTAAGGCATTGTGTTTTGTTATTTTTTTTTGCTAAACTATACTGTGTACATTGCACATAAGTAGTGATGGGCGAATCTCCCGCGATTCGCTTCGCCGAAAAATTTGCAAATTTCCAGAGAAATTCGCGAATCGGCGAAAAATTAGCGAAACGAGTCGCGGGACGCTTTTGACGCGCGTCGCGTTGTTTCCGACGCGTTGCGTCATTTTCGGCGCGGCGCGCCGTTTTCGGCGCGTCATAAATGACGCGCGACTCGTTTTTTCGGCGAAATTTCGTTTGGTGAAATTTCGCTGGTGATTCGCGAATTTATTCGCCAGCGGCGAATCGCGGGAATTCGCCGCGAATTCGACCCTGGCGAATAAATTCGCCCATCACTACACATAAGTTATTCTACCATTTAAAATGTTATTCTTGAACCAATAAATGTATTTTTTAAGTTGTAACATTGGTATGTAGGCAGTCGTCATTTTGCCTAGTCATGTGCTTTCAGAAAGAGCCAGCACTTCACGTTGGAACTGCTTTCAGATAAGCTATTGTTTCTCCTACTCTATGTAACTGAAGGAGTTGTGACTTGGCTTAGCTGGACTTGGATTTTTACTATTGAGTGCTGTTCCCATATCCAGTGTTGGACTGGCCTGGCGGGACACTGGGAAAAAACCCAATCAAATTGTACAAAAAAAGTTTTCCTTACACGCCACGCAGCGCCATTCATGCAGTGGCGCTGAGCGGCGCCCTCACGCAGGTGCGCTGAGCGTGCTCGGCTCATCACAGTAGGGGAGTAGGGGGGTCTGAGGGGGCCCTGGAAAGTAGTCCTGGTGGGCCCCAGGCACCCCTGTCCGACCCTGCTCATCTCTACCACTAGATGGGAGCATTTTTATCAATGGTGGTGTCAGGGAGCTGTTATCACTCCAACCTGCAGCAGTAAAGTGTGACTGAAGTTTATCAGAGCACAAGTCAAATGACTGAGGGCATGTGGGCAACTAACAACATGTCTAGCACCATGTCAGCAAATCTGTTTGCTCTTTTGAAAATTGGATTTCAATGTAGGATTCTGCTGTAAAAGCACTATTAACGCATGCATTTTATATCAATCTTTTTTTCTACTAGTGAACATATTTAGTATCCTAAGCAAAAATTTCCCATGAATCATTATAAGAACATTCTGTTGGAGAATAAACACATTTTAAGTGGCTCATTTTAATAGAGATGTTGATGCTGACAGACTTGCTACAATTTGTCCGTAGATTATAATTATTTTTCAACCTTAAGAGCTGGAGAACTAAACAACAAAGGGAACAAAAAGTGCCCTCCCCTGTAGGCCCAGAACTGATTTTTAGAAATGTCGATGAGCCAATAAAAAGTATCACATTAGTACAAAAAAGGCGAGGCTTGAACCATGGCTAACACAGCACAAATACTACTAAAAATTAGTGTTCAGACATTTCCCCAGGGAAAGTAAACCATAATAAATGAATATATAAAGAGCTTGCAGGCTGATTTTGTCACAGTTAAATAAATGTATAATTTGCAGGTTTTTCCTTTATGTTTTAAAGGCTAATGCCAGTTCTATGGGCAATAATACTTTGTATCATCAACTTCAATTGTCAGTACAGACTTTAAATCTTGGGCAAAACTAATTCATGGGGAGCACACAAGTAATAACAGCAAAAAATAGATTTTATTGATGATGGTTTCACCTCCTATTATTATAATGCATTTTCCATTCATAGCAGCTGCTCTGACTTAGCTTTGGCTTTTATCGCTTTAAACGATTGCTTTTATACCGGCTGAATAAAGTGATATGAGCTTGGCAAATGGTAATAAAAACTCATTGCTGGTGTTATTAGCAGATCCAAAGTGTTCAGTGAGTTGCGCTTTATTACTTTACTGATAATAACTTACAGTTTTCTGCTTTAGAACAACAGTCAATGCTTTGTACGTGGCCCAAAAAAAAACTAGTGGGAAATATATATCTAAAGTTCTACAGCAGAGATTGTACCTCTCAGCCTTTCCGAGGCCTCAACTGCTTTCCATAGCAACAACAACCAGGAATCACCTGTTTTTAGGGTTCTAAAAGGTTTTCTGTCGTATAGGCAAATTTGCTTTGTCTCCTTTCATAGAAAAGGGTAATGGACAACATACACATGTAGAGAGATTTACTGCACATCAATATTGGGAATAAGTTCTAGATAACATCTCATTTCTCACTGTACCTTTATCATGGCCTTGGTATGTAGGACTAAATCCAAAATCGTTATCTGACTTGTATATGGGGGATGTGCACATATTGAATTTGGTCTGTATGCAGCAAGCACCATTGTGTATTAAGGTGCAGAATTCCTTTTATTAGTTCATAATTACTGTGGATGCTGTGCTTTAGTAGATTTTGAATCCAAGCTATGCTTTAAACAGGTGGACTGGAAAATAGTCTACTTTTAAGAAAAGCTTACGAAAAAGGGTTACAAAAACCTAAAACGTGGGCCGATAAAAGCTGCTGACAGACCAAATTATTGGCTGGAATATGTGGCCCTCTGACAGGCTTCCCTGTCTGGATGAAAATTGGGCAGGTTTAAAAATCCCGTTGGATCAAGGACTGTATTGGTTTATTTCTGCAGTCCTTGACCGACTGCCTCAGGGTCGGACTGGCCAGGCGGCATACCGGGATATAAATAGGAGAGGATCTAAGTAGAAAATTAGTAATGAAAAGTAATAATAAAAATGCCTTTGTTGCCTGTATTTAGGTCTGATGCCACCCTACGAATTTAAAAATTTTTTAAAAATAAAATTATAGGCACCCGAGGGCCGCCCCCCTCCAAAACCTGCCACCCTAGGCACAGGCCTGGAATGCCTTAATATCAGATGTTGATCAGACACGTTGGTTTATTTATTCAGTCCTCGCACTACCTCAGGGTCAGACTGGACCGGCGGGATACCGGGAAAAAACCTGGTAGGCCCCGACCCTTATGGGCTCCCACTGGGCCAGACCCCCCTCTCCCAATGTTTAAGTATATTAAAAATAAAGAAAAGCCCACCGTCGCGCCAGGTGCGTATGCACACCAATGCCTGTGTATGTGTGTCGGCACTGCAGCAGGGGGGCATGTGGCATGGGTGCCGCATTAGGGGGCCCTGTACTGCCTGCATTCCATGTGTTGTGATCTGACGATTGGGCCCTAGGGCCCATGATTAGATCAGCCTATCACCCACTCAAGTTGGGCATATCAGCATAAGATCCACTTGTTTGGTGGCCTCCGCCAAAACAAGCGGATATGCCCATGAATGGCCACCTTAAAGGGGCCGTGCACCAGGATTGGACTGGGATTGAATATAGACCCAGGCATTTCAAATACATAGAGGCCCAAACAGCCCCCCAGCAGCCCACTAAATAGTGAGTGTCTTTAGCATCTTGCAGCAGCCCCCTGGCATTTGCCAGAACTCACAGATTGCCAGTCCAGGCCTGCCGTTCACCGTTAAATTAACTTTGAGTTTGAAGCAGAGAGTAATATTCAGAGACAATTTGCCATTAGTATTCATTTTTTATTAGTAATATTTCTTTAGTTATTTAGCTTTTCATTCAGCAACTCTCCCGTTTGGAATTTCAATAATCTGTTTGCTAGGATCCAAATTCTCCTAGAAACCATGCGCTGATTTGAATAATAGACTGGGCTATAAATAGGAGAGGACCTAAGTAGAAAATTAATAATGAAAAGTAATAATAAAAATACATTTGTTGCCTTACAGAGCGTTTGTTTTTTTAGATGGGGTCAGTGACTCAGGGCTGTATTTAGGTCAGAAAAACCTTATGAACTTTTTTTTAAATTTTAAAAATAAAATTATAGGCACCACCCCGGTATTATACGTTCACATAACTCATCTTTGATCTTCAACCAAGTCGCTCTCCTCCCTTTCTCAGCCCTCACTTTCCCATGTTTAGGCACAGCTGACCATAAACAATGAAGATATCAAGTGAAAAAAGACTGTATACAATTTAGCACTGTTATGTTACGCTACGAAATTATATTCATGGATGATACAGCGGCAGCAGAATAAGTGCTGTCCCCACCTTGTAAACCCTATCCTTGTCTTCATATCTGTACATGAGTGTGCATATAAGTATGTGTACACAAATATATATTTATGTATACTCTGTTTTATACCTCCACATCAGAACATAAGCCATCACCGTTACTAAAAGAGGCCCACAGATCTCTCCTCTCTCTCCCTAACTCCAATTCCCTATTTGGATCAACCCACTAAAATCCCCAAAGACATAACAAATTCCAATTGGGAAATAAGCTTTTAATGTTCAAGCAGGCACTCAACTGCCCAGCTACAGATACATAATCGAAGGTACTTCATTCACGTTCTCTAGAACATGACTACAAATATAGTCACGAAATGTTTTTTTTCTCTTTTTCTTCCTTCTTTTCTCTTTCTTTTTTTTCTCAAGTTCATATGTAATGTTATTTTAATCTAATTATATATGTATGTTTGCAATAACTTTAAACTCAATAAAAACAAATCAAAAAAAAAATTATAGGCACCCAAGGGTTGCCCCCCATTAATTTTTTTTTTAAATTTTAAAAATAAAATTATAGGCACCTGAGGGCCGCCCTACTCCAAAACCTGCTGCCCTGAACACAGGCCTGGGATGCCTTTATATAAATAAGCCCCTGTAGTGACCCCCACAAGTGAAAGCTGGAAAATGTCAGAAGAAAAAGGCAAATGTTTCAAAAATAAATAATGAAGACCAATTGACAAGTTGCTTGGAACTATAACATACGAAAAGTTAAATTAGTGGTGAACCCCCCATTTAAGCATAAGGGATCAGGATCTTTCTAACAAACCCCAGCTGTTGGAGGTCATGGGAGTTGAAGGTCACTAGTAGTGATGGGCGAATCTCCCGCGATTCGCTTCGTCTAGAGATTTTCGCGAATCGGCGAAAAATTCAACTTTGACGCGTCGCGTCGTTTTCGTTGCGCGTCGCGTCGTTTTCGTCGTGCGTCGCGTCGTTTTCGTCGCGACTCGTTTTTCGGCGAAATTTCGCTGGTGATTCGCGAATTTATTCGCCAGCGGCGAATCGTGGGAATTCAACGCAAATTCGACCTAGGCGAATAAATTCGCCCATCACTAGTCACTAGTCGGGCATGTCTGATTCTCACATATTTCCATCCAGACTGTGGCCACATCCCTCCTGCCTTTCCCAATCCAGTTTGTATAACTCTGTCTCTGAAGGGAAGGGATTTGTCATGGGAAAAAGGGATTCATGGGAGATGATTCCTATCCCTTAACTTCTGCTGGTCTGAGCCCTACAAAAATGTAATTTATACATGTCTCCAGCTTGTAGCTGTAGAATCCTTTATTATCAGGCATAACAAATGTAATTAAGTATATACATTGCCAATATCACCATCGGAAAGTAACTTGGTATTTTATCTTGACCTTAAATAGCATCTGTCTGTCTGTCTCTCCCTCCCTGTATCTATTAATTTATCTATCTCTCTCTCTCTCTCTGAGTATCTATCTTGGGAAATACGTTCATATAAGTCTAATTTAAAATATCAGACAGGGAGAAGCTGGGTGGCGGAATATCATTTGCACACATTTATTCTTTCTATGAGCCATAAAATAAGGCAGCAAACAGAATAGCAAGGCACGTCTCCGGGGCAACGGCAGTTGTTAACCATTGCACTTTGTGAAACACAAGACTGGCTCAAACTGTTTCTGCCGTGTAATAATTTCACTGCTGCCCTCGGAATGTGCATTGCGTTCTGCTGTTAATGTAAGAATTTCCTCTGTCTGTCCTGGGTGATGGGCAGGGGACAGACTTATGTTATGTATCTGTAGATTAAAGAAAGGAACACTGCTCCCTCTTATTAACCAGCCAGAATGAGTTGCAGATGGAATTGAGAGTAGACAGACAGACAGTTGGGATTTCACGCGCGATGGTGAATGCGAGGAAAGATGCACATTTGTGGGAGAAATCATCATGTTTAATCTCTAGTCTGATCTGATTAAATAATGTTATGGAAACCTTGGAACACCTGGATAAAACCTGAACTGGGAATTTATATGACAGTGTCCCACACTGTAACCTACAGCTCTTTAATACCCCTCCAATTGTTTCCGTAACCCTCCCATTTAGACTGTAAGCCCCACGGGGTTGGGTCCTCCAGCATTTTGTCTCCTTGACACTGAGCACTTAATCTGTAGTGTAATTATATTTTATATTTATGTGAATTGTATTTCTAATAATGCACTTATTGTTACTTATTAATGCAGTGAACCCTTGCTTGTTACTACACGTAGGGGACCTGTTATCCAGAATGCTTGGGACCTGGAGTATTCTGGATAACGGATCTTTCTGTAATTTGGATCTCCATACCTTGAGTCTACTAGAAAATCATGCAAACATTAAATAAACCAGCCAATAGTCTGTTTTTTCTTCCAATAAGGATTAATTAAATCTTAGTTGGGATCCAGTACAAGCTACTGTTTTATTATTACAGAGAAGAAGGAAATCGTTTTTAAAAATTTGGATTATTTGATTATAATGGAGTTTATGGAGACAGGGCTAGGAGTAGGTAGAGTAGGCATGTGAATACGGCACAAAGCTGGGGGGTGCCAGGCGTGTACCTTCTCTGCCTCCTAGTCCGGTCTCTGCTCTGACGTGCCTTTGCGTATGTGTGCACAAGCGTGACTTTGCGCAAGTGTATTTTCACGCAAGTGTGTCTTTGTGCATGTGCGCAAACGTAGTTTTGCACTAGGGGGTGCCACTACCAGGGCTGCCTAGGGGGCATCACTGGTCAGGGCCGCCTCTGATGGCAGATGGCCTTTCCGTATTTTGGAGCTTTCTGTATAAGGGGGTTTCCGGATAACGGATCCCATACCTGTACTAATTTATTATTTTGCTGTACAGTGCTTTGCCCTCAAGGAGCACTATACAAATATACAAACAGTAGAAACCCCCATTTTTACATTCCCTTATTTTAAGTTTTCCCCTCATTTTACATTGTTCTTTTGTGGTCCCACCTATATATGATGCTTAACACGTTTCCCTGATTTTACACTATCCTGGATTTTGCACCGTTTTTATCTGGTCCCCTGAAAACCGTAAAATTGGGGGTTCTAGTGTAATACATTTTACTTTATCAGTTGCGCTTTCGGGGCTCCAGTCTTCACAGAGCGTATTCCTCTCTCCGGCTTCTAGATGGCGACAAACTACATTCCAGGCTCTGCTGCTGCTGCTGCTGCTGCTGTCCACGGTGCTGAATCCCAGCTCGGAAAGTCGCAGCCAGTTCAGCCAACTATCTGCGTGCGATTTCAGCGATTTAATCGTTCATGGCTTTCAGTACCTAAATGCTTATGAATTCTACAGCAATGCTAAAAATTATGCTCCCCCCGGCCCCTAAAGTGAAAGCAAGCTTCTGTGGCTTAATCATCCATTGGGATCCAGAGATGTGGCCCTCCAGCTGTAAAACCTGCAAGGTGGAGCTCAGCAGCAGCTGGAGGGAGCAGACTGCCACAATATGTCTGTGGGATCAGACAGATCCTGATGGTATTAAATAAGTTATTAAAGTATTAAATGTAGTGCCTGTCAGTGGCAGGGGGGTAGAAGTGAGAGCACTAATGCAAAAGTGTCAGTCTCACAAGCTCCGCCTGCCTGACTGATGGAAGAAAGTCAAACACAATACCAGCAGCACAGCAAGGGGGAAATACTCCCACAGTACGTTGCACTTCATTTAAGTCGCAAGATATTGATGGAATGGCCTTTTTTTTATTTTATTTATTTATTTTCCTCCCCCTCTTTCTGGGTTTCAGTTGCCAATGTTGTCTCTAGAGGAGATGGATTCTAATGAGACAGATGCCTTCATCACAAAACCCTAGTGCCCGGCGACCCCACCGCCGCTGACGCAGCAGCTTCCAATGTGGGACTTGCAAGTCGCCAACGATTCGCAGGAGCAAAAAACGGTCGCTGGAGAGGGATCTCTTGCTACTTAGGAAACTATGTGTACTGTAAAGAAGCCACAGGCTGGAGTTGTGCCCAAGGAGAAGAAGTGAGAGCGAACCCACATGGCATCTCTACTCTTACCCCGACCCCTGTGCCTGGTCTTCTTCTAGGCTTGGCTATGGATGCTTTAAACAACACTACCTCTTCGGACCACTCTTCAGAGACTGGCGATGCGACCGAATTTGAGGAGGTCGCCCTGAGCTATCAGATCGTGACCTCTTTCTTTCTAGGGACGCTCATTCTCTGTGCGATTTTTGGCAACGCGTGTGTGATCGCAGCCATCGCCTTGGAAAGGAGTCTGCAGAACGTGGCCAATTATCTCATCGGCTCCCTGGCCGTCACCGACCTCATGGTGTCAGTGCTGGTGTTGCCCATGGCTGCCCATAACCAAGTCCTGAACAAGTGGACTCTGGGGCAGGTAACGTGCGATATCTTCATCTCTTTGGACGTGTTGTGTTGCACTTCGTCTATTCTGCACCTGTGCGCTATTGCGCTGGATCGCTACTGGGCGATCACCGACCCAATCGACTATGTGAATAAGCGAACTCCCCGGCGAGCTGCTGTGCTCATCAGTATAACTTGGATCGTTGGCTTTTCAATATCTATACCCCCCATGCTTGGCTGGAGGACCCCAGAAGACAGGTCCGACCCCAACGCGTGCAGAATCAGCGAAGACCCCGGTTACACCATTTACTCCACTTTTGGGGCGTTCTACATCCCTCTGATCCTGATGCTGGTGCTGTACGGGAAAATATTCAAGGCAGCCCGCTTCAGGATCCGAAAAACTGTCAAGAAAGCGGAAAAAAAGAAAGTTGCCGACACCTGCTTGTCGGTGTCCCCAGCAATCGCCGAAAGGAAAAGCAACGGGGAGCCCGGCAAGAACTGGAAGAGGTCGGTGGAACCCAAGCCCAGCGGGTGCGTGAATGGGGCAATAAGACACGGGGAGGAGGGGGCCGTGCTGGAAATTATTGAGGTGCACCATTATGCCAACTCTAAATGCCACCTGGCGCTGCCAAACCATGCCAACGAACTGGCACTTGCCCCCTGCAGAAACGACAGAGCGACTGAGGCCAAACGAAAAGTGGCTTTGGCCAGGGAACGTAAAACGGTCAAAACCTTAGGTATTATAATGGGCACCTTCATCCTGTGCTGGTTGCCCTTCTTCATAGTTGCGCTTGTTTTGCCTTTCTGTGAAACCTGCCACATGCCACACTTGTTGTTTGATGTCATCAACTGGCTGGGCTACTCCAACTCCCTGCTCAACCCCATCATCTACGCTTACTTTAATAAGGATTTCCAAAGTGCTTTTAAGAAAATCATCAAGTGCAAATTCTGTAGACAGTGAACACCCACCCACCCCCCCTTGGTATTTTGTCTCTCATCCCATGCCAACGTCCATGCCTGCTGCCCTCATTATTCCACCTGTACCTGGAAGAGGGTTCAATGGGATCAGCACTTGGGAACTATGAGGGGGTGGGGGGGATAAAGGACCTTCAGGAGCAAGAACCTTCTAACATACATTACATGGCTGCCTTTTGTCTCATTAGACATGATGTACTAAAAATTACTTTTTTTTTCTTTTTTCTCAGTATGGTAATTAAATGATTTCCAATGGAAAGTCTTCTGAATCTCTTTCCCCAGGATCAAGTGCTATTAAAGGGATTCTGCTGGATAGGAGAACAAGTCAGGACAGCCTGGTACAGTAACCATTGAAATGCTACATAATAGGTGGTCATCCAGTTTCATGGCCAGGTAGCGGGAGAAGGCTTTTGCAGACGTGACCTCTGTAAGCCATAACATGATCCAAACCATCCTATGCAGAAAGCTCAGCTCTCACTGCTTATTAAAAAAAAAAACAAGATTGTCTAAAATAAAGACACACTAGAACAGTGAGTATTGTGTGTAGAAATGTAACCCTGAGCTGAATGTACAGTATGACATCACAGTATTTGCTGGTGACATCATAGGTTTATTGGAAATAAACTTTGCTCTGCCGTGCAAAACCAGTCATCACCTCTCTCTCTCTCTCTCTCTCTCTCTCTCTCTCTTTTTGTGATACCTAATGCATCTCCCTTTCAGTTGTTGAATTTCAGCTTCCTTGTTTTTGAGGGATGCTGTGTATTGTAGTCAGGGAATGCTGGGTATTGTAGTCAGGGGGTGCTGGGTATTGTAGTCGGGGGATGCTGGGATTTGTAGTTCAGCAATAGCCGGAGGGCCACCAGTGAGGTGGTATGAGGTATGAGATCTGTTATCTGGAAACCCATTATCCAGAAAGCTCAGGAATACGAAAAGGCTGTTTTCACATAGATTCCATTTCATCCAAATAATCAGAATTTTTTTAAGTGATTTCCTTTTTCTCTGTAATAATCAAACAGTAGCTTGTACTTGATCCAAATTCATCCCTATTGGAAGCAAAACCTGCCTATTAGGTTTATTTAATGTTTACACCATTTTCTAGTAGATTTAAGGTATAAAGATCCAAAATTGCGGCAAGATCAGTTATCCGGAAAACCCCAGGTCCCGGGTATTCTGTATAACAGGTCCCATACCTGTATCCGTTATTTAGGCTTGGCTGGGGGTGTTGTCAGTACAGTATTATAGGGTGTAAATAATGTTTATGGATGTATTCAAGGTTGAACAAGAGTCTTCCATCCATCTCCCTTTTAATAAATCATGACAGAGGGGAGATCAAGATTGGGTCGCTGTTCACTGGAGTGTGTGCAAGTGCATTAATGTTACACTGTGTAGCCAAGCCCAGCCTACTCAAGCTTCTGCCTTTTAGTTTGGAGTCTTTCTCATTATTTTGATTATTTCTGTTTTTTTGGGGGGCCGGGGATTCATTAAAGGGGTTGTTTCCCTTTAAATTAACTTTTAGTATGAAGCAAAGAGTGATATTCTGAAACAATTTGCAATCATTTTTTTATTATTTGTGTTTTTTTTTTTAGTTACTTAGCTTTTTATTCAGCAGCAATCTGGCTGCTAGGGTACAAATTTCCCTAGCAACCATGCATCAATTTGAATAAGAGACTGGAATATGAATAGGAGAGGCCTGAATAGAAAGATGAGTAATAAAAAGTAGCAATAACAATACATTTGTAGCCTTACAGAGCATTTGTTTTCTAGTTGGGGGTCAGTGATACCCCTCCCCCTGTTTGAAAGCTGGAAAGAGTCAGAAGAAAAAGGCAAAAACTATACAAAATAAATGATGAAGACCAATTGAAAAGTTGCATAGAATTCTATAACATGCTAAACGTGAAAGGTTTAAAGTGGACCGTCACCCCCAAAAAATATCCGAAATCCTATTTTATCACATTAGTCAAGCAAAATGAACATTAATTACACTATATAAATT
>CM044431.1:208665362-208774556 GCA_024363595.1 Xenopus borealis
TATATATATATATATATATATATATATATATATATAGACCCAGATAGATATATAAAAGCCTGGGCCGGTGCACTCAGAATACTGAAAAGTGCCTAGGTTCTGGTACATTACACTTCCCGAAGATGGCTCATGTCCAAGAGCCAAAACATTGAATAAACACCATTTATTTTTTGTAATACAAGACCTATGAGTGCAGACTTTTGCTGTTTTATACATATATATATATATATAGTCAAAGAAAGCACTCATGCCACATACAAATGTGTCATATATGTATATATATATATATATATATATATATACATATAGAGAGAAATGCCAGGTGGTAAAAGACACAGAAGGAAGCCCCTGTCCTGAAGAGCTAACAATCTAAGTGAGTGAATAACAAACAGGCACAAAAAAGGCAAAAGTGCACAAATGTTAGCCCTTAAGGGACTGGATCAGATAAGTTCTAGTGCTCCGAAAGAAGGATCAGAGTTTCTGTTTGAAGACGTTAAGGGCAGAGACAGACAAGAAGATTCAGGGAGATTAGTTGCCTGGTGACAAATTGTCTCTTCTTCAGGCTACTAATCTCCCCAAACTGCCTCCCCCCGAACTAGAATTGAAACTGCCTCATGAGGAAATTTCAGGAGACTTCAGAAAATGAAGTGCTCCGAATGCGATCCCGCCAGCAATTTAGATTTTAGCTGGCGAGTGGGCAGTTCGGGGAGATTAGTCATTAACAGAAGAAGAGGTAATTAGTCGCTGGGCAACTGATCTCCCTGAATCTTCTCATTTGTCTCTGGCCTAAGAGAGTGTTCTCTAACTTAGGGATGAAAAATTTACTGAAAATAATTTTTTGGTTTGCTTTTGGTGTTGAAGGGGGAAAAGCCAAGTGATGATATAGGTTACACTGTCCTGATTAGGCCTACCAACAGTCTTATTTTAGTGGTTTCAGAGGTTTTTGTAATCACAGCTAAACTCACTTTCTTTAATGAATGTAATGACATTTTTTTTAAAAAAAAAACCCAATACAAAAAGTCAAAATGGAAAATAATGCTGAAAGATCAGAAACAGATATGAATACCTCTAAAACCTCTGAAAATGTTAAGTTTTTTGAAAATTCCTAGCAGAAAAAATATCCGAAGACATCTAAGTCTGAATTGATTAAAAATGGTCCAATAGGATCATTACCGTTCCCATTGACTTCTTTAGGACCTCAATTAACAACTACACCAAATTTAAACCAAAAGTTCTTGTAAGTCTTCCTTTGATCTGAATCTGGAACACTTGTTCTCCCCGAGTGTGAAACGATACCAGCCAAAACCCAGGAATTTTTTAGAGTCAGCGCTAAAAGAGCTCAGAAGACATGGTATGCAGCATTTATCATGGGATGTTGGGAGGATAAAAGGGGAGAAAGGGAGAAAAGGAAAAAATATATAGTGTAGTATTCTCACAGTGTTGTAGTTCAACAACCTCTTATAACGTCTCCCTAGCAACCAGGCTATTCCTACACAGTTCTGTGCTTCCATTTGACTCAATGTTTACAAGTATCTTTTGCAGCAAAGAAATACATGACATGAACTGAATACATCTCACCAGTGCAACAAACAGATATATTATGAAGTGTTTGATAAGTGGCTGCTCTAATTCACCATTACGTTATAAATAATGTACATATAATTTATTTTAATCTGCAATGAATTTTGTTTCAATTCTAAATAAATTGATTTTAAATTCTTTTAAAAGAGAAATTTACGCTTCCATTTGAACAATTTCACCACTTTCCAACTCCATTCATAATAAAACTAAGTTGCAGTCTACATATTTTAAAACAAAAATAGAAAACATACAGAGAGGGAAAATGATGAATGGATACCTTATAAAACCACCCTCAAATTAAAATCTACATTTAGACCATGGGGTTCTAATGTTCTAATGTTCCCCTTTCACGGCGTAGTGTATTGTTCTATAGGACCTCGACAATTTCTACCTAGAGAATTTTTGTAACTGAGGTTTTTGTGGTTTTTACACTTTTTAAATCTCAAATTTCTAGAGATTTTTAGAAAAATAGGAAAGCCAAACATTTTTAGAGATTTGTGAAAAAAAATAGAAATGTAATTATTAGTAAATGGGCACCTTAGAATCAACAAAAACTGAAGTACAGTAGGTCAGACTCTGCCACCTTATGGGGCCACAGTGTCAGTTTTTCCCAGTCACAACATCACTAAGCATGAACCAAGGATGCCCAAAAGTCAACATGTGAAGGCCTGTTTATCAAAATCAGATTATTTTGAAACACCAACTAAACTCAAAGACCCTAAAACTACAAATTTCAATACATGGATTAAAAGATCCAAAATACGAATACCTCAAAAACCTCTAGTGAAAAAAAAAAAAAATCAGAAAACTTACAAGTCCAAACTGATTTAAAACAGTCCAACAGGATCAGCTCAGTTCCCATAGACTTCTATAGGACTTTGACAGCTTTTACATGACAAAATAGTGTATAAATGGTGTTTGTGGTCTTTACATTTAATACATTTTGAATTTCTATATTTAAAAAAAAAAAGATAGGAAATCCACAAATTTCTAGAGATTAATGAAAAGAAATTAATAAAAATGAAATTTAAGAATTCATTTTTTTAATTCTTTTATTATCACATTCAAAAAATGGAAAATCCCTTAAATGAAAAACCTAATAAATTCAAAAATATTCATAGACATTTGAAACATAGGGGCACATTTACTATTGGTCGAATTCAAGGGTGAATTTACCCTCGAATAAAACCAATCGAATTGTGGTCGAATTTAAAACCTTCAAATTTGAAATAACGCAATTCGATCGATCGAACATTTTTAGATCGCATAAAAAATATTCGATCGAACGATTTTAACCATTCGATTTAATTTTTGTATTCAATCTAAAAAAATTTTAAATACCCCTATGGGAGCTTCCTATGCGGTTTAATAGCAATTCGGTAGGTTTAATCTGGCAAACTATGCAGTCGTATAAAAATTTTAAGGGCAAGTAATTCAACTGCCGAATATTCAAATATTCTAATAGAATTTTATTAGAATTATGCGACTCATTCGATTAGATCGAATTTTTTAAATTCAATGGTCGAAGTGGCCTTCAAAAATATTCAAAACTTCAAATTCGAATCTTTTTTAAAAGTCAAATTTCGAATCATTCATGTGAATCTGATAAATCTGCCCCATTGTATATATCTTTTCTAAAATGCAAAAGCACTTCCACTTTTTACATTTCCAGATCGCTTCTGCCTCATTCCCGAGACGTCTCCTATCACTCGAAACATAAAGAAATTGTTTCCTTTGAATTATTGCTACACACCCTTCTACATCAATTTAATTTTTTCAGAACTCACATACATTTCTAACATCCCATATAGCTTCCTACAGTATATATACACAGTTTAGGATCAACCATAGAATTCTTACTTTGTTCCTCTCTTTATAATCCAACCCAACATCATCATTTGATATGTCAACACTTCAATCCAATCCACTCCAAACTCCTATTACAGACATTTTTCACTAACCTCCTTTGTCTTTGAAACACCCTAGTAGGTAAATATTCCTGTACACACATCCATGCTAAGTCCTTTTGTCGATTAGTGAAATCTCTTTCGCCCACCTTTTTCCAAACACTTTTTTTTTTGCCACTCAAAATTTTCATAAACATTTTGTTTTCAAACCACTCATCCAGCTGTTTCTTCTAATGCACCTATCGATTCTCATATAAAACCAAGCAGCATTTTGGCCTGAGAATGAACTGGTGGCAGAATCGTATGTGCCATGTTGTCTTTCTCAAGTAGAAACCCATAACTCATGGTGTTATCTATAATGTGTAGCCACTTGAACAACATTAGAGAGAGGAGACACTAGTCTCATTTGTATGCAGAGCAAAGGGAGTCCTGGGAAGGTCCTGAAATTTCCATTTCCATGAATATCCTACAGGCTGGTATTTAAAGCACAGCCAGGGCATGGGCAGATCCAAACTACAAACGAGTGCTCCACTTATTCTGATCAACATATGTAGAGCCAGGGTTGTTGATCCACATCAGCAGTGACCTGCTCCTCATTTGTATGCATTGTACGGTAACATGACAGCCTACAAATGAATGCTCTCCATTTTCATAATGTTGGAATTTGAAAATAGAATGAACTATTTAGAGGTCATACTATAATTTTTCTTTCATCCGTTACAACATTTTACTGCACTATCAGCAATTCATTATGTAACAAGGAAGCATGAAGGGTCCTTGAGCGTATTAGTTGAATGCATTTGCACATCCCTGTGTAATGCACTTTAAAAGGAGCTTTTTTTCCCATTCTTCCAGGTCATTTTATCAGGCTCAGTACAAAGAAGAAGTACAACAAAAAAGCTGTATATAATATAACACTAATAGGGAAATGTAATATACGTCGGTAACGCAAAAACTATTCACAATGCGAAAAGTAAAGCCTTTGCGCGAACAAATTTTGCTTTGCGTTAATGCAATATACCTTTTGCGAACCCGGAAATTGTTTGGCGACCACTTCCGCCAGCAGAAGGCCATTTGCGAATTTTATACTTTGCGCTAATGCGCTGTAAATGTAATAAAACTTCTTACTGAAAAAGTCGCAATGCTTGCTCCAAAAGATTACGACACCTTCAAGCACTTCTTAAGAGTGCGCAATTATAATCCGCAATGCGCAATAACGATTCGCAATGCAATAACCATTTAAGGAACAATATTACATTGTGAGATGTGGATTTTAACTCTTATTGGTGCACAATGTTTTTCTCTTTGTGACTTTAATTACATTCCCCCCTATGTATTTCCAGGTGGTTAAAGTGTAAAGCTAAAGCAGAAGTCTCCCCGAGATATCTGAATATTTTATCTACAAATGACATCAATAAAATAGTTAGTCACAGTTCTAAAAACAGGTAAATAAAAGATTTAGTCGGAGTTCTAAAAGAATAATGGCAACCCTATTACATTTTTCAGAGAGAGCAATGGTAAAGGAAAAATCCCTAGTACTGTATGTTGTACCCCATAGCTGTAGTAAGAAATGGCACTGGGAGCACATTGTATAATGAGTGAATCACAAAAGAGAGGTATCGGGGCACCAAAACGCGCATGAGGCAGAGCAACTGCTGGGAGCCCCTAGGAATATCCAATGATGCCTTTTCAAAATGTGGGGGACCTGAATAGATTTTGTGTGTAGTCAAGTAAACACTGAAAACAGAAGAGGAGCCATTGAAACATTGGGGGGTCATTTATAAACTTCGCACAGGGCAGAATGATTCTCACCGTGAAAATATGTGACCTGCACCTGGATATATTTATAAAGTTGAATAAGAGTGTGCAAACAGATTTGCGAATTTGTTGTTCACATTGCGATAAGAGTTTTTTTTTAAATCTTAAATTACGAAAAAGTATGTGCACACTCTGCATGTGAATTATGCCACAACTTTGGTGGCGGAGAAAATATTCGCAAAGTTTTGCAAATTTAAATTACAGTCAAAGCTATTTTTGCGCACAACATCCTCGCAAAGAGCCTGTACTCACGCACAGACCCGTCTCATTTGTAAGTCATTTGCAAAAATTTATTCACAATGCAAATTTGTAAAAACCGGGAAGACGGGCACAGCAGTGCAATATTTTAGCGTTCAGGAAAAAGCATGGGCAAAACAACCATTTGCGAATAAATATGCGCTGCACGAACTTTATAAATGACCCCCATTGTGTCTGGTTTTAAGCCAATGACATTAACTTGACATTTGTCTTTTGCCAGCCCCAGTCAATGGGACAACAGCCCAGTTGTATATTTCAGTTGCAGGTTACTATATATTGACTCACTGTGCTGTATACAGATAGTGAGGTTGTTACTTTGCCTCAAGGTTAGCAAGTGTAATCATATAGTATAATGCCATAATTAGTGATGGGCAAATCGGTGGCGTTTCTAGAGAAATTTGCGAAACGGAGAAAAATTCGCAAAACGCTGCCACGTCTCGTTTTGTACGCAGGCGTCCTTTTTTTTATATATTAATATTTGCCGCAAATTTGCCGTCGGCGAATAAATTCGCCCATCACTAGCCATAATTCTTTTCCATAGATAACTATTATAGCAGCTGCTAGATTTCTATTTAAAGAGGAACTGTTTAGATAAAAAAAACTTGAGTGAATGTTTAAGAAATCACAACTAGTCCCAATTTTTTTTTTTTTTTAATCTATCTAATTTGAGTTTACAAAAAAATTAACCTGATCCTGATGGCATTTACATTCTGCACCCTGCTTTGCAACATTTTGTGATGATAGAATTTGTGCTCCTCTTTGTAAGCATTGCTGTCTGGGCTTGTTGTGCATAGTGACAAGACGAGAGGTGGGTGGTCAACTGGAATTCCCCCTAGCTTGCATGTCATTGAGAATGAGTAAGCTGAGTTCTGGAGAGCATGGGGCAAATTCACTTAGCAGCGAAAATGTGCTAGCGTTGCCTTTGCTAATGTTTGCTACACTTTCGCCAGCACTACGCTAATTCACTTAAGTGCAAAGTTATGCTCAGGTCGGCGAACGGTAGCGTAGTTGCGCTAGTGTAACTTCGCCAGGCAAAGCGCATTTACGCTAGCTACATTACACTACACAAGCCCAGAAAACCTTTAATAAATAAAATAATGTTTTCCTATTGCTCTAAACATGTGCCCCGTGTATAGTTGAGTTGCCATATGTTAGGAAATGTAGGGGGGAAGGAGGGTAACCCCCAAAAAAATTTCACTATTTTTCAGACTATCACCCTACAAAAGGTAAAAGACGCCAGCGTTTCTTTTTTTTCAAACTCCTATCTATTGTATTGAACTTCGCCAGGTCTGACCAGGTGAAATAACGTCTAGCATACTGTGAGTGTTAACGTTCAGTAAAATGGTCATCTTAGTGAATTAGCGTAATTACTATCCTTCATCAGTGCGCAATTGAACATAAACAAACCATAATATTGTATGAATAAGATTTTCATTCATCCAGGTCATGGAATATCTAGTATAGGTCTGTGACATACAATGCTGTTCCTACATCTGTACCCCGGCGGTTTCAGAATACTTCACACACCCATTCCTGCAATTCTCACAAGTAACACTTGTTTCTAGGAGTTGCATGATACCTTGGTAATCCTATCACAGTAACTACAAAGTATTCAAAACCTCTGTGAGTTTCAGATGTCGCTTCTCTGAAGAGTTACACTGTGCCATTGTGATTGGATTCAGAGAAGACTCTATAAGCCGAGAACTTCCCACACCAGTCAGTTGAACTGAAGAAGCTGTTTGGATGAGAAGTGAAACGTCTTCAATGGTTACTCAGCAAATCCAGTTGTTGTTAGAATTACCTATACTAGATAATAATATTGTATGAAATAAAAGAAAAAGAAAAATGATTTTTTGTATGTGTATGGTGGACCTCTAATCCTAATTTCTGTACTATGGATATGGGTCTGCTTGGGGATCAGGCAGGTTTGCAATTTCATCTACAGATGCACCATGTTGCACAGTTGAACTGGGCCATCAGGGCATTAGCCCAGACCCTCTTCCCTTGGCTCTTTCTGACCTCCCCCACTCCAATCAAGAAGAGCAGAGATAAGAAGACACATGCTGGTGGGTGTGAATGGGCAGAGGGTTGTTGTAGCTGGTCTGATGACTGGGGGGGGGTGGAGGAAGACTAAGTGATGTGTGTAGGCCTGATGCTGCAGCCTCAGTGGGCCCAGTCCGATGCTGCCATGTTGGCCAGCTCATGGTTGCACCAGTAGATAAGGAACGAAGCAGCCATACTCTGTGTGGCCCCTCATATTCTCTCCATCCATTTGGCCCTTGTGCTGATCAGTTGGAGGCAACACCCCATCAACCTTGTATTCACATTCATAAAGGTTTATCCAGCTCTAATATCACATAATAACTGATCAGATGTATACTATGAAACAGCAGAATGATAACTGCTACCTTTTGATAGGTTGCTATGGGGAACTAGAACTGGAGCAAACTTCAAACCACCATGACCTCTTTTGGTTGTTAATAAGTAATACATATCTGGATTATTTTTCTGAAGCACATGTTGCAAACACCCTGGTTAGGCACCCTGCATATTTATTATCCTTATTGCAAAGAATCTGATACAGGTATATGACCTTTTTTCCAGAATGGTCGGGACCTGGAGTTTTCTGGAATTTAAAACTTCAGAACTTAAGGCTGCAAGAAAATCTTATATATATTAAATAAACCCAATAGGCTGGTTTTGCCTCCAATAATAATTAATTATATCTTAATTGGGATCAAGTACAAGGTACTGTTTTTTTTATTACTACAGAGAAAAGGGTAATTATTTTAAAAATTTTTGATTATTTAGATAAATATGGAAGACGGCCATTCCATTATTCAGAGCATTCTGGATAATGGGTTTCTGCATAATGGATCCCATACTTGTATTTAAATCTCGTTCCATATGTTTACATTGGATGGTTCTAGGTCACATACTGTACATAATGATTTGTTTCAGTTTTAAATATATAAAACTATATCAAGAAAAATAGAACTTTCATATATTGGTTAAACTTGCTGAAGTTCCCTTGCTAGAGCAGGTTTACATGGGAACTATCAATTCTTTTCAGAGTTGATTGATAATATATTTATATACTGCATACTAGTTGTATGATACATATTTTCTATATGCAGTCGAATGGATTCAAACGTACCCATTTATTCAATTTTGATAAGTGAATACCCAAGCCCGCACATTTGTTTAGATTACAGGCACCATGTGTTTTGCTGCTAATCCTAACCATCTGTGCACTGCTGCTATGAAATGTGAGAGTCGAAAAAAACAGTGATTAACAACTCAGATCCAATGGACCGACATGGAGAAATACCGTTACTGCAAAACAGTTCAGTACTGCTCCCATTTGGATTTAGCCAATGGAATAGTGAACACAAAACAGTTCAGTACTGCTCCCATTTGGATTTAGCCAATGGAATAGTAAACACAAAACAGTTCAGTGCTGCTCCCATTTGCATTTAGCCAATGGAATAGTAAACACAAAACAGTTCAGTACAGCTCCCATTTGGATTTAGCCAATGGAATAGTAAACACAAAACAGTTCAGTACTGCTCCCATTTGGATTTAGCCAATGGAATAGCAAACACAATGATCAAAAGATAAATTCTATTCCTATGGGGATACAGTCAAACAGTGTATCAATTCTATAGCAAGAGAGGGAGCCCAAATATATATATATATATATATATATATATATATGGAAGATTCATTATAAAATTATTTTATACTTATGTAAGTGGTATCATTAGTATGCATCTGGTCTTAATTTTATAACTTATTTGTTGGTAATTTATCATTTTAATCATTTATTGAAAAAAAATTTTCTATAGAGAGAAAACTTTTAGGATACCCCGCAATAACTAATATTACACAAATGCTCCCTGCAGAATCCTTGAATTCAGTTTATATTGTCCAATTAACATAATTGTTTTAAAACACTAAATAGCGAAGTGGCTAATTCTGACTTAATTTTGCCACTTCGCCAATTTACTCACAGTGACCCTGGCCTAGCAATGTTGATAGACTAGCGCAACTTCGCACCCTAACAACTGGCAAAGTTGCACTCTGGCGAAGGAGGCGAAACTACGCAAATTTTTCTTTTTTTCTGAACGTTACCTCCTTCGCTAGAGTTTACTTCGCCAGGTCAGAGCAGGCAAATTTCAATAGAGTAGATAGGAGTTAGTACAAAAAAAGTTTTTCAAAGTTTTATTTTATCGAATGAAAAATCGTTCGAACGTACGCTAAAATCCTTCGAATCATTCGAACGATTTTTTTCGACTTCAGAAATGTTAAATTCGGTGAAAAATCCTTAGACTTTGATATTCTAAGTCGATGAATTTTAATACGATGGTCGAATTTCAAAGTATTTTACATTTCGGAATTCAACCCTTAGTAAATCAGCCCCTAAGTGTTTTAAACCAGTTGTGTTAAAGGAAAACTATACCCCGAAAATGAATTTTTGAGCAACAGATAGTTTATATCAAATTGAGTGACATTTTAAAGAATCTTACCTACCTGGAATATATATTTAACTAAATATTGCCCTTTTACATCTCTTGCCTTGAACCACCATTTCATGATGGTCTGTGTTCTGCCTCAGAGATCACCTGACCAGAAATATTTAAACTCTAACTGTAACAGGAAGAAGTGTTGAAGCAAAAGACAGAACTCTGTCTGTTAATTGGCTCGTGTGACCTAATAGTTTGTTTGGTAAGTTTGTGTGCACCGTTGGATCCTAGGATCCCAGGAGGCTGTCCTTATTTTTTAAAATGGCTATTTTCTATTTATGATTACCCAATGGCACATGCTACTAAAAAGTGTATTATTATGAAAATGGTTTATTTACATGAAACAGGGTTTTACACATGAGTTGTTTGATGCAATATCTGTTTATAGAGACCTACATTGTTCAGGGGGTATAGTTTTCCTTTAATTGGAAATTATAATTGAATTCAAGGATTCTGCAGGGACCATTTGTGTAATATTAGTTATTGTTGGGTATCCTAAAAGTTTTATCTCTATAGAAAAAATTTTTTTTCAATTAATTTACTGACTATAACTAAGTGGATATAAAAACAATCAAGGAGACTACTTTACCACTTGTTTACTCATTTTAATCATTATAACGGATAGATAGATAGATAGATAGATAGATAGATAGATAGATAGATGGATAGATAGATAGATAATAGATGATAGATAGATGGATTTGGCAGGTGCGAATTCGCAGCGAATTCTGCTGGAAATTTGTGCATTTTTCGGAAATAGATAGATAGATAGATAGATAGATAGAGGACTCAACAAAGTCCAGGGATATAGAGCATGCACATTATAACCCCAGACAAATTGGCAATATTGTGCAATATTAATTAATTAATAATAATTTTAAATCTAAATCTTATTTAGATCTGTACCATTGCACAAACTATTCCAAAACAGGTTGACAGCTGCTTTACATACAGTAAGATGTTGGCCCCTGTGTGATTGGCATATTCTAATTGGCCTAGACATAATATTTTTGAATGGCCATCCCTCTCAATGACAGCAGTGCATGTGTCAAAAAGACCCACTTGCATGGCTGAAAGAGAGAAATATTTGAGTGTTCTGCCTAGTAACAACCTAACGGAGACACCAGTAAATATAGGGGAAGATTTTCTTGAAGATTGAGAACCTCAAATTGCAGGTATTTTATAAGCACGGAAAGAACAAAATATATATATATATATATATATATATATATATATATATATATATATATCACCAACTATTTAGTATGGGCTGTGTACACCTCTCCCTTTATTTATACTGGTGGATCGTTAAAACTGCCCCAACTCCATATTTATACATATATTTCTACAGACACACATTGACTCTCAATATTTGCAGAGCAAATATATAAATTCTGTATGCAGTATAAAACAAAGCATGGGACAATGACAGTTTGTATGGATTTAGCAGGGAATGTCCAATAGAATTTTGGCACAGGGTCAGAATTTCAATCAGAGGTGTTTCATAATGTCATAAAAATGTATGCATAAAGTACACATGCTGTTTACGGTATGTAACAAATTGAGATAATCTGAGGGTCACAACAATTATCATTATCTAGATATAACTTTCACACACAGATGTCCTACTGTATGTGAGTATAAAGCTGTCCTAATGATGCTCCAATAGTATTCTCCCGACCTTTGAAAGGCTCTACTTGAGTTCATATGGGTGAGGACCAGGACACCAACTCTTATGCTCTATTAAGAGGAGTTTTCTAACTAACCCACAATTGACTCTCCAATTGACTCTCACTACTAGGCCAAACTTAACATTGTTATCCCACTTATTAGCTATTCATTGTTCATGGGGTCTCTCCTGTTTGACTTCCCTGAGTTCCTTTACCTCATGGCACTTTACTTCTTCTGCTGAGGCCTCACAACTGTCTTCCCTGTAATACAGTATGTGAGTAGTAGGAAACATCCTTTACCTGGCTATCCTGATCTTTTTTTGTACTAAGAAAGCTAACTGACATCCGTGAGCCAAAAGAGAATTCCCAAGGTATGTCCAACCTCACTGACACAGGTTAACAGAGCTAGAGATTTCCCATCATAAGGAAGTGGATTCTCCCTGCTGTCCTAAAAGGATTCATCTAAAAATTCTGCAATTGTCAATGAATTGGCATAAGAACCTGATATGTGTGTTCCTCACAGCAAGAGATTACTGGCAGGCTGTGTGAGTTAGAAAGAGTCTCCAGACAGTGGGAGCACATATAGTGTATCCTGAGTAATATATGCATGATGTCTAGAGACAAGCAAACTACCATCCAAATGTTTGATTTGGGCTACCCCCCTCCACAAACAGTAAAACTGACAGCTCTGCTCTTCCAATTGCAGGAGAGTTATTTTACAATTTCAGAACCCTAATGACTCAGAATGTGAAGAAAGCCCCTATTGCTGATTAAGGACGCTCTGTGATTTAATGATACATTCACTTTGGTGGCAACATGAGGTTAGCAGGCTGGAGAGATGAAGTGGCAGACATAACAGAAGACAGAAGTTCTATGAATCAAAAAAGGGGAAACCGTCAGAATTAGTCACAGTATAAGTTAAAAACTAGAAATGATTTCTCACCAGATGCTCTGCAATATTGCACTATGGGGAAAAGAGAAAGAATTTACATAAGTTCATTTCTATGAATTATTGTTAATGTTAACACTTTTTTTTTTAGAAAGCTGGGTAGAGCCGCTCAGATATGCCCAATATTTCTGGAATGTCTGGCAATTTATGTCAGCGGGGGTTGGTTTTTATAAACCATCCCACTATTCTTTTTGATCACAGTTGATCTATGCATAATGAAAATATATTTTGCCAACGCATCTCCTCGGCTGATGCAGGGTCCATGAGTAGTTGAGAATGTGAACTAAACCAGTTCCTCTTCAATTCTTGCGTATTTGATCATTTGCCCCATTGGTCAGTTGGCAAGATAACTTGAAGAGTTGGATACTTTAAGTAACTGCATACTTTAATTTATGTAGACTTTGCAGTTATTGTAAAATTTGAGTCTGTTATATGTAGGCCATAAGCAACTGTGCAGTAATTCCATACAAAACTCATGAACTGTTTGGACTCCAGTAAAGATTTATTACATCTTAGTTGGGCTCAAGTACAAAGCACCATTTTGATTATTACATAGAGAAAATGTGAATAGAGTCAATGGGAGATGGCCTTCCTGTTAATTGGGTTTCTGGATAAGTGAATACAACTATACCGCAGGATAGTCACCTCACTGCATGCCTTCATTTATTCATTATTTATTTAGTCTGTTTTTGCTAAATTAGAACTGATTTGGCTGCTGCCAAATGACAGTATTGTATCCATGGAATTCATATAGAGTCTAGTCAAGATTAGGAAAGAAGAAAACTAATGATATAAAATACAGGGAAATTCTGGAAGATTTGTTTCAGTATACAAAAAAAACTGAAGTTTCAGTGTACAAGAAAACTGAAATTTGAAAAACTGAAAACAGAGCTAAGGTGACATGACATTGGGCATTGGTTTCATGACTGACTTATGAAAACAGGTGAATGTGCTACAAAGGCCTGCCAGAAATCTGCCAAGTGAGACCCCTCAGCATTGAAGGGGAATCCATTGTGCTAAGGTTGGGTTATGCAATGGTTCTTTCAGGCAAAGGAATCCCAAAGGAAAATAATCAGGCTGGAGCAGCATAGAGATGGCAAATGTTTGGACAAAGTAGCAAAAGTATAACCTGGAGCAGAAAGGAGTGAGCACAAAACAAAACTAGGCAGGAGAGGATGGAGAGGGCATAGAATGGTATTTACTAGAGCAGGATGAAGAGGGTGAAGATCTAAACAGATAAGATGGAAAAGAACATGGAGGAACAGGACTAGGCAAGGCAGAACATATTGTACGATTCTGGTAGGAATTGAGGTACAATCAAGGACAAGGATGCAAAACAAGACCTAGTCTAGGGCTACATTGCTCAGGGTCTGGTCGATATACAGTAGCTCTTGCTGGAATACTCAGGTCAGTAATTGAAGTGAAGGGTTTATATAGGGTGATTGAACTTAAATAGCCAATGAGTTTGCTAGTGTTTGATACACACATTGAGGAGGGCAGATGATATACCCAAACAAACCAAGTTCCTCTCAGCTATATTCCTGGCCCAATACTTTGGAAATCTGTAGAATCCCAGGAAAGCCTGCTCAGGCAAAGCTCAAAATCACATTTACATATGCACTGTATGTGTTTGGGCTTTAATTACCCTTAATATTGTTGAATGCCTTTTGTGGGAAATAAAATGCATGTGGTTTATTAGAGATTGATAAATGTATCCATGTTTACTTTGCATTACCCTAAGATTTGGCCACTACACGGGCTCATAGTCCAATGGAGGGAGTAGTTGTTCACTCCTTGGGTCACAGCATAACCCCTAAGTATTCCAAGTTTGGCTGCTAGGCTGCACAGTGTAATAATTTATAATGAATGAGCCATATGGCTTTTTGCCCGTTGCTTTTGCCTAAGACCCTCCTAAGTGGATTGGAGTCTCCTGTGGAAACATCATTAGTGCAGGACTAGTGAGGGGTAGCTAGATCCTGTCACCAGTCTCTCTAGGAGAGAAAGCCAGATCAGGGCAGCTCTTGGCTCCACCAAAGAGTTATAGAAGAGACTAGATCCCAAGGGCATTGTTGTCTAGTCAGGGAACTAGAGCCAGGTAATAGGGGCTAGATATATTCCATCCTGGGTTCCACTAAGAGGTGCCCCAGAGGAAGCAGGAGAAACTCTGGGTGGACTGCTTCCACACCTTCAGCAAACTACACTGGAGGGATTATTCTGTGCCATTGTCAGTGTGTACCTAACTGCTAAACGACTATTCCCCTATATTGTTGCTCTATTCTTCAGTTCAGTTATTGTTGAGTCCATTCTTTATTAATACCTCTGATTACAGTTTACTATACCCAGCCTCCACACCATTGCGAGGGCTCACCCCCTAAGCCTGAGTATTATAGGTCTCATCCGGAGCAAATATTGGGGTAAAGCTCATAGTTAGAGTAACAGTGCTGCGCAATTTACTATAGCCTTACATTATCATTGACTTGCTGGTGTTAACATTTTTTAGAATTGTCATTTGTAGCCTCAAGTCCATTTCATAATTATGTTAAAGCCTTGTAGTTTAACCTTCTGCATTTAACTTTAGGGAATGTCACACTTGAGCAACAAAGATGGAGAGATGACATTCTACTATGAAGTACCAGTAACTCCTGATCTCATGACCGGAACCCAACATTTATCTGCTTCTACCTGCTGTTGCCATAGATTGCAGTATTATTATGAAGTTGCTGTGCTTTCGCAGTGTCCCCACAGTACAGGATGGGAATGATGAATTTCCTTGGGCTAATCATGGCAACTTGACTGGTCTATTATAAATAAATTATGTGTAACCAATTATAAATTAAACAATTTCTAAGGGAAAAATTAATAGTGCCATGAATGTTTTTTTCTCTTACAAATGACCTTGAAATTAATGATATCTGCACAAACACAAGAGATGCAAATATAGGAGATGCCGTACATTGAAATTCCACAGCAAATAATTATGACAGACATTCTAAATTACCACCTTCATGAATCCATTATTAGAAAGTTTGCAGGATTCTAGACATACGGTATGTGCGTTTACTTTATACTGTTCTTAACGTCATTTCATTGAATGTTTATGTTGATCTGTTAAGAGAGTTGCCACATGTTCAGAATATGTTGGCCTGGCCGGTAAAACTAAGACAGCTATGGGACCTGTTATCCAGAATGCTGGCCACCTCGGTATTTCCGGATAATGGATCTTTCTGTAATTTAGATTTTCATACCTGAAAGGAGATCAACTTCCTGCTGCTTTGATTTTCAAATTTCCCAGGGAAATCGCATGCACAGTAGAGCAAAATAGGCGACTTTTTGTTAAAGTTTGGCTTTACGCTCTACTTCGCCTGCGCAGCCCTGACACAACGAGAAGAAGTAGGAAGTTGATCTCCCCTCGGCTGATAGGAACACTGGCCCAGGGTATCAAGTAGGTAAAAGTAGTCACTTGGGGGTGCCTAACATTTAGCACCCAAAGTGTAAAGTCCCTTTCCTTCTCCTACGAGAAAATCATGTAAACATTAAATAAACCCATCAGACTGGGTTTGCCTCCAGTAAGAATTAATGGATCATGTATAAGGTACTGTTTTATTATTACAGAGAAAAGGGAAATCATTTTTTAAAAATCTGGAATATTTGGATAAAATGGATTCTATGGGACACGGCATTTCCATAATCCAGAACTTTCTACATAATGGTTTTCCAGATAATAGATCGCATACCTGTAGTTGATGCCAATGTTATTAATAGGAAAATTATTAAAAGTATATTGAGGCTGGTATTTTTGGCCATTTTTTTTTCCAGAAATGGAGACAACTCTATCTGTAAATGATGAGTCAGCTATTTAAAGGCATGGTTAGCAAAGATGACAAATGCATTGCATATAGGAGGTCCTAGGATGTGATGGAATGGAATTTCATTATAATTAATTAATAGGAGTCATTTACCAGCGCAAATACAATCTCAAATCCAATCACACAATGTTTTATACCCAGAATACAGCTTTGTTTTCATAATTCCATTGTAATTGCACTCACTATTTCCACCCTGTAGTAGGTTCCTAAATTTATATTTATGGGTTAAAATATTTACAGAAAAAAGGGTTTTGGTTATTATATTCTAAACATTGTTCAGTAACATTTCGGGAGTTATTTACTAAACCTTGTATTTATCTGGTGGGGCTTTTTGGAGTAAAAAGTATAATTTTTCCTGGAATAAAAATTTGCGAATTTTTTTTTTCTAGATTGATTTTACAAAAAAAGCCCAAATCCGAAAATCTGCCATCTCACACCTGTCGAGGTCCTGTCAATGGGAGAGGTAATCTATAAAAATATGAAGTTATTGTGGTCTGCGCTGGGTTATGCCCAAAAATCTGACTTTTTTAGGGTTTTCAGGCAAAAACGAGAAAAAATTAAGCTATTTGGGAAAAAACCCAAATTCATGTGTATTTCAGTCATCAAAATTCGAATTTGACTATTCGCCACCTAAAACCTGCCAAATTACTGTATAAGTCAGTGGGAGAGGTGCAGTGACCAATTTGGAGTTGTTTTTAGCCTTCCTGACATTCAAGTTTTTTTCCAGAGAAAAAAACTCAAATCAAGTTTGGTCACGTTTTCGATGGTAAAAGTTTTCCAAATTTTACATATTCGATTTTTATAACACATATTCAAATTTTGAGTAAAATCAAATTTCTGTGAGTTTAAAGGGCAATTCAACTCCTCCGGCGCTAAACCCAGAACCCTAAGTCACTATTTACCCCTCCATGCAGGTACCCTCCAGCCAGGTTCATAGGCGCCATAGTCTAAAGCAACGTCTTCTTCCTGGATCCATTGGCAGTGCATGCGCAGTAGGACACATTTGCTGGTTGACAATACTGCCTATGTGCCCACAAAGTTCTCCGATTGAAGACGTTGCTGGAGAAGATGGCGCCCATGAACCTGGCTGGAGGGGACCTGCATGGTGGGGTAAATAGTGACTTAGGGGCATTTGCCCAGGGGGAGAGGTAGGCCGGGGGTTGAAGGGAGGGGGGCCAACGGGGGGTGGGGGGAGCGGTTTAGCGCTGGAGTGGTTGAAATTCGACCGTTAAATGTGCCTCTAAAAGTTGCTAGGAGCTGTAGCCAGGCCATATCATTAATAATATGATAAAACTAAAGAAAGAATAATCTCCCTTAGCTACAAATCAAACAAATCAATTAATTACCAATGTATTTGTCCCTTGCTTTTACTCTTATCCCCACAGTCAACATCTATTCCATTTGTACCCCTAAAAACTTACTGATTTTAGTAATATCAGTTCTGTTATATTCCTTGTATTTGTTAGACATTCTTAATATAGTTAGACATTTAATTAAATACAAACTAAAAGCATTAAACACCTATTATTATTATTTGTAGGTAACATTTATATTTGTGTACAATATACAGTATAAATAAATAACTTATTTATATTTAGTTTTACTTCTAGACCAGAAGTATTTATATAAAAGTGTAACCACCTGTTCCGTACACTCCTTAAAGGGGAAAAAGTATAGTTGGAGAGATAAATGCTGCAAACAATGCTAGTATCTTGGCGGCAGCATCTCATTAAATTGCGGAATGGGTCCAGGTTAAACTTTTTTCTGATCTCACACAATATACATATATATATATATTTAATATGTAAACAGAAGAAAAGAAGCAAACAGACCCTGCATATTATGCATGATGTGCCCAGATTAAATTATCATGCCCAGTAGTTGGAGAGGAGTCAGATTTCATGTGACCTACATCATTTTCTGTGAAGTTCTAGCTCCTGCACAATCATGTATGCGTGGAAGAGCAATTGGGAAAATGATTCTGATTTTTTTCTTCTCCCGCTGATAACCATAATTGTCACTTGATTGGAAATAAGAAGCCATTCTTTCTTTTCCTCTGTTTCGTTTGACCCAAGTGCCCCGGTCATTTCCTTCCGTAGGTAAAAATGGCTTGCTCAATCAACACTCTGCATTCTGTTCTCAAAGAGGACTCTTCAGAACCATCTTAAAGCTTTATCTAAATGAAATTGCCTGCATCTTAATAGGCCATTTTCTCGAATGAAAGATAATTCTGAGAGAATTGCTCTCTTGCTGCCATACAGGGAGATTTGTATTTATTTGCCCGGGATACTTGATTTATATCCAGTGTAGGTGGCTGAATGGATTGATATATAAGTGAATATTTCAATGCGGCATCCGTATGGTAATGTTAGTCATTCGGTAATATATATCTAAAACTATATTTAAACAATATTAGTGATATCATCTATATATCCTCTAATTTATTTTGTATTGGCCCCTTCATTGATAAGGATGGGAGGGAACACTACATGGCCAATGCATTTGGATACCCCTTTCCAGAAAATCCATAATGGCTGCATTTAGGATCTGCATTTAATACGGTTGCAATCAGTTTGCAATCAGCAGCTGCCCTGCAATTCATTTATTAAAAGGGTGCCTTATTTTATTCTAATCATCTGGTTGCCCTATGTAGCAAAACATAGATGGTAGGTCATTCCTACAGTTCATGTATCCCCTCTTGCAGTAAAAGTATATTTATGGACTCTTCTTAAGGGTCAAATCAAGCCAGGAAAGTGTTAAAAGTCACCGCAACAATCTCATTGGCCTTTATCCTCCCTCCATGGTTTATAGAAAATTTTCATCAATAAGTCTAAGCTATCTACAGTTGGTAACCCATTCCATTATTGTGCCTTGTGTTTCTAATTACTGCTAGGCAGTTTTCTGTTTGGGAGGTAGATTTGTTAATTTTCCAGTATTTGCAGAATTCAATCATGAATGGCAATAGATAGTGTGTTATTATGTTATAGAATGGCTAATTCTAAAAAAACTTTTCAACTGAGCTGCATTAATTCTTTTTTTTATAGTTTTTGAATTATTTGCCTTCTTCTTTTGAGCTTTCCAGCTTTCAAATGGGGGGGGGGGGGGGGGGGGTCATTGACCCCATATAAAAACAAATTCTCTGTATGGCTAGGCATTTACTGTTATTCCTACTTTGTATCACTCATTTTTCTATTCAGGCCCATCCCTATTCATATTCCAGTATCAAATCAATGCATGGTTGTTATGGTAATTTGGACTCTACCAACCAGATTGCTGAAATTCCAAATTGGAGAGCTGCTGAACAAAAAGCCAACTAACTCAAAAACCACAAATAATAAAAAATTAAAACCAAGTGAAAGCCTCAGAGTAATTTAATTAACCAGTTTAACTGATACATCTTGAAATTTCAAGTTCTGAAAATCTGGATAAAATTGAGTAAAACTGAGTATTTTTTCTGCAGTGATTTTCTCTTATTGCTGGAGAAACACAAGCTCAAATTATAATACAAAGGCCCCTGGTTTCAATTTTCTGCTTTATTTGTAAAGATTTTCAAATTTCCATTTCAAACTTCCATTTACATCAATTTGCAAACAAATTCGGAGGAGAGAAAAGGAGGTGCTGAAAGAAAGATATAAAACTCTTTGAGGGGCAACAGAAAAGAAATAGCTGGGGAATCATGATGAGCTTTCAGTATACAGAATCCAGAGTCCATACATTTTGCCATAGTGTCCCTTACTTTTCCATAGCAAAGATTTGTTGAATTTTGGCTGAAAATTAAGGCTGTTCCAAAGAGTAAATTTTCCTGCAGAAAGAGATCACTGCACAGAATGTACACCAGTATATTAATGGATATGATGCACTGAGATATGGTTTTAGGTAAACTTTATACATTATTTAATTAATTCACATTAATATATTGAGAGATATGAATTTATTTATTGGGTAAATTGGGTAAACTGGATGAATTTGAGATGAATTTGATATCAATTGGTGTTTATAGGATTGATTTATTCACAATATTAATGTAATACACTATGGTATAACACTGTCACTTTAAAGGAAAGTAAGGTTGTCAAGATGATAAAAAAATCTTTTTATAAAAATGATCCATTTATGAACTTGAATTTTTAGATTTTGGGACATGTTGTTGTAATGATTGAGATATTGGAATATGAAAAATGCATTTTTTTAACTATTTATGTGAAGCTTAATATACCCTGTATGTCGAAGATGAAATTATGCTTGAAAAATGATCGCTGTATTGTAGGTAACTATGTAAACAAACTGCCAGGTTGCGCACACTTCCTTGTTCGGAGCTTGCGTTCCAAATGAATAGTAACTATGTAAACAAACTGCCAGGTTGCGCACGCTTCCTTGTTCGGAGCTTGCGTTCCAAATGAATAGCAACAGTAGCGTCGCGTCACTCCGCAAGACTCGATGTCGGCGGAAGTGACGTGGCGGATGTGACGTCACAGGATTCAGGAAAGACAGCGCGCGAAAATGCGGAGCAAATAATCTTTATTGCTTAGGGTATATATAGCGTTTCTAGCGGCTTACACTTCAGAATTCCCTTGAAAAAGGCATTTGAGCCGAAACGTCGGGGTAATTCTCTCTTACAGGCAGGAGTATCCGCTTTCCATTCTGTATAACCAAAACTTATCTTGTTGTGGTGGTATGTATATAACACATGTGATTCATGTATAGATGATACTATTGATGTACTTTTAAACAGTGCAATGAAGTAAAATGTTTTCTTTGAATTAATACCACTTCGTTTTGTATTTAATTGAGTGCATACCCATCCAATATAAAGTACTGCACAGAATGTTCCCAGCTTTATTCAAGCCTGCAATGGGCAAATAAAGAAGAAGATGGAGTGGTGAGTTTGAAATATTGTAATTTAGGAGCTGTTTCAATAGGTCGACAGTTTTTATCCAGATATGTATTGAGAAGCCAGTGTCAGAATGCCAACTACTGATATTACATTTTTAAATAAAGGTATGTATTTTAAATCCTTTCCTTTGACTTGCTAAGCATTTCTTATATGATAAGGCCTACATCTCTGCAGTGCTTTGATAAATTATTGTGAAATGGGATCTGGGACCTCTGTGTCTGCCTAAATATACTGTATATCATATATTTCAAGGGTACTCTAATGTAATACTACACAATATGACAATCACATGTATCAGAACCCCAGAACCTGGGTGCAGCCCATGTAGTAAAGGAATTACACCCTCACAAGTCTTATGTTGGGCAAAAAAATTTAATTTATTGTGAAGCTCAAGCCACTATTTTCCAATATTTTCACTATAAAATATTTTTTTTTGAGTGCAGTGTGCCTTTACTGGTAATATGTGTGCTTTCAGGTGGAGAAACCATCCCTGAATCAAGGTGGGGGCCTTCAACACCACCTGTCTGCTACATACTGTACAATGCTGTTCTCACATCTGTACCCCGGCAGTTTCAGAACTATTCACACATCCATTCATGCAACTCTCGCAAGTAACTACACAGAATCAACACCTCTGTGAATTTCAGATGTCACCTCTCTGAAGAGTTACAATGTGCCGTTGTGATTGGATCGATGGAAGAGTCTATATGACAAGAACTCCCCTATACCAGTCAGTTGAACTGAAGAAGCTGCTTGAATGAGCAGTGAAACGTCTTCATTAAAATTTCTCAGCAAGTCCAGTTGTTTTGAGTTACTTTGTGTTAGATGTGTGCTTTCAGCATAACACTGTGTGTGGCCAAACTGAATGCAAATTGTAATTTGCATAAGTAAATTAGGTGGTGGTAGGGAAATCCCGTGACTTTTCATCTCAAAACAATGACGTAAAACACTCTTTTCCCATTTTTTCCTTTCACACCTCTAATTTGCATATGCAAATTAGGATTTGGGTTCAGTTCGGTATTCAGCCGAATCTTTCACAAAGGATTCGGGGATTCGACCAAATCCCAAATAGTGGATTTGGTGCATCCCTGCATTATGCTAATTAATGAAACAAATGAATCTGTAGCCAGGCCTTATATAAGAATTAAGTAACACTAGCATTCCAGTTTCAGGATGAATTTTTCTATGTCTAACTGATGTGTGACCCCATACAATTATGAAGCGCTCACCTTTGTTTTTCTTTCCATCGAGACCAGGTGCTTAGCAGCCCATCCCCCACTCTGCCATGGGTCATAAGCATACTGTATATCACATTCAAAAGACCGCTGCACTCTGACAACTTGGTTCCGTGAAGTTGTGTATCTTTATTGGCTCATTTAAAGTAGAAAATTGCAACGTTTCGGGTCACACAGGACACTGATGTGTGACCGACAGCAAATGCCATTTATCTTTAGAATGCCTTTCCTTTTAGAAAATGGACAATATTACTTACTCAGGGATTGAGATAACGACCAGTCCAATTACAGTCATCTAAAGGGGTGGTTCACCTTTAAGTTAACTTTTAGTATATTGTAGAAGGGACAATTCTAAGAAACTTTTCAATTGGTCTTCATTATTTATTTTGCATAGTTTTTTAATGATTTGCAATTTTCTTCTTTTTCTTTGCAGCTTTCAAATGGGGGCCGCTGACACCATCTAAAAACAAATGCTCTGTAAGGCTACAAATGTATTGTTATTGCCACTTTTTATTACTTATCTTTCTATTCAGTTCGTCTCCTATTCATATTTCAGTCTCTTATTCAAATCAATGCAGGGTTGCTAGGGTAATTTATACCCTAGAAACCAAATTGCTGACACTGCAAACTAGAGAGCTGCTGAATAAAAAGCTAAATAATTATAAAACCACAAACAATAAAAAATGAAAACCAATTGCAAATTGTCTCAGAATATCACTCTCTACATTATACTAAAAGTTAACTCAAAGGCGAACAACCCCTTTAATAGATATGAATTATTTAACCAGAAAGCTGACAATTTTTATAAAAAGTTGGGACAAAATCTGATTTGACAATATAGACTATAGTGTTCTGTCATTGCAATACAAGATTGCTACTCTTTATATATATATATATATATATATATATATATATATATATTGTACCAATTAAACTCCCCCAATATCAGTAAAATGATTTGCATTTATCATTGTAACATTTGGACCACCATTTGTTTAAAGGGGCGGGTGTGGGGGTGCTACAAACCAAATGAATCTTAGCCCGCTGTTTCTGGCTACAATGCAAGTTGATCCCATAGAAGTCAATGGGAGCTGCACCAATCCTATTGGGCTGTTTTAAATCAATTCAGACGTTTAGATGTTTTTGGGTTTTTTTTGCTAGGGATCATCCCAAAAACTAAATTTTTCTCCGACAGTGGAACAGTGGATATAGGTAGTATCACTAGGAGACAGGACACAACCAAATGAATGACTAGCTCCTCCTCTACTGGCTATACCCCTCCAGTGGACAGAGCCCTAATCAGTTTCAGTTGTGTCCACAGGAGGTTAGGACGTATATAATTTTCCGGTATTGACACCAACCAGCCCATTGTGTTTCCCTCTCTCTATCTATTGCAAGAGAAGATTGTGGCTGGCCAGGAGACGACAGGAGTTGCTCCCCCACCTTGGTGGTGAGTATACTATCTCCCTGGGGCGGTAACGGGGAGCGGTACTAGAGGGTCACACAGCACAGGGTCAGTGGTCTCAAAAGGAGAGCCTATTGCTTGCTCAAGATATGAGCAATACAATTAGGACTCCTCCATTGGTAGCAGGCTCTTACAAATCAAGCGATAAAGATTCAGTCAGACAATTACACAGCGGTGGCATAAATAAACCACCAAGGCATCACAAGAAGCAGAGCAGCTATGAACGAAGTGAAACGCATATTTCAAAGGGCAGAAATCCACCAGGCGCACCTATCGGCCATATACATCCAAAGCCTCCAAAATTGTGAGACATATTTTCTCAGCCGTCAAACTTTGGATCCAAGCGAATGGTCCCTAAAAAAGGAGGTTTTTGCAAACTAACACTAAGATACTAAGGCACCATGGAATTTTTGTCTAGTGTACACATTCCCACCTCTTCCATTACTCCCGAGAACAATAAAGAAACTACAAAGGGAACAAACCACTCTAATACTCATAGCTAGTGATGGGCGAAACGGCCGCGTTTCGCTTCGCCGAAAAATTCGCGAATTTCCAGAGAAATTCGCAAATTTTTCGCCATTTGGCGAAACGAGTCGCGCGTCGTTTTTGACACGCGTCGCGTCGTTTTTGACGCGCGTCGCGTCGATTCCGACGCATCGCGTCGTTTCCGACGCGTGTCGCGTACTTTTCGGCGTGTCGCGTCAAAAACGACGCGCGACTCGTTTTTCTGGTCGTTTCGCGAATTTATTCGCCAGCGGCGAATCGCGGGAATTCGCCGCGAATTCGCCCCTGGCGAATAAATTCGCCCATCACTACTCATAGCTACAAAGTGGCCACAATGAACATGGTTTTCAGAGCTTCTCAATCTCTCGGTAGCAGAACCCTGGACCTGTCCAACCAGACCTTCTTCAACAATGGCCAATTCGATATCCCAGCCCAGCCAGTCTCAATTTGATGGCATGGCTTTTGAGACCTGAATACTGAAACTTTTTGGACGCGGTAGTGAATACCATGCGAGCAACAAGAAAGCATGTATCGTCCAAGACTTACCACAGGACTTACCACAGGATTTACCTCCAGTGGTGCCTACGACACAAGACTAATTTTGAGGTATTTTCAATGCCCAACTTGCTAGATTTTCTCCAGGAAGGTCTTTCATTGGGTCTATCTCTTGGATCTATTAAATCTCAAGTTTCAGCCTTATCTGTTCTATTTCAGAAAAGACTAGCACTTCTGCCAGATGTTAGAAGTTTTTTGCAGGGGGTGGCTCACATAGCTCCCGCATTCAGGACTCCTGTAGCCACATGGAACCTTAATCTGGTTCTAAAGGCACTGCAACATTCACCATTTGAACCAATGGCCTCTGTTTCACTTCAATGGATCACATGGAAGACAGTCTTCCTGTAGGCAATAGCAACAGCAAAGTAAGTTGCATATCTCCATTCCTTTCACCACAATAGAGCAGTCCTTCGTACTGTGCCTTCATTTCTCCCAACGGTAGTTTCATCTTTTCATCTAAACCAAGGCATTACAGTCCCAATATTTTGTCCATCTCCGACTAATTCCAAGGAAGTACCTCCTTGGCCCCTTTCAGGGCCCTCAAATTTTACCTGCACAGAGTAAATGATATCCGGAAGTCAGATTCTTTATTTATTCTTCCTAATGGGCAAGGAAAAGGAAAGGCAGCCACAAAGGCCTCCATTTCTACATGGATAAAACAGGCGGTCCAGAGAGCCTATTTTGCACAAGGCCGAATACCACCGGACAGGATAAAAGCTCACTCTACCAGGAATGAGTACATCTTCGGCTTTCAGAAATCAAGCTTCAGCGGAACAACTCTGCAAAGCAGCGACATGGACATCTATCCATTCCTTTACAAAATTTTACCATATTGACACATTTGCAGCACCCGACACATTTTGGCAGAAAGGTTTTGCAAGCCGCACTGGTTTCATCCACATAGGGCCTCTTGCCCACCCTACTTTAGGGACAGCTTTGGAATGTCCCCACTGTTCCTGTGTCCCCCAAGAAGACACTGGAGAAAAGGAGATTTGGTGTTCTCACCGTTACTGTAAATGTCTTTCTCTTCAGTCACTTGGGGAACACATGACTTCCCTCCCTGATTGGAGGCCCGTTGTTTTCTTTAGACATGGTTGGCATAGAGCCGTTTTATTAACTTATTGGGTCACATTTTGACTGTCTTTGGTATAGCCAGTGGAGGAGGAGCTAGTTATTTGTTTTGTTGTGTCCTGTCTACTAGTGATACTAGCTATACTCACTGTTCCTGTGTCCCCCAAGCGACTGAAGAGAAAGACATTTAACAATTAGTACACACAATCTCCTTTTTATAGGTTTTAGAGGCATTCATACTTTTTGCCAGATCATTCAGTGCTTCATTTCGTTTCTTCTTTTTTATTTTGGATTTTTAAATAAATGTTGTCATTCATAATTTTAGAGAAGGAGAGTATATTACTGGTTTCAAAAAGCCTCTAAAACCACTGATGTGAGACAGCTGATAAATAGATCTCCAGGAGTGCAATTTCTTTTTAAACCTAACCTTCAAGATGAGACCCTTTAGGCACTGCACTGGTTGCTAAACCTTTTTTTCTTGCTGCTCCCTTCTTCTGTAATTTCACCTCTGAACTGCTCCATTAAGAAACTTACAGTTACAGCCTCAAAGAGAAACTTAAATATATTATTTATTTCCCCCATTTGTGTTACCATTCTATTGTAATAAAATGTCTAGCAGATCGACCCAAGGAGCATTCATACTTCTGGGAGGGCTAGGGGTTGTTCATTATATACAAACCAGTTGGCGCTCCATGAAAGTATAATTCCAAAGTCATTACTTTTATGCTATTTTTTCACTAATTAAATTCCCTTTTTCCAAGTTTTTTTTAAAGACGAAGCTATCTGAAAGGGTGTAGAATGATATGATGGATTCTGACAAGAGATGTCTTTGCTCCCTGTGGAAAAATTTACTTCCGGTTGATCCAAACTGACACCAAATCTTAGAGGGCTTTGGGGTGCACATCATATCAGCCTTTCAAGTTTCTGTGAGTCACATTTACATATTAAGGACAGAACATTTGTTCATTATAAAGCAGCACAGAGAGAGTTCTTTTTATCATCACAGTTACACTACAAGCCAAGATATCTTATATACAATTGTATTTCTTGGTTTCTAGGACAAAATTATTTTAATGAAGGAACAATAAAATTAAAAATACAAGACGTCTAACACTTTTTTCTCCCAAAATCTTTCACATTTTCTATAGTGTAGGGACCCATAAGTGTAATGGTCCTTATGGCTTCATTCCCTGCCTAGTGCCTTCCTTTTCCCTGTTGCTGGGTTAAATCCCATGTAACATATTGGTATCATTCCTATTGGTTATAGGGTGTGTCTGCCTCCAGCAGTGCTGTAACAAAAGTGCTTGTAGGGAGGGGCACTTTGGCCTGCAGCAGTTGATCTGGGCATTGATTCCTTGGAGCCTGGGAGTCAACACGGCACCAGAAGTATTAGGCCCTAAAGGGACAACCACTTTAGAGAAGTCCGGGTACAGGGAACGAGGTGAAGCCAGTGGATAGGATAACAGTTCTGAAGAATCCTATCTGTTATTTACTGTGTATCCTGTTCTAGTATGGCTGCCCCCATGGCTACACAGCAGCTTGAGAAAGAGCTTACTAAATAAAGCAGTACCTTGTACTTGATCCCAACTAAGATATAATAAATCCTTATTGGAGGCAAAACCTATTGGATTTATTTAATGTTTACATGAATTCCTAGTAGACTTAAATGAGAATTCAACCCCTCCAGCGCTAAAAATGCCCCTAACTTGTTACTTACCCCTCTGTGCAGTTCCTCTCCCATTGAGTTCATGGCAGCCATGTTTGCCCGTGCGCTCTTCTTCCTGTTTTTGCCGGCGCTTGGTACACATGCGCAGTAGAGGCATTGACCAGTAAGGATCTACTGGGCATGCGCCCGAAAGTTTTCGGAAACTTTGTGACTTTCTGGCGCATGCACCACCAGTAGATCCTTACTGGTCAATGCCTCTACTGCGCATGCTCCACCAAGCACCAGCGTAAACAGGAAGAAGAGCACACAGGCGAACATGGCTGCCGTGAATCAACAGGAGAGGAACTGCACAGAGGGGTCAGTAACAAGTTAGGGGCAGGAGGGAGGGAGGAGGGAGGGCAACACGGGGGAGGGATTTTAGCACCGGAGGGGTTGAATTATCCTTTAACGTATGAAGATCCAAAGTACGGAAATTTGGAAATAACAAGAGTTAACTTTGATAACTCTTATAACTTTATTTTCCAAATGAGCGGTTTGTTATTATTTTACAATATTTTTTTTAAATGTTATTTTACAAAAATAATTGTTGAAAAAAGGAACAGACAATTATTTCTATTCTTCTATTCAAGATGATCTTGAACACCAAAAAGGCCAATCTTTTAATTCCTGATGTGATGAGTTGAGTTGTTTGTTTTGTCTGTTCGAGACTGTGCTTGAGACCACTCATCTTTATTGCATTGTGATGAGAGCATTTCTGGTTTTATTTTACTGATCTAAAGCTAAATGATTTTTAATGCACTAGTTCACTTAGTAAAAACGTGCTTAGGATTATATTGCTTAACAAAAACTTCCTGAATCTTAATTTTTACCAAATATCTATTGTATCTTCTTTAACGGAGGAGTTCTTTTAAATCACTTTACACTGACGACTTTAAAAAGATCAAATGATTGTATGAAAAAGGAAGGAGGGAAAGTTTGCATCAGTTTGCCATATGCCGCACAGTATGTATACTCAAATGCTATTTAAAATACATGGCATATGTTCTTTAGAGTTACTGATACCCAAAACATACATGAGTTTCTTTTTCAATTCAACCTGCTAGTTTTGTTATGTTTCTATATATTATGCAGGTCTAGCTATGTTTAACCCACTGATGAGGTTTCAGTTAGAAACCTGGTTCTGATAAATAACAGATATTAGGGCTCTCTCTTCACTATGCAATGATCCTCAAGCACCCCAGAATTTCCCAGATGAAGTAATCTCATACATATTACCAATGCATTAGACCAGTGGTCCTCAAACTTGGCCCTCCAGCTGTTAAGGAACTACAAGTCCCACAATGCAATGATGGAGTCTGACAGCCACAGTCAGGCAAATGTATTGTGGGACTTGTAGTTCCTTAACAGCTGGAGGGCCAAGTTTGAGGACCACTGCATTAGACAAATGATTATTATAGTTATTTATTTATACAGGTATGGGATCTATTATCCAGAAACCCGTTATACAGAAAGCTCTGAATTATGGGAAGGTCATCTCCCATGGACTCCTTTTTATCCAGATAATCTACATTTTTAAAACTTTTTTGTTTCTCTGTAATAATAAAAAGTAGATTGTAATAGATCCAAACTAAGATATAATTAATCCTTATTGGAAGCAAAACTAGTCTATTGGGTATATTTGGCGGGTTATTTACTGAACCATGATTTTTTTGTGGTCGGGGGTTTTTGGGCAAATATTATACCCCGAAGTTGCAAAATGTCAGAATGTCAAACCTGGTGAGGTCATGTAGAAGTCAATAGGAGATATGGGGTTATCCTAGATATTGATTGTGATGTATGTAACTCCATATGTTCTATGTATGTAATTCATGTGATTTAGTTGTATAATCACATTTACTTTACAGCGCTACTAAATATGTTGGCGCTGTGGAAATACATTTTAATAATAATAATAATAATAATAATGTCCCTTTTACAACTGAAGATATTGTGGTCTGCACTGGGTTATGAAAAATGTGAGGGTTTTGGACGATATCCAGAATAAAATTGAGTGATTTGTGCGTCAAATATTTGACGGGTTTTTTCCATACGCAATTTTCAAGTTATTTTATTGATAAATAAGATAAAATTGTGGATGTGAGTTTGGTAGAGCTTGGTTTAATAAAAATATGAGATAAATTTGAGTTTTAGTATGGCATCTGTTATCCAAAAAACCATTATCCAGAAAGCTCTGAATTATGGGTAAGTCATCTCCTATAGACTCCTTTTTATCCAGATAATCAAAATTTTAATAATTTCTTTTTTCTCTGTAATAATAAAACAGTACCTTGTACCCAACTAATATATAATTAATCCTTATTGGAGGCAAATTTGGGTTTATTTAAGGGGTTATTTACTAAACCATGATTTTTTTCTGGTCGGGTTTTGGGGTAAATATTATACCCTGAAGTTGCAAAAAGTCAGAATATGAAAATCCGCCGTCTCAGACCTGGCAAGGTCATGTAGAACCATATGCAGAGCCTATGATTTTGGTGCAGATTTACTAAGGGTTGAAGTGACGATTCGAACAAAATTCTAATTTAAAAAATTCGAATTTTGAAGTAATTTTTTATCTACTTTGACTATCGAACAGTCCAAAATTCGATTTGAATTGAAAAAATGTTAAACTTTGAATTTCCAAGTATTGTCTCTTTAAAATCCTTTGAATTCAACACTTCGCCACTAGTGATGGGCGAATTTATTCGGCAGGAGCAAATTCCCGCCTGGAAAAAATTCGCAAGAAAAACGAGTCGCGTGTCGTTTTTGAAGCGACGAAAACGGCGCGACGCAAACGACGTGATGCGTGTCAAAATACGACGCAACGCGTCAAAAACATGTTGCAACTCGTTTCGCGAATTTCGCTGGAAATTCGCAAATTTTTCTGGGTAGATTTGCCCATCACTATTCGCCACCTAAAGCTGTCGAATTGCCATTTTAGCCTATGGGGGACCTCCTAGAACCTGTCCTGAAATTTTTTCTAAGTCCTAGGAAATCAAAGGATTTTGCATAAAAATGATGCGATTGAACGATTCAAACTATTTTTATTTGATCGAAAATGGACCTATTCGACCAAATTAGATCCATTACAAAAGCCCTTTAAAAAATTAGATGATTACATTTCAAAGTTTTTTTCACTCCGAAATTCGACCATTAGTAAATGTGCCCCTTAGTGTCTTGTGAAAAGGAAATGCGTAAGACTCAAGATGACTGTTTAATAAAGATTTTTTCTACTTTTTAAACCTATGGTTTTGGTCTGATCAATCCGGGGCTTTCCAAGTTGCCTTAAAGCCTCTTCTTCATATTGCATACGGCTTGTCCACCCCCTGAGCTGAGGGCATGGGGCAGGAGCACCTGGGCAGCAATTCTACTTTGGTGAGTTCTACTATGTTATGAGGAAATGCCTGTGCTTAAGACATAGAGGTTGAATTCGAATTTCGAGCTATTTTTGTGTACTTCGACTAGGGAATAGTCCAAATTCGAATTCGAAAAAACATTATAAAATTCGAATTTAGAAATTTATCACGTATCATGTCTCTTTAAAAAATTGACTACCATCTAAAACCAGCCAAATTGCTGTTTTAGCCTATGGAGGACCTCCTAGAACCAATTTGGAGTCAATTGGTGGACTTTGAAAAAAATTCTTGGAAAAACTTTGAATCAAATTCGATCGAATGCGCTATTACTTTAATTCTTATGATTTGAATTTGATAGAAAACGGACCTATTCGACCAAAAAAAACTCCAATTTAATTTCGGTTGGACTTTTTGAATTTGAATTTTACAGTTTTTCAAATTCGAAATTCGACCCTTGATAAATCTGCCCCTTAAGGTATGAATATCCAAATTATAGAAAGATCTGTTATCTGGAAAACCCCAGATCTTGAGCATTCTGCATAACAGGTCCCCTACTTGTATACTTATTTATATTTATAAAGAACCAACATAATCCACAGAGCTTTACATCAATTGCACTTCATTTGCATTAGTCCCTGCCCTAGGGAGCTTACAATCTAAAGTCCCCATCACCAGTGGCGTAACTACCAGGGGTGCAGGGGGTGCAACTGCACCAGGGCCCCATCCCCATGGGGCCCATCGGAGCCACGAAAATGGTTATGACAGGCAGTTATCTAGGGGGAGATTATACATCACACATGCCATCAACACTCCAGCATTCGATTTATAGAGGTAAGGGCCCCACAGGAGGGCCCCGGTGCCCATCCTGTGCCGGGGCCCATCAGGGAGTAGTTAAGCCACTGCCCATCACATTCACACACACACACACACACTTGGGTCAATATTCACAGGGTAAGGTATTCAGGGCTCATTAAAGAATACAATCTTCAAAGTGCTATTTCAAAGACAGTTCAGGTATTTTGTAGAATTCTACCATCATCCACAATACTCTGAAATCAGTTCATTCCCTTGGCCCCTCATTTGCGTCTCTTGTTCATTAATACTGCAATAAATGAATATTTTGTGCTTTTTTATTTCTACATGTACAGATATCATATTAAGACACAATCGCCCCTTCTTCCATATGATCATATTTGAAGGCAACAAAGGAATATAACCGTTCTTATTTAAGGGTTTTCTCTGAACAAAACCAATTTCAAAACGTAAGCAATAGTTTAAATATTTAGCTTGATCATAATTCAGTGTGACAACTTGCTTGAAAATTCAGTCTATTTACCCAGGAACTAGAAAAGACACTATTCCAAAGCACTTTAATCTAATGCTAGGTTAAAAGGCTACACTTTATAATGGTAGTCCATTATTTTACTATTGAAATATAGATTTCTGCTCTTGAACTGCAATATAACATAAAAAGATTTTGTTATTCCCTCTTAAACTCCCCGTTACATACAATCTATTTTTTTTTTATCTTTTTTTTTTTTTACAAAGGCAGAAAGAGTAATGTGGAGTAATCAAAGGTCAAATTTTAGTAGTTTTAGAGCTCAATAAACTCACAAATCTAAGGGACCTCAAATTTTCTGGTTGAGTTTTTAAAGGGAAAACTCAAATTTTTAGAGCTAAGAAAATTTTAATTTTTAGATATTTATAATACACCAAAGCTGCTAAAAACCAAATTTGAAAATATTCCAACCTGTCGAGGTCACGTAGAAGTCAATAGCAGCTGTCCTTGAAGTTGTTTATTCACATTGTGATCCGCTCTGGTTTTCATCCGATAATCCGCTAAATTTGAGTTGTTGCAGCAACTATTCAATAGTCTAATTTTTTTGCACTGACTTTTTCAAGCTGAATTTTTTTGATAAATGAGTTTAGTTCGTGGATGGGAGTCAGGTAGACTTTGTTTTTATTAAAAAAAAAATAGACAAATTTGAGTTTTAGTAAATACACCCCTAAAACTATGAGGGGTTTATTTATCAAGCTCTGCATATTGTCGGAACCTCAAATAATTAATAGTTTTCAGAGCAAAAAAATAAAAAAACCTCTGAATCCAAACACCCAGCATCTAAAAGCTGTTGAAGTCCTGTATAAGTCAATGGGGAAGGTCTCAGTGTCTGCACTGATGTCTGTAGTGATATATGATATACTGATATACGATGATTTCAGTGATTCGGAGCAAACAATTAGGAGTTTTCGGGGAAAGCTCTAAAGTATTCAAAGGTTTGCCCGACCCTATTTTTTCGGGCTCTTTTCTTCATGACAAATGTCCATTTCGGGAATTTGGAGTTGCTCAGAGTTTGATATTAGAAATACTGAGATAAGTTCGGACATTTATAAATAACACCCTCCATGTCACGTCATTTATTAAAAGATCTGAATTTAAAAAGTGTAAACGGCAAACAAAAACCTCAAGTTTTTGGACAATTTCTTTCTGAAAAAAATCCAAAAACCTCTAAAAGTCTGAATTGATTTCGGATGTAGTGTTTACAATACATAAATCTCAAATTTCAAAAATTAATACTTTCTCAATAAATAATTAAAGGCTTAATTATCAAGAATTTAATTTGTGTAAATTGAGAGTTTTTTCAACCTCAAAATAAACAATTTATGAAAACACGAATTTTGCCTTATTTATTAATAAATCAGAATATAAAAAAACTTAAATTAATATAATTGTGGGGGGAAATACCTCATATTTGTGTTCTACTTTGCTTTACTTTATTTGCATAGGCCTAGTTTTAAAAATTTGAATGTGTGTAGTTTTAGAGGTTTTTTCAACCTTGATTTAGCTCACATTTTATTTTTCTTAATTAGATATTTTATCTTTGTATTAAACATCTAAGTGCGTTATTGTCTTTATTAGTACTGCCTTCGTGCGTTTAACCTGTAGTATGGGGTGAGTATTGCCCAATCTTCTATCGAAGCTTTCTATAATTCCAAGGGAGAAGAAGAAAAAAGTGAACTGATAGAAAAAATAAAGGGGAAAAAATAGGGGAGGGAAAGTCAGAGGGTGGATGCAGAGGAACCACACCTTTGAGTTAGTTCACATTTTAAAAATGAAAAGATCCAAATATAAAATACTCAAATAAAAACCTTGAAATCCTCGTTTTTTAATGTTTTTCCACCAAGGAGTTATTGCCAGTGAGAAAGCATTTTCAGAAGGTTAGTCGCCCCTGCAGTAGAGAAGATTTCTTGCAGTCGAGTAAACTCTATGGGGCAAATTCACTAAACGTCGAAAATGCGCTAGCGTTGCCTTCGCATCGTTTGCCGCAGTTCGCCAGACTAATTTTTCGCCAGCGCTACGCAAATTCACTAAAGTGCAAAGTCGGCGAACGGTAACGTAGTTGCTACTTCGCCAGGCAAAGCACATTTACGCTAGCAATGCCTAATTTGCATACAGCACAAATTTCAAATTATAATAGAAGAATATGTTACAGCCACTACATTCCACTACACAAGCCCAGGAAACCTTTAATAAATAAAATAAAGTTGTCCTATTGCCCTAAACATGTGCCCCCTGTATAGTTGTGTTGTCATATGTTAGGAAATGTAGGGGGAAGGAGGGTAACCCCCCAAACAAATTTCGGTCTTTTTCAGACTATCACCTTAAAAAGGTAAAACACACCAGCGTTTTTTTGGAACTTAGAAAAAATGTCACAGAGTCAGTGTTAGTGAATTTGCAAAGTTATGAAATGATGTAACGCTGGCGAATTAGCGCTAGCGTTAGACACTTTGCGTTTTAATGGATTTTCCCCCATGTTTGCCATCACCTTTACTCGACTGTCATGGGGGATGAGCATGTTCTCATACAAATTGTAAAACATTTACAGAATTGAAACAAACTACATACACAATTGGCGAAAATATCAACCCAGATTTCGTCAAAGATATTAGAATTAGTGATGGGCGAATCTCCCGAGATTCGCTTCGCCGAAAAATTCGCGAATTTCCAGCGAAATTTGGGAATTGGCGAAAAAAATTCGCGAAATGAGTTGCGTTTTTGACGCGCGTCGCGTCGTCTCCGACGCGCGTCGCGTCGTCTCCGACGCGCGTCGCGTCGTTTACTTTGCGTCATTTCCGTCGCGTCGTTTTCGCCGCGTTGCGTGTAAAACGACGCACGACTGTTTTTTTTTGCGAATTTTTGCTGGCGAACTTTTGCTGGCGTTTCGCAAATTTATTTCGCCGGCGGCGAATCGCGGGAATTCACCGCGAATTCGCCCCTGGCGAATAAATTCGTCCATCACTAATTACAATTAAAAGCAAATGTATTGCAGTAGTAGAAAAATACCTGTCTGGGCAGATTTCACATTTGTTCTATGCAATCTTTTTTTCCCATAGTTTTTTTCTAAGACCACAAGCTGGTCTTAGGTGTGCATTTTTTATTAGTAATTCCAACATGGAGAATACATTTTATAAATTATAATACAAACAACGAGGCTTTTAATTGTCCCCTAATTGACAATGAGTAGAATATCTAGAAAATATATGGTAGAAAAAATTATGTTACATAATGTGTTGCTATGGCGATCATGAAATATGAATCCCTGGAATCACTGTAATAGATATGTTTTCATAATTATACATTAATTAAATAAGCAGTTTTACATTCTCAGCTTTAAACTATCTTAAGTCTATGATACAAATGTGTGTTCATCTGCACAAAAAAAATTAGCAAAACGCATTTACGTCAATGGGTGTCAAAATTATTATGACTTGCGTAAATTTTGACTCCCGTGACAATTTTTGTAAGAGCGCCTATTTTGTGCAAATGCATCAAAGTCAATGGACATCTGAATAATTTTGACACCCGACTTTTTATGCTCGCGACTATTCTGATGCACGGCACAATTTTTTTGACACAGCGGATTTTTCGCTGGAGAATTTTCGCTGCAGTTTTGCAAATGTATTCACTGGTACTTTACAGCGCTACGAAACAAGTTGGTGCTATAGAAATACATTTTAATAATAATAATAATAATAATAATTCATGCCTGGCAAATGTATTCGCCCATCACCAATTGCAAGCTCTGTGGAGCAGGAATCTCCTCTCTCTTATCAACGTAACACTATTTATTTGTTTATTTACTGTTATGACCCCCTGGTTTTTTTCATTGAATGTATTGTTCAGCTGCTGCGTACATAAGTAGAACTATACAGGCACAGAACCTGTTGTCCAGAATGTTAAGGACCTGGGGATTCCCAGATATGGGATCTTTCTTTAATTTGGCTCACCATTGCCTTAATCTACTAAAAATCATATAAACATTATATAAACCCAGATTGTTTTGCTTCAAATAAGGGTTAATGTTATATTTGTTGTGATCAAGTACAAGGAACTGTTTTATTATTACAGAAAAAAGGAAATTATTTTTAAAATGTGAAATAGTTGATTAAAATGGAGTACATGGGAGATCACCTTCTCATAGTTCAGAGCTTTCTGGATAATGGGTTTCTCCCATAACTTGGCGCTATAGAAATACATGTTAATAATAATAATAAATCTGTCTATACACACAGTACATACATAAAGTTGTGTATTGATTTCAGGACTGTGCAAAACAGTGGCAGTAAACAATAGGGGCAATCCAGTCACCTGAATCCCAATGTTCAAGAAGCTCCATGGAAAGAGTCTGGGCCTGGATGTATCAGGGGTGGAGGTAGGATGGGTCTGAGACAGAGCTGGGTGGGGAAAGGATTAGGGGGTGAACCACTTAGGGTCACAGCCAACATTTATTCACTATGCATGCCCTAATATCTAGTGTAAAAAACAAAAATCATCTGGCAAATACTGAGGCAAAAACATTTCTCCATCACCAATTTACAATTATTCATGCAGTTGCAGTGGAGTGCACCTCTGTACCCTCTTTCTGTACTAAGGATTGATACAAATGTCTGGGGAAATATTATGAAAGGTCTACAGTTTGCTACTGTTTTGTTGCCTACAGCAACCAATAAGCAGTCAGCATTGACCGTCACCTGTGTAAAACAAACATCTTTTTGGTTGTATGAGTTACTGCACCTGGGCAAACGTTGTGCAATTTATTACATACATGGGTATTGCATAAGTTTTATGTATCCAGAGGCTCCAAAAATGAAGACAAATATTTTCTGATAATGCAAAATCTTTACTTTTAAAGGGGAACTATAACGAAAATGAAAATGTGATATAAGCTTCATCATAATAAAGTAAAAAACTTTCTAAATACAATCAATTAAAAATGTCTGTATTGCTTCTGAAATAATCAAGTCTACGTTCACTATTCCTCTCTCAGCATCTTTAAGCAGCAGTTGTCAGAAAGTCATTGACAGTTTGATCCAATATATCTTAGGGGGGCTTCGTTTACTTGCAGATGAATTAGAGATCACTCAAATAACTGATTCCAGTACAAATACAATCTAACAAAATAACTGCCTTTTGCACAAATCCTGCATGTAGAGAGACATGATGTCTGGTGATTTTATAAGAGTGAGCTCTAATACATCTGCTAGGAAAGAAAGCCCCCCTATAAGATATATTGGATCTAACTGGCAATGATCTGACACCCAACTGCTGCATGAATAGAGAATCAAAAGAAACAGACGCTGAGAGAGGAATAGTGAAGATAAACTTCATTATTTTAGAAATGGTACAGTATTTTTAATTGATTGTATTTAGAAAATTTCTTATTTCAGTATGCTATAGCTAATATTAGTTTTTCGTTTTTGTGATAGTTTCCCTTTAAGACAATTTAATTAGCTTTAATATACAGACGCACATTCGTGTGGTGTGGGTCCCTGTGCCGATGCAGTTGCCCCTAGCAACCAATCATGTACAAAGGTTATGATACCACATTTAATGCCTCTGTGACACTCAGGTGTTTAAGTCATGTAGTCATTCTATTAGCATAAATTCAATTATTTAAATTTTCCGGCTATTAAACAGGGACAAGGACAATGTATCCAACAGTGGTCACAGGAGTCAGGAGTCAGAGTGTAAGCCGGCCATGTATGCCAAGGCTAAGGGAAAGAGCCTCCTGTACAGTCACTGTCATTTCTGAATGAGTATGGGACAAAATCCCTTAAACTTCCAATGATATCCTTCTGACAGACTCTAATCTCTACAAATTCTTGGTAAGAGCGTCATTAAATCAGCCTGTCAGCAAAACCGGCTCTCATCATTGTAATTCAGAGACTCGCCTGTGCGAGTGATCCTGACGGAATAAAACGCTTCCTTTCTTGTATCACAGACAAAGATTTCAACAAAGTAACAATTCAATTTAATTTATAGCATTTTATTTACTGACATCTCCCTCATTTTAAGTGTTTTTAGTGTATTATTGTGGTATGCCATTAAAGGAAAACTATACCCCCCAACAATAAATGTCCCTTAAAGAATATTTTGCATAAAACAGCTCATATGTAAAACCCTGATTCATGTATATAAACCATTTTCAGAATAATATGCTTTTTAGTAGTATAATACTAAATGGAAAATTGCCATTTTAAGAACTAAGGGCCACCCCCTGTAGTATTTCTGGTCAGGTGATCTCTGAAGCAGTACTCAGAACATCACAAAATGGTGATTCAAGATAAGAGATGTAAAAGGGCAATATTTTCTTATATAAATATTCCAGTTTTTATATTTAAAAAGTTTTTTTATACCTTGAAAGTATTCACAACTTGAATGGTTTTTAATTTAAGAAAAAACTGGAATGGAAAAAACTTGAATCAGCGAGTTCTGGGTTTTTACGGTGGGAACTTTTTGGCAAAACTCAAAAAAACTCAAACATCATGAAGGCTACTAACATCTTCAAAAGGTTCAAGAGACCTCTGTCACTGACTCCTACATGACCTTGATAGGTTTTAGATTGTGTATTTTCACATTCAAGCTAGGGTTGGAGTATAATACATCTCAAAAAAAATTTTTTGTCCAAAAACAACTTGAAACTGGAAAACATAACTTGATCCTTAATAAATAACCCCCCATAATATGATATAAACTACCTTAAGTATTGGGGGTAAAATCCTTTAAAAGAAAACTTTATTGAATGACAAGCATAACAGTAAAAGTGGTCATGGACACACAGATATTATAGTAGGAAACAAAATTTAGTTTTGTTTGTTTTTGCAAGGTGCCTGTAGGTGTCACTGTGCAGAAGAGTATATACTGTGCATAGACTGTACTTTCTATACTGCTTAAACAGGTTAGAGTTTAAGTTACTGTTGAAGTGTAATGGCTGCATGAACCTGCTAATAAAGCAATGGTATACTCTGCTCATCCTCAGCTACCAAAACATAACAAACTGGCGATGAGGTGTCTCTTCTACTTCTGCAGCAGCCTGCAGCTTTTCTCCCAAACCCTGGTGAGCCTACCATACCATTTTATAAACGGCTTGATCCGTATGTTTGAAAATTACATTACTGATGCTGACCAAGGAAAGAGTTCTGCTGCTAGAAAGCATGCTTTACTTATTCACTGCCTGGGAGCAGAGGGACAGTGTATATTCTATACATTACCATTACCTGATGAGACTTATGAAACTGCTCTTATTGCTATAAAGAACCTTTTCATGCCAAGAATAAATGTGGTTGCTGAATTATATAAATTCCACCAATATGTACAACGTAAGGGCGAATAAACAGAACAATTTGTAGCAGCTTTGAGAGAGAGGGTTGTTACTTGTGAGTTTGGAAATCTAACAGATGAAATGCTAATAAACCAAATAGGGGGAAAAAAAAGCTCAACTCGCATCAGAGAGAGAGACTGTTCCTAGAGCAGCAGGATTTAACCCTTGCAAAGGTTATTACAAATTATGCTACATGTCCTACAAAAGCTGTACAATGCCACAACTGCAACAAGGTAGGTTATTTGGCTAAGATCTGCCATAGCTCTGCTAAACATGTTCATGAATTTTATAGAAAATTATTCCCCTCAAAAGAAAAGGGGAAGAAAAGATACCCCCAAATACTGGTTATATCAAGCTTAATCACTCTTGGCTTAAACTCATATTCACCCTTAATCAATCACAGGAATCCTAAGCAGTGTAGCATGAAATATATAATCCAAATCAATGATATAATATCTAATTTCAATCACAATCACTCAATTATTGATATAAAATTCAAATTAACAGTGCTTACACTTAAAGCATTTATGACTGCTTTAAACTAAGACAGAACATAAACAGTATGACTGAATTAGTGACCTATAAATTATTTTAAAATTTTATAAAGTTTAGTGAATTAGTGATTTCATCGTTCCATGATTGATTCTCAAGATTTCATTATTCTTTGTATTAAAAATTCAGGAAAATGAAGAGAAAGAGCGGTGAAGTTGTCCCAATGGTTAACTGCCTATTATATTCTAGCTCAGGGACATCACAAAGTAAAGGCAGGCAGGGTGGGCAGGACTGTGGTCTCAATATTTAACTGTCACTTGAAACAGGAGGCTATTCTAAAAAACCACAAATCCTGGTCCCTTGAGAATATGTAGATTAGAGAGGACAAGGAAGGAGAACTGAACCGCTTGCAATTTGAGACTACCCTTAGAAAAATCTTGCTCGACTCTTGCAATGGAGAAAATGTTTAAAAATTTCTTAGGATTTAAAATCAAAGAGATTTTAAATCCTAAGAATCTATAATTAACGTTGATCACTTGATGAATTTTTCACCTCTAATTTATTGATAATCAATTTTTTCACCGCTAATTTATTGAAAATCATTTTTAACCATTTTCATTGGGATTCACACTTTATCGTATTTATTGCACTGAATTTTTAATACAAAGAATAATGAAATCTTGAGAATCAATCATGGAACGATGAAATCACTAATGCACTAAACTTTATAAAATTTTAAAATAATGTATAGGTCACTAATTCAGTCATACTGTTTATGTTCTGTCTTAGTTTAAAGCAGTCATAAATGCTTTAAGTGTAAGCACTGTTAATTTGAATTTTTTATCAATAATTGAGTGATTGAAATTAGATATTATATCATTGATTTGGATTATATATTTCATGCTGCACTGCTTAGGATTCCTGTGATTGATTAAGGGTGAATATGAGTTTAAGCCAAGAGTGATTAAGCTTGATATAACCAGTATTTGGGGGTATCTTTTCTTCCCCTTTTCTTTTGAGGGGAATAATTTTCTATAAAATATTGGGTGTTTCTGATTTTTATCAGACCTCTCGAATACTGGGAGATAATTAGGAAAGAGATTAGCAAAAGCACTTTTTCTGTTGTTGTCTAAAAACATGTTCATGAAGTCACTACTACAAATATTACAGTATTAAGTGTGTATAAAGCTGGTACATTTGTTCCAGACAAGTTTATATGCACTGTCAATGTCAATAATACTTCTGCTGACAAGGGACACTCCATTAACCTGATGCTTGATACAGGTTCAACTGTTTCTATACTACCAAAGGATATTTTCTTGAAATACTTTGCAAAAGATACACTTGTTGCACCTGCCCTGAGACTGGTCATTTACTTAAAGGATCTAATCCCTGTGCTTGGTTGCTTGCCATTGACTGTACAATTTGATTCAAATACTGCAAAATGTCACTTTTACATTGTGAATAAGGGTACTGCTATACTTGGAACGGATCTCTTTGCTGCATTAAACCTACAATTAGTGGATGGTCTCATTAATACAGCACCAATGCCTGCCACACAAAGAACTTTGTACACAAAATTAAGCTGAGACCAGATTTAAAACCAGTACTCCAGAAATTGAGGTTATTGCCCTACTCTATAAGGGAGGCTGTCTCACAGGAACTAAATAAACTGGTAGAGCAAGATGTGATTGAGAAATCAGAATCCTCCGAATGGGTTTCACCAATTGCAACAATTAAAAAAGCTGGAGGTATTGTGTGTTGAGCTCCATGAACCTAATAAAGCAGTTGTTATGGATAATCATCATTTGCCACACATAGAGAAAATATTTTCATAACTCAGAGGAGCAAAATTATTTTCAACCCTGGATCTTCAGAGTGCTTATCATCAAGTATTACAGCATGAGGAAAGCAGAGACCTAACTGCATTTATCACCCATGATGGTTGTTTTGGTTCAAGCGTGTACCTTATGGACTGGCTTCAGCACCGAGTTGTTTTCAAAGACTGATGTCTTCTATACTCAATGACATACCTGGTGTACCGTGTTACTTGGATGATATAATTGTCTACACTCCAACTATGGACCTTCATGTCAAGTACCTAGAAAAGGTTCTGAAATGCATTGATTCTGCAAGACTGAAATTGAACCTTTCCAAATGCAACTTCAGACAAACTTAGCTGTCATTTCTGGGGCATGGTAAGTTTATCACCAACTATGCTTCAGTTGTGGAGCCACTTAGAGCACTACTTCGTGGAATTTCTAGTCTGGTTAGGTCAGAGACTGCTTAACATACAGATGCAGTCACTTGGATTTGTAAGATAAATGCGTCGTAACTCAGGGCTAATCGAAGAAACTGTGTTATCTAAAGTTATCTTAACTCATTTAATGCATTTAACCTTTTCATTAGCATACCAAAGCTCCATTGTTTTCAATGGTGAACTCTTTAATTGGATGGGATGCTGTGACACAATATTCTGTGCTAAGTGGGATAAATGAGATAGATGAGTTAAGTCTCAACGCATTTAACTCACAATACAAAGTGACTGCATCTGTAGCTTTGAAAAAGTAAAATGTGAATAGTCCAGAGCTAGCTTTATTTGATCCTGCACTACCCACTACTGTTACTACAGATTAGTGATGGGCGAATTTATTCGCCAGGGGCGAATTCGCGGCGAATTCCCGCGGGCGAATAAATTCGCGAAACTGCCCAAAAAATTTGCCAAAAAAAATTCGACGCGCAAAAACGAGTCGCGCGTCGTTTTTGACGTGACGCGCCGAAAACGACGCGACACGCGCCGAAAATGACGCGACGCGTGTCAAAAACGACGCGTCGCGTATGACGCGCGACTCGTTTTGCCAATCGGCGAAAAATTCGCGAATTTCTCTGGAAATTCGCCAAATTTTCGGCGAAGCAAAACGCGCCCGTTTCGCCCATCACTACTACAGATGCTTCAGACTATGGCATTGGTGCAGTTCTCACACAGATCCATGCTGATCATTCAGAGAAAACTGTTGCATTTGCATCCAGAACACTTACAGAGGGTAAGTATTCAACTGTTGAAGAAGAAGCTCTAGCATGTGTTTGGGCAACAGAAAAATGGAGAACCTACCTATGGGGTAGAGAATTTACCTTATGCACGGATCATAGCCCTTTAACTACACTACAACTACAAAGGGATTAGGAAGAGCTAGAATGTGTATAGCTAGATGGTCTGCAAGGCTACGGAATTCCAACTACAATATGCAATACAAACCAGGTTTGAAAAGAGTTACTGCTGATTGTCATGTTTACCTTTAACCTGCAGATTCTGATACACTGGATGAGGACATAAAAGTTGTAGCATTGACTGATATATTATCATCTACAGTTACAGCTGCTGATGTTAAGCAAGCTTGCCTCACATGTCCAATTCATCTTACAAAGCAAATGACCAAATGCTGAGAAGAAACTCAGTCCCAATCTTCGATGTTACAACATAATTAGACATGAACGGTCATTAGTAGATGGCTATGTTGTGTTTTGAACTCACCGCTTACTGGTACAAGAAACCTTGCAAGAAAAGCTCATACAACTTGCACATGAAGGTATTATACGTACAAAACAAAGACTATGAGAACTATGGCCAGCAATGGATGCCGATATGGTAACTGCCATTCATTCTTGTGTTACTTGTCAGAATCATGATAAAACAGATATCATACATATACCACCACTTCAGCCAGTACCATTCCCTGATTCAGCATGGGAAAAACTTGCTATTGATATTGTGGGTCCTTTTGCAGATGCTCCTATAGACTGCAGATTTACTATAACTCTGATGGACTATAACAATAAATGGCCAGAAATTGTATTTCTTTCTCATTTAACAGCTATAGTAATAACATTTCTGTTTATAGTCTTCAGCAGAGAAGGTAATCCAAAGGAATTAATACCAGACAATGGACCACAGTTTGTCTCATCTGACTTTGAATTCTTTCTGAGAGGGAGGAATATTGCGCACAGAAAATCTTCTATCGAGCAATTCAACTGAAGAAGGATGGAGAAATCGAGTAATTCAACCAAAGTCTGAAAGAAGCACTACAGACAGCAAACCTTACTGGGAAATCTTGGAAAGTACAGTATTTACTAAAGAGTTCCTACATAACTACAGAGCAATGTGCCATGCAACAACCCAAGCATCTCCAGCTGAATCTGATGGACCTATGAGGCGTACTGAAAAAATTAAATAACTACCTGCATCGACCAAGGACTGTGTGTGAATGTGTTGTGAAGAATGCATAATATTTTTTTAAGATACATACAGTTTTATGGATACTGTTTATTACATTTACCCGAATGCTTTCCTACTATAGGGGGAATGTGGTATTTGTGCAAGGTACCTGTAGATGTCACTGTGTATAAGAGTATAATGTGCACACGCTGTACTTTCTATACTGCTTAAAATGGTTAGAGTTCAAGTTACTGTTGAAGTGTAATGGCTGCACAAACCTGCTAATAAAGCACTGTTATACTCTGCTCATCCTCAGCTACCAAAACATAACGGCACCCAAACATCACCCATTGTTTAGTGCTGAATCCCCAGTTACAGGCAGAATTCTATAGTTTTGCCTTTTATATCTGACGATTCAGCTCTATACATATTGTTGCAAACAATCTTGCTTGGAAATATCTTTTCTGAGAAAGATTGTAATTGTTATATCTATGGCCACCTTAAGCTATCCTGGAACTTTTTTGCACTCATCATTGATTCTCTATGGTGCGTGGACTATATTGCATCTCTATTTTATTGGTGGTTGCAAGCTCTCCTGTCAAGACCCAGGGTCCAAAAATTGCTGCATTGCCAAATCAATTGGCAGTGACTGCTGAGATCTTTATTTCATGAGCATGCTGTTTTAGCTGAAAGCCTATTCCATTGGGGGGACACGGACCCTCGAAGGAAGCCTGCATATTTCTGTGTCATGTAAGTCTTTGCTAAGCCCTTACACATTGCTGATTGATTTGCTTGGTGGGCTTCAGGGACTTCATTGTAGAATGGATGATAACCTGATGGTTCCGCTGACAGTGCATATAATGAGATGTAGTTTTGTTTGCACAGCATACGTGCTAGACATATCTATACATCCTCCTCGTTCATGCCACAGCTTAACACTCGGTATAGAAAAGTCAAAGTGACAGATGGCCAGACTGAGCAACTGACTCTAGGCTGATTGTGCTGCACATACATATGCCACTGGGCTTTCTTGACTTGTAGTAGATGACTGTTATCTCACTGCAGGCATTTAAATCACCCACCTTCAAAATGTCTCTAGTTACAAAATGAACCCCAAGCTGTTCTGGAAGTTGGGGTTAATGTAGGTCTCCCCCAGACAAAGGCACATCATAATGTACTTTTTTTTACCCACATGAAGTACTGTGGCTTGTTTTATGCCTGAGATTCTAGATAACTTCATCAGCTTATGTTGACATGACTGCTGTCCTGTACATCTTTAGGCTTCAGCCACACAAGCAGATTTGGGTAGATTCATCGCACCAGCGACAAATCGCCTCTTCTTCGGGGGGACAATCTCCCCAAACTGCTTTCTCCTTGCCCTATTCTGGCTAACATGAAAATCACCGGAGGCAATTCACATGTGGCACTTCATTTTCTGAAGTCCCTGAAGTTTCCTCGTGAGGCAACTTCAGGCAATTTCAGAAAATGAAGTGCCTTGTGTGAATTGCCGCAGGAGATTTTTGTTAGAGACAGCGGAGGGTAGGGAGAAGGCAGCACTTTATTCATCTAGGGTCTGTATTGGACTGTAGAGACTTAGGAAGTCTCTCATGGAAAACATGACTAACTGTGCCATAATTTTGCACTTTGCACCTTGCACTGCTCTTGATAAATGAACCCCAAGATTTTCTACTATTTACACTATGTTGTGTACTTATGATATATGTGAGAACTGTTACACAGACAAGTCAGCAGTTACCCATAGCATCCAATCAGCAGACAGTTTTGGTACAGTCCACCACCCATTAGAAAATAATGCTTTTTATCTCTTTACAACAGGAAATTCGTAAAAAAAAATACTTTTAAATGACACACAGCCTACACAGTCCTCTAAATTTTTATTCGGCAAAGATAGAGACCAGGATGACATTACTGCATGGTAAACAGGAGTTGGTAAAAAGAAAAAACAAGTTAAAAAAGGAACTTATGCCATGAAAGCCTGCCTTTAAGCATAACTATTTTCACTTTCATCCGAATATTGTTTGAGTGGTTTGACATGTACTTGTCACATTCATGTCATTCATTTCAAAGAAGCTTCACTTGCTTCCCTTCACATCCTTTCCCTGGGCTGTCTTCTCTCACTGGTGGCTGTGGGTCAAACTACTTGCTGAATCATTTACATCCACCAGCTGCCTTTAATATTATGAACTGCCACCAACTGTTGTAGTGATGCCTCCAGCAGCCAGGCAGGTGGACTTCTGCTCCTTTTTCTGATGAGCATTGCCTAACATGCAGTGTGGGGGCACTGATAATCTGGTTTGCAGGATATAAATGGAAACCCATGTGAAAAAATGTCATGTCTTTGTTAATAGAGAATCAAAACACCTACGATTTATACTTGTCTACTTCACCGTATGATGCATGTCATGAAATTTCAGGAACCACTTTAGATGAAAGACAAAGGTTATTTGACACAAGCTCTGTTAATTCTAAACTTAAAAACAGTCAGAATCACATAGTTTTATAGACTTGGGAATGTATGGCATGAGAATGTACAGTAGTAAAAGGGAGTTACCGGTGCGAGAGAATAGAGACATCACTTAACAGCACAGAATAAAAGAACTGCTCTTACAGCCAAGCAAGTGTTTCTACCTTAAGGCCAGGGTACTAGTGACCAAGGCTAGCTTGAGAACAGAATCCATTCAAGTCAGGGGGGCTCCTGAGAGAATCTGCATACACAGGATTTTATGCTCATTCAACATAATAATTCTAATATACTATCCCCATATTTAATAAAAGTCACTAGGTTTGCCCAGGAGCAGTAACCCATAACAATCAATAAGATGTTTATTTTTTAACAGGTGACCAGTAAATGCTACCTGCCAATTGGTTGCTGTGGGTAACTGCTCCTGGGAAAATTTAGTGCATTTTATTATATAACACCCTATGGCCCTCAAATATGTGCTATTATTAGTAGCAGAAACAAGTATCTAGAAACTGTCAAGAATTTCTGCAGTGCTGTACAATAAATTGGTATATACATTGAACATAGAGATTTACATACAAAGCAATAAATAACTGATACCAAAGAGGGTCCTGTCCAAAAGAGCTTACAGACAAGTAGTCTGCCCACAGATGGATGGCTGTGACATATGAGTAAACTTATTAATTTTTGATGCAAACTTGTTTTTTTCCCCACATTTTTTTTCAATTAATACAAATGTTATCAAAGAAATAACCAATCTCCCATATATAAGAGCTTGGCAGAAAGACTTAGGGGCAAATTCACTAAGTGGAGAACATTTGCTAGCATTGCCTTCGCTAAAGTTCGCTGCACTTCCCCAGGCGAATTTTTGCCAGTGCTATACAAATTCACTAAAGTGCGAAGTTATGCTAATGTCGTGAACGGTAGCGTAGTTGCGCTAGTGTTACTTCGCCAGGCAAAGCGAATTTACGCTAGCGATGCCTAATTTGCATAAGGCGCAAATTTCAAAGTCTAATAGAAGTATATGTTACAGCCACTACATTCCACTACACAAGCCCAGGAAACCTTTAATAAATTAAATAAAGTTGTCCTATTGCCCTAAACATGTGCCCCCTGTATAGTTGTGTTGCCATATGTTAGGAAATGTAGGGGGAAGGAGGGTAACTCCCTAAAAAAATTTCACCCTTTTTCAGACTATCACACTAGAAAGGTAAAACACGCCAGCGTTTTTTTTTTTTCAAACTCCTATCTATTGTATTGAACTTCGCCAGGTCTGACCTGGCAAAGTTACGTCTAGCGGAAGTGGTAACGTTCAGTAAAATGGTTATCTTAGTGAATTTGCGTAATTACGATCCTTCGTCAGTGCGCAACTTCGTCTGGCGTAAGGGTGCGAAGTTGCGCTAGTCTACTTCACTAACTAAAATTCGCCAGAGTCGATGTTAGTGAATTTGCGAAGTTACGAATTGACATCACGCTGGCGAATTGGTGCTAGCGTTATTATTGTAGTGAATTTCCCGTTTAGGGAGCACCTTATCTGAGGAGGAATGGTTTAATGTGTGGGGCAATCTGGACAATGTAACAATGTTGGAAGCAGGTTATAGGGTACTTACGTATGTGCTGGTACTTAACACCGGTGAGATTGGCAAAAATATATCATTTACCCAATGACTACTGCTTTAGGGGCTGTAGTACATCAGGGACAATGGAGCATATATGGTGGACATGCCCTAGACCTAGAGTAAACAGATTCTGGGTGTGGGTATATCAGCTGATTTATTCAGTGTCACAAATAAATCTTCACAAGAACCCGTATGAGGCATTACTGAGCTCACCCCCCAAATTAACAGGAATGGGAACTGATCGGCTCCAGATAGTACAAAAGGTTTGGCAGCCATTTATAACATAAATTTGGGGATAGGTCCTCTACTCAACTCCTTGCAATATAGCTCTTCAGTTAGTATACACAATTCAACAGGTAATTATTTAATTTAACTATTTTGCTACAAGTCTCCACGCATCTGGTTCTATAACCAGATAGATTTTACTTTAAGTTCAAGTTTAAACTGAAAGTAGTTTTTATATATGATGTATGTAACAAACTTTACATAAGTAGCAACTTGGAAAACAGATAAGTCACAACATGTATAAAATGTAAAGTTTGGTGATACCTTTTATTGGCTAACTGAATAAGTAACAATTGCAAGCTTTCGGAGCACACAGGCCCCTTCGTCAGGTAAAATACAAATGAACATTGAAAAGGCACATTATATATACAAATAGATCGCTGAAAAAGGGTTCATAGATAGACAGAGATAACTTGTAGAAGGTAATAAAAGTAAATAGGGTGAGTAGTAAATAGTCCAGGGGTCTGGATTCAGTCAGGTCAAATAGTTTGAGCTAGACTAAGACAGAATGGGGTACGGTTAACACAACAGTGCATAATTAGGAATTGGAAACTAAAAAAGGGAAGATACAGATAAGGGTACCACTGGGTTGGATAGCATGTGGGACCAGAACTTATCCACTTCACATTCCCTTACCAGACTGTAACAAACTGAAAATGGGAATAGTGACCTGTAGAGAAAAGAATATTCCAGCCCAGATATTGATAAGTCCCAAGGGTGAAGACACTTTCCTTAAGGTGCTGGCTATACTAGTGTATACTAGTGAATAGGAGCCAGTCAGAATTTAGTACACATAGAGCCTAAATATTAAGTATAATAACATTTTAGAACACCAATATGTATTGACAATGAAACATTTATCTGTTGCATTTATAACAATTTCATTAATCTATCTGGCCTAATCTGGCCTTAATCTATCTATCTGGTATGTCCGGAACTTTGGTATTGCAATTTAAAGAATGAATGAGAACTAAAGCTCAACTAAAGAAGTAGCTACAAATGTTGTGCATGATGTTTTGGGCTTGTGTACCAGCCCAAGGCAACCACAGCCCTTTAGCAGTAAAGATCTGTGTCTCCCCAGTAGATGCCCCAGTAGCTCCCCATCTTCTTTTCTGATTCTGATTCACTGATTCACATGCTCTGTGCTGCTGTCACTTACTGAGCTTAGGGACCCACTCACAATATACAGTACACATAGAATAGAGATATAGTCACAATATAAGGTTGATTAGTCATTAATACAGATAATGGCAGGACAGGATTTAATAATCAACCCTGTAGAATCAGCTTATATTACAGGACAACCTAATTTTCTGCTTGATAATTAGCGACAGCCCCTAAGCATAACTGCTCAACAACCTACTCAGAGCCCACTGAGCATGTGAGTGTTGCAGACACTTTCCAAGATGGTGACCCCCTGTGACAAGTTTGAAGTCCTGGATCATTGCTGCTATTGACAAGCTGAAACTTTAGGCTGGTGCAATAATTTCAGTACATACAATACAATATAATATGGCATTTTAAGCCATATTCATTTTTTGGGTTAAGTTCCCCTTTTTATTGTTAATAAGTCTGAAGCTATGGCTATCAAGCTATACCCAAATACTTGCTACCGTTCCTCATTACTTCCTGTTTATTTAGCATCAGGACCATTTTTAGTTCCTACAAACTTGGCAGAGTTCTTCTTAACCACAACCACCTATTACAACAGATTAACAAAGGTCTCAGTATCTGGGATTGGCTGAATTTTTCCTGGTTTGGTAGAGATAGTGAAATCAAGATTAGGGATGGCGCGAACTGTTCGCTGGCGAACTTGTTCGCGCGAACATCCGCTGTTCGCGCTCGCCGGAAGTTCGCGAACGTCGCGCGACGTTCGCATTTTGGGTTCGCCTCAATTTGGCGAATTTTTTTTGCCGCATTTTTTTGCCCTCTCACCCCAGACCAGCAGATACATGGCAGCCAATCAGGAAGATCTCCCTGGACCACCCCACACACCCCCTGGACTAAAAAAAAAAAAATGTGCATACCTCCCGAGTCCCAACTGTCCCTCTTTTGCGAGCTCAACCCTCTGTCCCTCATTTGTACTGGAAAGACCCTCTTTTTGGAGGACCCTCTTTCACTGGAAAGACCCTCACTGAACAGCCAGAAAAAGAAGCAAAGATTTGAACTTGGCTTTTGGCAGAGAGTCCAGAACAGCTAACAGGTGCAGGTAAGATACTTTGTAACACTTTTGACATTAGAAAATAATGGATTTTTCTTTTCCCTTGATCCCCCTCTGGCATGCCACTGTCCAGGTCGTTGCACCCTTTAAACAACTTTAAAATCATTTTTCTGGCCAGAAATGTCTTTTTTAGCTTTTAAAGTTCGCCTTCCCATTGAAGTCTATGGGGTTCGCGATGGTCGCGAACTGTTCGCGCGTTTGTCGCGAACGCGTCCGCGAACTTTTTTGCGGCGGTTCGCGCCATCCCTAATCAAGATGAATGTGCTCCCTTGTTTATTTTAGTCAAGCATTACCGTTACAGTTCCAGATCCCCATCTCATTTTATCCAAAACACAGAAATTCTTAAGTGATCCAAAATGAATTATTATTATTAACATGTATTTCTATAGCGCCAACATATTGCATATCGCTTTACAGTAAATGTGTTTATAAAAATAAATCACTTGAATTACATACATATGGAGTTACAGTACATACAATCCCAATCAATGCAGATAAAAAGGTGAGGAAGGCCCTATACAGAAGGAGCTTACAATCTACAGGTAAGGGAGTTATACATAAGGTGTGGGAATGGGCAAGATCGAATTAAGTAGGTGAGAAATGTGGTACTGTATGTAGTGTTGCATTTGGTAGTTAAGAGTGAGGGTAGGCTTCTCGAAAGAAGTGCGTTTTAAGAGATTTCTTGAAAGCAGAAAGGTTGGGAGAAAGTGGGACAGACCTTGGGAGAGAATTCCAGAGGAGGGGTGCAGAATCTCTATATCTGGTTTTGATAAGACCCACAGTCAAGTTGGGACTGGTGTTGCCAGACAAAAACCCAAAAACAACTCTAACACACTGGGGCCAATTAAAAACCCAGTTCCAGAATATCACTCATGAGTGCATAATATTTTAACATATGACGTACTACCTCTTCTAAATTTGTTAGTACCACAAGAATACCTGAAACCAAGTCATTAGCTTCACCATGCTCAACTTTTTCATTGGTATCATAAAACTCTAAAGGGAAAGTATTGATGGACAATATGACACCCTATGATACTTTGATACTGGCAACCAGTCCCCCAACACACACAATTTAATATGAAGTAGAAGAATTTTGCTTTCACTTTTCTCTAGAACTAGAACAATGCAATATTTGTATAATAGATGATAATGTACACATGGACAAAAATGAAAAATAAAGGATATACTAAAAAAATCTTCCTCAGATTCAAGAAAATCACTTAAAAAAAGTGATCTTGACATTTTTTCCCAAACTCATTTTATTAAATGAAACAAATCTAAAGTATTTCGATTGGAAAGATGCAGCTACTAACATACTTAATTTTTTCAATTTAAAAAAAATTACAGAACACGGCACATTTTTATTTGTTTTTTTCTGTAAATTTGTCATTGTTATTGTGTAAAGAAATTGTTGAAACATTTTTTTCAATGATTGAATTAAAAAAAAGAAAAGTAACAAAGGGGCCTCTAAAAGTTACCTTGGCCTCCTTTTACTAAGTATTTAAAAAAATATTATTGCCAATAGGGCCTTCTGTATTTTAGCACTCTCTGTAGCCCCTAATACATACATAGTAACATAGTAACATAGTAACATAGTAAGTTAGGCTGAAAAAAGACTCACGTCCATCAAGTTCAAACTTTTTTTTTTTTTTTTTTTATTGCCTAACTGCTAGTTGATCCAGAGAAAGGCAAAAAATACCCATCCTAAGCCTCTCCAATTTGCCTCAGAGGGGGAAAAAATTCCTTCCTGACTCCAAAAAGGCAATCGGACTAGTCCCAGGATCAACTTGTATAATGAGCTATCTTCCATAACCCTGTATTCCCTCACTTGCTAAACACCATCCAACCCCTTCTTAAAGCTATCTAATGTATCAGCCTGTACAACTGATTCAGGGAGAGAATTCCACATCTTCACAGCTCTCACTGTAAAAAAACCCCTTCCCAATATTTAGGTGGAACCTTTTTTCTTCTAAACGGAATGGGTGACCTCGTGTCATCTGGAAAGACCTACTGGTGAATAAAGCATTAGAGAGATTATTATATGACCCCCTTATATATTTATACATAGTTATCATATCACCCCTTAAGCGTCTCTTCTCCAGCGTGAATATCCCCAATTTGGCCAGTCTTTCCTCATAGCTAAGATTTCCCATACCCTTTACCAGCTTAGTTGCCCTTCTCTGTACCCTCTCTAATACAATAATGGCCTGTTTGAGTGAGGGAGACCAAAACTGTACGGCATATTCTAGATGTGGCCTTACAAGTGCTCTATAAAGTGGAAGAATGACCCCCTCCTCCCTTGACTCTATGCCCCTTTTAATACAGCTCAAGACCTTATTTGCCGTTGATGCTGCTGCCTGGCACTGCTTGCTACAGCCAAGTTTATCATCTACAAGGACTAATGGTGGCCATGTGGGATTTGTTAAAGGGGTGGTTCACCTTCAAATTAACTTTTAGTATATTGTAGAAGGGCCAATTCTAAGAAACTTTTCAATTGGTCTTCATTATTTATTTTTCATAGTTTTTTTAATTATTTGCCATTTTCTTCTGTTTTTTTGCAGCTTTCAAATGGGGGTCACTGACACCATCTAAAAACAAATGCTCTGTAAGGCTACAAATGTATTGTTATTGCCACTTTCTATTACTTATCTTTCAATTCAGTCCCTCTCCTATTCATATTCCAGTCTCTTATTCAAATCAATTCAGGGTTGCTAGGGTAATTTGTACCCTAGAAACCAAATTGGTGACACTGCAAACTAGAGAGCTGCTGAATAAAAAGCTAAATAACTATAAAACCACAAACAATAAAAAATGAAAACCAATTGCAAATTGTCTCAGAATATCACTCTCTACATTATACTAAAAGTTAACTCAAAGGTGAACAACCCCTTTAATGATCAATGAAATGATTGGAGCATGAAGCCTTTAATTTCTCAAACTCATTTGAACAGAGGCAGCTGCAGCAGGATAGAATATCGGTCTGAGTACAAAAATGGATTTGTGATGACTGCTGTTAATCCTACGATCAAATGCAGCAATCAGGCTTCTTGCTAGTTAAATGCATGGGATGGATCAGGGAAAATAGTCACTGGTATTTTAGACCTACTGTATGTCATTAAGCTCAGTTGTATTGGATGTTTCTGTATTGGGATGATAATTAATATAGCTTAACTGATGAAAATACACCACCCACTGACTTCTATGCAAGCTTGTTAGCTTTAGCTGCCAAATATTTTCATTTAACGTTTCAAGAATTTATCAATTGATACATCTTGAAAGAAAATTTGAAGTAAAAAAAATTGATATTGTTTTTTTGTGTGTGGGGGGGGGAAAGTATGATTTTGAATTCTAATTAATGGGCCCCATAGCTTTTCAAGAGCTGTAAATTGAATGTTTTTTATTATAAATAACTAGGTTGTGTAGAAACATATAGAAAATTGTTTATATAAAGATGTTCCCAAGGCAGGAAGGTTTCCAAAATCCAATAGAAGGACTTATACCCATATCGTTGTTTTATGGCTGTGATTCAACCTTTGTGTCTTTCTGGGATATTGACAGAACTGCTGAGCGTAATAACACCCAGAGGCAAGGATTAGCTACGTCTCTCTGGTGAGATGTCAAAACAGTGTTTTATCAGATTGGAGGGAATCCCAGTGTCCGTGGGCTACAGAGTCAATCCTACTACCTGTCTTATTTCAGCTTGGTCAGAAGAGGTCCAGAAACAGGAACACCACCTCCTCCTAGTTGCCTGGGATTATGTGCATTCATTCTGCCTTTCTTATTCCAACACTTTCTATATATATATTACAACAGCAACAAGCTTTATAAATAATGTACACCGATAAATATAATCAAATGAAAGAACATTTATGATTAATTTCTTTGAGGACTTCACTGACGTCTTTTTCTCTGCTTATCTTGGGCCCCCTTATGCCTGGGCCTTTCTATTGCCTAGTTAATGACTTTGTGTCTTTTCTTCAATTGATATCAGTTCTTCAGAAGTCTGCTACTGAGGTACAGTGCCGTATGTTTGGCACAGCTGCTGAAGGACTTGCTAGTGGTGGAAAGAGATTAAAGTTGCTAATGTGTCTTTGTTTGTTGGCATCAAGCTTGCATTGTGTGCTGTCTCATTATCATTCTTTTTGTTTGCTTCTGTATAATTCACAACAAGACAGATACGCAGTGGTCAGGTTTTAGGTTTCAGTAATGAATGCAACTAATTCTTTGCAAAATATCTGAATTTTAAAAACAGTTGTGTATAGCATTTCCCTTGGGTTGGGTTTGACTTCAAGAAGATTCTGATGAGATAGACTCGGAATGTGTACAGGTATTGAACCCGGGGTTTTCCAAATAAATGGCATTTGTGTAATCTGGATTTCCATACCTTAATTCTAACAATTAAAAAGTAATTTAAACATTAATTAAACTTAGTAGGATTGTTTTGACTCTAGGTGTATATGCCCCAGACCTACAGCTAAAAGTGCAGGTATCAGACCAAGGAGAGAAACAGCGGGCACTAACAGATCCAATGGGCAGGCAAAGTACAGGAACTGCAGACTTTATTAGGCAAATAATAAGAAACAAAGCCTCCTTCATTTTTATCCTTTTATTCAGCAACGTGGACACATTTCCTCATCTGAAACCCACACTGATACTTTCTATACCTATTACTATTTTTAGAAAATGCTGAAAAATATTCAGATACATGAGTACATGTTTCACTTGACATGGAATATCTGAGTTCTGTGTATGCATTCTTTCAATGCCCTGCCCATTTGACCTATATATTGTTTCCCATATTTTGTGCATGTTAAAATATAAATAAGACTCTTAGAATCACAGTTTATGTACTGTCTAATAGAATAACTTTTATTGGTTGCTGTAGTTGTAAATTACTCACAGATACATGATTACACCTGAGACAGCTTATAGAGCCATATGCCTTTATATGCCAACCAAGTGGGAGTTGTGGAGGTTTCAACAGAACTAATTAGACTTAGAGCAAGCATATTGCCTAAGGTTTTACATCTCCTAGTGACTAATTCACAGTAGTGATGGGTGAATCGCATCGGCGAAAAATTGGCGAAAAATACGTGAAACGAGTCGCGTCACGTTTTAGACGTTTTCGGCAGGCGAATTTTCGCTGGCGTTTCACGAATTTATTCGCCGGCGGGGAATCGTGGGAATTCACCACAAATTTGCGTCTGGCGAATAAATTCGTCCATCACTAATTCACAGCCATCTTTAAGGCTATTGTTTAGATTAGGGTCAGTCTGGAGAATGGGCAAATTATTTTTATCTTCTTATGTGTAAATTGGGGCTGTATGTAAAAATACACAAAGGCCCCTCATGCCCAGATCTAGGAGCTGAAGGGGTAGATTCATCAAAGAGTGAGGTTAAGAGTGAAGTTCCGCCACTAGAGGGAAATTTCACACTTCTCAATTAATTTCTATGGGATTTTTAAAGGTGTATTCATTAAAGGGTGAACTTTCACTTCACCCATTGATGAATACGCCTTGCAAAATCCCATAGAAATGAATTGAGAGCTGTGGAATTTCCCTCTAGTGGCGGAACTTCACTCTTTGATGAATCTACCTCGAAGTCTCTATAAAAGAGATACAGATGAAGCCACTTTGGTTTGTGTGTTTGACACAGAATAACTAAACTCAGACATCCCATTTATCCCATTTAACACAGAAAATTGGGTCATAGCATCACATCTAATTAACGTGTTCACCATTGTGAACAATGGAGCATTGGTATGCTAATGAAAAGGTTAAATGCATTAAATGAGTTAAGATGACTTTAGATAACACAGTTTCTTTAGTTAATCCTGAGTCATGATGCATTTAACACATAAATCCAAGTGGCTGCATCTGTATTAGGAGGGGGAACCAGTCTGGGTTTCATCAAGGGAATATATGGTAGATGTGATGAATTGGCTTGAAAAATTGTATTACCTGAACATTTCTTTCTGTACACAGTAGAGACCACCTGGTCCCCCAATCCAGTACATGAATTATAAGTATGGTGCATGCTTGAAAGTCTTTAGTGAAACTCAGTGTAGATCATTGTTATTCAAATACATGAAAAAATCATCAAATAGTTTTTGTGTGTCTTTCTAAATAAATAACTAATCATCAATGTATCTTCCATAGTAAAATAAAAAGACCGTTTGTACAAATTTTTGTCAAGGTAGGCGGATAACTGTCTGAAATGGTCCAGACTCACCCTGCGAAGAGGCATGCCCTATATCTTGTGATTAGTACACATTCGTCATAACACTAGACATAGACAGGGTACTCTGACGCAGCCAGGGGGTTTCCGGACCACCTGACTAAGTAGGAAGAGGAACTTGACAGAACTAATACCAAATGGCCATTGATCGATACTCTAAAGAATAGCAAGCTTCTATACAGCGTTACTCCCACTTGCACACACAAACTGGAAAAAGGAAATATTCTGCGTCAGGTACATGCTATCTGGGTTTATTTATATTGTGCACAAATAAATTTACTTTAAAATAAATTGATTGCATAGAAAATCCATCCACATTTTTTCAGTGCAATAGCTAAAAAAAAGGAATATATAGAATGTTGCATCGTATAGTATACAACATGGATGCGTGACTTGTCATATTCTCTTATTGCGCCCCTATTGCCCACAATTAAAGTGATACTGAGAAATTCCTATAAAAGTAGAAATGTATCAGTATCAGTGGAAAGAAGCACACTGATATCGACACGTTCCTATTTTTATAGGAACCCGCCCTCTGCCCGGTCTGCAGAAACGAGCAAGGTGGCAACCCTACTTGCATACCCCTAGTCCGGGCTCTTGTTCCTTTCAACACCTGTATGTCTTTTCCTGCCCTCCCTCGTCTTCAGTGCAGTTACACATGCTTATTCACATATGGGCACACACATGCTGGAGGCAAGGAGGCCAGGCTATCTAGGGTGCCTTGTTGGCTTGGCCTGACATTGGTCTCCAGAATGGACTGTGATAAGTTGTGGCCATGGGCATACACAAATAAGACCAAGGGAGTTTCTGATCTTATCTGAAGCTGTTTCAAGCTGCTACCTGTAGATACTGTATGATGTCAGTCTTGGTACAGCTGAGCAATGATTGCATAGGTTAGAGTGTTTGAACCAGCAGTCTAGCCAATCACTGTGCAGCTATACATGATTGGTTACATTTGAATGATTCACTCTGCAGCTTAGCCAATCCCTACGCAGCTGTACTGGGACTTAGACTGAGAGGAAGAGGAGCAGATTGTGCAGGCACCAGCAGGTGTGCGAAAAGGTAATAGCACTAAAGTTTATAATCAGTGAAAGCTCCGGATTTGTCCTAATCTTCTAATGTTTTATGTATGCGTGTGTCTGCTATGCATATGTGTGTGTGTTTTACTTAGTTTATCTGAGTCTGCATTTGTGTCTGGACCTGACCCATTTCTCTTTGTGCTGCTGCCTAATGAATTGTGTATTAGTTTGTTTGCTAAGCATTGTCACAATTTCTCTACTTGTGTAAGTGTGCCTCTATTTGAGTGTGTTATATATATATATATATATATATATATATATATATATAACCTGCACCCTGTTTATTCTCCCTGCCTGTGATCTATCAGCTTTATAACTGGCACTGTGTATCTATCCAGCCATGTCTTCAAGGGGCATTATTAAAGGAACTGGCACCATTGTTATTGGCACTGTATTCATTATGTTGTGTTTTCTGGTGTGTTAAAAAAAAAAATTATTATGCCCAGGGTTCTGGGGGATTCTATATTGAATTGAGACTGTTGGATCTAGTTTTTATGTTGCTGAAACTATATTCGGGGGCTCATGCATCAGATGCACTGCATTGTGTGTGCAGTTGGCCTTTAGAGAAGCATTATAATTTAAAAAAAATTTCATGCCAAAACCCTCTTTGGGGTTTGTTTTAACTTTGTTTTATTTTGAAAGTGCCCCCCCACCCTGAAAGTTGGTGCATTCCATTCTCACGCCGGAACGGTGATCCTGACGCGCTGGAGCACATGCACAGTGGGCTGCAGGGTAAGCTATTATTGCAAAGTATTGGTTGGGGTTGGGCTGTGCTGTCCCTGTGCTGTGCCTGTGCGCGCTAGAGGGAGCAGTAACTCGGCACTGAAGAGACTTGTCTGTTCTAACTCCTGCTGGCTGGGGCCACTGGCCGCTTTGAGCAGTTTACTGCTTTCCATCCTAATCCTCCTTACATTGAAGTTTGACGCTTGCTGTTGCTGGCACACGTACTGTACAGTCTTGATCATGGGGACTTGGGTTGGGCACTCAGGTACAGATGGGGGGTGGGGGGTTTGGGCCTGTTGCAGTACAGCATTAATAAATATTGCTGGGCCTGGGCTCATTGTTGGCTGCTGGCAGTGGCACAGGTACAGATGGAGGGCTTGGGCCTGCTGCCTTGGGGCAATATTGATGACTAGACATTAAGCCCGTTAAATTAACGGGCGCTAGAACATATGTAGTCAAACATTTATAAAAACAGACTTGTTCCAGTCCAAAAAAAAGTGGACAACCATGGTGGACACCTAGAGTGCTTCTCAGTAGTTTTAAAAATACTACTGCTTCCTAAAGAGTTTGGGCAATGTTTGTTTATGGTATAGATCACACCAGTGTTTTTTTTCCACAAAAAAATGTTTGTTCTACAGAATTTCAGAGGCGACTCTGCCTCAATGTTACTTTTAGAAAAAGAGTCGCCTGACTTTATCAGCTCAGCATCCCTGTTGCCATAGCAACGTCGGGAACATGCGCTGAGTGAGCGGGTCTCGCTTCTAAAAACGCGAGATTAAAGATAGGAACAGTTGGCACCGCCCCCGCCTCTTGATCATTCGCGCTTCACGTGCGCATGCCCATTTTCCGACAATCATATTTTTTCCTTGGCGTCCTGTAGGCGGAGTTGAGTGAGTCAGAGAGCGGGAGGTACTTTCACAGCTATGGGAGGCCAGACAGTAGCTGCTCCTCTGTCACCCGCCGGCCAGCAACGCTCTATCCCTCTACCATTGGGCAGCACAACAAAGAGGGGCGGGGCAGCGCACTGGGATTGGCTGCGGCTCTCCTGTGAGGGCGGGGCTTTTAGGCAATAAATAAAGAGGCAAGACGCTCTGTGAGGAGCTGGTGGAAGTCTCTCTCTACCCCGACCCCCCATTTACCTTTACTGACTGCACCGCATACTCCACGGGTCACATATCCCACAGCTCGAGCTGCTCCTCTGTCACATGGTGCTTGGGCATGTGTACAGCTGGCAGTGTAGCGGTGAGCAGAGGAGCGGCACACCGTTACGTAGCGCCGGTCTTTCCATAGATTGAAGGCAGCAGATTATAAACCACTAACGGAAGTCTCTGCGCTCCAAGTGGGACATTCACTAAGATCCGAAAAATCGGAAGCGCAGGCTTCGCAATCGTTCGCCGCACTTCGCCAGGCGAATTTTCGCCTGCGCTACGCAAATTCACCTAAGTGCTAATTTACGTTCTGGTCGGCGAACGGTAATGTATTTACGCTAGTGTTGCTTCGCTAGGCATAGCGCAATTTCGCTAACGAAGCCTAATTTGCATACGGCACGAATCCTATATAATAAAGTTCAAGTGTTTCTGCGTCCAGTTCCTGTGTCCGTGGAATTGCGCTACTGTGCATGTGCCCCACGGACAGCCAGCGCGAAGCGTCTAACGCTAGCGCAAATTCGCCAGCGTGACGTCAAATCATAATCGAAAAATTCTCGAACACCGACTCTGGCGAATTTACTCTAGCGAAGTAGATAGACTTGCGCAACTTCGCACCCTTACGCCAGGCGAAGTTGCGCACTGGCGAAGGATCGTAATTACGCAAATTCACTAAGATCAACTTTTTGCTGTCCGTTAGCACTTATGCTAGAGCAATACAATAGATAGGAGGTTGAAGTCCCAAAAACGCTGTGGTGTGTTTTACCATTGTGGGTGATAGTCTGAAAAACATAGTTTTTTTTGGGGGGTGTTACCTTCCTTCCCCCCTACATTTCCTGACATATGGCAACACTACTATATAGGGGGCACATGTAGGGCAATAGGACAACTTTATTTTTTTTGATTAAAGGTGTCCTGGCCGTGTGTAGTGGCTGTAACATACACTTCTTTTTCAGACTATCACCCACAATGGTAAATGGTAAAACAATGGTAAAACACGCCACAGTGCTTTTTGAGACGCTTCGCGCTGGCTGTCCGTGGGGCACATGCGCAGTAGCGCAATCCCACGGACACAGGGACTGGACGCAGAGACACTTGAACTTTATTATATAGGATTAATGGCTGCTGGGATGGCACAGGCACAGGTGGGGCTTGGGCAATATTGATGGATATGGGCTCATTGCTGCTGGCACAGGTACAGATGGGGGGTTGGGCCTGCGGCCTTGGGGGCAATATTGATGATGGCTAATGCCCAATGGCTTCTGGGCTGGCACAGGTATATGTGGGGCTTGGTCAGTATTGATGCATGTGGGCTCACTGGCTGCAGGCAAATGTACTGATGGGGGCTTGAGGCAATATTGATGGCTAATGGCTGCTGATACAGTTATGGGGGCAAGAACTTTGGGGCAATATTGATGGATATCAATTTTGTTTATTAAAAAACCATAATGGTAAGGTGGGAAATGCTATTATAGGAGGGGGGGGGACGTTGATTGGAACCCTTGCCTAGGGTGCCAAACTACCTTGGCCTGGCCCTGGTTGAGTATATAGCAATCCAAAACATCACCCTGTGCCTGTACTTGTACCACTACTGGAGCTCACAGTACAGGTATGGGACCCGTTATCCAGAAAGCTCGGGACCTGGGGCATTCCGGATAATGGGTCTTTCTGTAATTTGAATCTTTACACCATAAGACTACTAGAAAATCATAAATAAACCCAATAGGCTGGTTTTGCTTCCAATAAGGATTAATTATATCTTATTTTGGATTATTTCATTATAATGGAGTCTATGGGAGATGGCTATTCCATAATTCGGAACTTTCTGGATAACGGGTTTCTGGATAATGGATCCCATACCTGTACCACTACTGTGTAATGGATCAATTCAATGTCTGCTCTGAAAAATGCAGGTTTTTTCTTCCACATGCAGATGTGTGTACATCTCAGTCTAGGGCCATACGTGATGTTTATTGGCTTCAACCCACTTGCTCATGTCTGAGCCCTGAGTGGGAACTGTAATGGGTTTCAGCACAAATGCATGTTTAAACTCCAAAATCTGCTCTTTGTGTCTGTACCCAGGCCAACGCTGTGCCTGTCAATGAAGAGGCAAAAATTTGTGAATTCCAGTAGATTGGCTGTTTCTCACTAGACTGAGTCCTTAAGTGTGTGTTTCAATGCAAGTGTGTAAGTAAGAAAAACTAAGGTTACTGACCATTGCATCTGATGCACTGACTCACCTGCTAATACAGTATGTGTGAGCCCAATCCATTGCTTTGCTTGCAAAGTGGATAAAGATGGCTATATTGGCTCAGAGTTAAACAATTTCAGCCCTAGATTTGTGCATTTGCCTCAAAAATATTTGTAGACATTTTGCGTGTGACACATTTAACTTCTTGCCTCACCCTGAAAAATTTTCTGTGGACACCCATGGTTGTGGCTAACATGGAATTGCCTGCTGGTAGTTGTTGATTGCACAACCATAAAGCCTGCAAGTGGGTGGCTTGTGTATCCATATGCATGCCATAAAAAACAAGGAAAAGTTGTAGTCACCACTTATTTTTAAAAACATTAAGCAGGGTGCAATGAGGTTGTGATCACAAAATTCACATAGACAAATACTCTCAACCCATTATCAATATTTCAGCGCTACGAAATATGTAGGCACTATAGAAATAATTATAATAATAATTAAGGACATTGAAATATTTTGAGCTTTATGCTGATAAAAATGCCTTACCCTTTAAACAAAACAGGGATTGTTTGTCCATATATTGTAATATATTTAAGCTTGCCAACTATGTCAAAGTCATCCCATATCTGGCCTGTCCTACACTCAACTTGCATCTGATTATCCATAAGCATGCCTCCTACTTGCACGGTAACAGTGACTGAGAAAAAGAATTCCTTATGAATTTGGATCATTTGACCCTAGTTAAAACCATGGATAAAAACCTCAGGATATCTGGCACATATAAGTTCTGCATTAAAATTACTCCCTCTCCAATACAATGACAGACTGAAATACATGAAGAACATAATTTATAGCAATGTAATGCATTGCATCATTGTCACAACCCAGCCCAACAGAAAGTAGTGATAAATTCTAGGCGTTGTATTTGGAATGTATGGCCTTTACTGTAGGTTTAACCATTGCTCTGCTAAGGGGAGATGCAATAGAGCAAACGTAACTGTTGCCAGTCAGCTGCACTGAATTAAAATCAAATCTGGCATGTTAATACTGAACATCACATTTTATTTATCTGCCATGACATGGGTTTCTGTGTTTGGGTAAGTGCAGCTGTATTCCTGCTCAAGTTCTCATGTTGTTTGAACGCTCCAGAAATATGTTTAGACTAAGATGATAAAAAAACAGCCTTTATCATGTCCATCATCAATATATCTGACTTTGCTGTTCAGTCATAAGTTGGCCACCCACTGGCATTGACTGCTAAAACAAAGCCGACAGGCAAGGACAGCAATGGACCAGAGATAAGAACCAATCTTGAAAGGTCTGCATAGGTCGCCATTGTTAGGGATGTTATTGGCTCCTGATCAAACTGAACATAGTGTGTGTGACTGTGATAAACTATAAGTTCCACTGGGACAGGTACTCATGTGTAATTCACTGGAATACACTGGTACTATAATTGAAGGATAATAGCACTAAAAAGTCACTGTTCATATTACCTGTAGTAATTGGTCAACTTTAAAGGAGAAGGAATAGCATTGTATACTTGGGGGTGCCAAAAGTTAGTACAGCAGAGAGATCTTCTTCCTGCTTCTTCAGGTTTTCAATTTTCCAGGGGCAAATGCATGCACAGTAGAGCAAAATAGCTGAGTTTTTCGTTAAAACGAGGCCACAGGAAGACCCAAAGGAGCAGGAAGAGGATCTCTCCACAATGCTCGAAGGAAGAACCGTGGGTAGGTGCGGTTTTCTGCCCAGGGTGTCAGGTAAGTAAAAGTAGTCACTTGGGGGTGCCTAACTTTTGGCATTCCCAAGTGTAAAATGCTATTCCTTCTCCTTTAATCGACTTTCTTGCTGCAAACAATTCCTCATACTGTGTGAATGTAGCTGGGCTAATAGGCTGAGACTCCTCAATCTGGAATGCCCACATGACAATATAATGGATATAGATTAAGTTGTATAAATAAAACGATTTATTTCTTAACTTTTTTAAGAAACCATAATAACATTCTATATGTGAAAATCATAATTTAAAGTACATTTAAAGTACATTTTGGGTTTCGGTTTGACTCCTATACCTCCTAGAGTAAAAGCTCTTCGGGACAGGGACCTTATTCTTAATGCTTTTTGAAACTCCAAGTGCGTATGTATCTATTCCCACTGTCTAATTTAAATATGTACTCTGTATACTCTGTGTAAGGCATTGTGTTTTCTTGTGGTGCAATAGAAAGATATCAGCATAACAGCAGGTCACACAGATGGGTCAAAATCAAGGGGAGTTCAGAATGGGAAATCACCGCTCCGACTCAATGAAGAGGAGTAATGATAATCTTTAGTGTCCCAACAATTCGCCAGGTGAAGTCTCATCAGGGCATTCCAAGACATATATTGCAGTCGAAAACAAGAAACTGGGGTCTCCACACTCTCAAGCGTTAGATTAAAAGCACAAAATCTTTATTCCAAAAAAGTAAAATGACTTACTGTATAGTTAAAAAAAATGTTGTTGTACAGCAAAAGTGCATTAAGTCCACAATATAATCAAGAGCAGACTTGTACAATATCTAGAGAGAGAAAAAATCTAATACTGTGTTGCTTTTATATACAGGTGTGGAATCTGTTATCCGAAAACCCATTATCCAGAAAGCTCCAAATTAAGTAAAGGCCCTCTCCCTTAGACTCCATTTTGTCCAAACAATCCACATTTTTTAAAAAGGATTTCCTTTTTCTGTGTAATAATAAAACAGTGCCTTGTATTTGATCCCAACTAAGATATAATGAATCCTTATTGGAAGCAAACCCAGCCTATTGGGTTTATTTAATGTTTACACAATTTTCTAGTCGATTTTAGGTATGAAGATCCAAATTACAGAAAGATCCATTATCCAGTATTCTGGATAACAGGTCCCATGCCTGTATTAAAATGAAACTAGATCTTTCATTTTATGTTTGCTTAACTGCCAGCCCTGGGATCATACAGGAGGATAATGAATCGACTGTAATTGCTTCTGTCTTGTGTTGTCTTTTTTATTTTACCACTTTTCCCAAGATGAGAGCTCCTTTTATTTTGACATGTGTTATGTTATCAATTAATATAAAAGATTGACCCCCACTTTTGCTTTGACATGTGTATTTTACAGGTTATGATACAATCTGCGTGCCGTCTCTTGTTTAGACATTGTGAGATTGCTGATTTGTGTACTAGCAAACATAACAACTAGAGCCATCAAGGTGACATATTTAATAACAGCAACTGCCTATAACTGTTCCACTTCATTTTAATAAGGCCCTTAATTTCTCTAACATGTGGAACAGCTACTGATTAAAAGAACACTTGATTGGCTTTTCTGTTTTATTACAATTTTTGCAGACCTTTCTTGGTTTTAGCTATTATTTTTCTGAATGGGTATATGCAGTATATTCACTGTAGATTGTGTGTGTGTGTGGGGGGGGGGATATGGCCTGTACGTGGGTGGCCATATTGGGCCCAGAAACTGTATGGCCTCAGTAGGGTTACAACAAACAAGGAAAAGTTGTGCTTACCACTGATTTTTAAAACCATTAGGCGGGGGTGCAATGAGGCTGTGACCACAGATACATATAGACAAATACAAGAGGTCCTCTGCACTCAACCCATTATCAATATATTTAAGACATTGAGACATTCTGTGCATACAGCTACTAAAAAATGCCTTACCCTTTAAACAACAGGGATTGTTTGTCCATATATTGCAATATATTTAAGCTGGCCAACTACATCAGTCATCCCATATCTGGCCAGTCCTACGCTCAATTTTCATCTGATTCATTAAGAATTCCATTACTTCATTATACATTTTACAAAGGGACTAAGTTTTACCTGCAACTTACTTGCTGCTTTCAAAGTAAAACTCGCAAATTTGGTTATCCTTTTATTAGACACCAGTGGGATCGCCTGACTATAGCTGGGAAGGGTGGGGGCTACAACAAGGATCTGGTCACTGCTCCAGTATAACTAAAAGAAACAAGGAAAAGTTGTGCTCACCACTGATTTTTAAAACCATTAGGCGGGGGTGCAATGAGGCTGTGACCACAAAATACATATAGACAAATACAAGAGATCCTCTGCACTCAACCCATTATCAATATATTTAAGTCATTGAGACATCTTGTGCATATAGCTACTAAAAAATGCCTTACCCTTTAAACAAGAGGGATTGTTTGTCCATATATTGCAATATATTTAACCTGGCCAACTACGTCAAAGTCATCCCATATCTGACCAGTCCTACGCTCAATTTTCATCTGATTCATTAAGAATTCTATTGCTTCATTATACATTTTACCCTTCCCAGCTATAGTCAGGTGATCCCACTGGTGTCTAATAAAAGGGCAACCAAATTTTGGAGTTTGACTTTGAAAGCAGCAAGTAAGTTGCAGGTAAAATAAATTTAGTCCCTTTGTAAAATGTATAATGAAGCAGTAGGGCTACTACATATTTGTATGGGGATAAAAGCACAATTTCCTTATGATTTTTTTGAAGGGGTAGTTCACTTTTAAGGGAACTTTTAGTGTGTTGTATGGCCAATTCTAGGCAACTTTTAAATTGGTTTTCATTTATTTTGTATAGTTTTATAATTATTTGCCTTTTTCTTTTGACTCTCTGCAGTTTTCAAATGGACATTGCTGACCCCATCTCAAAAACAAATGCTCTGTAAGGCTACAAATGTATTTTTATTACTACTTGGTATTTCTATTCAGCCCCTCTCCTATTCATTTTCCAGTCTGTTATTTAAATCAATGCATGGTTGCACCCTAGCAACTAAATTGCTTCAAAGGAGAATTCAACCCTTTAGCAAAAAGACCTGTATCCCCAACCCCATGTAGACCCCTCTTCCTCCTCACCCCTAATTTTTTACTTACTTTACTTTTACAGATTCACAGGCTCCATCTTCTTTTCTTTGGGCTTCTTCGGAACCTGAGCAGAGTTTCGGTGCATGTTCAGTTGGAGTCATTTTCCAGTCCTGAACAACTGCACATGCGCCAGAAAGTCACACTACTTTCTGATAAATTTCCGTGACTTTTGGCGCATGCACAGTTGTTCAGGACCAGAAATCTACTCCAACTGTGCATGCACCAAAAAATGCCAGTTTTATTCCGAAGTTTAACATAGAAAAGAAGATGGCGCCCCTGAACTCCCAAGGAAAGATCTGCACTAAGGAGTAAGTAAAAAATTAGGGGGGGGGGGGCAGCTAGGCTAGGCTGGGAGGGGTTGAATTCTCCTTTAAAAGCAAATTGAAGAGTTCCTGAATAAAAAGCTAAATAACTCAGAAACCTTAAATACTAAAAGATGAAAACCAACTGCAAATTGTCTCAGAATATCACTCTCTACATCAGGGATCCCCAACCTTTTGAACCCGTGAGCAACATTCAGAAGTAAAAGGAGTTGGGGAGCAACACTAGCATGAAAAATGTTCTTGGGGTGCCAAATAAATGCTGTTATTGGCCATTTGATAGCTCATATGTGGACTGGCAGTGTACAGGAGGCTCTGTTTGGTAGTACACTTGGGTTTTATGCAACTAAAACTTGCCTCCAAGCCTGGAATTGAAAAATACTCACCTGCTTTGAGGCCACTGGGAGCAACATCCAAGGGGTTGGAGAGCAACATGTTGCTCACGAGCTACTGGTTGGGGATCACTGCTCTAAATCATAATAAAATGTATCTCAAAGGTAAATAACCCGGTCTAATCTGTATTTTTATGAATATTGTTCCATATGTTTTTTACCCAGGACTTTTGGTTGTTTATGTGGAATCTAATACTATTTGCTTGTGTGCATCACAAACACAATTATGTTCATTTACTTTAGGCAGCACTGGGTGCAAATGGAAAAAAATCAGTAATTCGCCATGTTTTTTTTGTAGTTTGTGTCCTGCTCTGCATGCAAAACTGTAACCTGTATTCACCCCATGAATACAGGGCTGCCTGCATTATTCTGCACTGTATTTATGAGGAACAGCCTGGGGTAGACAGCCCCAGAAAAAAGGGTCCCATTACTGTGCCCATTGGTGCTTTTACCCCTTATGACTATTCACTGTACAAGTGTTATCCAGAATATTCGGGACCTGGGGTTTTATGAATAACAGATCTTTCCATAAATTGGATCATCATACCTTGAGGGACAATGAAAGTATAAAGTAGAATGCGGCTAGAAATGCTGTATTTTGTATACTAAACACAAACATGAACTTACTGCCCCACAAGCCTAATCAAACAAATTATTTATGCTTTCAAAGTTGGCCATAAGGGGCTGTCATCTTGTAACTTTGTTATACATCTTTGCAAGACCAAGACTGTGCACATGCTCAGTGTGATCTGGGCTGCTTAGGGATCATCATAAATTATCAAAATTGCACAAGTCCAATAATATCTGCCAGAAGGCGATACAGCAAGACTAAGCAAGATTAATAATCAGAATATACAGACTGCACAGGCTCCTGTGTTGTCATGTAATTTAATGTGGATTTTAAAGTTTTTGGATTGTTTAATTCAAACCTTCTCCAACTCTGCAGAACCAGTGGCTGAAGCAAAATAATCCCCCAAACAGAATCCCAGTTTATCTGTTTAAATCAGGCTCCAGGATCTTTGTCCCTGCAGCTGGAGTTCTAAACAGTAAAGGGGATGTAAAGGCAAAAATAAAATCCAAAATAAATCTCTACACAGTCGCAAACTGCAAGCTGCTGGAGTTCTGCATGGCTGGGAAATAAGGCGGGGGCTCCCCCTGCTGTTCATAAGTATGATTGTTTCCCTGCCCAGCAGTTAGGGACAGTCTGACAATTCCTATCCACAGCACTAAATGAAGGGAGAATTTCACTGCATACAGTCAGGTTTCGTATAAAACCGGTACACATTTTTAAATTAAAGTTTATTGGAGATAGATTTCTTTTTCATTAAAGAAAGTAAAAATGGGATTTTATTTTTTCTCCTTTCCTTGTCCTTTAAGTCTACTAGAAAATAATGTAAACATTAAATAAACCCAACAGGCTGGTTTTGCTTGCAATAAGCATTAATTATACCTTAATTTGGATCAAGTACAAGGAATGATTTTATTATTAAAGTGGACCCATCACCCAGACACAAAAATCTGTATAATAAAAGTCATTTTCAAATTAAACATGAAATCAAATTTAAAATTTTTATTAAAGCATTCATAGCTGTTTTAAGCTCATTTAAAAATCTCAGCTGTCAATCAAATATTGTCAGATAATTGGCAGATAATTACTTTCACTTTCCATTCAGCACTTCCTAGATGTCACTGCTCCCCACACATTCCCCCAGTTCTCTTAACCATTTAATTGTGTAGCCAGGACATGGGGATAGACATCGGGTCCCCCATTCTGGTGCACAAACAAGATTCTAAGATGATGCAAGGCTTGTCTTAATAACAGTGTCCACAAAATGGCTCCTGCCTGCTTGCTAGAATTATGAATTCCCAGACTGAAGAAAACAAGATTAAAATAATTTATATAGTGTAATTAATGTTCATTTTGCTTGAATAATGTGATAAAATAGGATTTTGAATATTTTTTTGGAGTGACGGGTCCACTTTAACGAAAAAATGTATTTTACAAATTTGCATTAATTCGCTAAAATTGAGTCTATGGGAGATGACCTTTTCATTATTTGGAGCTTTCTGGAGAATGGTTTCCCAAATAATGGATCCCATACCTGTATAACATTTTAATGCAGATCCATTATTTGCAACAGAAACATCTGCAAAGCTATGAATTTTCCTTTGCTCTATATTAATAAATAATCAGTTTGCCTCACTAATTATCAGCACTCAGTGGCAGATGAAAGAAAAAGTCCGGCATGAAGAACACCATATGTTAAGACCACTTCAGAACCATTTACATTAATTATGTCTTTGAGTTATTTGTTTGTACATGTCCCACAGTGCAAATGGAACAAGACATACCATGGACTACACATCACTGCACACTCACAATAGCTCAAAAAAGAAAAAAATACTAATTTGGTACATTGGTAAAATTTGCCGTATGCATTTGCCGACAGCAGCCAATCGTCAGCAGGTTCTGATTTACAAACTGGCCACCCCAAGGCCAGCTCATCTCTTTGCCCCCTTTCCCCTGCCGGCTCAGTTCCCCTCTGCTAACCCCTCCCCTTGCAGTTCTGTCGTCCTCCTCTTCCGTCCCCTTCACTGCCAGGTGCCGTCCTGTCCCCTTCCCCCTGTTATGTGCCCTTCATCCCTTCCCCTTCCCCTTCCTGCCCGTGCTTGCGCTCTCAGGAACGAAGATGCATCATTATTAATTGGGCACAGCACTGAAGCCTGATGTATAACAAATTTACAAGATGACAGCCCCCTGTGCCCAACTTTGAAAGCATAAATCATTAATTTGATTAGGCTTGTGGTGCAGTAAGTTTATGTTTAGTATACAACACACAGCATTTATAGCCTAACTCTGTTTTAGACTGTACTTCCCCTTTAAGGTATGATTACCCAAATTATGGAAAGATCTGTTATCCGGAAAAACCCACAGTTCCCGAATATTCTGGACAACAGGTCTCATGCCTATACTTGTGTGCAAATGAATGCAAGGGAAAATATTTGCATGCAACTTGGCTTTTCATAAACTGGAAAATGTATTTGCATTATGAAAAAAAACCCTGACATTTTACAAATCTACCCCATCAGCTGTACTGCTCTCTGCTCCATGGAAACCCTCAAAGCTTCATGAATATACAGATAAAACCAAAGCATTTTATATTTCATTGTGTTTTGATCAAATCATTTTACCTGTTCATAAATTGACAGATCAGTCACTATCAAAAGCAAGAAAATAATTGGTTTTGAAACGGAAAGTTCATCCAAATGAGATTTGATATTATGAGATTAAAATACTATTACTGTGTGCAATGTTGATGATGTTGCCCTGCAAAAGAAGCAGATTTTACTCACATAGCAGGTCAAAATAACATTCATTTATACAGCAATATTGCGTTGCTGCATGTAAAGATGCTTGCGCTGTATATAGATGTGTCATGCCGATATTACAATGTATAGCATAGGAGCCTTAGAAGCAAAAACTGAAATTCTAGTTGTAATTAAATGGATACTGTCATGGGTAAACATGTTTTTTTCAGTTAATAGTGCTGCGCAAGCAAAATTCTGCACTGAAAATCATTTTTTCAATTGAGAAAACAGATTTTTTTTTATATTCAATTATGAAATCTGACATGGGGCTAGACATATTGTCAGTTTCCCAGCTGCCCCCAGTCATGTGACTTGTGCTCTGATAAACTTCAGTCACTCTTTACTGCTGTACTGCAAGTTGGAGTGATATCAGCCCCCTCCCTTTTCCTTCCAGCAGCCTAACAACAGAACAATGGGTAAAGGTAACCAGATAGCAGCTCTCTAACACAAGATAACAGCTGCCTATTAGATCTAAGAGCAACACTCAGTAGTAAAAGCCAAGTCCCACTACGTTCCATTCATTATTAAAGGGATACTGTCATGGAAAAAAATGCATGCCTGAGGTGGCCTTTGTTTTACTGCCCCCGCCTCCCCGCGGCACTCACCGTTTTACTGCCCCCCGCCTCCCCACGACACTCAATGTTTTACTGCCCCCGCCTCCCCACGGCACTCCTTCAGAGCTGTGCTGGGAGGGGGTCCCTGACCCCCCAAAACACTATAGTTGCTATTTTACTTCCTTATATGACATCACACATTGTACTGGCAGCTAAGTTAACTCCTATTGGCTGTGTTTGCTGTCAATCTGCCACTGCTTCTTGTGCTGGTTTGTGAGAGGGAAGGGGGAGTGTGCGCTGTGTGCTGCAGAGACTTCAGCTGTGCAGATGGTGGGGTCGAGGTGCTTGGGACCTGGGGTTTTCCAGATAATGGATCTTTCCATAATTTGGATCTTCATAGAACTACTTGAAAATCATGTAAACTTGAAATAAACCCAATAGGCTGGTTTTGCTTCCAATAAGGATTCATGATATCTTAGTTTGGATCAAGAACAAGCTACTGTTAAAAATTGGAATTTATGGATTATAAGGGAGCCTATTGGAGATGGCACTTTCCAGAAATATATTATTTTTCGGGGGGGGATCAATTAATTATTTTGTGTTTTTACCCCATAAAAAATAATTATTCAGCAGCTGACGTGACTTCCAGGACTATTTTTTATGCTCTTGAGGCTTTCCAAATGAGTAAAATTTTTGTGCATAAAGTAAAATTGCGCGACGTCACTTCTGCTCACCAAGTTTGCCTGTTATCTGTCAAAACAGATAAAAGATAAAATATATATTTTTAAAAAAGCCGGTATTTATTCCCAGAAAGGGTTGCACTCCTTTGGCTCTCCATTCAGTTATAGATTAGGCAGAAGGAGAATGCAAGAGTTTATGAGAACAAGGTTGCTCCTCCTGATCAGAGTGCCAGGAGAAGGACAGAGTTAACAGGTATAAAAAGATATATTTTACAAAGGCGTTTTTACTTTTTGAAAGCATTGTTAGCTGTTTCATAAGATTTGTACATTGAAGGTGAACAACCCCTTTACGGCTTGTATACAGAGAATTAAAATGGGAGACTAAACAGTATTAGATACCCTCATGGTGTCTTCTAATCCTTACTGTGCTGTACTGGGAAAGTGAATAATTATTATTTAACGTTCTCAGTGAATGAATCAGTCTATTTATAGCTAAAATCCTAACAGTGCTTTGTCTTGTATTGTGCATTTCATTGCCCTTCTGCAGTGTCAATTAAAACTGATATCCTACACGCCAAACATAAAGTTACAGGGTCTTTATTGCTTAAAGAGGACCCGTCACCCAAAAAAATTACTTCAAATCCTATTTTATCATGTTAGTCAAGCAAAATTTATTTTAATTACACTATAAAAATGATTTGAATCTTGTTTCCTTACATCTGGGAATACATAATTATTGCAAGCAGGCAGGAGGAGACACTGTTATTAAAGCAAGCCTTGCATCATCTTAAAACCTTGTTTGTGCACCAGAATGGGGGATGATGTTCATTCCCATGCACTGGTTACACATTCAAATGGTAAAGAGAGAGGAGGAATGTGGGGAAGGCAGCGACAGCTAGTAAGTGCTGAATGGAAAGTGAAAGTAATTGTTGCCTGCCCCGCCCCTATGCCTGAAGCATATTTGATTGACAGATGAGATTATTAAAGGAAAACTATACCCCCAAAATGAATACTTGAGCAACAGATAGCTTATATCAAATTAAGTGGCATATTAAAGAATCTTACCAACCTGGTATATATATATTTAAGTAAATATTATCTCTTTTCATTAATTTTACATTCATTTTTACAAATCTGAATGCTTAAAAGACAAAAAAAGAGATAAAGAAATAGCGTGGCATAAATGCTGAAAATACACCCCCCACTGACTTACAGTATTTAGAAGCTTGCCAAGTTTTAGCTGCCAAATTTTTTCATTACTTTTTTACGATTAATTCACAATTCATAACTGCAAAAAATTCCAGTGTTTCAAAATCAACGTCATCATCAGCACTACGAAATATGTTGGTGCTATAGAAATACATGTTAATTATAATAATTTAGGCTATAATGAATAATTTATGGCACCTAGGCTAGGCTTTAAAGCAGTGATTCCCAACCGGTGGCTCGCAAGCAACATGTTGTCTACCAACCCTCCCAGTGTCCTCAAAGCATGGGGCTTATGTTTTGGTTGCATAAAAACCAGGTGTACTACTACTACTGCCTCCTGTAGGTTACCAGTTAATTTCGGGTCTACCCTATGTGGACTGGTAACCCCAACCCCCCCTTTTTTAATATTTTATATTAATAGCTTGTAGTTTTGTGTGCTTGATTCAAACTAAGATATAATTAAAAACCAGCCAGTTGGGTTCATTTGATTTTTAAATGATTGTAAAGTAGCCTTAAGGTATGAAGATTCGAATTATGGAACGATCCATTATCTAGAAAACCCAAGGCCCTGAGCATTCTGGATAACAGGTCCTGTATGCCTGTTCAAAAATTATTCTTATGAATTGCTGTAGAGCTCAAGAAATCCATTCCCATAGCAATGTATGGAATTGTTGCTAATTATTTCTCAACAGGCAGACTTTTCTGACTTGTCTGTATTGATTATTTTCTTTCATTCAATGTGATGGCATAAAATGCTGTATAAGTCAAATGCAAAGAATCATTCTTATATGTTTGCTCAGTGCTGTCCAGCTTTGTACTTATCATGCTGAAGCATTTTGCACAAGATATGTAAATTAACTGTACAGGGTAGAAACAAGGCATTAAGCTTATACTTGTCTGGTCTTTGTTGTAAAACACTCAAACACAATTTATACAGGAGGAATTTTTAGGGTCTATCCATATAGGCATTTTGCAGTTCACCATAGCCTATTTTTACTAATGTCTGGATTAAAAATGACTGATCGCAGGAGTTCATTAGCCCAGGCAACATAGTATTGAAAGCTATAATATAGCTTGATGTAGACTTTGACGTTGTTTGCCAGCTTAAATATATTGTAATATATGGACTAGCAATCCCTGTTTTGCTTAAGGCACAAAATGTTTCACTGTCCTAACGGTTTGTGTGCAGAGGACCAGGCCCAGATTTATGGCGATGCCACAAATCTGCCCTGCCGCATAGTAAACTGCATAGGGAACTCCAAGTTCCCTTGCGCTAGGGTACATTCAAATGCGCTCGCACCGGGGGGCAGAAGTACACGTGGCCGGATGGAGAAAGGACCCGGAGGCCTCGGGGCAGCGAGCTAGGAAATCTAGCCCTGCAGAGGACCTCTTGTATTTATCCACAAGATTTGCAGCACCACCCATGATACAAACCAGTTGTAATGTGATTTAATTTTTTGTATAAAGTCTGCATTTTTATAATTTATTAAGTGGTACATGTATATTCAGCTCTGTACATTTCAAATAATAGATTAATAGACAAGGGGAATCATATAGTAAATAGAACAAAAATAATAAAAAAAATACTGTTAGAGTCAAGAGAAGGTGCCAAGAATAAGAAGGTCCCTGACCCACAACAGCTACTTACAATCTGAGTGAGTGGGTAAGTTATACACACAGTTAGAAGGATAAGTGCTGCCATTCACAGTAGTTGAGGATTTGGCACATAAGTGGCAAGTCTGAATTAGATGCTGTACTGCCAGAGGTGATCTTTTTGTTTTTGAAGAGGTTGAGGTTGTGCTGCTTGTGTCCGAATTTAATCTTCAAGAGAAAAGGTAAGTAAGAGAGCAATGATTATGGAGGTGGGCAGAAATGGATGTGGCTGTTCTGAAAAGGTGGTTTCTCTATAAAGAATGGAGAATATGTTAGGAGAACAATCGACTTATTGTTTGCCTATTATAGATCCAAAATACATTTTTTAGAGGAAACAGTCCTCTCTTAGACATGAGTATGATTTTAAAGAATACTAAAGAGGAAGAATTATGGGGGGTAGTTAGTAGAAGGTACAGTAGCAGATGTCTAGAAAGAATAGAATTAGGACATGGGAATGTTGTAGCTGCTAAATTGAAATAATCTAAAGTTATTAGTGGGTTACATACTGTAGATAAATCGTGTTAAAAAAGGACCAAAGTCCATCAAGTTCAACCCCTCCAAATGAAACCCAGCATCTATACATATACACACTGACACTGACCCCTCTATACCCGCACATAAATTAAATATCCCCATATCAACACTAACTATAGAGTTTAGTATCACAATAGCTTTGAATACTATGCTTGTCCAATAAATCTTCCAACCCTACATTTAAAAAAAAAACATCCCCTCCATCCCCACCAAGACCCCCTCCCTCCCCCCCCCCAGCCTAAGGGATACCCCAGGCAAATGATCCTAAGTCCATACTTAGCCTTCTGTGCAGATTCAGGCATTGGACTTCACAGGCACAGGGGAAAACTTCCGCTTTGCAAAAAAAACTGCGCATGCACCGAAACTCATGAAAATTGCATAATTTAATCTGCCTCCCCCCTAACCAGTTTAGTTGCACGTCTCTGCACTGGAGTCCAAAAGCTGCACTGCATACTCCAGGTGAGGCCTTATCAGGGACCTGGTTTTCATCCCTAGAGAATATGCCCTTTTTTATGCAAGACAGTACTGGGTTGTCACTGCAGAAGAAAAAAAGAGAGGTAGGCTTAGATTGTTACATAGTACACTCTCTGGAAACCTGTTATCCAGAAAACTCAGGAATGTCATCTCCCACAGATGCAATTTTATCCAAATAATCAAAATTTTAAAAAAATATTTCCTTTTTTCTCTGTAATAATGAAACTGTACTTTGTACTTGATCCAAACTAAGATATAATTTATCCTTATTGGAAACAAAACCAGCCTATTGGTGTTTTTTTTTTAACGTTTACCTGATTTTCTAGTAGACTTAAGGTATCCCATACCTGTATGAAGCAAAGGGAGATGGTGGGAAATTGAATTGCACCCACCTTAAAAAAGAGTTGATGAAGAGGTGGGAGGGACAGGGATATGTACAAGATGACAATGTGACTAGAGGACAAAGCTGGGACTGGGCCATGGAGAAAAACCTTTGGCCACCACTGGCGGCACTTGGTTTGTGAGAGTACAAGGTTCAATTTAGGGCAAAGTGATGAAGTGACATGAATAGGGACATGGATATGCAATGAGAAGAACCAGAAGTAGCTAGGAGCTCTTATAAATGATCAGCGGATGTAGCTGGTTAGTGAGAATGAAAGACATAATCAGTGTATGTTGGTCACATACTCAGCTGCACTGACCTTGTATAAATTCTTTATGTACTGCTTCTTACATTCTCTACCAGATGTGGGATAGAGGAATTACTATTTCTTGCATGGAGTGATAAAAGGAAGGAAAGACACAGAAATAATTAAAAAGTAAAGTTGAAAATATTTCTATAAATTATAGTAACACAATCAAGCAATCACAATGAGAGCTGACCTTCATCAAAAAAGTTTTTTTGTTTACATATTTGAATTATTAAATTGCTCCCAATTGTATTAATAACATTTTCTTTCCTCAGTTCAAATTAAGGCACAGTCCTGAGCTAGCACTGTTCTGCCATACATCCCCAACTTCAAATGAGAACTAAAGCTTAAAGAGAATGTAAAGGCAAAAAATAAAATAAAATCCCATTTTTACTTTCTTTAATGAAAAAGAAATCTATCGCCAATATACTTCAATTAATAAATGTCCACCATTTTTAGAAGAAACCCGCCTGTATGCAGTAAAATTCTCCCTTCATTTACTGCTGGGGATAGGAATTGTCAGACTGTCCCCAACTGCTATGCAGGGAAACAGTCATAGTTTCAAACAGCAGGGGGGTGACCCCCCCCCCCCTCCACCTTACTTCCCGGAACTCCAGCAGCTTTGTCTGTTTCCCTGTAAAACAGGCAGTGACCAATGCAGTCTGTATATTCTGATTATTAATCAGTCTTGCTGTATTGGCTTCTATGGCAGATATTATTTGACTTGTGCTGTTTTGATAATTTATAACGATCCCTAAGCTTAGCCCAGATCACACTGAGCATGTCTTGGTCTTGCAAAGATGTATAACAAAGTTACAAGATGACAGCCCCCTGTGGCCAACTTTGAAAGCATAAATCATTTGTTTGATTAGGCTTGTGGTGCAGTAAGTTCAGGTTTATGTTTAGTATACAAAATACAGCATTTCTAACATGCTGAAATTTTAGGCTGGTGCAATAAGTTCAGTATATAAAACATGACATTTTAGGGTTTAGTTCTCCTTTAAATCTGGATCATCTTGAGAATGATCCCTTTTAACCTACAGTGTCCATTTGAAGTTTGTGTCTATTTAGCTGCTAAATGTTGGCTTCTACTAAAACAGTCTCAGATCTGTTCATTCTAACTCCCAAATTACGAAAGTAAGGGCTGATTTATGACTGCAAGTACAGCTTTGCAATTTAGTAAACTAATTGCTATGCTTTTTTAATCCATAATACAGCGTTTCCCTCCCTCATTCCAGTATAATTGCAGCCATGCTGTGGGAAGCCTGGAATTACTTCCAGGCTCAGGGTGACATTAGCTCCAGGGTACCCCAGCATCAATAGACACTAGGCACACTTATGTGCATTTCAGCAAAAGAGGCAGGAGGCATTCAATGGCACGTAACTATACGCAAATTCAAGGATTGTTGCAAATGCAGGTATGGGATCTGCTTTCTGGAAAACCATTATCCAGAAAGCTCTGACTTACGGAACGGCTGCCTCCCTTAGACTCCATTTTATTCAAATAATCCAAAGTTTTAAAAAGTATTTCCTTTATCTCTGTAATATTAAAATAGAGGTATGGGACCTATTATCCAGAATGCTCGGGACCTAGCGGATCTTTCCGTAATTTGGATCTACATACCTTAAATCAACTACAAAATCATGTATACATTAAATAAACCCAAAAGGCTGGTTTCGCTTCCAATAAGGATTAATTATATCTTAGTTTGGATCAAGTACAAGCTGCTGTTTTATTATTACAGAGAAAAAAAGTAAATCATTTTTAAAAATTTTGATTATTTCATTATAATGGAGTCTACTGGAGATGGCCATTCCGTAATTCAGAGCTTTCCAGATAACAGGTTAAGGGACCCAATACCTGTAATTCATTGTACTTGATCCAAACTAATTTTATCTTTTTTAGGTATATTTAATGTTTACATGATTTTCTAGTAGATTTATGAATTGTGTGAAGATACAAATTACAGAAAGATCTGTTATCTAGAAAACCCCAGGTCCCAAGCATTCTGTATAACAAATACTATGCGTGTACCTTCAATGGATGGCATCAAAAAGGACAACATTTGCTTCCATTTTAGCATTACATTAGCAAATATTTTTATGCAACTTAGGTCCTATTTTATATGAGAATAATTTTATTCTATAACAGTGTAGTTTGCCATTCATGATTTGTTTTGGTTTCTCAGTTTAGAGACATTGATACTTACCACCCATAATATCCAAATTCTCACTAGGGATTGGTCCTTCCCTGTTTTGAACGCAGTGAACTCTGTTGTCCTAACTTTCTCTATTCATTGTATTCCATTACTAGGTAGCCAGTTTCATTAGTAGGATTAATTTGATGTATTGTTTTATTTTTTCTGTTAAATTGTTAAACCCAACTATAAAATCACTTAACAACAGTCTGCATTTGTAGAATACAACACAGAGGGCATAATACTTGATTTTAATTTTCAATAGGTTGGGTTCTTTAGATATTCACTCTTTGATTGTACTTCAAAGAATCTTACATAAGTATTGTACATAAAGCATGTTTATTTTGCTGATGTTCTGAGTAATTACAAGAAAGCCCAAATAAGGGGCCTGTGTGTGTCCTTAGATAATACTACTCTACTTTATATGAAATTATTGCCATTCAGTAGAATGAGTTATATAGATGACTAAAAAGCTCAACGTCTCTCTCTTCATCCCTGTCACGAATATCAGTATTCCTTATAACATGGTAGGTAGATATTTTCAAAAATACAAAGTGGCAGGGTCAAAAATTGTTTCCTTCGATAATTTAAAGGAAAACTATACCCCGAAAATGAATTTTTGAGCAACAGATTATATCAAATTAAGTGACATATTAAAGAATCTTACCTACCTGGTATATATATTTAAGTAAATATTGCCATTTTACATCTCTTGCCTTAAACCACCATTTCATGATGGTCTGTGTGCTGCCTCAGAGATCACCTGACCAGAAATATTTCAACTCTAACTGTAACAGGAAGAAGTGTGGAAGCAAAAGATACAACTCTGTCTGTTAATTGGCTCATGTGACCTAACTTTATAGTTTGTTTGGTATGTTTGTGTGCACCGTTGGATCCTAGGATCCCAGGAGGCTGTCCTTATTTTTTAAAATGGCTATTTTCTATTTATGATTACCCAATGGCACATGCTACTAAAAAAGTATATTATTATGAAAATGGTTTATTTACATGAAGCAGGGTTTTACATATGAGTTGTTTTATGTAATATCTTTTTATAGAGACCTACATTGTTCGGGGGGGTATAGTTTTCCTTTAAGCATGTATTCTGTTTAACAGTCACGTTTAACATGAAACATAAATATTTTATTAGACAAAACCCAAAAGCTTAAGCTACAAAGATATAGTTTTGTAAGATTTTCAGACAAAGATTTTTTTATACTATGGTGATCAGTTGTTTACCCAATCAGAATATTTCTGTCAGCTAACAAATGTTAGGCACCCCCAAGAGATTGTAATGACTTGCTTGATATCCCAGGGCAGGTGCTCCTGAGCATCACGGAGTAATCTTCTTCTGTCTTCTTCTTTATTCAAATATCCCGGGGCAGATGCATGCGCAGCAGAACAAAATTGCCGACTTTTTAGTTTTTCCCTCTAATGTGCGTTCACAGCACTGCGAATTAAGAGGAAGATGGAAGATGATTGCTCCGTGGTGCTCACTGGTATAACCACGGGCAGGTGTAGTTTCTGCTGAAAGGAGCACTGGCCCAGAATTTCAGGTAAGTCAATACATTCACTTGGGTTCCCTAACACTTGGCACCCCCAAGTGCAGCAAACCTTTCCTTCTCCTTTAATGTGGATGTGGCTTGGTAATATCAGATCCAGCACCCACACTAGTGCAGAGAGCAGAGATACAAACATGGGCAACAATATTTACAAGGAAAATGTTGGAATGTGCTTGTATATTGGTACAAAGCTCAACAGGAGACATCATAGGTGTCCACTAGTGATGTGCGGGTTTGTATTTCCCCGACCCGCACCTGACCCTAACCCACCCTCCTTCAGCCCGTGCCCGCACTAGCGGACTTTTATAGACCTGCACTGCCCCACCCCACTGATGAGGTCACAAAAGTGGTTGGACGAGAAGGCATGAGGCTATAGAGTCGGAAGTGGGCATTTGAAGGTGGCAGGCAGGGAGAGCTGTCCGAGGTTGACCCTGCCAGGGTTGCCAGGTTTTCATTTCAAAACCAGGCAAAGACTATAAAAAAAACTAGACAAAAAGTAGCCAAAAGCCATTCTAAAAGTAACCCAAATGTAGCCAAATGCGTAAACTAAAAAATCTTAATAAAATAAAGTAAAACAATTGGATGTTGCTCTCAGTGGCTTCAAAGCTGGTGCTTATTTTTCAATTCATCCTTGGAGACAAGTTTTGGTTGTATAAAAACCAGGTGTACTGCCACGCAGAACCTCTTGTAGACTGTCAGGAGCTACCAAATAGCAAATCATAGTCCTTATTTGGTACCCCACATGGCTTTTTTGATGCTGGTGTTGCTCCCCAACTATTTTTACATCTGAATGTTGCTCTTGGATAAAAAAGGTTGGGGACCCCTGCCCTACAATATTCAGTGCTGTGTATCTCCAGTGCTTAAAAATTATATTAGTAAAAAAGAGAAAGCCCAAAGGAGAGTGACTAAGCTATTAAAGAGAATGGAAAGTTTCGGTTATGAGGAAAGGTTGGCCAATTCGGGATAGGTTACACAATTTCTGATGCTTTTAAAGGAATAGTTCAGTGTAAAAATGAAAACTGGATAAATAGATAGGCTGTGCAAAATAAAAAATGTTACCAATATAGTTAGTCAAGGAAAAATGCAAACTCTAAAGGCTAGAGTGACTGGATGTCTAATATAATAGCCAGAATCCAACTTCTTGCTTTTCAGCTATTTAACTTTGAGTTAGTCAAAGACTTGAAGGGGGGCCACATGGGACATAACTGTTCAGAGAATCTGCAATTGATCCTCAGCATTCAGCTCAGATTCAAAAGCAACAGTTATGGTCCTTGTGGCCCTCCCTCAAGTCACTGATTGGTTACTGCCTGGTCACCCGGGTAACCAGTCCAAGAGAGCTGAAAAAGCAGGAAGTTGCATTCTGACTTTTATATTATACATCCAGCAACTCCAGCCATAATACATTACTTTTTTGGCTAGCTAACTATATTAAAATCATTTTTTATTTTGCACTGCCTATCTATTTACCCAGTTTTTATTTTTATACTGAACAATTCCTTTAAAGCACAGGTATATTGAAACCAAAAAGAGATGAGGGCATGTGTCCTGATTTGGTACTGCTCTGCCTGTTTTGTATTGACCAGCTTGTCCCATGACCACACACCTTGTTCCTCATTCCTCCTGCTATTGTTTGGTTCTGCCAAGAAGTTTCCCCCTAGTGATCTCACTATAAGACCTGGCAGCATCCGAGTATCGGAGGGCTTCTCCCTAAGCAAAAGTTGGTGGTTATAGGCAGAAGAGTGAGCGAAGGCCAGGATCTTGGGGTTTGTTCTTGGTTTGGGATTCCTTACTTAACAATCGTATTTCAAGCGCCAATGAATTGTGCACATGACAGTTATGGAACCCTGAAACAAGACTAGTCCTTCTGAAAATTGTGTCCATGGATGCAACTGATTACACCAAATCAGATGCTAATGCCATTCTTGATGCCATTCACATAGATGTACTTCTTGAATTCTATGTGTCATTAGTTGCACATGAGTCACAAGATGTAGGGCTAATACTTGTGCACTCCATGCAGGTTATACCTACTTATCCCAGTTATCGGATCCTACAGACCCAGGTTGGTCCCCATGGCACTGCAGGAATGCCAAGGTGTGAAAATAGCATAAATTTATGTGAATATCCCACTAATCATCCTTTGGAATCACTGGCATATTAGACGTTTAACAACAGCTGGAGGCCTGCCAGTTGGACAAGCCCAACACTAGGAAATATCTCACAGATATGAGATATAATATGCACTTTGTACCTTTACCAATGTACAAGGAGACATTCTGATGTTGGGAGTCCAGGGCTCTTTCTGCCGTACCTTAAAGCAATTCTGGTCCAAATTCTGGAGATACTACAGCCCACCAAGAAGAATGTCCTCAACAGTGGAGCTGTACAGTGAGTCGTATATGTTAATCTAAAAGTATCCAATAAAGAGGAATATAAAGCATGAATCAAAATGTCACTGGGTTGCTTGTTAGTGTTCTATGAATTTCAGATTTTAATTAGATTTTCCTCCAGTATGTTCCAGGTCACAAATTTCTCTTTCATTTCATTTTCTTTATTGGTATCCCTTGCATCACTTGTTTCATAGTAAGAACTGATTGACAGCCCTCTTATTAGTTCATGGTGCTTGTCCTTCGCTCATCATGCCTGAATCTGGGTTTCGGATTTTTTTTGCATTGCTGTTACTTTATAAATTATGTCTTTGTCAAGTCAGAAACAGGGCTACATTGGGGACAGGTAACACTGTATTTTTGGGGGTGGCTGCTGGTGTCCCTTAAACGGAGTACTACTGATTATTATTTTTCTCTAAACCTATACATAGCCTACAAATATGCTGTACCATTAAGCTACTCCTGTGCCCAAAGATGAAAGGGTCATTGTGCTTCAGAAAGAAGATATGAAATGTTGGAACTCCAAGAAACACTTTACTAATTTCCGAATATATATCTCATAAATAAATTAAACTCATCCCCAATAGTAAAATAAGCCGATTAAATTGGATCATGAAAAAAATGATAAAATCAAGCAAAACACAGATCACTAGATTTTTCTGGGTTTTTGCCTGAAAACCCTGAATTTATCGGATTATTGAGCTAAACCCAGTGTAGAGCATGATATCTTCCAAGTGGGATAGGGACATCTCCCACTGACGTATACATGACCTCAACAGGTCTGAGAAGGCAGATTTTTTGTTTCTGACTTTTTGAATTGGGGTATATTAAGGGGCCGATTTACTAAATTCACGTGAATAGATCGAAGTTCGATTGAATTCGATCAAATAACGATCGTAGGATTAATTCGATTGGTTGAATATGCAAATTTGGCTTATTCGATCATGGAATTGCGAACGATCGAATATTCGATCATTCGATCATGGAAGGATTTAAAATTTTAAAAATATTCGACTGCCTACTTCGCCAGATTGAACCTACCTAATTGTAATAGAAGCCTATGGGAACCCTCCCATTGGCTTCTGAGGCTAAGTCCTGATCGAATAGGATTCGTACGATCTAATGCAATTTTTCAAGGCTGGAAGTGAAAATTCAAAGTTAAAAAATTTGAATTTCAAGGTATTTTTGTGTACTTTGACTAGGGAATAGTCCAAATGTATTGTCTCTTTAAAAATTCGAATTCGACCATTCGCTATCTAAAACCTGCCGAATTCAACAAGTGCAAGAATAATTCTAAAAGTGTCCTTGATAAAAACAAGACACACAATTACAATATTTGTACTACATTATACAGGTATGGGATCTGTTATCCGGAAACCCATTATCCAGAAAGTTCCGAATTTAGTCTCCCATAGACTACACTTTATCCAAGTAATCCAAATTTTAAAAAATGATTTCCTTTTTCCCTGTAGTAATAAAACAGTAGCTTGTACTTGATCAAAACTAAGATATAATTAATTCGTATTGAAAGCAAAACCAGCCCATTTAATGTTTCATGATTTTCTATTAGATTTAAGGTATCCAAATTACAGAAAGATCCGTTATCCGGAAAGCCCCAGGTCCCAATCATTCTGGATAATAGGTCCCATACCTGTACCATATACCAGAATAAAATTACAACTAATTAATATTTAAAAAGTGAATATCTCTTACCCTACAGTAGAAAAATGGAAACTATCACAGATGGTCGAATACTGAGAATTCATCTGTAAAAAAATAGAACCAATAATCAAATTACTTATAAAAAACATGACAAATTGAGATCCTCATTCACTCAATGTTGCACCTCACCAATTGGTGGATTACTTGTGGGATGGTCAATTGTTTAATCACTGTTTGGTCATTTATATGCATTACTTGTATGTTCCGTATGCTTGACAAAGGGGTCTGCCTGAAACCTTGCACCATCGAGCTGCAATAAACTCTTTACTAAGGGTCGAATTCGAGGGTTAATTAACCCTCGAATTCGACCATCGAATTTTTAGCGAATCAAAACCCCTCGAATTCGAGGGGTTTCAATGCAATTTGATTTATCGAACAATCGAATATGAAAAATTAGATCGATAAAATTCTTAGAATTTTTTTATATTTGATCAAAAAAACTTGGGAAAATCCTATGGGAGCTTCCCATAGGGATATATAGCAATTCGGTAGGTTTAATCTGCCGAATTGTTAAGTCAAATTCTTTTTAAAGGGCCAGTACTTCGACAATCGAATTCAAATTTTTGAATTTGGCTAATTCAAATCGAATTTTGCATATTCGATGGTCGAAGTAGCCCCAAAAAAATTTGAAATTAGAATTTATTTCAATTCAAATCCTTCACACAAATTTAGTAAATCTGCCCCTTAGTGTTGCAGTAGACCTGTGTGCAATGGACTTTTTGTTTGTACCTAGTTTGGGAGACGTTCGGGTCTCCACCTGTGTGCACCAGGCTTTTCTGTTTAGCTGAGGGCCAAAACCAATTGCAGGCTACACGGAGCAACATCACATGTGTCGGTGAGAAACATGTTGCTCACTAGCTACTGGTTGGGGGATCAATGATGTAGAGTGATATTCTGCAACAATTTGCAGTTGTTTTTTATTTGTGGTTATTGATTTATTTAGCTTTTTAGTCAGCAGCGCTTCAGTTTCCAGTTTCAGAAATCTAGTTTCTAGTGTCCAAATGACCCAACAACCATGCATTAATTGAATTAAATGGGAGTATGAATAGGAGGGAACCTGAATAGAAAGGCGAGTAATAGAAAGTAGCACTAACAATACACTTATAGCCTTACAGAGCATTTGTTTTTTAGATGTGGTCAGTGACCCCATCTGAAAGCTGAAAAGAGCCAGAAGAAGAAGAAGGCAAATAATTCCAAAACTATAACAAAAAAGTACATTATGAAGACCAATTGAAAGGTTGCTTAGAATTGGCCATTCTATAACACACTAAAGCCATGCCCATACTTCTTCTCCAAAGGTTTAGTGAATAGATTGTTAACTACTCAGTCCTAACATGATCAGACATCCTGGAAAATGGTTATTCCAAAATGTGTGCATAGCAGGGGCAAGAGCATAAGAGGTGGTTTTGTGCCATAAAGCGATACTGACACCTCAAATTCAACTCTTTTTTTTTCATCTATTATAATATTGGCTTTGAAAGCTACTTCTAACCTTGCCATAAAGTATTTGCATGATGCTTTTACATTACCTGTCTGATCCCCCATGTTCCTGTATGAGGGGGCTGCCATAATTGTGCAGCAGGAGTCCGTTAGCATTAGAAACTGTAACTAACAGGCTGAGATGGGACAGTCAGGTTGGCAAAGTCAGAGAGTCAGGCTTAGGAACTTCAACTAACAATTATATACAAACCTCTCAGCAAAAAATGATCAACATTTAACATTTAATGTACATTCATATGTTAAAATAAATTTTTTAGTGTCAGTATCACTTTAAGAGATCAATCATCAACACCCCCTAGTTCTTGCCTGTGCTCTCAGGCAAACTAATGCAGAAGAATTCATTATACAGAGCATCCTTTCATGCCACTAACTTGGGCTGTTGAAATACTGTCATTAGTAATGAGCAAATTCTTGGCGGATTTTTTATTTCAGTGAACCGGCAACAAAAATTTGCAAAGAAAAAGAATTCACCAAGAAAATTTGCTTCAATGCATTTGGAGTGGAAAAAATGCCCATTGAATTTAATGCATTTAATGAAAAAAAGTCAGCACAACAAAAAAGTTGGCCATAGACTATAATATAGTTTGCAACAAAAAAAGTTCTGCAACAAAAAAGTCACAGAGCCACAGGAAATTTTCGCTGTTTCACGAATTGTTTAAAACAGGGCTGATTTACTCATCACTGGTTACAGAAATAATAATGGTGGGACAAAATTGGGGGTATGTGGAAGCACTCTAAAGGCAAAGTTATAGTGTATCAGGGGACATGATATATAATAAATAAATCCAGTTAATAAACAATAAAACCATACAACACATTTCAAGGCAAATTGACATGGTCTTTTAAATCTCCTTGGAGTCCAATATAATCTTTTAAAGATATCCTCACATGAACTCAGAAATGTCACTCAGTAGAGGATACAAGACTGTAATATTCAGTTTTATTAATAGAATTCTTTCCTGTTCCTTTGAGGATATTGCATAAATATGCCCAATTGCAGACATCTCAGAAAGAACACCAACTGACAGTTGTTTATGTATACATTTTGTTAAATGTTTGGGGCAAAGATGCAGGATTTGTATGCAAATCGAGTGTAATGGAATAAGATCCATGATAAAATGATGTTAGGTGGGATCATCAGAATTATATCTGAATTACAGGCGTTAGCTATTTGGATGACAATATTTTTTTATAACAGGAATTGTAGGAGTTGTGATAAAGGGTGCTTTCCACCAAGCATTTTGCCAGTCATGTATGACTACCACCAGGGCCAGAACTAGGGATAGGCAGAAGAGGCACGTGCCTACGCCACAAAGTTGGGGGGCAACACGCACATACGTCCCCTACTGACTACAACTAGAGTTTTTATTGTGCAAAAAAACACACAGGCGATTCACAAATTGATGTCATCAAAGGGAGTTTGTTATGATATGTTTTGACCAAAAAATTGTAAAGCAGACAATGAATGAGCAATCTTCCACTACACAAAATATTTGAAGTGAAAGATGTCTTTTTTGTGTCATTATTGTTACAGCCTTATGCTTATCGTGTTCAGAACACTTAGGGGCAGATTTACTGTTGGTCGAATTTCAATTTTTTTTCAATTCAAAATTTGTGAATGTGAATAGTTAGGGAAGTAAAATCCTTCGAATTCGAATATCGAATTCAAAGGATTTTACCGCTATTCGAATATTTGAACGATCGAATAAAAAAAATTAGATTGTTCGATTAAAAATTCGATCGATCGATTAAAACGTTCGAATCGAACAATTGGAACAATTTTAACCCTTCAATCAAATTTTTTCCTATTCGATCACAAACAACTTTAAAACACCTATGGGAGCTTCCCATAGGGTTTTAAAGCAATTCGGTAGTGTGAGGACTCACCCTGGTGGTCTAGTGGGGGCACGGCGGGGACGACCGCCGCGCCATCGGCGGGGACGCCTGCCGCACCAATCCTTGCCGGCATCCTCTTCTTAGTGTGCGCGCGGCGCGCACTTCATCTATTTATAGGCTCATGTGGCGGGAAGTTTAAAATATTTAAAGGGACATTTTGCTTAGTATCATTGCCCGTGATAGGATTCGTCCTGGTGCCTTTCCTGTGCTGTTTAAGCTTCTGATCAGTTCTGCTTCCTGTGTTTGACCCTGCCTGGCTATTGATTACCCTGTTCTCTGTATCCTGACCTGTGCCTGTTTCTGACTACCGATTCTGCCTAATCCTTCCTGATTGATCACCAGGTTTGACCCACTGCCTGCCTGACGACTCCTAGCTATCAGCCTGCCTCGACCCTGCCAGTTTGACCACGAACCTGCCTCATCCTGCTGTACTGTGACCTTCGGCCTTAAAGACTCTAATACAGTCGTGCCCCAACGCTGGCCAGAACTCCTGCCCTGCACCTCTCGTTTAAGTCCAGGTGGCATCTGAGTAGCTGAGGGCCTTCCCGAAGCCAAAGGCGGTCACACTACTGGTGAAGCACGAGCCGAGACCAGGGTGCTTGGCGTTTGTTCTGGTATCGGGTGCCGACCGTGACAGGTAGGTTCAATCTGGCGAACTGGCCTTTCGAATGTTTTTTTAAAGGGGAAGTACTTCAACCATCGAATATTCGAATACAATTAAATTCGAATATTCTAATTGGTCGAATATTGAAAATTCGATGGTCGAATGTGCCTCATTTGAATATTCGGAATTAGAATTTGAATCTTTTTGAAAATTCTATCGAATTTCGAATCCTTCATGTGAATTTGATAAATCTGCCTATTAATCATGATTAAGGGGCAGATTTACAAAATTCACATGAAGAATTCGAAGTTCGATCGAATTTTAATTAAATTCGAATCTTCGAATCAGGCAAATTCGACCATCGAATAGTTGAATTCGAATAATTTGAATAAAATTTTATTCGAATATTCGACTAGTCGATGGTCGAATTACTTCCCCTTTAAATTTTTATTCGACCACCTACTTCGCCAGAACCAAGCTACAGAATTGGGAATCATTAGTTTAGATTGAAAAAAAAAATTTGATCGATCGTTTCAAATGATTGATCAATCATATTTTTCCTATTCGATCGTTCGATCGATTGAATTGCGGTAAAATCCTTCAAATTCGATAGTCGAATTCAAAGGATTTTACTTCCCTTTTATTCATATGGTCGAATTTCGAATTTTTTTTTTTATTTGAAATTCGACCAATGATAAATCTGCCCCTAAGTGTTGTGAACACGAAATGCGTAAGGCTGTAACAATAATGATGACACAATAACATATTTTGCTTCAAATATTTTGCCTGGTGGAATATTGCTCATTTGAATGCCTGCTCTACAATTTTTTGGTTTTGAACCACTCCCTTTGCTGAGGGCTCAGGGAAGTGCACCTGGGCCTCTCTCTTTACTTGGTGAGCAACTATAAGACTACCTGCATGTATATATCTGATATTTTTTAATTCTAAATTACACTGCAAATAATCAACCATATCAATATTTTTTTATTCTTAAACCAACAAGTAAATATTTTTTATTTGTGATATTACATAGTAACATAGTAAGTTAGGCTGAAAAAAGACTTACGTCTATCAAGTTCAACCTTTTTATCTTTTTTTTTTATTTTAACTGCCTAACTGCTAATTGATACAGAGGAAGGCAAAAAAAAAACCCATCCTAAGCCTCTCCAATTTGCCTAAGAGGGGGAAAAAATTAATTCCTGACTCCAAAAAGGCAATCGGACTAGTCCCTGGATCAACTTGTATAATGAGCTACCTTCCATTACCCTGTATTCCCTCACTTGCTAAAAAGCCATCCAACCCCTTCTTAAAGCTATCTAATGTATTAGCCTGTACAACTGATTCAGGGAGAGAATTCCACATCTTCACAGCTCTCACTGTAAAAAAACCCCTTCCGAATATTTAGGCGGAACCTCTTTTCTTCTAAACGGAATGGGTGACCTCGTGTCAGCTGGAAAGACCTACTGGTTAATAAAGCATTAGATAGTTTATATGATCCCCTTATATATTTATACATAGTTATCCTATCACCCCTTAAGCGCCTCTTCTCCAGCGTGAACATCCCCAATTTGGCCAGTCTTTCCTCATAGCTAAGATTTCCCATATCTTTTACCAGCTTAGTTGCCCTTCTCTGTACCCTCTCTAATACAAAAATGTCCTGTTTGAGTGAGGGAGACCAAAAGAGTACGGCATATTCTAGATGTGGCCTTACAAGTGCTCCAATCCATAGGCACCATACCAGATGAAAGTGAATCTGAGAAAATCAGAAATAGGGGATGGTCTAAAACTGAACTAAGCTCTCTTAGAACCTGTGGATGTATACCATCAGGCCCTGGCACCTTGTTTACATTAATTTTTATTAAAGCTTTATGAATCATATCCTGAGTCAGCCACTGACTAAACTGAGCTGAGTCAGTGCATCTATGAAGAAAGCCTGGGAACTCAGACTCTATTGTATACACTGAAGAACTGATTTAGCACATTTGCCTTTTCTGTATCAGTTACAACCATACTGGTACCATTATTTAATGGAGCAAAACTCTCAACCTGCATCTTTTTATTATTAATATATTTAAAAAACTTTTTAGGGTTACTTTTCGCATGCGCCGCAATTAATTCTTCATTTCCTTTCTTTGCCTTCATGATTGCTGATTTACAACCTTTATTACAGTGTTTATAATCATTAAATGCAGCTTCTGTCCCAACAGATTTGTAGTTTTTAAATGCCTTTTTCTTCTTTCCTATTATCTTCTTTACATCTGTATTAAGTCACATAGGCTGATATTAAGAGCTTCTACATTTAAGGGAATTAATTGAGAACAGTAATGATTTAATATCATTTTAAATGACAACCATTTCTGTTCTGTGGTCTTAGCTGATTAGTAGTGATGGGCGAATCTATCCCGTTTCGCTTCGCCGAAAAATTTGTGAAAGGAGTCGCGGCACGTTTTTTTACGCGCGTTGTGTCAATTTCGATGTTTTGTGTCGATTACGATGCCCGTTGCGTCACTTTTGACACGTTGTGTCGTTTTTGCCGCGCGACTCGTTTTTTTTTATGACAGCGAATTTTCCCTCGCGTTTCGCCAATTTATTTGACCACGGGAATTCGCGGCGAATTCGCCGCCTGGCGAATAAATTCGCCCATCAGTACTGATTAGCTGATATTGGTTTGTAGGAAGCAATCTCAGGAAATTTTGCCTGGTCATGTGCTTTCAAAAAGAGCCAGTGCTGCCTTCTGATAGGCTGGTGTTTCTCCAACTGTAACAGAAGAAGTCGCAGTGAGATTTGTACCAAGGTCCACTGCCTCCTTCCCACTGCCGGCAGCTCAAGGGTTTGCACTGTGGCCTGCATCACCCTTAATTTGCATTCTGATTTTTAACTATATAAGGAATGTTATTTATAAAAAGTAGGGATGCACCGAATCCACTATTTCAGCCGAACCCCCAAATCCATTGAGATTTTGACCGAATACCGAACTGAATCCGAACCCTAATTTGCACATGCAAATTAGTGAGAGGAAGGGCAAAAGCTAATTTTTTACTTCCTTGTTTTGTGACGAAAAGTCACATGATTTTAAAGTGGACCTGTCACCAAAAAAAAATATTCAAAATCATATTTTATCACATTAGTCAAGCAAAATGAACATTAATTACACTATATAAATTATTTTAATCTTGTTTCTTCAGTCTGGAAATTCATAATTATAGCAAGTAGGCAGGAGCCATTTTGTGGACACTGTTATTTAGGCAAGCCTTGTATCATCTCAGAATCTTGTTTGTGCACCAGAATAGGGGACCCGACGTATACCCCCATGTCCTTGCTACACAATTAAATAAATGGTTAAGAGAACTGGGGGAATGTGTGGGGAGCAGTGACATCTAGGAAGTGCTGAATGGAAAGTGAAAGTAATTATCTGCCCCGCCTCTCTGCCTAAGGCATAGAGGAGTGGCAGACAATATTTGATTGACAGCTGAGATTTTTAAATGAGCTTAAAACAGCTATGAATGCTTTAATAAATTTGAAATTGGATGTCATGTTTAATTTGAAAAGGACTTTTATTATACAGATTTTTGTGTCTGGGTAACGGGTCCACTTTAAGGATTCGGATTCAGTTCGGCTGAATCCAAATCCTGTTGAAAATGGCCGAATACTGAACCAAATCCTGGATTTGGTGCATCCCTAAGTACAAGTATAGAATATATTTTCCATGATGGGACTGGAGGTATTCCAGATAAGGGATCATTCTGTAACTTGGACTTTAAGGCTAAAATTAATTTACACATTAAATATACCCAGTATTATTATCGTGCCTCCAACATGGAGTCATGCAGCTTAGTTACCAGCAACTACAAGCTCGTGGTTTATTATTACAGAGAAAAAGGAAATCATTTTTAAAAATTAGAATTATTTGGTAGATGGCTTTCCTGTAATTTGGGGCTTTCTTGATAACAGGTTTCCAGGGAAGATATCCAATAACTTTAGTAGTAAATGTTCCCTTTCGCAATGTTGGAATTACCTTTTTATAAAGCTTTGAATGTTTTTAGCTGGGGGAACGTTTATTGTTGCAATAGACATGCTGTAGACACAGTAAAATGTTACTAAAATAATCACTTCGCCAGCATTATAACTGCTTGTAGCAGATTATCAACACATTCTGAAATATTCTTTAACTCATAGGAAAGAACAAGACTTTCCCACGTCTGAGCTGTTGGCGTAACTCTAACAGATTGATATTAAGGACTATTGGGGCAAAGTAATGAAATTTATAAACAAATTAAATGTCAGGAATTGAAAAGATTTGGCAATGTAATATTGCTGTTTAGGCTGTCATTATATTTTAGCTTTCACTGTGCACAGTGCTTGATGGTGTCGTTTTTGGGAGGGTTTATGCTTAAAAAGAATGACTTCCAAGTAAGAAATATACAAGGAGGACTAATTCAATTAGTATGGGTAGGTCAATGATGGAAACATATATAGTAACTAAATGGTACATGCCAACAGCCATTGGAGGTGCCCATAACTGTGGGGACATAACCTGATGCTAATGTTTTCAGTGTCCAATCATCTGTAAAGAAGATGGGAGACAGCAGTTTGAGTATTTATAACCTAATAAAAATCCCTATAGTGATAGACAAAAGCCCAGTGTGACGGATCTGTCGGGAACTGTCCTGAAATCCAGCTGATTTCATTTTGACCAGATCTTCAAGAGTTAAAGGTTCTGACCACACAGTGAAGCCAATAGGGGTCAGATAAGCAATACCTTCCCCCCACAGGATCCAGCAGGTCTGAGCACACCTACATGAGAACAATAGGTACTTGCTGGGAAGTGGGGCTAGCTGGGGCTTGAATAGGGCAACAGGGACTTCGTGGGAAGTTGGTGTGTGAGAGACTGGGACTCCTGTACTTTGGTGGGACTCTGCCTGTGGGCATGCTACTATTTCTTAATTGTCACAGGACATTTGGTACTGCTGAATGGCTTTCAAGGAGTGATTGCTATCGCCGTTGTGTTATTGGATATTTGGAATAAATTGTTAAAAACTTCATGTTCTGTTTCTGTGCACTTTCCTGGCACATGCTGGTCAGACCTTAATGATCACACCCAGTAGTCAAATAATATCCCATGTGTCCAAAGGTCCTCTATATTTCTTCTACAGAGAACTCATATTCAGCAATTGGGCTGAGGGATTAAAATGATACCTAAATAACTGAAGTCTTATTTAAACCTACATGTATACGTATGACGTTAAAGGAGAACCAAACCCTTATAAATAAAAACCCCTACCCTACATAGACCCTCTCCCTGCCATCGTGTTACCTTCGGTAATTGCCCCTTACTCTTTACTTACCTCTCTTGACAGATTCAGATGTGCCTTCTTCCGGCTCTTCTCTAATCTTCGTATCTTCTGGCGCTTTGGCAATTTCCACCACTTACAGTGCATGGGGAGTTGTCGAAAATCGGAAGACGCCCGTGAGCTTTGCTGCGCTGAATCTGCAAAGAGCGTTAAAAGACTTAGGGGCAATTACCGAAGGTAACACCTAGGCTGGGGTGGAGCAGGTTGGTTGTCTATGTAGGGTAGGGGCTTTTATTAATAAGGGTTGTTTGGTTCTCCTTTAAGTACAGGGTGGTGTTGAACCAACATATCTGCACTTTTCCAGTGTAACATAGAAAACACAAGCTATACTGAAATCCCCAGATTTGCTTTGCAAATGAACACTAAGAAGCCTTTTCAAATCTGTGAATTTTCAAGTTTTGTTTTTAAATTTAGAAAAAACTCACCAGACTCGTAATGTTCACATATTTACAAAAAATTTGATTCTCGAAAACTTGCCCACTTAAAAATATGAGGAAAAAAACTCTGACACAGCTTATTTACATTCTACTCATCATTGTCAATGAGTCTACCAATTAAAAAAAACTTGAATTAAACTTCTACTTAAACTTGGCAGCTTTTTTTCTTTTCATATTCTTTTTATAGAGTTTTATAATAAAACAAAAAAAAATATTTTTGAAACTCAATGAATATCTTGGGTTACTTATTAAAGTAAAATTAAGCTAATATTTTTCAAGTCAATCCCTCCAAGCCATTGGACACCCCTCCAAAAAGAAGCAAATAAATAAAAGGTCCTCTGGCAAACATAATGCAATAAATATAATCTGATGCACAATTAAGCTTTTCTGTGCCTAGGAGCCTGAGATCCAATCACACACTTAGCCACAGACTTAACTCAAGGAAGCACTTTGGCTCATTAAGTCCCTTTATTTGCCCAGATAGGAACCGAATTTTAGAGCAATCCTTCATTAAGGCAAGAGTCATTTCTGGCAGAATTGAATTATTTGTGCCCTAAATAACATGACTGAAACCCTCCAGATATCAGCAGATTCATTAATATTTGAAACTCAACTTTTATACCACTTTGTATAACAAATAAAACTGCCAAAACAGTGGCTGTACATAAATTAATGAATATCAACTATTAGCGAGGGTTTGTCAGTAAGGATGAATGATATAACGAAGCTGGCAGCCGTTCCTAATGGCTGGTCACTTATAAACAACCAAGTATATATGAAATATGCTTTTCTTTGGGGAAAATGCGCCCCACAGTACGCAACCATCGAGGAAGATTTACTTTCCTGACATTTAGCTCAAGCTGATAATGGAATTTAATTAAATACAAATTAATCTTTAAGAAGGTTCCAGACTTTGCTGCATGACAACTAATGAAGTGGTTATAAATCAGCTGCTTTATGGCACATTTGTCATCTGTTTATGGAATTCAGTAGTAACAGAATGCAAACCAATGATTGTGTTGCAAAGGGCAACATTTTTTAAAGTTTTTTTTGCTAAGGACTGGCTTTAGTTTCAGGGGTTTTGCTGATAGACAAAGGTGTAAATGTGTATGTGGGTCAGTAACAACCTGCAACCCAGCTGTTTGTTTCCCAGACAGAACTTCTCAAGTTTTAAACAACTTTTCAACCGATCTTCAACAAGTGAAAAGTTATTTGCCTTCTTCTTCCAGATGGGGGTCAATGACCCTATTTGGTTAGTGCTACATTTTATTGCTCATCTTTCTATTCAGGCCCTCTCTTATTCATATTCCAGTCTCTTATTCAAATCATTTCATGGTTGCTAGGTTAATTCCATCCCTAGTTACCAGATAATTGGGGAAAAAGAAGAATCAAAAGAAGCAAATTCTCTGTTAGCCTACAGATTTATGGTTATTGATAATTTTTATTACTCATCTTTTTATTCAGGCCTCACCTGTTTATATTCCAGTAAGGAATCGATTGTGAAAAATTAGGCCGAATACCAAACTGAATCCGAACCATCATTTGCATATGCAAATTAGTGAGAGGACGGGTAAAAGGCAGGCGCAAAATGTTTTTTACTTCCGAATCCGAATCCTGCTGAAAATAGCCGTATCCTTATATTCCTTATATTCTTATAGTCTTATATTCAAATCAGTGAATGGTTGTTAGGTTAATTTTGTCCCTAGTAACCAGACTGGAGAGCTGCTAAATAATAATGAACAAGGCACGTTAAATTGGAGACCAGTGAGCCTAATTGGACACTGGGGTGGCAAATTGTATGCTGACCCCTCCCAACCCCTCCCGATCCTCAACCCCCCAGTCCTTGCAAAAAAATTTGATGCTACAATGGTCCCTGGGCCAAAAAGGTTGGGGACCCCTGCTCTACATCATACTAAAAGTTAACTCAAAGGTGAATAATGCCTTCAAAAATTTTTTTTTTTAAATAAAGGTTTATAAACTCATTATTGAAAATATGAGCATGGATTTGCCGCAATTTTCTTGAACCATTGCTGAACCGTTCAATTAGGCATTCAGCTATTTTAAGGATAGATCTTCACAATTTTTGCTAGGTACGCCAGGAAAAAAAAAAGCATACAATTTTGTAAAGTGAACAACCAATATTAGGCTTGTATTTTTTATGCCAATACATTTTCAGGTCAGTGAAAATGAGAAACCTAGGGGCAGATTTATTAAATTCACATGAAGAATTCGAAGTTCGATCGAATTTCAAAAAGATTTGAATTTGAATCTTTGAATATGCAAATTAGGCAAATTCGACCATCGAATATTCGAATTCGAATAATTAAAATAATCAAATTTTATTTTATTTGACTATTCGATGGTCGAAGTACTTCCCCCTTTAAATTTTTATTCAACCACCTAGTTCGCTAGATCAAAGCTAGATCAAAGCTAGATCAAAGCTACCGAATTGGGTATCATTATTTTTGATTGAATATGAACGATCGATAAAATTTTTCCTATTCAATTGTTCGACCAATTGAATTGCGGTAAAATATTTCAAATTCGATATTTGAATTCGAAGGATTTTACTTCACATACTATTCCCATGGTTGAATTTCAAATTTTTTTCAATTTAAAATTCAACCAATAGTAAATCTGCCCCTTAATGTTGAGTATATAATTAGCACCCATTTACCCACTTCTAACTTCTAATATATTAATATATTTATATATCAAGTAGTTCGGCAACTTAAATATATATATATAGCTCCGGAGAAGGTGAGAACCACGAAACGTTTCAAGCGAGTGGCTGTTGCATGCTCCGATGATCTTAATGTCATAATAATAAAGAAATATTTTTAACCTCCACAAAGTGCTCCCTGTGTCTACCATGATAGTGGCTTTATTTCTTTATTTCTTGCTTAAATTATTTTAGTAGGCTTATGGCGATGAATAACCAAATTATGGATATCCAGAAAACAGGTCCCACACCTGTGTATTTATATATTTAAATAAAATGATTGGGTGTCTGTATTCAGGCTGATGCCAAGCCTGCAGGTTCAGAAACAATGCAGTGCAGAGGTGAGTGGTAATTCTGTTTCTTAGTCTGGTCTCATTGAAGCCTAATGCTCACATAAGAAAATGTTGTACAATAGGGTAGAGTCCTGCTGAGGGTCGAGTACTCACGGGTACCAGCTGATTACCCACAAAAAAAGCGGGGACCCTGCGGAATGAGGGTAAGATTTTCAGGTGGGAGTATAGATGCGAGTCTGCAGGTCGGGGTTGTGGGTCTCATGTAAATTTCTTGTTATAATGTCTATATTTGCAGCACCATCACTTCCTGTTTAATGGTGGCCGGCGGGTTGCGGATCGTGTTGCCGATAAGGCAGTTGTGGGTCTTGGTTGGGTAGCGGATCAAAGTAAATATGGGGGTTGCAGTTTAGGTCATGGGTTGTGGACTTGGGTCTTAGAAATTGTTTCCACGCAGGACAATAGGGCCTTTAGTTGTCCTTTAAACTGCATTTGCTGACTTTGCACAGCCGGACTGCAGCACTTGCTTGATGTTACTGTATTTACTTCTCTGAATCATCCGTTCTAGGGCAGAGAGGGGGGCTATATTATGAGTCACAGTCAGGGGCAGGATCTCACTTCACAACGTTACAAAGCGGACTAGGAATGTGGTACTATATATCTTCCGCAGGATTACGCGGGTGTTAGGAGTTATATAAGTAATATGAGTGCTGATTTATTTATAGAGGGAATCATAGCAGAAAACTGGACTCTGTATCCAGAACATGTTCCATATTCCCTATATATATATACAGTATATATATATATATATATATATATATATATATATATATATAAGAGAAGCATAAAGGTAATGTGAGTAAGTTTCCCTACCCTGGAAGCTCAGCTGTCCTCGGTTTCATATGTAGTGATTTGAGCTAATTAAATCATATACTACGCTTAAAATGCCCTGATGGTAACCATGGTAACTATATTCGCTTAAGCACTGCTGAACATGTAGCTCGCTGGCTCCTTTATATAAAGAAATTGGTAATGTCTTCTGTTTTATATGCATCTCTGTTCATAACTTTATACTCAGGGCAGTTACTTAAATAATAGCTTTAGTCTTCCATTTTTTATTTTATTATTCAAAAACGTGACATTTTGGCGACAGGGATTGAAACTTTATTTTGGGAAATGGAAGCCATATCGTTAAACTTTCTCTGTGATAATGATATGAATTATACGCCAGACACTAAACACTTACCTTGTGGTCTCCAATCAGAAGTTGAATCTCTGTGCTATCATAGAGCAGGGGATAATTGGTGGGATGCCTTCTCTATATTATATGTGGCAGCATTACAGCAATGACATAAAACACTCCCTGGGAATAAACTAGATTTCTAAATATTTGATGGATGAAGCTTTAAAGGTCAATGAAAGCCTGAATCACTGGTAGGGTGGGGTACCAATATGTGTACTGGTTCCCCCAGTAAATCCTAAAGTAATGAGGCACTAGCCTGCTATCTTGCTTACTTGCATGAGCAGTCACATCAACCTTTATATACCATAGCTCTGAAATTAAGAACCGGCTTTTGTGTGATTAAATAGAGGCTGGTTTAGTTACCATATACTTTAGTCCAAATGCCAGATTAATATTCATCAATTGAAATCATTACTGACTTTAGAGCTTAGCATGGGATTCACCGGCATCAAATGTTTTTATACACGGTTTAGCCCCACCATTGACTGAATATAATTAAATGGTCAATGTTAATGTATATGGATCTAAATAAAACATTGCATATGGCTCGCATAGATCATGCTATTTTCTGCTAAAACCATGGTAATCGTCATACTCCTAGCAATAGCATTCCAGAATCTCCCAAAAGAATAAAGGGTTTATTTCCAAACAAAATGCAAATTGAAAAAAACTGGGATACAAACCACCATGTTATAAATTCATGATGGGGAAAGGCACTTAGACAACCCCCTCCCACCTATGTATTACAGGTATGGGATCTGTTATACAGAAATCCGTTATCTCCCATAGACTCCATTTTAAGTAGATAATTCTAATTTTGAAAAATGATTTCCCTTTTCTCTGTAATAATAAAACAGTGGCTTGTACTGGTTCACAAGTAAGATATAATTAATCCTTATTAGAGTCAGAACAATTTGATGCGCCACACAGATGCGGCCATTATCCAATGGGATTTTTTAACCTGCCCGATCACTATCTGGTCAACTTTCGGCCAGATATCGATCGGGGAAGCCTGTTGGATGGCCCCACACACGGGCCAATAAGCTGCCGACTTGGTCTCTCGGCAGCTTTTATCGGCCTGTGTACGGGGGCCTTTAAGGTATGAAGCTTCATTTCTAACTTGTCCTGACTGATAAATATACCATTTTAGTGTATGGATTGAGTGATTTCATGTTCCATATGTAGTGAAACACATAGCCCCTTAAGGTTTGGCCAGCTATTTGAGCCTCATTATCAGGGGCACTCCGCCAATGAGACGAGTTGAGGCACTCACCTCAGGCAGCAGCACCCTCCTAATTACCAGGGGCGGCAAAAATGCTGCGCCTGCGGAAATTCGGCTCTTCTAGTGCAGAGCGTTCACTTGCGCGATCTGCGCTAGCGCCGTGGACCCCCCTTACCCCTGTCCGGGGCTCACTGTGCACAGGATTGCCCCTGCTCATTATATGTTTAGACATCTAAGGGGGGTCTTTTAGCCATAGGACAGAAATAAGCTCCTCTTCTTGGGTCAGAGTATGACCTTTACTCCTCTTAGTTTACTGTGGCAATATGTTAAACTATAGAAATTGAGCACACATGTGATCTGGGTTTATTTTGTTGCAGCCCTTACCTGAACAGGCAGGGAGGATCTTATGGGAACTAGGTAGGTCAGACCTAATTAGTGGTAGTATATGCTCCTTACTAGGTCATTCTAGGAATGACAGGTACTATAGATCAGAATTATTTATCTGAGCAGCCCAAAGCTCCAAAAAGTAGGAACAGTGGGATTAGGCTTCTGGCACATTATAATCCAGAAGTATGGAATAAGTGCATAGGGTTAGGGAAATATCAAAGCATTTAAAGGAGAACTAAAGCTTAACTAAAGAAGAAGCTATTGTTGTAATGTTGTACATTATGGTTTGTGCTTGTGTACCATCCCAAGGCAACCACAGCCCTTTAGCAGTAAAGATCTGTGTCTCCCCAGTAGATGCCCCAGTAGCTCCCCATCTTCTTTTCTGCTGATTCACTGATTCACATGCTCTGTGCTGCTGTCACTTACTGAGCTTAGGGACTCACTCACAATATACAGTACACATAGAATAGAAATATAGTCACAATATAAGGCTGATTAGTCATTAATACAGATAATTACTACACAGCAGCACAGGAACCAGTGCAACTAGCATCAGAATTTAATAATCAGCCCTGTAGCATCAGTTTATATTACAGACCAACCTCATTTCCTGCTGGATAATTAGTGACGACCCCTAAGCTTAGCTTCTCAACAGCTGCTCAGAGCCCACTGAGCATGTGAGTGTCACAGACACTTTCCAAGATGGTGACCCCCTGTGACAAGTTTGAAGTCCTGGATCATTGCTGCTATTGACAAGCTGAATAAGGTCCAATAAGTTCACTATATAAAATATGCCATTTTTAGCTATATTAATTTTTAGGATTTAGTTCTCCTTTAAGTCACCCCTAAAAGCTGGGCGTGATCTTCGAGTAAGCTGCTTTATTCTCCTTGATTGCCCTGGTGGGGTGTATGCTAACCAGTCCTCCTGACCAATTCTGTGTTTTGTCACTACAATTTGTGAATCTTGTTCAATAAATCTTCATGGTTAAGTTAAGACTCCGTTACAATCAAATAATCCAGATTTTAAAAATGATTTCCTTTTTCTCTGTAATAATAAAACAGTACCTTTTACCTGCTCCAAACTAAGATATAATTAATCCTTATTGGAAGAAAAACCAGCCTATTGGGTTTAAATGATTTTCTAGTGGACATAAGGCTGTAACTACCAGTGGAATAGGGGGTGCAATTGCACCAGGGCCCACACAAAACGCAACCCAGAGACGAGATGCTAAGGAAAAAACAGAGAACACAACACAGAGATGAGACACTAAGGAAAAAACAGAGAACACAACACAGAGACGAGACACTAAGGAAAAATCAGAGAACACAACACAGAGACGAGACACTAAGGAAAAAACAGAGAACACAACACAGAGACGAGACACCAAGGAAAAAACAGGTGGAAAAGAGCAACGATAGCGCATTTTAGAGGGAGTGCAGGTGCACATCCTGTGCCCGGGACCGGAGGCTGTTGCTTACATTACTGCATAAGGTATGAAGAAAGACCTGTTATCCGGAAAACCCCAGGTCCCAAGCATTCTGGATAACAGGTCCCATACCTGTACCCTTTAAAGGGGAAGGAAAGCCTGGATACACTTGGGGCTTCCAAACGTAAGCCACCCCCAAGTGATTATAGCGACATAACTCAAACCTGCACCGTCCCCGGGCTATAGAAGCGAGCACCACGCAGGGAACTTACATCTGTCTTCGCGCTGATGCACATTTAAATGAAAAGCCGAACTTTAACTTTAAAATCATCTTTTTCGTTCTAATGCACGTGTCAGTCCGGGGAAATGCGCATCAGTGCGTAGATAGAAGTATTAATCTCTGCGTGGTGCTCGCTTCTATAACCTGGGGCCAGTGCAGATTTTGCCTTATAGGAGCACCGGCCCTGGGTTTGAGTTACATCACTGGAATCACTTGGGGGGGGGGTGCCTTATGTTTTTATCCAGGCTTTCCTTGTCCTTTAAACAGCACATTGTCAGATTATTTTAACCCCCAGTTATAATATTTTGGATGCTTAACATTCTGTGCAGTCTGTGGATTCACATTCAAAATAAATACTTATTGCAGTGAGTAGACAGATGCTGCAAAGCTCCAGCCTTGTACAATATGTTTTGTGGCTGTATATTTGCATTTATGGGGAACTCAATGAAAACAAAATTGAATTACTGCTGCGCATTTCATGTGCTTTTCTTTATAAAGCCCAAGTACTTTTACATAAGACTGAGTGGTTCAGGCACAAGGAGTCCTTTTCAGTATACCCAGCCTGGGCAGTAAAAATGATGGTTGATCTGAATGTTAATAGAGAAAAAAGCTAAATATTAAGGAGGGCCGGTATTTTTTTTTTTTTTTCAGAAAAGGTGGCAACCCTACTTACAGTCTATTATTAGTCACCAAGAAGCTGGCATGGGAGTTATTACCAGGAATCAAACCAAAGTCTTTCTAAACCCAAACTTGACTCCTTCTGTTGATCCTTTATTATAAGCATTCCCATGCTTTCTGTATATTTATAGAACGCCTATATGAGGGATTAAAGACTCATCTAAAAAGTGTGCCAGTGGTTGGTCAGAAATCATGATACAGAGTGCGGGGAGACACCGGATGGTCTCAGTAAATATTAGTAGGTACAGAGACAAAAGGGAGAGGTAGAGGTTCTGCTTGTTCTGATTTCATTTAGGAATTTTAATATATGCCTAATACACAGGGACAGGGGGAAGGGGAAAATAGCATTGCAAGAATCATTTTGTCAGTTCTGGTTTAATTTAGTGGTGGCATTTGATAGGTGCCTAATATTTAGAGACAGAGACAATGTAAGTGTCTGCTCAGCTTCCATTTCCCTTGCAGAAATCACTACACTAGTATTATTACATGGGTGCCTAATATATTGGGATTAAAGGGAAAAAAACCTGCTTGCTCTGCTTCATTATTCACACAGGAAAAGTGATTGGTAAAAAAAGGACACCCATATAATATGTAAGGACAAAGACATGGGTGGATTATAATGAAGGCTTTGGGAGGCTTAACCTTCCCAAACTAGCAGGATCAGATTTCCAACGCTTAGTATAAGGTATCTTCCTTAAAAATCCTAAGAATCATAAATAACAAATAAGACAGCAGCTTAAACCTCTGTACTTTCTCCAAGCAAAGTTAAAGGGGAAATCCACAAAAATTTTGAATAGTAAACATTATTTCAAGCAACTTTGCAATATACATCATTTAAAAAATATGCAGACTTTTCATGATTTTTAAGGGTTTACCTAAGGGCCCTTACACACGGGCGTTTTTGATCTGCGCTCCCCTGCGTTCCATTTGCTGTGTTCAGCCGCAGGGGAGCGCAGTTCTAGACGGACCTCATTCTTTTCAATGAGGTTGTACCCACGAATGCGTGTAAGTGCTGACCGCAGGTTCAGATGCAGCATGTTGTGTCTGGAGCTGCTTTCGGCGTTTACACGCGTCAAGATGAGAAGTGGGTGTCAGTGCTGCTGCAGCCCCTGTGTCTGTATGTATATTACATATGTATAATAATTAATGTAAGATGTTTGTTATGCAATAAGCAGGTGTAAAGGTTATTAATTATAAGCCAAAACACTTTGGTTGCCTGATAAAATACTCAATGATGTTTCAGAATAATGTTTGGTATATTTTAGTAAATGTATTTATACGTGGTTGTGTTCCATGGCCTAAATGATTTGGCTTGGTCCATTTGATTTCTGGCTGTCTTTAACAACTTCAGCTTCTTAGGGAGCAAAGCACTGGGGGCAGAGAAGCTGCCTCTGGCGAAACTTTGGGGCATTGGGTGTGGATATTATGAGTAGTGATGGGTGAATCTCCCGCGTTTCACTTCGCCGAAAAATTCGCGAAACGAGTCGCGCGTCGTTTTTGACGCGCGTCGCGTCTTTTTCGGCGAATTTTTTCGGCGGCTAATTTTTGCTGCTGTTTTGCGAATTTATTCACCAGCGGCGAATCGCGGGAATTCGCCCCTGGCGAATAAATTCGCCCATCACTAATTATGAGAGATCCTTGTATATTTCTTCATGCGCAACTACAAATCTCTTCTGTATCAGTGTGTATTGCAGAGTCTGTAGGCTGCCTAAAAATGCGTAAATATATTGTGCATCTATGAGCCTGCCAAATATATGTGTAAATTTTCACTGCCTGCCCCAGTATTACTGCATCTCTGTGTGCACTCCTGCCTTAATAAGCCTGGGTATACCTAGTTATATCAGAATTTTTGTGCCTGTGTCTTAGGGCCCGTATGTTGGGCCCTCTGACGTACTTCCACGATCGATATCTTGCCAAAAGTTGACCAGATGTTTGGTGACATCCCCAAACGAGAGGCTCTCCCTGTATATGGCCACCTTTAATCTGTGTTTGTGTATGTTTATATCTATCTGAGTGCTTGATTTATTTTAGTGAAAGGGATTTTTATGATGTAGTTTTTATTTCTAAATTACACTGTTTACACTGCAAATAATTCACTCGACCATGTAAAATTTCATTCTTGAACCAGCAAGTGTATTTTTTTAGTTGTAATATTGGTGTGTAGGCAGCTATCTCAGGTTATTTTGCCTGGGCATGTGCTTTCAGAAAGAGCCAGCACTTCAGGATGGAACTGCTTTCTGGCAGGTTGTTGTTTCTCCTATTCAATGTAACTGAATGTGTCACAGTGGGACCTGAATTTTACTATTGAGTGCTGTTCTTAGGTTTACCAGGGAGCTGTTATCTTGTGTTAGGGAGCTGTTATCTGGTTAACTTTTCATTGTTCTGCTGATGGGATGCTGAGGGGGGGGGGGTGATAACACTCCAACTTGCAGTACAGCATTAAAGAGTTACTGAAGTTTATCAGAACACAAGTCACATGACTGGGGCAACTGGGAAACTGACAGTATGTCTAGCCCCATGTCAGATTTCAAAACTAAATTAAAAAAAAAGTCAGTTTGTTCTTTTGAGGATTTCTTGTAGAACCTCTGAACTTGGCTAAAGCACTAGAAGAATCAAGATTTTATCATACTACATGTCCAGGATTTCATTATTGTTCAAACTAAAGCAATATGGTCCCTTGAACTTATTCTACTATTTGAAAATACATATAAATACATATAATTAATAATGCATGTAATTTGCACTCTGGCTGATTTATAAACAGTGGGCACAAGTGCACCAGAGCAGTACTACCCATTGCAATGAAGTTTTGCTTTTAGTGCTGAACCTAAAAATTGCAGATCACAGATTGGTTGCTATGGTTTACTGCCCAGGTGCAAATTTGGCCACTGTCCATGAATGACTCTTGTTTTATCTGCTTTTTGTGTGAATTGACTATGAAACAAGCAGTAGAAGGTATGGCATTGATTAGCCTTTAGTGATGGGCGAATTTATTCGCCAGGGGTGAATTCGCGGCGAATTCCCGCGATTCGCCGCTGGCGAATAAATTTGCGAAACGGGCAAAAAAACGACGCGACGCGTCGGAATCGACGCGCGTCAAAAACGACGCGACGCGCGTCAAAAACGAATTGGCGAAAAAATTCGCGAAACGAGTCCCGGCACATTTTTGACGCGTTGCGTAATTTTCGACACGCATCACATCGTTTTCGGTGAATTTTTCGGCGAAGCGAAACGCGCCCGTTTCGCCCATCACTATTAGCCTTCCCAAACAAAACAAAAAACACCCTCCACCTATTGACAAAGAGAAACGGGGGGTGGGGGAAGCTATAGAAGTGTTTCTCATTTCATTTGGCCTTCAGAAATATGAACTGAACGCCTTAAAATGTTCATGCCTGCTCTGATTTCATTTAACCTAGGTATAGTCATTGGTAGAACTGGATAGGTGCACAATATATACAGTATGAAGAGACAAGATAAGTGTATTCAAAGGGTCAGACTATAGGTAAAGTGCAAAAAGAACTGCCACAATCCATTTTCTTTTGGAGGACTTGAGGGGTGAGGCACATATGCCCCATATTCCCCCTAACTTCTTGTGTGCCATTCAGACGTTATAGAATGGCTAATTCTAAGAAACATTTGTTTTGGCCTTCATTTGCTTATATAGTTTTTTTAACTATTTGCCTTCTTCTTGTGTCACTGACCCCATCTAAAAAAGAGATGCTCTGCAAGGCTCCAAATGTTTTGTTATAGCTACTTTTTACTACTCATCTTTCTGTTCAGGCCTCTCCTATTCATATTCCAGTCTCTTATTCAAATCAGTGGATAGTTGCTAGGGTAATTTGGACCCTAGACTGCTGAGATCTGCTGAATAAAAATCTCAATAACTCAAAAACACTGATAAAAAATGAAAAGCACATGAAAATTGTGCCTGAATATCACCCTCTATATCATACTAAAAGCTAATTTAAAGATGAACAATGCCTTTAATATGACTATGAAGATTTTCACTCATCCAGGTCATGGTATATCTAATATAAGTAACTCTAAAACAACTGGACTTGCTGAGTAATCATTGAAGACGTTTCACTAGTCATCCGAGCAGCTTCTTCAGTCCTGATCAGCCCCTAGCACATGTAGCCCTTCTATGAATTGTAGATACAGTATGTTCATTTGCAGCCCCATAATTGAATGGAGGAATAAACAGCTTCACAACTGATAACAAAAGGCCATGCCGTAGAGATGTAGCAATGTCACCAAACGAGATGGATGATATTAAGCTGATCCGATCATGGGCTCTAGGGGTAAATGAGCTGTTGGATTGCAGGACCACATCAATGAACAGATGTGTCCCAGATCCAATGGGATTTTAAATCCTGACTAACTTTTGGCCAGATATCAATTGGAGAAGCCCGTTGGAGGGCCCAATACACAGGCCAATAAGCTGCCCACTCGGTCTAACTTTCAACATGGCAGCCTTAGAGTAAGTCAGAGATGGGGCAATCCTGTTTGGACTCCTGCCCACCCTGCACCTACCTATTTTGTATACCCCAAGCTCCATTCCTGAAACAAACCCCATTGGGCCCAAGGGCAAAACCTGTACTGGGCTCCATGATGCACCATATTTGCACCCATTATCCACATTTGGATAATTCTAGGAAAATATTGCTTTAAAAAGACACTTTCACAGTTCTTTCATACCCAGATAGTATAGAAAGGAAATATAGTAAGTAGTGATGGGCGAATCTCTATTCGCCGAAAAATTTGCGAATTTCCAGCGAAATTCGCGAATTGGCGAAAAAATTCGCGAAACGAGTCCCGGCACATTTTTGACGCGTTGCGTAATTTTCGACACGCATCACATCGTTTTCGGCGTTTTTAGTGAATTTTCATTTTTGGGAACTCGCCGCAAATTCGCCCCTGGCGAATAAATTCGCCCATCTCTAATAGTAAGGTAAAGGTAGATGGGAAGAACAAGAATGGTACACATGATTTGTGTATATACAGGTGTACTCATAAGTATCCATACCGTGGCAGAATTTATGATTATGATTTTGATCAGGGTAGTGATTATGATTTAAAAAGAGTAAACACAGTTTGACAATAAATGGCTTCAACAAAAGTTTCTTAGAATTGTCCCTTCTACAATATACTAAAAGTTAACTTGAAGGTGAACCACCCCTTTAAACAAACCATATTTTAGGGGTGTTGGTTAAGTGTTCATCTGTGTGTGACCAGCCTGGAAGTAAATGGGGTTACAGACACCCTGAAGAATCTAAAGCATTACCACAAAACATTACCACAATATGTGTGTTAGAGGGCAAGGAAAGTTATATTCAGCTGGGGGTTGTCACTTTATTATGTACTCCCAATGAATATACAGTAGTTACTACCTGTAGATCTCAGGGTAGCTTCTATGTGAGTGGTGTTTTCATCTTTGTTTAATCTCCTAGGGGCTTCTTTGCGGTATTCCAGGACCAGCGCGTGCCTCCGGGGGGCTGTTTGGCTCCCCAATCTGGAAGCTCCGGTGGACCATGTGGATTAAGTTTGTTTGATTTCATATAAAAAAAAAAAAATCATTTTGTAACTATATTTTATTGCATTTTGAAAGCAGCATACAACTTGCCCCAATGGCTTGAAACATGAAACAAATGCTACTGAAAATCCAAAAATAACTCATTAACTCTTGGACTTTTTACTGCAGACATCTTAATGTAAAGTCTTTGGGGGTTCTCAACCCCTAATTTTTGGTACTCACTGTGAGTTTGTCAAGGATTGGGTAGGGGGCGCTGTAGAGTCAGAAGGGGGAAGGTGCAAGTCCTT
>CM044431.1:208776773-208797597 GCA_024363595.1 Xenopus borealis
AATCAGGCTGCTGCTGGGCTGGGGCTGCAGAGACCAGGAAATCTATAGTGGCCTAATGGACAGAGTATCGAGCCAGAAACCCAAAGGTCCCTGGCTTGAATCCTAGCAGAGCCTGACAGAGTTATTGTACCTGATTGAAAAAAACTCGTTCTTTCAGAGAACTGGTTATTTTGCACTTAACAAATGATTTCAGGGCTTGTGTTTGTGGGCACAAAGAGGAGCATATGTACATCTCTTCTCAAATACACCACTGTTTAATGCAGGCAGCAATGTATTTATGGGATTAATGCATGCTACAGTACCTGAGGCAATTTCTTAAAAATGTAGAAAACACGTTGGATTTCTACCATTCCCTGTGCAACTGAGTAAAATGAAATTAGCCCCTTCCATCCATTTCATCCTCTCTATCAGTCTTAGAGGAGCGACAAAAGGCAATATTAGAAATGTTTACCTACTGGTGTCACTGTTTTGATAAAATCTTAAGCTGCGGGTCTCTGGCGGTTTAGCCAACAGATCTTATTTACTAGTAGGTTTTAATTCCCCTTTTGAGAAATTTTGATTCAATTTAACACACTGTGTTGCTATTCTGTGTCAGCTGGAGGACATTAATCCATGTCGGACCTGAAGGGATATGCAGCCTGGGATATTGTCGGACCTGATTAAACTAATACCTGAAAAACACTATAACTATCATTATTAAGAACCTACAAGCACAATTTCTTTTTTCGCTCACAATAAAAGCAAATCCTTGGGGAACAAATATGTTTATAGTCTTTTGTCAGGCATTAGTAATCATATTTTTACAAGCGGAATGCAGAAATCTTATTTTGATAAATGAAGGAAATACAATGTGAGTTTGCGGTGGAGGGATCAGCTGTGCTGAAAGATATTCTTCAAAATGTTATTGATTATGGAATTAGGATCACAGCCACAAACTAAATCTGGACTGTGAGTTATCTGCTCTAATCCTCTCTGCCTGGCTTTCACACGCAAACCACATGTCCACTGAAAGTGTCTTACTGTTGTCTATTTCATATCATAGAGGCACAGAGAGTGTGAAAGGTTTGTTTGTTATTGAGAAGACACGGCGTGCTTTCCTACTCCTAAATTACATTTCTTGAACATTTTGATGAATGTACAAACTTTTTTTTTAAGGGCAAATACATCCTACTTATATAGGTATGGTATCTGTTATCCATAAACCCATTATCCAGAAAGATTAAAATTACGGGAACGTCATTTCCCATAGACTCAATTTTAAGCAAATAATTCAGATTTTTAAAAATGATTTCCTTTTTCTCTATAATAATAAAACAGTATGATTACTTCTGTGTGGTTTAATAAATGTTCAACTATTTTTTAGTAGACTTAAGGAACAAAGATCCCTTACCTATATATATATATATATATATATATATATATATATATATATATATATATATATATATATATACAGTTCACAACAATAACACACTCAAAATTTACAAAAAATACAACGTTTAGGCCCCTAGAATCGAGCCGTCTTCAGGGAGTAAAAGACTGTTATGGGACAGTATAAGACAGTAAAAAGGTTTGGGACCTATTATAGGTATGGAACCTATTATCCATATTCATCGGGACCTGGGGAGTGCTGGATAACGGGTCTTTCCGTAATTTGGATCTTCTTAAGACTACAAGAAAATTATGCAAACATTAAATAAACTCAATAGGCCAGTTTTACTTCCAATAAGGATTAATTATATCTTATAGGGATGCAACGAATGCACTAATTTGGATTAGGCCGAACTCCTGAATCCTTCCCGAAAGATTCGGCCGAATAACGAACCGAATCCTAATTCGCATATGCAAATTATGGGTGGGAAGGGGAAAACATTTGTTACTGCATTGTTTTGTGCCAAAAAGTCATGCGATTCCCCTGTCTGGCCCTAATTTGCATATGCAAATTAGGATTCGGATTCGGTTTGGGTAGGCAGTGGGATTCGGCCGAATCCGAATCCTGCTTAAAAAGGCCCTAATATCTTAGTTTGGAAATCATTCAAAAAGGAAATCATTTTAAAAATTTTGGATTATATCATTATAATTGAGTCTATGGGAGACGGCCTTTCCGTAATTCTGAACTTTATGGATAACGGGTCCCATATCTGTGTGTGTATATGTGTATGTATATATATATATATATATAGAGAGAGAGAGAGAAAGAGAGAGAGAGACCCATAGGTTTGTAACTGCACCTATGGAGTTAAATCCCTTTGAGTGCAGGGACATCAGTGAGGAGGGACTGTGAGGGTAGAGGCTACTTTCCTGGCAACTTCCAGGTAGGAATGGCTGTAGTGATGTCTGCAAATGCCTAAGGGAGTCTTTCTGCCCCTGAATTACCTGTTACCGGAGATGACTGCATCTCATGTACCATTTCCTCTTGTCATCTCCTGCGTGAGTAAAACCTGCGGTTCATTGCCTTGTGCATACAGTATGTTCAATAAATAAATGTTTTCTGTTTCACTAAGAACCTCCTGGCGCCCAAGTTTCTATGTGTGAGTTTGTACAGTGCCTGTGGGTTGTAGTTCAACCACCTCTTAAAGGGATAGCTTCCACATTGCGAAGGCCCTGCCCTGATCATGCTCATGCTGTAGCTGGAGCAATTCCAAATTATGGATCCGCACACACTTATTTTTCTGCAGTGGGGGAAAACCCCTTTTCCTTTATTCAGCCACCAATCTCAGAGATTTAATTCTCATTTAATCTGTACATTTAAATGATACAAAGAGATAACTGGTATGATTTCTTGTTCATATGATTCTATGGACAGAAGGGTGTGTGAGTGGATGGATGAAGTATGGGTTTATATGATACATACATGTTTGATTGGTGTCTCTCTGGTAATGTTGTTGGATGGTATAATCATCAGTCAGTAGATTATGAGTTTTGAAGGTACATTTCTGGCAATAAATGTCACAGTAAAAATTGCCATAATTAACGCCATTATTAACGCATAAAACAAGACTATTTTCTAGAATAAATATATGCAAATGTAAATTGTCGCCAGAAAATTCGCAACTCGCTAAAATTACCGCTAACGTAAGATGGTTCGCTAACGTAGTTACCGCAAGTGATCGCAATGACTTCTGAGAGCATCGCTGTTTAGTAAACTTAGTCGCTGCGAATATTCTGGCAGAAAAATATTCTCAGCGATAACATGCGGAAACTTAAGTTCAAATTTACCGCACTTTAGTAAACGGACCCCCAGGTCTGAGTCCAAGGGGTCCGTTTACTAAAGTGCGGCAAAAATTTTCGCACAAAATATAGACAAACTTAACGCAGAATATGTTTTCGCGAGTTTATTAACATGGGGTAAGTATAAATCTGCGATTATTCTTGCGCAAGAATATTTTTTCGCCAGTTATCGCATTCGCTAAAAATAACGTTACGTACACATTAACGCCTGGTTTACTAAACAGCGAAATGTGTAAAAGACAAAATTAACGCCAGAATATTTGCAACATTTTATCGCCATCTATATAGTGGCGTTAACTTATTTTTTTGGCCTGAAAATTCTCAGTGGGAGTTTAATTCTCATTAAACTGTGCTTTTAAATGATACAAAGAGATAACTGATATGATTTCTTGTTCATACGATTCTATTGGCAGAAGTGTTTGTGACTGGATGGATGAAGTATGGGTTTATATGATGTTGATGTTTATGGGTTTATATGATACATACATGTTTGACTGGTGTCACTCTGTAATGTTGTTGGATGGTTTAATCATCCGTCAGTAAAGTTTATGAGTTTTGAAGATGTATTTCTGGCCATAAATGTCACAGTAAAAATTGCCATAATTAACGCCATTATTAACGCCATAAAACAAGACTATTTTCTAGAATAAATATTTGCAAACATAATTTGTCGCCAGAAAATTTGCATCTCACTAAAATTACCGTTAACGTAAGCTGGTTCGCTAACGTAGTTACCGCAAGTGATCGCAATGACTTCTGAGAGCATCGCTGTTTAGTAAACTTAGTCGCTGCGAATATTCTGGCGTAAAAATATTCTCAGCGATAACATGCGGAAATGTAAATTCAAATTTTTCGCACTTTAGTAAACGGACCCCCAAGTTAGGTGTGTAAAAGGGAGGTCCTAGGTATCAGGGACCACCCCTGTTTCAAACAGCGTTACACTATATTTTGTATTTATAGCCTAAAAATGCTCAGATAAGGAAATCAGTTACCATATCATATCTGTAACATTGTTATGGGAAATGCAGTATGCTTCATATTTCCCAATTATTTGCCCAAATTGCTTTACAAAAGCAACACAGTTATAGGAATTTATATTTAATGCTACCTTGTCTCTACAAGATTCATTTTGTTCTGCAGAAGAATACTGTAGCTGCTGGTTTCTACAAATAAACAAAGGATACATAAAGCCCTTTACATTGGGGCAGCATTGCCTCACATGCTTCAACCAGTTCAATCACATCATGGAGACAATTCCAAAATTTCACAGCAATAACTATAAGAGAAATCTCCTTTTTTTAATCCCAAGGGATGCCTTTTATTTGATGTGAAAAAATGAGTTTGAGCTTATGGCAAATTGTTGAAGAATAATTAATGACCTTAAAATGGCCAATGGAAATATTCCTTGGTTGACACATTACTATGTATAATCCCAGTTGTCTTAAATTTTCAGATTTGCTTAGGAAGTATCCAATGTGTCTGCATTTGCTATTGTTCTATAGTCGCTTTGTGCTTCCTTATAGCAGCTTAAGATGAAATATCCTCTTCTTTATTACAAAACAACGTCCTTGGTTGGGTTCTCTGAAAAGACATTCCAATCAAGGTTCCCCCATAGCTATACATTTACATTCAATTTATATATAACCTTTTAGATGCCATATTTTCCAATTATCTCATATTATGAATTCTGTTTTGCCCTGTGCCCTGTGATTTTGTGTCATGTAAGAATGCTCACATTTAAAGGAGAATTCAACCCATAACATAAAAAAACCCCTGTCCCCCTACCCTACGTAGACCCCCCCCAGCCTACTTGGTACCTGGGAAAAATGCCCCTAACTTTTTGGGGGTCAGGTAATGATCGGCAAGGAACTGATAGCAAGAGTAGCAATTTCAGGTTTCACTGTGTCTGTATCAGTATATACTGTAGGTGACACCCTTCTGAAAGCTGGAAAGAGGCAGAGAATGGCGAATAATAAGGTGAACTACCTACCCTACATTTCCTCAGTTGTCTTATATCTCTTATATTTTTTAATTCAAGAAATAATAAAAAGTAAGTTGAACTAACCCTGTGCATGAGGTTTAATACTTCAAAAGGGATAGTAGAAGGTTTCATCTTCAATCGATAAGCAATTTCACAACAAGCAATGGTCCAAGCCGTGCCGGCCACTGTGCTCCTCCCTCAACTAGGGATGCACCGAATCCAGGATTCGGTTCGGGATTCGGCCAGGACAGGATTCGGCCTTTATCAGCAGGATTCGGATTTGGCCGAATCCTTCTGCCTGGCTGAACCGAATCCGAATCATACTCATAATTTGCATATGCAAATTAGGGCCAGGGAGCTAAATCACGTGACTTTTTGGCACAAAACAAGGAAGTAAAAAATCTTTTCCCCTTCCCACCCATAATTTGCATATGCAAATTAGGGTTCGGATTCGGTTCGGTATTCGGCCAAATCTTTCGGGAAGGATTCGGGGGTTTGGCCGAATCCAAAATAGTGGATTCGGTGCATCCCTACCCTCAACTGACTGCACACATATGCGCACAATGGGAGGGAGCATAGGAGGGGAGAATGTTGGAAGGTGCAAGCACAGAAGGGGAGAGAGAGCAGGAGGGTAGAGAGCACCAGAGGGGAGAGAGTGTCGGAAGGGAGGGGAGAGAGAGCAGGAGGGTGGGGGAGAGAGTGCCAGATGGGAGAGAGGCAGGGGAGTGTAGCGAACATGGATTAGGGGTAGGCAGAGGACAGGTACCTGCCTAGCTCCTCCCTTTCGTTGCGCCCTAGGTAAGTGCCTCTTCTGCCTGCCCCTGGCTCTATCCCTGCTCACAACTAGGGATGCACTGAATCCAGGATTCGGTTCGGTATTCGGCCATTTTTGGCAGGATTCGGATTCGGCCGAATCCTTGTGCCTGGCCCAACCTTTTCGTCACAAAACAAGGAAGTAAAAAAAATGTTTGCTGCGCTTTTACCCTCCTCCTCACTAATTTGCATATAATTCGGTTTGGTATTCGGCTGAATTGTTCACAATGGATTTGGGGGTTCGGCAGAATCCAAAATAGTGGACTCAGTGCATCCATGCTCACAACCATGGGCATCTGCAAATAGAGGCAAGGGGTAGCGGAATTATGCATACCTGCCGTGTTTTTCAGCTGAAAGCCCAGTTTCCTGGATTGCTGTTTATATGTCCCACAAGATCTCCTCAACCGGGTTTTTTATATCTTCCGGGTTGCTTTTCTAGTGGAGGGCCGGGGGCGGTGCGATCCTTCCATAGGCTGATTATGAATCAAAACAGGACTTCAACCTATGGAAGGGTTGCTCCACCCCCAGCCCTGCGTCTAGGGTTGCCACCTTTCCCTGTGGCTCAAGCCGGACAGGGGGGCGGGCCCGTGACATCAGTGGGCGGGCCCCGTGGTGTCGGTGGGTGGGCCCGTGTCACGGGGCGGAGCTATGACGCCGCGATCGCTGATTGGCCTTATTCCTTATTTGGAAAACCGGGCAGGAAGCATTGACCCGGGCAGCCCTTCAAAATACCGGGCTGTCCGGGTCAAAATCGGACAGGTGGCAACCCTACCTGCGTCAGTGAAGCAACCCGGAAGATCAGTCAGTAGAGTGAGCGAGTTGGCTCTGAAAGGTGCGCACGCAGGGCTTTGAGGGGGGGCCGCCTGTGGGGGAAATATTCCACTTTCTTCATGCTGACATGTTCCTATGATTTTTAGAAGAATGTGTCAGAAGCGCTGACACTTCCTTATTCCCTAGTTGCTGGGTGAAAGGGAATGTATCCATTTTGGGTTATTAGCATAATGTGCATTACTGGCCCATGGCTGATGACCACTTCCTGTATAGTGTTGTGCAGAGGGTGGATCTTCCTTATTTGACTTCTACTTCAAGAGGGAGTGGGTGTTGCTGGCTGCTTGGCATTTTGGGCCCCAGTAAGGAAAGACTCCAAGGGTATGGAGACTCTTGGTGAAGTCAGGATACAGGGACCCTGTGAATGAGGTGAGTCAGGGTAGATTCTGTAAGAGCACTTTCTAGGGAAATGAGACAGTTTTATAGCAAGAGCAGCAGGTGCTCAGACTAGGAGGGATAGCAAGGGGGTAGCTCTCCTCTCAGGCCTGTAGTGTAGGGATCACACACTAATGTAGGTTATCCAGGTCACTATTCAGAGATCCTGAAGGTGCATCTATCAGTCTTGTACGTTATCTTCACAGGGAGGACACAATACCCCAAGGATTATGAATATGATTCACAATCATGATTGCACTTTAAGCTTCACTTTCAACTACATCTCAAAACAAGAGAAACAAAAAGTCCCGGCTACACTATTGAGTTTGCTCTCCTTAATAAAGTAGTTGCAGGTTCAATCTCAGCTAATACAAAGTCACAGACTTATTCCTGCTCACCATAAATCACAGTTGGTCTGGGTGCTAAATGCCCCAGACCCTGCGCAGGATTCCACAGTCTTCAAACCTGCATATAAATCAAGTAAACAAAGCTGAATTCTTACCCAGCAATTGCTGTGACCCGGGTGCAGCCAGCCCCGAGTCCGTCTCTAGGGGGAACGCCAGTAGTAATGTAGTAGATAAGAGGCAGCGCACTCCTGGGCTTCAAAGAATCAATCGCTTGTCTCCAAGTTTGTTAAAAGATATATGTTACACTTTATTTCAACATAGTATTAATCAAAACAGCATAGCGTCTGAGGTCTGACGCGTTTCGTGATACAACACTTCCTCAGAGACCTCTTACTCATGCAGCAGTGAGTTGTAGTTTCAACTACATCTCCCCATTCACCTATCGGCCCAGCCTGTGAAGATAAGGTCAAATATACCAGATGCTCTGCCTGTTTCCTAGCCAGACAAGACTAGTCTAGATGGGGTTACAGAACACACAGCCATCTTGGATTTTTTTTTTTAAAGGAGCCAAGCAGAGGGAGGTAGAGAGAGATTGAGAGGGACAAGCAGTGTGGGAACATCAGGAAAAAATAATTTTGGTGTTGGTATTCTGTTTGTGCAAGTGTAGGTGGGTTAATGCTTTCAATCTATCCATTTCTGCACTGATCTTCCTGGCATGCCTGAAGTTAAGGAAACGCTCACTGACCATTTCTACAGCGATTATACTGGCACAGCTGAGGTTAAAATGCCGATTTCCCATTTCCTGTTGTAATTATACTGGCACATCCGGGTTAATATTCTGATTATTCATTTCCTGTTGTAATTATACTGGCACATCTGGGTTAATATTCTGATTCTTCATTTCCTGTTGTAATTATACTGGCACATCCGGGTTAATATTCTGATTCTTCATTTCCTGTTGTAATTATACTGGCACATCTGGGTTAATATTCTGATTCTTCATTTCCTGTTGTAATTATACTGGCACATCTGGGTTAATATTCTGATTCTTCATTTCCTGTTGTAATTATACTGGCACATCTGGGTTAATATTCTGATTCTTCATTTCCTGTTGTAATTATACTGGCACATCTGGGTTAATATTCTGATTCTTCATTTCCTGTTGTAATTATACTGGCACATCTGGGTTAATATTCTGATTCTTCATTTCCTGTTGTAATTATACTGGCACATCTGGGTTAATATTCTGATTCTTCATTTTCTGTTGTAATTATACTGGCACATCTGGGTTAATATTCTGATTCTTCATTTCCTGTTGTAATTATACTGGCACATCTGGGTTAATATTATGATTATTCATTTCCTGTTGTAATTATACTGGCACATCTGGGTTAATATTATGATTATTAATTTCCTGTTGTAATTATACTGGCACATCTGGGTTAATCAGATTATTAATTTTCTGTTGTAATTATACTGGCACATCTGGGTTAATATTCTGATTCTTCATTTTCTGTTGTAATTATACTGGCACATCTGGGGCTAATATGTGTATTTCCAATTTTCTGTAGTAAATTATACTTGCACATCTGGGGTTAATATGACAATTTGCCATTTTCATTATTAAACTGGCACATCTCGGGTTAATATTCTGATTTTCTGTAATATCTGATATCTGTGATACAGTATCTGATATCTGTTTTCTGTGGTGGTTATACTGGCATATCTAGGGTTAATATGGTGAAATTCCATTTTCTGTAGTAATTATACTGGTACATCTGAGGTTAAAATTCTGATATCTGTTTTCTATGATAATTATACTGGCATATCTAGGGTTAATCTGGTGCTTCATTTTCTGTAGAAATTCTATAGGAACATCTAACAAATAATTGAAATGTATTTTTTTTTTCTCTGTAAAAATAACAGTACAGGTATGGGACCTATTATCCAGAATGCTCTGGACCTGGGGCTTTCCATATAATGGGTCTTTCTGTAATTTGGATCCGCACACCTTGAAACTACTAGATCATGTAAACAATATATAAACCCAATAGGCAATAGGTTTTGCTTCCAATAAGGATTAATTATATCTTACTTTGGATCAAGCACAAGCTACTGTTTTATTATTAGAAAGAAAAAGGTAATCATTTTAAAAAATTTGATTATAATGAAGTCCATGGGAAAAAACTTTCCGTAAACTGGAGCTTTCTGGATAACGGATCCCATACCTGTACCTTGTACTTTATGGTAACTAGGCTGAATGAATCCATATTGGTAGTAAAACAGTTTTGTTTGATGTTTGAATGTGTTTTAGCAGAGTTAAAGTAAGGAGATCTAAATTACAGAAAGATCAACTCCAACACTGACAAAACTTTGTGCTGAATTTGGGCTAGCATTGCACTATATCATCTTTCCCCCGTGATATTCCCTCTTGGCGACATGCAGCATGCTCTGTTTAGCAGTGATTTTCTCATTTGCAGCGGCAGCCAAACTGATTGCTATTTTATAACGGTGGGTGCAAGATTTATTTTCTAAATTAATTCTCTGTCTCCTGCGACTTGCAGATATCAAAGGCCACTTTCTTCTGTGTTGGTTTTAATTTTTAAACGTTAAACTTTCACAGCACATTGGGGCATTGTGTGAGATCCTCAAAGGAATACATCACTATAACTTTGTTCTATTGATATTGCGGGCACAGCATCACATTTTAATCTTAGTGAGTCCCGTGTAGATCAGTTCTGCCACAGAGGAATTGATTTTGGTCTTAATTTGCCATTTATAACCTATTGCAATGTGTGCCATTTGCCCTATATTGTTTGTGCTTATTGGAACTTCCATTACCTATTGCTCATTCACTATATTAAAGGGAAACTGTTATGGGAAAACATGTTTTTTTCAAAATACATCAGTTAATAGTGCTGCTCCAGTAGACTTCTGCACTAAAATACTTTTTGCAAAAGAGCAAACAGATTTTTTAATATTCCGTTTTTAAATCTGACATAGGGCTAAGCTTTTTGTCAATTTCCCAGCTGCCCCGGTCATGTGACTTGTGCCAGCACTTTAGGAGGGAACTGCTTTCTGGCAGGCTGTTGTTTTTTCTTATCAATGTAACTGAACAGTACGCAGTGGGACATGGGTAGTAAATAGTAAAATAGTAAATAGTAAAACTATTGAGTGCTGTTCTTAGATCTACCAGGCAGCTGTTACCTTGTGTTAGGGAGCTGTTATCTGGTTACCTTCCCATTGTTCTGTTGTTAGGCTGCTGGGTGGGGGAGAGGGAGGGTGTGATATCACTCCAACTTGCAGTACAGCAGTAAAGACTGATTGAAGTTTATCAGAGCACAAGTCACATGACTTGGGGCAGCTGGTAAATTGACAATATGTCTAGCCCCATGTCAGATTTCAAAATGAAATATAAAAAAATCTGTTTGCTCTTTTGAGAAATGGATTTAAATGCAGAATTCTTCTGGAACAGCTCAATTAACTGATGCATTTTGTAAAAAAAAAATTTCCGAGACAGTATCCCTTTAAGAAATTTTTTTGCCTTTGATGTGTTGGCAGTTCTATTTGGCCAATCAATTTTTACTAGTGATTAAAATCCTGGTGATTAAGATTTGGATCAGTTGCACTGCTTTCAAATCTATAGCAGAATCTAAGACATTTTCTCTTCTTTAGGCACACAGAACTATTTCCGCTTCGTTCAAAATTTCTCTTTCCACCCAATATTATTATCCTAATATAATTAGGGATGCACCGAATCCGGGATTCAGTTCGGTATTCAACAGGATTCGGCCATTTTCAGCAGGATTCGGACGAATCCTTGTGCCTGGCCGAACCGAATCCTTAAAATCATGTGACTTTTCGTCACAAAACAAGTAAGTAAAACATTTTTTGCTGTGCACACACCTCCCCCTCACTAATTTGCAATTAGGGTTCGTATTCGGTTCGGTATTCGGCTGAATCTTTCACAGCGGATTCGGGGGTTCGATCGAATCCTAAATAGTGGATTTGGTGCATCCCTAAATATAATACACAAAAGCCATGCATATCTTGTAGATGATATCCTTATAAACGGTGCTTAGTGATGTCATCAGTTATAAATGGTGAGTAGTGATGTCATTTTTGTCACATGACTCACTAAAACTTGTTATAAGAAATAAAGTACTCCTTGCTGAACATGAGGATATTGGAATTTACCTTGGAGTTCCATGACTTTGGCCTCATTCTTTTATACGGTCATGAAACTCCTCGGTGACTTATAATATCCCTATATTTTACAATAGGGGATATTTTATTCACTATATTATCATAAAGTGCTCAATTCCTATACTGGATACACACAGAGGGGTAATGGGCAGCCGTGGTGGAACATGCACCAATGTCACCTGTGATCCCTCTGTATGCATCTGTCAATAGTAGTTGGAGCAGTAACAGGTGTTGTGGACAGGGGCCATAGACCTTAAAGGGATAGTTCACCTTTAAATTAACTTTTAGTATGTTATACAATGGCCAGTTCCAAGCAACTTTTAAATTGGTCTTCAATATTTATGTTTTGTGGTTTTTTAATTATTTGCCTTTGTCTTTGGATTCTTCTCAGCTTTCAAATGGGGGTCACTGACCCCATCTAAAAACAAATGCTCTGTAAAGCTATGCATGTATTATTATTGCTACTTTTTATTACTGATTTTTCTATTCAGGTCCTCTCCTGTTCATATCCCAGACCCTTATTCAAATAAGTATATGGTTGCTTGGGTAATTTGACCCCTAGCAACCAGAATACTGAAATTGCAAGCTGCTGAATAAAAGCTAAATAACTAAAAAAATCACAAATTATATAAAATAAAAACCAATTGCAAATTGTCTCAGCATATCACTATCTATTCTACATCATACTAAAAGTTTATTTGAAGGTGAACAACCCGTTTAATATGATGAACTGTAATAAGAAGGCTAGATTACAAAGTACCAGTGTTGTTTGTGGAGTATCGTATAGCTTTATCCTCGGTCCCTTGTTTGTTAACCTGGACTTGGAGGTGGGCATTGAAAGTACTGTTTCTATTTGTGTAGAAATAAGTTCCCTGCAGTTTACAGAGCGAGCACTGAGCATGAAACTGGAAAATGAGGTTCAATGTTGATAAATGAAAGGTTATGCGCTTTGGTAGAAATAAAATAAATGTTAGTAAATGCAGTGTGTTGGGGGTTTCTTTAGTTGACAATAATCTTGGGCTTTTTGTAGATAACAAGTTGTCAGATTCTAGGCAATGTAATTCTGTGGCTACAAAAAGAAATAAAGGGCAAACAGAGTGCATTAACCTGAGGAATGAAAACATAATGTTGCCTCTTTATAGATTCCTGGTAACTCGTATGGCCTCGCTTTGAGTACGAAGTGCAATTTTAGAGTCTTTAAAAAGGATATTAATGAGTGCAGAGACGTGCAACTAAACTGCTACAAGAGATGGCAGAATTCAACTATGAGGGTATTTCACAGCCAGATCTAGGGGTAGGCACAAGAGGCATGCGCTTAGGCTGATGCTGGGCACAAATGGCTTTTGCCTGCCTTCCTCTAGTTCCATTTGTAAGTGCTGGGTATTCTGTGTGACTTGCTCAGATGGTGTGGAGATGGGTGGGTAGAACAGGTGCCTGCAGCCATAGGCCCTGCACTGACAATTAGTCACTTCCTCAAACGTAATAAATACTGTATCTCACTGAGTATCACAGATAGTCAGGATACAAATGCCCCCCAAACCCCTGTATCTCACCATGTCATATACACTACAACATCGGAACTGGAACAGAGTGGAGTTCTGGCATTACAATAGAAAAAAAAAATTGTTGAGTTCCCTTAAAGGGGTTGTTCACCTTTGAGTTAACTTTTAGTATAATGTAGAGAGTGATATTCTGAGAGAATTTGCAATTGGTTTTCATTTTTTATTGTTTGTGGTTTTATAGTTATTTAGCTTTTTATTCAGCAGCTCTCTAGTTTGCCGTGTCAGCAGTTTGGTTTCTATGCAACAATTTACCCTAGCAACCCTGCATTGATTTGAATAAGAGACTGGAATATGAATAGGAGAGGGACTGAATAGAATGATAAGTAATAAAAAGTAGCAATAACAATACATTTGTAGCCTTAAGGGGCATTTGTTTTTAGATGGGGTCAGTGACCCCCATTTGAAAGCTGCAGAGAAACAGAAGAAAATTGCAAATCATTAAAAAACTATGAAAAATAAATAATGAAGACCAATTGAAAACTTTCTTAGAATTGGCCCTTCTACAATATACTAAAAGTTCATTTGAAGGCGAACCACCCCTTTAAAAAAAGAATGTCTGGCATACATACCTTAAATAAAGATAAAACCATGATGATTTGCCTTGGATCACATTGAAGTGATGGTTTCTGAGATTGAATTGCCTCGCTTTCCATGGTTGGCGAGTTCTATGAAAAACAGAGGGGCTTCTTATCACCAAATCCATCACTTTAACATGGAGCAAGAGGGGGTTGAATAACTTTGCCAGTGTAAGGAAAGTAGGGAAACTGGTTACCTCCCAAATGAATGAGCTTATGCAAAAAAGCGGGAAATCTTTCCCTTTAATCTCAATTAAAAAAAAAAAAAAACAGCTACTACTTAAACTCTTAGGGGCAGAATCACTAACAGGCAAATTATCACCAGCTTCAGCTTCGCACACCTCGCACCACTTTGCCAGGCACAAATAACTATGGTTTTGCCAATTCACAAATATGCGAAGTTTCTTCCTGGGGGCCAAACACTGGTGACTTTTCACTAGAGTTACTTCGGCAGTGCGAGCATTTCATAGTGAAGATGTGCTAGTGATCTTGCCCTTAGGTCAATTTGCGTAGGGCGGGTAATTTAAAGTTGTATGGAGGTCTTTATTATAAATCTTGGTGCAATTGCTTAAAGTTACCACTTTTTATTACAAATGTCCAGGGAACCTTAACAAAGACAAGGGAATTAATATTATGCCCTACATATGAGCCCACTGTAAAATGAATGATCCATTTGTTATAAAAAGTCTGGAGAAAAGTGTTTACCCAAATAAAGTTAGTTCGGTCTTTTGCAGGCAATCCCACTTCAAAAAAGGAAAAGTCGCCAACATTTTTGGAACTTTGATGCATTTTCGGCAGACAGGATATGATGTAAGTGACAGAAGATTGAGGAAGATCTAACTTCTCTTGGTCTGAGGTGGTGAAGTCAAATCTGGCAAAAGAGGTAACATTTTACACTTTAAATGTAACAACATTTTGCTACAGCGAAAATATCGCCTGGTGATAGAGTGCAAAGGAACGCTAGTGACTCTTTCGCTAGCGAATTGACGCCTGCACCTGTTATTGAATTGGCGATGTCCTTGCAGGTGGTAACGCTGGCGAATTGTCACTAGAATTAGCCGCTTCGTCCTTTAGTGAATCTGCCCCTTAGAATGTAAAGTTTCAAAAACTGAACTTTTATTTGAAAGCTTAGGGAGAAACATTATGAAACATGGCGCTTTTTTGAATACTACATACTGTTTTTATGTATTATTGATATTTTATTATTCATTATTACATTAATGTATACATAATACTCTTCTAATACATCTGTAACATATGAACGGCATGAACAAAACATTGCAGTGCTAAAGGGAAGCTTTTATTTTAATTCATCATTGTTGTTTGGACTTGAGCCAAAGTCAATCCTTACAATGCATTGCATGGAGCAGTATGTTAAAGGGCAAGGAAAGTGTAAAATAGAATAAGGCTAGAAATGGTGTATTTTATATACTAAACATAACCATGAACTTACTGCACCACAAGCCTAATCAAACAAATGATTTATGCTTTCAAAGTTGGCCACAGGGGGCTGTCATCTTGTAACTTTGTTATACATCTTTGTCTGACACTGGCACTGCACATGCTCAGTATGGTCTGCTTGAGTTTTGCATGGCTGGTAAGTAAGGCCAGGGCTCCCCCTGCTGTTCATAAGTGATTGTTTCCCTGCCAGAAGCTCTAAATGAAGGGAGAATTTCACTGCATACAGTCAGGTTTCTTATAAAAACGGTACACATTTAAAAATTAAAGTATATTGGAGATAGATTTCTTTTTCATTAAAGAAAGTAAAAATTGGATTTTATTTATTTGCCTTTCCTTGCCCTTTAAGGTTTAGTCGAGTAGTGCAGATTTAAGACTCTGTTTCCGTGTGCTAAAATGTCCTGTCTGGAATGTAGTGTAATCATTTTTTTTATGTAATATCATAATATACTCAACCCTCTTACTATATTAGGGTTCCGGTTCTTGAGCAAGCAGGCAAATAATCCACACCAATAAGCGTATGTTAAAGGAATTATATTGTATAATAAATCAATGGATTGTTACACATAAGCAATTACATTCAAACAAACACAGTATTTACAGTTACACATACATTTCTACATATTTGTTACCAAAAAAGCATGGGAATAGGTCAGCTGAACATGGCTTCCCTCTCTGCTCTGTAGTCCTCACATGCTGTCTTGCCCCAGACTCCAGGCCCGGACTGGCAATCTGTGGGTTAGGGCAAATGCCAGAGGGGCTGCTATAAGGTGCCATAGAAAGTCAGTATTTAGTGGGCTGGTGGGGACTGTTTGGGCCTCTATGTGGGCTGATTGGGCCTCTGTGTACCTGAAATGCCAGGGCCTATTTTGATTCTCAGTCCAGTCCTGCCAGACTCCTCTGGCTTCTCCCACTGCCGCCTTCTTCCTCCCAGCGGCCCAGCTCAGGCCCTCCGTCTCCTCTCTCCTGTCCATTGTTCTTTTATCCTGGAGTTTCACCTGTCCGCACAGAAACACTCCCAACTGTCAAGATGCCGAGATCCTGTAGACCAAGTTTTCTCGCATATAGTAAATTGCTTTATGGTCGCCTACAGCAGATATCCGACTTCGTAGTCACAGGAAACCCTTTGTTATAACCTTGAGGGGGCGATATCGGGCTGATTAGATCGTGGGCCCTAGGGCCCAAAGATCGGATCATAATGGAGGCCATATTGGCGGTCAGATCGCGGGACCGCATCAATGAACAGATGCTGCTACGATCCGAACGGATTTTTAGTCCCGCCCAATCAACATCTGGTCGACTTTCGGACTTGATCTCAACTAAATAATCCTTAAGGAGGTTGTTCACCTTTGCGTTAACTTTTAGTATAATGTAGAGAGTGATATTCTGAGACAATTTGCAATTGGTTTTCATTTTTTATTGTTTGTGGTTTTTGAGTTATTTAGCTTTTTATTCAGCAGCTCTCTAATTTGCCGTGTCAGCAATTTGGTTTCTAGGGTACAAAATACCCTAGCAACCCTGCATTGATTTGAATAAGAGACTGGAATATGAATAGGAGAAGGACTGAATAGAATGATAAGTAATAAAAAGTGGCAATAACAATACATGTGTAGCCTTACAGAGCATTTGTTTTAGATGGTGTCAGTGACCCCCATTTGAAAGCTGAAAAGAAACAGAAGAAAATTGCAAATCATTAAAAAACTATGAAAAATAAATAATGAAGACCAATTGAAAAGTTTCTTAGAATTGGCCCTTCTACAATATACTAAAAGTTAACTTGTAGGTGAACTACCCCTTTAATGGAAGCAATATCAGGTTATTGGGTTTATTTAAAGGGGTGGTTCACCTTTAATTGAACTTTTAGTATGTTCTAAAATGGCCAATTCTAAGCAACTTTTCAATTGGTCTTCATTATTTATTTTCTATAGTTTTTTAATGATTTGCCTTTTTCTTCTTTCCAGCTTTCAAACAGGGGTCACTGACTCCCAGCTAAAAAAAACGGTAGCTCTGTACAGCTACACATGTATTGTTATGGCTAATATTTATTCTCTTTCTCTTTAGGCCCTCTCCTAGTCATAGTCCAGCCTCTTATTCAAATCATTGCATGGTTGCTAGGGTAATTTGGACCCATACCTGTATGTAAGAGAAGGGAACTGTGGTGTGGAGTATGAAACCTTGCAAATAGCAAAACAATGTCCGCTTAAAGACACAACTTGTGCTTTGCATGATATACTGAGCATTTTCTCAATTTACAAGTGGATTAAAACAAGGCAGTATAAATGATATACATTTGTCAGAAAATGATTGCTATACTATTACAATCCTCTCCCTAAGATAGTCTCTTTCATTTAATTGTGATCACATAGTGGGAACTCAAGTCTATAATAAGTACATTTAGTTCATCAGTAAAGTAAAAAAAATCCCTTCCCCTTCCTTTATTGCCATGCACAGTATATAACGCCTGTCTCCTTGCACTTGGTTGACTGAAAGCTGTGCTATATTTTAACACAAGTAATTACACCCTTTCATATTTGGTATTTTAAATCTACCTTGATTGCTACTCCGTTCTCTGGAAACCTCTATTATTATTTCATTATTACAGTGGGGGTTTATACATGTGCAGTACGTTTAATCTACTTGCATTAATCACATCTGTTTTTGTGATTCATTTAGTGTTGATATATTAAAAGAAGAACCTTTAGTTTGGCAACGTGAAATATAATGGGAGGGTTGTAGGGTGAATAAATGATACACCACTGAGTCCCCACTCAGATGTACCAATCCTGCTACTGATAAACGTACACAGAGTAGCTGCTAATGGCATATTTTATAATTGGACTAAAGTTGTAAATTGTGTGCCATATTGGGTAATTTTGTTAATACAGGTAAGGGACCTGTTATGCAGAATATTTGGGTTCTGAGGTTTTCCAGATAGTGGATCTTTCCATAATTTGGATTTTCATACCTTAAATGAGGAGTGGTTAAAACTATATGAGAAAGGTCTAATGAATACACTAGTAAATAGTGATGGGCGAATCTCCCGAGATTCGCTTCGCCGAATTTTTCGCGAATTTCTAGAGAAATTCGCAAAACGGCGAAAAATTTGCGAAACGAGTCGCGGGATGATTTTGTCGCACGTCGCGTCGTTTTCGGCGCGCGTCGCGTCAAAAACGACGCGCGACTCGTTTTCAGCAAAATTTCGCTGGTGATTCGCGAATTTATTCGCCAGCGGCGAATCGCGAGAATTCGCCACGAATTCGACCTAGGCGAATAAGTTCGCCCATCACTATTAGTAAACCCTCTAAGTAATGCTGCTACAACACTCTGTACCAGACTTCCTGTTTTCAGCATAAACCCACAGGGCAGAGCATGAACATGCTTAGTTTGCTTCTCTGCCCCTACCTCCTCCCCTGCCTGCTGTAATCTGAGCTCAGAGCTATGAAGGAGCAGGGAGAGACTCAGACAGGAAGTGATGTCACAGCAAGCTAATATGGCTGCTGCTATGCTAAATAAAATAAACAGACAATTCACTAAAGCACGAGAATGTGCTAGTGACAGCTTCGCCAGCGCTATGCAAATCATTCTTAAAGTGCTACTGAGACATACCTATAAAAATAGGAGCGTGGCGATGTTCGTGAAAAGAAGCTGAATGCAAAATATACATAAGCAGCTGAAAGCTTCCCAAAGCCATCCCCAGCCCAGTGAACCTTAGTCGTGGCGACACTCTGACACCATTAAATCCTCATGCTGAGTTGTTTGAGTTATGCTGGGCTGGGGGCGGAGCAACTTCTTCAAAGGCTAATTACAAATGGAAACAGACTTCAGCCTATGAAGGGATTGCACCACCCCCAGTCCAGTGAAACTGAAACAACTCAGCAAGATGATTTAATGGTGTCAGAGGTTCGCTGTTGCTAAGGTTTGCTGGTCTGGGGACAGCTTTGGGAGACTTTCAGCTTATATTTCGCATGCATACGCGTTTCTATTTTAATAGGAACATGTCAGTATCACTTTAAGAATTGCCTTGCTATGCTGTGACTAATCTATTGGCAATAAACTGCCTTGGTAGCTGTCCTTCTCCTTTAAGGCTACTAGAAAAAAATGTGAACATAATAATCTGGTTTTGCTTCCAATAAGGATTAATTATATCTTAGTTGGGATAAAGTAAAAGGTACGGTTTTATTATCACAGAGAGTCTTTGGGAGATGGCCTTCCTGTGATTCAGAGCTTTCTGGATAATAGGTTTCTGAATGACAGATCCCATACCTGTAGCAATGGATCTGTGTTTGTTGATGGCACAAAGCCTTGCAGAACAATGTAGTTAATCCAGGCTGTGTCATCCTTGCAGGAGAAGAGCTGGAATGGGAGAGGGATGCACAGAGAATCCCTCCACTTTATTTTATGTGAAATAGCATCCTCTCGGGGGGGGGGGGGAGTAGTAAGAGTTTTGAACTCTGAAATTGTCTTGCTTTAATACATGCTTTGTTTTGCTGCTACTTACAAATTAAAGGAGCATATAGAAGATGAAAGAAGAGAGGAGGTTGCTGGAGAGAATTAGATGAAGAAGGTAGTGGGTTATTGAGAACAGGAGAGAAGGGAAACAAAAAGAAAATGAAAGTAGAAAACAACAGCAGAGGAATGCAGAGTGAATGATATAGATAAAATAATGTGGGGTAAATATAGAATATGATGGGATTGAGCTGTGTTATGACACACAATGTACAGTTCTATACTCTTCTATAATTTACACCTACTTTTTCCCTAGATAAAGCATTAGATTAGCTTGCTCCTGTTGCATTATGGTTGCTTGCAGAGCTTCACCCAGAAGATACATATCATGAATCCTGCCTCTAAACAGGAATACCGCTGTTTGCACCTTTGTAGCGGTCAATATAGCAGTATCACAGTAAAAAAAAGGTTGTGGAATTTCTTCTTGTTACAAAGCAAAGCCTTGATGAGCCCTTTGTTATTAAAATGTATTTTATTAAAGGAGAACTTTACCTTAAATTGGAAATCTCTGGAGTTATAGCAAGGTTCACAGGTTCTTGTAAGTACAAGATAAAGTGTAATGAAACCAAAATGTAACATTTGAAGGATGCCTCCATGTATTTTCCCATTACTGCATTGTAGCTGAATGCTGGGTGCAGTTGGTATACCATTATAAAGGATAGATGTTAAACCATAGATATTTTCCATGATAGATGTAGAATATTAATAATCCAAGCATTGTATTGTCATACTATCTTCTAGGGATGCACGGAATTGCATATGCAAATTAGGGCCAGGGAGGGAAATCACGTGACTTTTTGGCACAAAACAAGGAAGTAAACAATGTTTTCCCCTTCCCACCATGCATGTGCAAATTAGGGTTCGGATTCGGTTAGGAATTCAGCCAAATCTTTCAGGAAGGATTCAGGGGTTCGGCCGAATCCAAAATAGTGGATTTGGTGC
>CM044431.1:208801532-208812564 GCA_024363595.1 Xenopus borealis
GGGGGGGGGGGGGCTGTGTGCAGTCAGTGTAGGAGCGTGGTTGCCATATGGGTCGACTTGGCCCCCTGAGAGTGTGTCTGGGGCCAATGAGCAGCCATAATATTGTGATTTATTGGGCTATATTTTCATATCCTGAGTTGCCATGGGGCACAACATAGTGTATCACTAGGGGATGTTTTCACTAACCTTCGGATTTCCTATTTAGTATTTTCTTATTTTGTTATCTAAAATATTTTATTTCTCTAAAACTCTAAAAAAAAAAAATCCAGATATACTGTGTTAATGGGCCTAATATTAAGCCTCAAGCTTTTCTGCGAAAAAAACTCAAAATTTTCGAGATTTATTACAACCCCAATGCTGCCTAAAACTCTGAACAAGAAGTATTGTATCATTCTGAATTAATAGTGTCCTTATTAGCAGAATGGCACATGCTGACTTTAAATGCTGCAATAGAACTTGGGAAGTGTAGGCAGTTGTGCGCATGTCACATGATATGTAAGAATAGTCTGAAACACATAAACAAGGAAGTGGGTTACAGACACAAACTACCACTGCAGAACATTGGTCCTTGGGGACTGGCAAAAGATAAAATAGTTATGCAAATGTTAATGTTTCCTGAACCAGCTACAGTAGATAATAAATAGGATTGAAAAATAGGTCAGAGATCACAGCTTTAGAAAAATCCATTCAACTAAATCTCAAGTAAAAAGAAAATATCATCTCATAAGTTAATAGAAATGGGGTTTAGTTCTCCTTTAAGGACTCGTGACGCCACTTGTTGTAGGGTTTCTCTTCTTTTTTTTATCATATAATATCTTTAGTATTTTTACTATTGTGCATGGTATATGATTTTATGCATGATATTTTAATTTTAATATTTTAAATGATGATTTTATGCATGATATTGTGCATGGTATATGATTGTGCATGGTATATGCATGGTATATGATATGTGACTTCTTACATGAATCCTATTCTGAACAATATGTATTGAATGCACTTCAGTGAGCAGAGCATGTGTTGAAATACAGGGAATAAACACCTGTACGATGCCCCGTATCCTTGATTAATTTGCCCCCATACATCTTAGCAACGCACTACTGAGAATTATATGGGACAGAAAATTGTCATTAGTGCTGTAATTCACCGACTGCCAGCTGTTCCTGCAGACTGTGACATATAGGGTTGGGATTTTTTTTAAAGGAAATTTGGAAAACATTAATTCAGCATTAAACAAAGCGTTTCCCAGCACTTACATTAAAGCACAATAGTGACATCTTCTGTCTGACATTTATTCGCATGCGTATGAATGCTGAGGAGGGTTTTTGACAAATTCTCACTTTTTTCCTCAGCTGTGGCGTGCTTCTTCTAGCGTTCTGCTTATATGTATCATTTATTTACTCAAGCAGAGTGACAGCGGATACTGCAATACACGGCTGATTTATGCAGGCGCCTTAAACAAATAATGCACTGGAAAGCTTTTTAAATCCAGCAAAGTGTGCAGCTTTGGCGCTGGTCATGGCATGAGCATTAATGCAGAAGCTACTAGCAAGCTCCAGATTTAAAAGATGAAAAAAAACTCTGATACTCTCATGGTTTCAGCAAGTTCACACACACATATTTAATGCGTTTGCTGCTAGACATATATCTATTTCAAGTTAATATACATATGACATTGTGAAAAGAGCTTTATACTAACAGGTTGGGGGCAGGGCCAGAACTAGGGGTAGGCAGAAGAGTCACGTGCCTAGGGTGCAAAGGTAAAGGGGGAATTCAGTCTGGCCAATTGGCAGGACCACAGAAAACAGTGTAAAATGAGGGGATGTAAAATTAAGATTGCTCTGTATTTTGGGAAGCCTTGTTCCTAGTTAATAAAATGGGTTGGTTTCACCATTTGTGGGGGTTTTTGTGCTGTACCTGAGAGGCAGATGGAAGTGTTGAGGGCTTGCCTCATCTTTTGTATTAGGCCAGGGTACTAGGATTCATGAATGAGGATTACACTCCAGGCGTGTAAAACATGCAGGATGAGCGAGCAAGGGCAGGATGAGTGAACAAGGGCAGGATGAGTGAGCAAGGGCAGGATGAGCGAGCAAGCGCAGGATGAGTGAGCAAGGGCAGGATGAGCGAGCAAGGGCAGGATGAGCGAGCAAGGGCAGGATGAGGGAGCAAGGGCAGGATGAGGGAGCAAGGGCAGGATGAGGGAGCAAGGGCAGGATGAGGGAGCAAGGGCAGGATGAGCGAGCAAGGGCAGGATGAGCGAGCAAGGGCAGGATGAGCGAGCAAGGGCAGGATGAGCGAGCAAGGGCAGGATGAGCGAGCAAGGGCAGGATGAGCGAGCAAGGGCAGGATGAGCGAGCAAGGGCAGCTCAGTACCCCAACTTAGAAGAAGTAGGTTTAGTATTGCCCATGCACCAGAGTGGAAAAGGACCAATCCTCCCCTTGCTTTGACATTCACTGTGCATCTAGAAAGGTTTCAATTATAAGTAAAATTCTACTCTTTAGTTTTCTACCCCATTTTCACTGCTTTGGAGTATGTTATTTTCTGTTGTTGTCACCTTGGCTATTAAAATATTGCACATTAGCTTACTTAAAGGAGAAGTACCCCCCACCCCATGTAGACACCCCTCCCTCCTCCCCTCAGCCTATCTGCCCCCCCCCGGGGAGAGATTCAGGCAGCGGAGTTCCACACAGGCATCTTGCTGTTCTTCAGTAAGCTGAGATCAGAGTGTTGGCGCACGCGCAGTTGGAGCAATTCACTGGTTTGCAACAACTGTGAATACGCTGAAATATACGGATCTCCCAGTCAGCTTTACAAAGACCCCCAAGATAGCTGCATGCAACTCCGCTGCCTGAATCTGAGCAGAGAGTAATGTATAATTATGGAGCATTTCCCCGGGGGCAGTTATCTGAGGGGAAGAGGGAGGGGGTCTACATGGGGTGGGGGGTACAGGTTTTTTATATTGCAGGGTCGAATTCTCCTTTAAGAACCTTAAAGGATAATTTGGCATAACTGTTCTGATTTTGGATGTTCAATTAACAACCTGCTTATGTTTGAAGAGCTCCTGGAGCACAATAGTCTATGTTCTACCTGAGAGGTACAACAACCCCTTTCCTCCACCAATTAGTGAGGGTCCATCTGAAGGCAAAAGTGCATATATCACCTGCCCAACTGGGTGTTGACATTCAGTGGGCTTTGATGAGGGCAGAAAAAGTTGAAAATACTGTGTCCTCTCTTCAGCATATAGCACTGAATTTAAAAATAGTGTTACACTACCATTTCCAAATCCTCTTATATTCAATTGACCGCAAGGAGTCCCTCATTTTGATGGAGGCCAGTGCTTATGGGTAGGGATTTAGTAGATGTATTCTCCCAGTGCGTGCATGGGTGTCCTTTGGGTTCCAGTTTACTCTCAAATAAAGAGCAGCTCATTGGCTCTTGATGAAACTCACCATAGTATATGGATAAGAAACCTAGATTAGAAGCTCCCTAGGGAAGTACCAATGTGAATGATGAAAAATCCCTTTAACTTGCTCTAAAGTGCTATGTAATATGTTGACTCTATATAAATAAATTATAATGTTTAAAAATTAAAAACGCTCTGCGGATATGATCACTTTGTTCATGCACCACAATATTTAGGATTGTTTAGCTGTTATAAACATATGCTACAGACCTGAAGAGTAAATGTCAAGTATAGAAGTTATATACAGGTATAGGATCAGTTATCTGGAAACCAGTTATCCAGAAATCTCCAAATTATGGGCCATCTCCCCTAGACTTCTTTTCAATCAGTAGTACATTTCCCTTTTCTCTGTAATGATCCTAATTTAGATATAATTTCAATTGGCTGTTCAAGTATGGGATCTGTTATCTGGAAACCTGTTATCCACAATTACTGTTAGGCCATCACCCATATACTCCATTTTAAGCAAATCATTTAATTTTTTAAATGTATTTCCTTTTTCTCTATAATTTAAAAAAAGGAATTTTGTACTTGATCCCAACTAATAAATAATAATGGTTATCAAAGGCAAATCAATACAATTGGGTTTATTTGATATTTAATTTTTTTTTTTTTTATGCTGATCCAAATTTCAGTAAACCCCACATCCCAAGCATTCTGGAAAGCCGGTCCTATACCTGTAATGCAAGTTGCCAAGCCAGCTAAAAGTACAGCTGCAGTGGATAACATTTGCTGGTTACTTTTATTGTTTTAAAAAGTCTATAGAACATGATTATGCTAGGAGCTTCCTAGATTTCTTCCTACCAAACTAGGACAGCAGCAGCATTCAGGGGTGGTACAGTCCAAGGTAATACAAATTCCAAACTTTAGACTGTACAGCTTTCTAGAATAGAAGTAGAATCTCAATGAATCACCACAATAACAATATGAAAAAACAAACAATAAAATTCTGTCCCATTACTCACTTACTGGTTCATTTTTGCCAGAAAGTGAAAAACTCAAGAGAGTCTGCCATAGAGAAGTTCCTCCATTCTCTTTTCAAAACACATCAGTTAATAGTGCTGCTCCAGCAGCATTCTGCACTGAAATCCGTTTCTCAAAAGAGCAAACAGATTTTTTAATATTTAATTTTGAAATCGGACATGGGGCTAGACATTTTGTCAATTTCCCAGCTGCCCCAAGTCATGTGATTTGTGCTCTGATACACTTCAGTCACTCTTTACTACTGTACTGCAAGTTGGAGTGATATCAACCACCTCCATTTCCCTCCCAGCAGCCTAACAACAGAACAATGGGAAGGTAAGCAGATAACAGCACCGTAAAACTAGATAACAGCTGCCTGGTAGGGCTCAACGATTGGATCACAATTAAGGGGGTACGGGTGGTCGAATCACAGTACCGCATCAACAAACAGATGCGGCTGCAATCAGACAGGGTTTTCAATCGATCGGGTAAGGCCATCAGAGGGCCCCATGCACTGGCCGATAAGTTGTAGACTCAGTCTGTCAGCAGCTTTTATTGCCCTGTGTATGGCCACAGGCCCTCCATCAGGGGGGGGACAGGGGGGACAAGTGTCCCGGGCCCGAGTCTGAAGGGGGGCCCGGCAGCGCTGCAATCTTTAAAGAGCCGGGATCCCCTTACGAGCGCAGTACCTTATGCGCCGAAGTCCTGCTGCAGAATGCGGAACAGCTATAACTGAAGTCCTGAAGCCACGAGTTCAATTCTACTGACACCAATGTTGTTTTTTTTTTTTTTTTTAATCCCCTGGCCACCAATTTTTTATTTTAATACTCTATAGGCCCCTGGCCCCAATTTTTTTTTAATTTATGGGGCTCCAATTTTTTTTTTTAACTTGTAATGGGGGCCTTGGCGACAAAGTTTTTAAAAAAAATATTTTATGCAGCCCCAATTTTTTTTTAATTTGTAAGGGGACCTTATTGGTCACCAATTTTTTTTAACTTGTTGGGGCCCTGACCACCAAATTTTTAAAAAACCGTTTATGGGGGGCCCTGGCACCAATGGTTTTTTTATGGGGGGGGACTGGGGGGGTTACGTTTTTAGCGCTGATGTCTGTGTGGTCTTTTAACTTTGATGTGGAGTGGGCGGGGATTAGGGGCGGAGCTTGGGTGCTAGCATGGGCGGGGCCCAGGGGGCCCCAAAAATGTTGTTGTGCGGGGCCCCGTGATTTCTAATGGCGGCCCTGTATGGCCACCTTTAGAAATCCCTTAGAACTGAATTGAGAGTGGAGGAATTTCACTCTGGTAGACACTGCTAAAAATACCTCAATGTGCAACTCGCTTGTGTATATCAGAATGTGGCAAGCTTAGTTACAATGGAACTTCAAATAACTACTGTGTCCAGGGCATTGTGTTTTACACCAATCGATACGCTGCATATTCAACATTTAATTTTATATTTGACACTCAGGGAAGTGGCAGTCTGACCAATAAAATATTTCTCATGCAAACAGTGCAGATAGTGTTTGTTTTGGGTCCCTTACTGCAAGGAAGCAGTGACCTGTAGATGTATGGGGCTCCGGAGTGTGCAGTGCTTATTATCTGCCCATTATGCTTGTCAGTAAGAATTAGAAAGTGTGTAACAGAGAGTGAAAAGTGCACTGCTTTCCCTTTCTGTTTAATGTGCGCATGATGTAATATTACTGTGAGCTTTTCAACTGCCTCAATAAAATGGCAGATTCATGTAATGGCTAATTAGGTCTATTAGATAATGCACTGTGCTTGTTGTTTAAGCCAGTTTTGTACAACAAAAAATCCAATATGGCCAGATTTGGTTATAATAATATCAAATTCTACAATTTGCATAAAAAGCAGCTCCCTCTTTATGTTCTTCCAAGGCCAAAATGAGATTGTGACTTTGTTAAATTCATATTATTATCACGCTTTGTGCCCTGCGGTGACAAAAACTGTCAAATGATAAATATGTTGAAGAGGCAGCTATTAAATTGTGCTCTCTGCAGGGAATGCAAGTACTCGATTAACTGTTGGAGAATCTCCTGATGCTGCTATTCTGGGAAAGAGAGGCACTCCATGCTGGAAATAACTGAAGGCCAAGGATAGCATCACTGCGGAATCACTTGTAAACTGCCTTCTGCTCGCTGCCAATAAAACAATGTGTCCATCATTCTTTACACAGAAGCTGTGGTGACAGACGGAAGACAAAGGTACCTTGAATTCCTTCCTCACTTCCAGATGATCAAAGCAAATATCATCCCTATAAATACAGGTATGGGCAGTGTCAGACTGGTTTGGTCTGGGCTCACTAGGGCTGCCACATCAGGGGCCCCTGACTCCCCCCCCAACTAACTTTGGGCCCGACCCCCTGTCCTCAAACTTCAGGGCCGCCTCGCCAGTGCCGTTTTTTTTCCATGTGTCTCACTGGCCCAGTCTGACCATGGATATTGGATTCGTTATCTGGAAACCCATTATCCAGAATTAAGCAATGGTATTTCCCATAAATTCTGTTTTATCCAATTAATTCAAATTTTTAAAGATGATTTCCCTTTTCTCTGTAATAATAAAACCGTACCTTGTACTTAATCCAAACGAAGGTGTATTAATCCTTAGTGGAAGCAAAACCAGCCTACTGGGTTCAGGGTCAGACTGGACCACAGGGGCTGCAAAACATGGTCCCTCCTGGCAGTCCCCAGGGGGCCCTCTCCAAATCTTAAAACGATCTGCACCCACGCACACTGGTGTGCCACAGGTCTTTATGGGGCAGTTTTTTCCCAGTATCCCACCGGCCCAGTCTGACCCTGATTGGGTTTATTTAATGTCTAAATTATTTTCTAGTAGACTTAAGGTATGAATATCCAAATGAAAGAAATATCTGTTATAGGGAACACCCCAGGTCCCGAGCATTCTGGATGACAACCGGTTCCATACCTGTACAGTGCTTCTCTGTCTGACTGGTGTTTCTGAACCCAACAGAAGACTTATCACAAGGGCCTCCACCACAAATGCTGAGGACCCCCATCCCTACCCTTCCCCTAAGGCTTAGTCCAGACGGGGAGATTCGGGGGCGATCCGTCGCCTGGCGACTTCTCGCCGTGACGGATCGCCCCCGAATCTCCCCGATTAGCTAGGCACCAGGCGACGGTTCGCCAGGCGACGGATCACCCCGAATCTCCCCGTCTGGACTAAGCCTTAAAGGAGAATTCAACCCTGTAATTCATATCTCCCATCCCTCCCTACCCTAAATAGACCCCCTCCCTCCCCCGCCTACCTGGTACCCTGGGGAAATGCCCCAAACGTTCTACTAGTCACAAAAAATGCCGATTTTTAAGCCTAGGGATTGTCTTTAAATGATCAAAATGGCACTAGTCAAAAAATATCTGCCATAGAAGCTGATACAGCAAGCCTGATTATTAATCAGAATATACAGACTGCGCTGGGTCTGTGGATACAAATCTCTACACAGTCACCATCTGTTCTACAGGGAAACAAACAAAGCTGCTCCAGTTCTGGGAAGTAAGGTGGGAGGGCTTCCCCCTGCCATTTGAAAGTATGATTGTTAGGGACTGTCTGAAGTTTCCTATCCACAACTGTCAGAGCAAGTAAAACAAAGGGGGAATTTCACTGCATACAGTCAGGTTTATTATGTATGACATTTGAGCCTTTATTGGTGATGGACATATATTTCGCATTACACAGTGGGGCACTACTCTTTACAAGTTAAAGGAAAATTATACCACCAGGACAATGTAGGTCTCTATAAACAGATATTACATAAAATAGCTCGTATATAAAACCCTGCTTCATGTAAATAAACCATTTTCATAATAATACACTTTTTTAGTAGAATGTGCCATTGGGAATTTGCTGCGAATTCGCCCCTGGCGAATAAATTCGCCCATCACTACACATGAGCCAATTAACAGACAGAGTTGTGTCTTTTGCTTCCACACTTCTTCCTGTTACAGTTAGAGTTGAAATATTTCTGGTCAGGTGATCTCTGAGGCAACACACAGACCATCATGAAATGGGGGCTCAAGGCAAGAGATGTAAAAGTGCAATGTTTACTTAAATATAAATACCAGGTTGGCAAGATTCTTTAATATGTCACTTAATTTAATATAAACTATCCGTTGCTCAAGTATTGTTGGGAAACCCTTTTGAAATAAAAAATAACAAAATGGTATAAAGGTATCACCTTTATACCATTTTGTTATTTTTTTATTTCAAAAGGGTTTCCCAACAACATTTTTACTGGCTAACACGGTACAGCAAATTTACTTGCTCAAGTATTCAGTTTCGTGGGTATAGTTTTCCTTTAACGTTTGAAATGTTTCACCAAAAGAAAATATCACAGCTGTCTTCCCATAAACCAGGGGTGTCCAAACTGCGGCCCGAGGGCCAAATGCGGCCCAGGATGGATATGAATGCGGCCCAGCTTGAAACGCTAAGTTCTCGAGAATATTTTAGATATCTAACCATTGCTTATCCTTTTTCACAGATAAACCTACCTCCTTTCTGATCCAACGATAGGGACAGGTAATTTTCCCCTTATAAGTAGGGTAAATAGTATCTATTTTATCTTGAATGTTTTAACTTTATTGTAACTAATTTTATATGTCTTTTAGGGAATTGGCAGAATTTGTAACACAGTATCACTTTCTCCTTCTAATTGGGACTCTGAACATTGTAGCACTATAATGTCACTTTGCAATATTGTAAACGATCAGTCTGATTGGCACTTGTTTTAAAGAGGTATTTTTATTATGTTATACACTGGCTCTATGTATTTTATAACAATATTTTCACTATGTTTTTGTATAATTGTTTCCAATTAACTTAATTGGTCTTACCTTAAATGGATTGTCTGCACTATGATTCACATGGTTGACAAAGGGGGCGTGACCTCCGAAACGTTGCACTTCCGCAGTAAAAAGTAGTTGCAAGGGTTGTCCCTGCACTTCAACTCCTGTGTGCCGGTGTGTTTTTTCTACTTTGTGCTCCCAGAGACATGTCCAGTTGCATTAGACCTAACACATATTCAATTAGTTATTCTACCAGGCATATCATATCAGTCCGATGACCATCCTATGGGGGTTATAACTAAATAGGCAGACTATCAAAGGTGATAAGGAAGCATGTGGCCAGTCAGTATTAGAGATAATGGCAGCTTGTGCCAGACTTAAACTGCAAGCTGAGGCATTAAAGGAGAAGGAAAGGCTAAAACTAAGTAAGCTTTATCAGAAAGGTCTATTTAAATACACCAGTAAACCCTTAAAGTAATGCTGCTCTGAGTCCTCTGTCAAAAGAAACCCCTCATTTCTTTCCTTCTATTGTGTACACATGGGCTTCTGTATCAGACGTTCTGTTTTCAGCATAAACCTCCAGGGAATGGCATGAGCATGCTCAGTTTGCTCCCCTCCTCCCTTTCCCCCCTTCCTGCTGTAATCTGAGCCTAGAGCTATGAGAGAGAGGGAGAGACTCCGACAGGAAGTGATGTCACCCCAAGTTAATATGGCAGCTGCTATCTTAAACAAATAGAGAGAGCTTCTTGAGCTGTTTACGCAGGTATGGTAAAGCATTCTGCATAATGAATGTAGTGTTCTAGCTTGCACTATTGTGGCTAATCTATTTGCAATAAACTGCCTCGGTAGCTTCCCTTCTTTAACACCTTTACAGAAGCAGGGGACTAAAAGGAAAATAAAACCTAAATCCTGATATTTCCATTAGACAAATCCAAAGGATAGCAAACAACGAAGGTGAAGCAGCCCATTAAACTCAACAGAGTACATGGTGTGTGAACTAAATTTGTATTTAAGTATTGAATGGAGACACAGCTAAGAACTGGAAATTCACAACAAAGCAAGCCATGTGACTGCACTTTATCTTCTGCAGTTGCACAATACCTTTTCTAAATCAGCATGGTAGGAGATCTGTAATCATACATTATTCATATTAGACTGAATCTGATTCATTTTGTTTTTGAGATGATTTATTAAGACCTTTAGGTTGAGCAACATGTAATGTTTGCCTGGAAGATCATTTTCATGCTGTCCATCCCTTAATGTAAAATATTCATGGATTCAGGTTACTGATCACACTGTTCTCCCCTCAGTGCTTCACTCTGTGGTTGTTTGTCCTAGAGACACAAATTTGCATTGGCTTTTCAGCAAATGGTATGCAGCAACCTATCGAGAATATATACCTTGGTAGGGATACACCTGTCTTTTAGAATATTTATCCAATTTGACATCTTCACTAAAATGTTTTTTTATCTTTGCAAGTAAAAGAGTGGTACACAAAACATGTTTTTGTCTTTGCAAGCAAAACAGTGGTACACAGTAGAATTTGTTACCCTTTGATTACTTCATTCAGTTTCATTAGACACCCATCCTTGCTGGAAAGGCCGTTATTTTAATTCATCCCATTTCGGGTTCTCACCACTAATTTATTTAATCCTATCTCCCTCAGTAGTGTTTTCCATAGATTGACTGCCCTTACAGTTTTCCTTCTTATTAGCAAAATATTTATATTGCCCTACTGCACTCATAAATAGTTGATCTTCCCTCCCCTTTGTGTGTGTGTGTCTATATATAT
>CM044431.1:208820333-208876609 GCA_024363595.1 Xenopus borealis
GAACATTCGGTGAGCGCGAACAGCCGAAGTTCGCCGGCGAACAGTCCGCGACATCCCTACCGGGTCATCATACTCTAAGTTAGGTGAGTGCGGAGCTAAAACTAACTTTATCTTCCACAACCCCCAGCCATATTATTGACTCTGTTTGCTCACTGCACTTGCTCTGTCTGCCAGGGCCGGGCCAAGGGGTCGGCCGAGTAGGCACGTGCCTAGGGCGCAAAGCTGGGGGGCCCCCCAGTCCAGTCTGCTCTCAGGCTGTCTCTCTACTCTTCTGCTTTTTTTTTTTTTTTAAACCAAAGCTACGAGCGCACGTTTGTGCATGTGCTGGAGAGCTAGGCTGGTGCCACAACCGCCTGGCTTGCCTAGGGTGCCGGCGTAGCGTGCTCTGCTGTCTGCATTTGCTCCCTGTTCTTTACTTTGTCTAGCTATATGCTCTTTGTAGAAAATCCAAAATGGCCATGTGTTCCACTGTGGAAGACACAGCTTTCTTTGATTTTTTCACAGGCATGTAACCCGGCAGAAAAAGAATTCGAAGCAGGAAAGGAAATAATCTCTTTGCTACTGTTATTGTGCTTCTGCAAGTGCAGGTTATATCTTCAATCTATCCATCTTACCGGCATGCAAGGAGTTAATGGAGTGCTCATTGTAGGGTTGCCACCTTCAGTGCGGTGGAACTCTGGGCAGGGGGGTGGGCCATGATGTGTTGGGGGTGTGATTGTGACATAATTGGGGTAGGTCTGTGATGGGGGCATGCCACAATGTCAGGGGCTATGGCATGGTGATCAGTCAATCCTAGGAAATCCTACCTGGTTTAATTTGTAAAACCTCACAGGCAGCCATTCAAAAAACCAGGCTGTCCGGGTCAAAACTGGATAGGTGGCAACCCTAGTTCATTGGCTATTTTTCAGTGATGTTACTGGCATGTATGGAGTTAACTGGAGTGTTTTTTGGACAATTTCCCAGTAATTTTATTGGCATGTGTGGAGTTAATTTAGTACTAATTAGACATTTTTCAGTGATCTTATGGGCATATCTTGAGTTAATGGAGTGTTCATTGGCCATTTTTCAGTGATGTTACTCGCAGGTCTGGGATTGAAGCTCATTGGTCATTTCTACAGTAATTATACTGGTCCAGCTAATATGCTCATTATTTGTTTTCTATAGTATTATACTGGCATGTCTCGGGTTAAGCCTGTTATCCATTTTACTTGGGTATTATTTTGGCTGTCTGGGGTTAATATGCCCATGATCCGTTCTGTATAATGATTATACTGGCACATGTGGGTTGTGTTATACCAAAATTGGTGTAGTATTTAGTATCTAAAAGTGTGCCTACCATTTGGATCTTTGCCCAGGGACCACAAATGCCTCAAACAGCCCTGAACACACTCACAGAAACTCTAATACTTAATACAAATATGGGAATGTTCACGTTATGGGATCTTTCTGTGATTTGGATGTCATAAGTCTACTTCGCGACGGATTTTCCTGGCGGACACCCCAAGGCCCTGTGGTACCCCCCGTGGGCACATGAAAGCTCTGGAGCACTGCGGAGCTGTCCATCCTTAGTGCTCCCCATCAAATGGTTAGGCGGCATGCCGCACTAGGCCTTAGTGGCGTTTGCACAAATCCAGGCCTGATTCTACTGAAGAACATTTAAACATGATCCAATGGGATTGTTTTGCCACCAATATGGATTCACGCAGCTTAGTTATCATCAACAACTGTTTTATTATTTCAGAAAAAAAGGAATACTTGTTTAACATTTGGGATTATTTGCTAAAAATGCACTCTATGGTAAATGACCTTTCTGTAATGCAGAGCTTTCTAGACGCAGAGGCTGTGAATAGCTGTTTTATTCCTCAATGTTGTTATTGTTGTGTAGGGAGAGAGAGATGGTCCCACTCCTGTGAGCTGACAGGAGTCAGCCCCTGAGCGCCCCTGAAAGATTTGACAGTGAGCCAGAGGCAGCCATCAAAAGAGCCACATCTGGCTCGCGAGCCATAGGTTCCCTACCCCTGCCCTAGCAGGTCACGGATCAGACAATCTGCCTTATTAAGTGAAGTTGCCCCTTGCTGCCACACTGTATGTATACAAGATATTTAAAGGTACGGTGTCCCGTACCAACCCCTATCAACCTCTTGTCTGTGTGTGTGACTGCAGATCAAAGAAGTTTCCAGGGAGGGAACTTTAAAATTATATATGACCTCCCATAAACTGGAAAATACATTAATGATCTTATATAGTGGGCAAGGTGCCCATGACATGGCTCCTGTCACCCCCCCCCCCCAGAGTTTTCACCTTAAACAGGGCAAATTCGGTGTGTTTGTGTTATAAAATGTTTCTTAGTGTGGGGGAGAGGGGCCTAGTTTGTGTGTGTGTGTGTGTGTGTGTTGCATCATTGTGCACCAAGTTTGTCTCATTCAACAGTGAGAGGCCAGTTACCATTTGTGGCAAAAAGCACATATGGAAACTTTGAGCCACATTTCCATTATTTAAAATGGAAGTTCAGATCTACTAGTGCAGAGAGTGCAATAGAGATTGTTGCACTAGCGATGCACCCCCCCCCCCGACCCACTCCAACACTAAACTTTTAAGAGTGGAGACGGGTGTTGGCATTAGAATACTGCCTCAAGGCTGAAACAAAGGCAGATTCAGCTGCTTTTCTCCTTCCATCCGTTGTTAACAAATTCCCTCTCTTGCACAAAGCATGTGGCCCAGTTTCTCTGTACTAAAAGCATACCTCCAAACTGTCCCTTTTTCAGAGGGACAGTCCCTCTTTTGACAGCTCAACCCCCAGTGCCGCGTTTGTACTGGAAAGTCCCTATTTCCAAGGAGTAACAAAGTTTCTAACTTAATTGGCATTGACAGAAAATGTGCAAATAAGACTTTTTTGAGATAAGGAAATAAGTAATTGTAACATTTTAGATAAGGAGAAATATAACCTGCCACATTGTTTAAAATGAACATGGTAATTAGGGGGTGTGGTCACAAAAATGGACGTGGTCAAACATTTTAACATGCTACATGTGCCAAATTCTTTTTGTCCCGCTTTTTACTTCCAAAATGTTGGGAGGTATTCTAAAAGATGTAAAGTAACAAGAATGAAGCTGCAGCTGCCAGAACGACCTGCAGTGTTATCAGGAATGAGACTAAAATGTAATGGATCACCTTTACCGATATTCAATTTATAAATACTATTAAGAGGACCTGCGACTGTTGTCTCTTTGGGCTTTTGTTTCATATTTCTTGTATATGTACTTATGCATCAACCCTGTACTGCCACATCAGCCCTTATTGTTTGTATTATTATTATTGTGGTTTTGTGTTTGGGGTAGAGTTCCACTTTCATCCAAACCACAAACGGATATGTACACAAATCCTAGCCTTGAAGCACACTACAACATGCGTAACAAGAAGAGAGGGTATTAATGTCAGCCTGCATTTTATAGCACTAACATACCTGATTTATACCCGCTGCGAGAGGGAGGGTCAAAAGAAACTAGTGTTCTGCCTATGTCTAGCCTAGCCTAGATGAGGTTACTTACAGATGCAGTCACTTTGGATGGTGAGTTTAATGCGTCGCGACTTAACTCATTTATCTCATTTATCCCACTTATCACAGAATATTGTGTCACAGCATCCCATCCAATTAAAGAGTTCACCATTGAAAACAATGGTGCTTTGGTATGCTAATGAAAAGGTTAAATGCATTAAATGAGTTAAGATAACTTTAGATAACACAGTTTCTTCAATTAATGCTGAGTCACGACGCATTTAACTTACAAATCCAAGTGACTCTATCTGTATACTACACAGCATTTTATAAAGTTTGTTTCTCCTTCACTTATGCAGCCTAGTGGAACTTGCAGTCTAAAAGGTAATTCTTAGATTGTGGGGATAGAACACCCAAAGTAAATTCTGGTAGACACAGAGAGAACATAGAGACTCCGTGAAAGAATGACCTTGGTTGGTTATTAAAGGACAAGGAAAGTTAAACTAAAGAAGTAGTTAGAAATGGTGTACATTATGTTTTGTGCTTGTGTACCAGCCACAGGAAACCACAGCCCTTTAGCAGTAAAGATCTGTGTCTCCCCAGTAGCTCCCCATCTTCTTTTCTGCTGATTCACTGATTCACATGCTCTGTGCTGCTGTCACTTACTGAGCTTAGGGACCCACTCACAATATACAGTACACATGGAATAGAAATGTCATTATATAAGGCTGAGCAGTAATTAATATGAATAATTACTACATGGCAGCACAGAAACCAGTGCAACTAGCATCAGAATTTAATAATCAGCCCTGTAGCATCAGCGTATATTACAGACAAACCTCATTTTCTGCTGGATAATTGGTGACGACCCCTAAGCTTAGCTTCTCAACTGCTGTTCAGAGCCCACTGAGCATGTGAGTATCACAGACACTTTTCCAAGATGGTGACCCCCTGTGACAAGTTTGAACTCCTGGATCATTGCTGCTATTGATAGGCTGGTGCAATAAGTTCAGTAAATAAAACATGGCATTTTTAGTCCTATTCATTTTTAGGTTTTAGTTCTCCTTTAATGGCAATCGGTTTTCCTATGGCTTTAACATTTGTATATATAACTTTTATCAATATTTATGCCAGTATATTCCTATTGCAATCCGTAGGGGATCTTTAGCTCTCCCTGAAAATGACATTGTTGTTTTTTCCTGAAGAAACATTGAGATAAGTGGAATAGAAGTGCTGACATCCTTAACAGCAAATGTAAGTAGCAAGGAATTTATACTGCATTGGCTCCGTACATGAATATACACTGGCTTTAGGTCATCTTCAGTTCAAGAGGGTTTATTTTTATGTGAAGTTAAATTCATTGTGCCATTTGCTAAAAGCAATGCTGTTCATAAAGGCACAGTTTCCTTTTATCCCCATTAAATCAACCTGGGCTGCTTAGTGTGCTTCAGTCTGTGGCTGTCGTTCTGTTAAGTAAGCAGAGATGTCCAATTAAGCCACCGAAATATGAACGTCGGTATGGCAGTTTTATTGTGTTGAGGAAGAATAGCTCTAAGCAATATACACCATGTAAACAGTGTAAAATGACTGACTGTACAAATAAGACCGGCATAGGCAGCCCAGTATTGACAAGACTGCAGGACCATTTAGCCACAGGGTTGACCATTTAGCCACATGTGTTGCTTTCAAGGAACACGGATGTGATTTAAAAAAAAAAAAAGATTTACTATCATTTGTTTTGAGAGGTAATTCCATTAAGAATCTGTTATAATTTAAATTTTACTTATCTACTAAACACTGATGGTTAGACTGCTTTCCATTTTTAGATCCACTATTTAATAGCTATTTATTAAGTTACTTAGGTGCCTATAAGTGCTGTCAACATAGTCATCACTGCAGCTTAATTAATACGGCATTTGCTGTATCTGAAGCTTAAAGAGAAGAACTGAAATAGAGCATCCCTGTAACAGCAATGATCATTATCTTCCAGGTTGTCCAAAAGGGATTTGTAGAGTAATTAATAAGCGGTTTCTACGGCATGTGATTTAACCTGATTCAGTTTATTTCAGTAATAGGTTCCTTATATTGGCTTGTGTTCTCAGGAATGATGTTAGCTAATCTTTATGCAATATCTAAAATAAATAAATAAATAAAATTGCAATTATGCTCAAACTAATCCCTGTCAAAATTGTTTATCTTCTATTGATCCTCCAGTTTAAATGTAGAAAGTAAAGACACCCAAGTGTCCTAGATCTGAATAAAAAGGAACATGTCGCCAGCGTTCTCTTTCCCTCATGCCTCCAGTGAGGGCTGGTAGGAAGTGAGTGACACCAGACCCATTTCACCTTATCATTACATTTGACAAAGCCAGCATTCTCTTCCCTTTGTGTCACCATTGCGGGCCACAAGGAAGTATGTCACACCCAACTCATTTCATCTTATGGGCAACTCTGAAGAACCCAGTATTTTCTTCCCCCTGTGTCTCCAGTGCAGGCTCAAAGGAAATGCGTCATGCCTGACGGGTTTCACCTTATTGGTGTGTCAGGCTACACTTGAATTTTTTGCTACCTCTCTGGAACAAGTATTTAGTAGAACCCTTTTTATATCAACACCACTGTACTAAACGGTAATTCCTATTTATTTCCTCACCTGCCCTAAACCCTAATAGGTAAGTTATATACACATATAATGAACAAGGAGAAAAAATAGATAACTAAACCCGTTATGTATGAAGAAGAAGGCAAGACAAGGTCCTGAGCTGTATTAAAAGGGGCATAGATTTGCAGGAGGAGGGGGTTATTCTTCTACTGTATAGAGCACTGGTAAGGCCCCATCTAGAATATGCCGTACAATGTTGGTCTCAAACAGGACATTACTGAATTAGAGAGGGTACAGAGAAGGGCAACTAAGCTGGTAAAAGGTATGGGAAATCTTAGCTATGAGGAAAGACCGGCCAAGTTGGGTTGTTCACGCTGGAGAAGAGGTGCGTAAGGGGTGATATAACTATGTATGAAGATATAAGGGAATCTCATAATAATCTCTCTGCTTTTTGTTACCAATAGGTCCTTCCAGCTGACACCCATTCGGATTAGAATAAAAGAGGTTCCACCTAAATATTCAATACATTAAATAGCTTTTGTTAGGAATACGCACCCGATATCGCAAGATGGCGGCGTCCAACCGCTTACCCAGCCTTCTCCAGCGTTGACGTCAGCACTCCCGCGACGGAACGAGTCGCGTGCGTCGACTTTGACGCCGGCGTATGGGCGTCGGCGTCAACTTCGGCGACGGAATGTAGGCACGCTGACGCAATGACATCACGGCGTCAAGTTTGGCGCCATTCTGGCCTATTTAAACCCTCACTGCACTACAACCTATGCCCAAGTATAGGTCTTTGTTACAAAGTTCCTGGGTGTTATTCTTGCTATTGATTCCTGCTATTGATTCCTGTTTTGACCCTTGCCTGAATTCTCGACTACGAACCTTCTCTGCCTGGATTGACCCCTTCGCCTGAATTTGACCACTCTCTTGCTTAACCCTTCGGATACCTCGTTTATATTGGACTTTGCCGGATTGACCCTTTGCCTGGACTTTGACCACTCTTCTGCCTTCCCCTCTTGTTACCACGAACTGTGTTGGCGCTGCCTTCTTCCTTGGTCCGTAATCCCCCTTCGGAGCCCTCGGGCCCTTACAGCTTTAAGAAGAGGTTGGATGTTTTTTAGCAAATGAGGGAATACAGGTTTATGGTCATAGTACAAATTGATCCAGAGACTGGTCCAGTCGCCATATTGGGATCAGGATGGAATTTTTTCCCTCTCTGAGGCAAATTTGGAGAGGCGTTTTTGCCTTCTGAATAATCTGGAAGTTAGGCAGGTTATATATAGACTTAAAAGGTTGAGCTTGAGGGACATGGGTCTATTTTTCAACCAAGCTATGTTAGAATACCAATCTTACAGTTTTCTGATGGAAAGTATTAAAAGGCAGTTAATTCCAAAGGATCCAGTGGAGTCGTGGTTCTCTATTTGTCAAATATTTGCTGAAATGTGTTGCCATAACCATAATCTAACAAGTTATTTTAGCGCTATCAAATTATGTAGCTCATGCAGAGGGTATTTGTCCCCAATATATTTAAACATACAGGTATTGGCACATAACACTAATGAAATAAGTGCATCTGAAGTATTAACCATCATTTAGAAGTGCAGCTCCCCATCTGTTTTATACTAATTCTGCTTTAATGCTTTAATGATTTGACCTTCTTAAACTGCAGCTTATGTGCAAACCTTATATAATTAAAAGAGAAAAGTTGATACAGAATTCATGCATGAAAACAACTTAAATGTTTGGAATTAACTGCAGCACTTTAGGGGAAGTCATTTTATGGATTTCATTTTCATGAAACAAATGTAAATTTTATTTCAATCCATTGCAAATCCAATCATTATTATTTCCTGTTGGCCTGCACAGCCACTTTTTAATTTAAAACGACAGCTCTCGAGTAAATCATTATTTTGTAATGAGCTGTAGAAATAGTCACTGTACCTGCATTCATTATTTCTTTACCAGAAAACGCCCACAGACTTTCCTGCCCAAAAAAAATCTTGTTTGTTTCATGAATAAATATATTGCTGAAACCAACAATGTTTGAACAGCTATTGACTTGCTACGTATGTGTCATTTCCAATTGTGATTTACCAGTTCCATGGGTTGTTTATGACTGTGCTCCTTGCTTACTGATATGAGAATCAATATATTTAGTAGAATGCTGGAGCAGGGCAAATTAAATAATATTGTATGAAATCTTCTACTTCAAACCAATAATCTGTTCCTGTGTAACTAGGGCTTCTAGTACAAATCCCTAGCACACACATAGTGCTGGTTTCTGTCATTGCCTATAGTTGTTACAGTCCTGCTTGGGTTACTGAAAAATAAATCTTTCTCAAAGACGACTGGTCCTAAGTGGCCTCAAAGCAGATGCGTATTTTTGAATTCAGGGCCTCCTTTAGACTGTCCCTGTTACCAAATAGCCAAATCAGAGCCCTTGTTGGGCACCCCCAGAAATTTTTTTAATGCTTGTGTTGCTACCAAACTATTTGTTATACAGTAATTGAATGTGGGTTAAAAAGGTTGGAGCCCTTATTTGGCACCCCTCAGAAATTTTTTCATACTAATGTTGCTCCCAGACAATTTTTACAATTGAATGTGACTCGGGTAAAAAAGGTTGGAGTCCTCTGGCCTATGGCATCTTACAACAGCCCTTCTGTAATTAGCCAGACAGATTGCAAGGTCAGGGCCTACAACTCTGACAAAAGGCAAATTAGGTACAATTAATGCAGAGAATGTAATGATGAATCTTCTCAGTTTTCCTAAAAAGAACAGGAATTTTAATTAAATTTGGGTTAAGACTGTAAGCTCTATGGGGGCAGGGACCTCCTTTCCACTATGTATCTTACCAAATAGCACTTAACCTCTTTGTCCTATGATTCTGTATATATTTATGTGATTTGTCTCCCCATGTATACTTTTATATATACATTGTACTTTTATGCACTTTACAGCGCTGTGGCTCCTTAACAGTGCTTTACAAATAAAGTTAGACATACATACATCCATACATAATGATTTTTTGCCTTCTAGACTGTGAACAAGATGAGTTATCTGTGTTCACACGATATACAATAATATGTCTTGTGTAAGCCTTATTGCTTATAGATATAGACTAGTGTAGATCTACAATGTATAAAAACAAGGCCATCTTTCTGAAGTTTAGGGAGACACAAGTCACAGCTGACCCATGCCCATCTTAACAGCAAAGGAAAGGCTTGCTACACTTGGGGGTGCCAAATGTTAGGCACTCCTAAGCGATTGTATCTACTTACCTGAAACCCCGTGCCGGTGCTCCTATTGGCAGGAAACTGAGAAAGACAGAAGAAAATGGAAGTGGATCGCTCCACGATGCTCTCTGGTATAACCCGGGCAGGTGCAGTTTTCTGCTGATAATAGCAGTGGCCTGGGGTTTCAGGTAAGTCAATACAATTACTTGGCATTTGGCATTCCCAAGTGCAGCAAGTCTTTCCTTCTATTTTAAACCTTCCCATCATATCCAGGGTTGTCCTGAGCTTGAAAAGAAACGTTTCTACCGGTACCTGACCCACTCTATATACTGACATCTGAGATGATATCGACTCAGGTCTTACACAACAGTATCCCACCAAAACAAGAAGAGCTGCAGGGCTTTGTTAGTAAAAATTACTAGGGGTCATTTATCAACACTGGGAAAAATGTAACGGTATTTAATGTCAACCAATAACATTTTTGCCTTCATTGTTCTAGCTCCAGCTGGTTGAAAACACTCTCTAACTGGCTCAGAAAACACTGCACTTGTGTAAATGACCCCTATACTCTCACGATTAGAGGCAGCGTTCCACAAATTCACAAGCAGAATACTATTGCTATTCAAAGATTGTTGGATATTTCATAGATAGAGACATCTGTCATGGTAATATTTATCAGAACTGACATTTCATTATCAATGTGACAGCTACCAGGTTCACAGTGGGTTCTAGTTAACCTGGTGGTATATGGCTTATTAAAAAAATATTTGGTTTTAATTTGGGACAAGGATTCATTTTCAACAGAGAATGTGGTAAAGTAGCAATTCTAATAAAATGAAAATGGAATGTCTATTTCCAGTTGATCCTTGGATGATCCTATCTTGACCTCAAGGTCTATGGCAACTTCATGCAGTGTTAGCAAACTCTATTCTGTGCATTTGGTTTGTCAGTGGTTTTATTCAACTTCACATAAATGTCATGGTTTCCTGCTGATTTCCACATAAAACACACAGTACTGATTATTATATAAAGATAGAACAGATTAAAATACGGGTAATTTTTGCAAAATGCTATATAAAAAAGGTTTTATGCCAAGGGGCAGATGTATTAAGATTTGAATTGGAAATTAATTTCTTTTTAGTTGGATTTTTGGTTAAACCTCACAAGTTTGAGTTGTGAATAATCCAAACTCTAATTTAAATTGAGATTTATCATACCTGGACCCTGGGAACAATTCGAATTTGACTATTCAACACCTAAAACCTGCCGAGTTCATGTAGAAGTCAATGGCAGAGGTCCATTGCCCCATTTGAAGATGTTAGTAGACTTCCTGACATTCAAGGCTTTTTTTTGGAGAAAAAACTCGATTCAAGTCTAATTCGATTCGGTAATCTTAGTTCGAGTTTTAGGTATTAGCGTTTTTTCTTAAATAAGATACAATTCGAATTTCAAGGTCATTCAAGGGTGTTCATTCGAATTTAAAAAACTCTATAAAAACTCTATAAAAACTCTGATAAATCTGCTCCTAAATCTCATGTTCTGCAAAAATAAACCTGATGATTACGCTGGTGACTTATGGAAAATACAGCATGAAGCAGAGAAACAGTTGTGATGAAACAACAATCAATTTATTCAATAAACGTGTAACATACTGGAACAATCACGCAATAAACCCAAAAAGAATCTTAAGAAGAAATAATATATAAAAGTTTAGATAACGTGACCAAGATTTAAAAATCTTTAAAGATGATTCCTGACCTTACGTAAGTGTTGTTGGGGGGGGGTCATTTGCTGATTTTCAGTCTCTAGCTATAAAAACAGAATGATGATTACATTTGTGCAATTCACACAGTTCCACATTGAGAGTTTCAGAACACAAGAATACTTTTGAATGGGCACTTTAGATGGTAGAACTGATTTATTTCTGTCTGGAGTTTATATGCTATAAACTTGAAGTCTGGAATAGTAAAACCGGATGATTTGTTAGTCAATGTTTGACGTTCCAAATGCTGGTGCATAGATTAGGGGTTAATCTAAACGTCATTCTTCTGGCCTTGCATCATTCATAAGGCAGATGTTATGGGAAAGATTTAACTTATAGTGCAGTAGAGTTTGAACGGAGCTGCACACATGCTATTATTAGATGCAGTTGGGGAGCTTACCATTTATTTAACACACCGAAAAATCAAAGGGGGTTACACTCTCCGTTTGTCATCTTGCACCGGGTACTAAGCTGCACAAAGAGCAGAAGACTAAAAGCAAAGTAATAAAAGCTAATGGCACACACGGTGTATTCTTCATGGCTAAACAAAATTTGTGAACACCAGTAAATAGAATCAGAGATGTGTGTTATCAAACTGAGAGAAGACTGTTCGCATCAATCATATTCATTTTGGGTCAGTACCATATATTCATATTTAGAAAAATCTCACCTTTACATTTCTTGGGGGGATAGAATTACATAGTACTGGAATAGGTTCCATATTCCACTATTCCATTACTAAAGTGTTACATTAGTAATGTATGTAGTAACTAATGAAGACTAGTGCCAGCATTCAGCTGCTATCCATTATTAGCCTGGCAGGAGGGATGATTAGTGTGTGGCGGGTTCTAACTGAGACCTAAAATTAATTGGAGGACTAATTTAGAGTTTCAGTTCATATCAAAGTTATGAGCTTTTGAATATACATATAGCTTGTGCCAAAATGTGCTCTTTGCATTTCCATATAGATTGCACCACTCAGCCCTTCCTGCCTTCCCCTCTGAATTGGGCACCACAGCACCTATTGACGTGAGTTGACTGACACAGAGATCGATGGCATCTGGACAATTGGGAATTTTGGAAGTGGGTACAGATGGCAAACCAAAAAGAGACAGGGAGTATATTTGGAAAATAGCACTGTTTAAGAAGCACTTATTGTTATAATCTATTCCAATATACAAGCAGCAGCTGGTTAAACTGAGGGGGAAAGATATATATCTATACAGGTATGGGACCTATTATCCAGATAATGGATCGTTCCATAATTTGTATCCTAATACCTTAAGTCCACTAGACATCATGTAAACGTGAAATTATCCCAATAGGCTGGTTTTGCTTCCAGTAAGAATTAATTATATCTTAGTTGGGATCAAGTACAAGCTATTGTTTTATTATTACAGAGAAAAAGGACATTTTTATAATGTCTATGGGCCTTTCCGTAGTCTATTCAAAGCTTTCTGGATAATGGGTTTCCAGGAAAACAGATCCCATACCTGTATTTAAATATTTAACTTCATTGATGGGTGCTCCTTAATCACTAGCTGTAACTTTGCATCTTTACTTAGCTGATAGTGTCCTTACAGAGAAGGAGCACCTACTGTTGGAGAAAATGTACCCGGTGGTTAGAGTTTGTTATATAAGTTTTGAGATTTTACATGTATAATGTGCCAAAATGTGCTCTTTGCTTTCCATATAGATTGCTCAGCGCCACTCAACCCATCCTGTCTTCCCTTCTGAATTGGGCACCCCAGCGCCTATTGATGTGAGTGGACTGAGACAGACATCGGCGGCATCTAGACAACCATGAGTATTGGCAGTGGGTACAAACGGCAAACCGAAAAGAGACAGGGAGTATATTTGGAAAATAGCACTGTTTATGAAGCATGTATTGTTATCACCTATTCCAATATACAGGCAGCTGACTAAATGGTTAAACTGAGGGGAAAGCTATATATCTATACAGGTATAGGACCTATTATTCAGAATGCTCGGAACCTGGGGTTTTCAGGATAACGGATCTTTCCGTAATTTGCATCTTCATACCATAAGTCTAGTAGAAAATCATGTAAACATTGAATAAACGCAATAGGCTGATTTTGCTTCCAATAAGGATTAATTATTAGTGATGGGCGAATCTCCCGAGATTCGCTTTGCCGAAAAATTCACGAATTTCTCTTCACGAAACGAGTCGCGGGACGCTTTTGGTTAACAAGTTTCCAGATACCAACTTTACCTTGCTGATAGTGTCCTTACTGAGCAGGAGCAGCTACTGTTGGAGAAATTGTATCCAGTTGCAAATATTCAGATTTGTGTCTGAACTGTTCAAAAGATTGGTGAAATATAGTTTTAAATGATCTTAAATGCTAACTTGGTGGCCCATGAGTATAAGGATAGGATATATTTTTATTGGAGCAATAAGCTGGACTGGTTTGCTGAGATTAAGTTTAAAATAATGAAATATTCAGAACTACTGGGCATGTTGCTGCAAAATATGTATTTTATTGGAGAAATCACAGCTTATTACTTTTAATTTGCAAACGATACATAAACATCTGTTTGTTGCATTACATTTTTAGGTGTATTTCATTACAAATAACATTTGTATTGTTGTACACGTTCAGCCTCTGCAATCTGATCGATTCTCTTTTGCTTTATTTAAAAAATACATCTTATTAGATTGTCACAAAAAAGACGTTTATTATATAAAAAAAAAGATTTATAAAATGAAATTGCCTAAAGCATCTCTTAATGAAACCAATTTAATGCATTTCAGCTAAGCCTACTGCAGTAGTCTCCTGAATACTTCTAAAACATAAAATGGTCAAATATTTAAAGGGACACTGTCATTAAAAATAGCATTTGTTAGGGAACAGCGTAAGGGCAGTGACAGATGCTAAGATTCAGGAAGATTTAGTAGCCTGGCAACAAATCGCCTCTTGTTCGGATGACTAATCTCCCTGGAAAGCCTTCATGCCAGCTAGAATCGAAGCACTCAAAGCACTTAGTGTTCCAAAGTCGCCTGGAGTTTCCTCGTGAGTCCACTTTGGAAAACGAATCACTCCAAGTGCTTTTCGGGGAGATTAGGCGCTGGAAGAAGAGGCAATTTATCACTGTGCAACTAAATGTCCCCAAATCTTAGCATCTGTCGCTACCCTAATAATGTAATTAACAGCAATCTTTTTCTCTTCATGCAGATTTTGATGGAACGTTAGTAGTAATGGCTCTTACACATAGGTATTGATATATGATTTATGCGTGGGTATTTAACAGACCTCATTCATTTATATGGGACCTGTATCAACAGGACCTCGGTGATGTGCCATAATGCATTACTGGTTTGGGCTATCTTTGTCTATAGAGTGCTTTAGTTGCCAACTGTTGGCCAACACAAAACATGCATGGAGAGAGGTAGATTGGTAAGAGGGAGGGTTGCGAAGATTAACTTTCAATAACAATACAGCAGTTTTGACTTATTACATTTAGAAAATTGTTTTTTTTTTTAGCAGGATGAAGCTTATTTTCATTTTACATATTCAGTATAGTTCTTCTTTTATTATTTCAAGGCCCAACATGAAGACACAAAAGAGGATACACAAGCTTCATCTCATCTCTGAGCAAAAATTATAGCTGATGACATCACTTAGTAAGTTTATAATTATATAATATATAATGAAATGTACTGGATATTTGTGGCTGTATTATAGCTAGATTGCCTGGGATCTTTTTTCACATAGAAGAATCCATCTCTTTATACATGAGGAACCAAACTTTCACTTGAAGCATCACAAATTACTCCTGTGATGGCTAATATCCTTAAAGGGCACCTGTTGGTTAAAATGGTATCCCCAACCAAAGGTACGGGTTAATAGAGCCTGAATTCTGGTTGGGGATACCAGTAGTTTTTTTAAAAGAAAATGCCCACCGCCAGCACTAGGCTACCCACAGATACCAGTCAGTTTGTTTGGACCAAGCAAACTGGTCCCATATTCACCATTTTTTATGAGATGTTTTGTACATGCATTGGACTCTTTAAATGGTTGTGTATATTATGACTGCACTGACGCTCTATGGGGTGTAGAGGATTATTTATTGGGAGCCTAACTTCATGAGAGCTAGTCTCACAAGTGGAAGGTTGACGGATTGGATAGATCACAGAGAGGGTGGGTTTGTGTTACTTGATATACTAGCCTTATCACGTCGAGCAAGGGTACGACTGAGGTTGCTGCACTAAAGATTGTGTTCACTAGGCAGCAAATTATTTTTTCAACCTTATTTTTTATTGTTTTATCTTTACTTTTTTTTTCTTTTTTCATATATCTTTTCGGTTTGTATAATCTGTATTTTATTTGTCTTCTCGTGTTACTTTGCTGTTACTTTCTTTTGGACTGGTTATAATGTCTGATTTTTTTTTTCTAATTTCTCACTTTTTTCCTGTTTTCTCTTTGTGCGTTTTCTTCACTTATTTGATATGAATTAATATTGGAACATTGAGCACATGGGTTTGAGGAACAATCATAGTACATGTTATGGGTTTTATGTATTATTGGAATCATAAATCAGGACTGGCATCACTGGCAAATATCCATGGACTACAAAGTCATGATGAGGATTGTTTCAGTTGTGGTTAATTTACATAATACGGTAAGGCATTGGGCATTTCAGTAGCGTGGCGACCATATAGATTTTAAGTACTTGCCCTAGTCTTGAGAGTTGTAGCAACGGTACTGGCTGTGCTTAACATCTATGTAAATTGTGTATATTTTATATTAGGTAACACCATGTTATCGGTGCATTGTTTTTAATTGAGGTAATAAGAATTGTGGCAGGTTTGTATTACTCAACACTCTATGAAATGCCATCAGGGCTATTATGGTGCTTAACAATTGCTTGATTGGCGATTTTATTGAGTGAAGGAATTATAGTTCAGGCGAATTTATTCATTGGAAGGATGCCTGCACTACCCCGTATTCTGTATTGAGAATATAATTACTGCCATTATAATGGTTGAACGCCCACTGGCCAGCTATGTCAGTCATCCCATTTCTGGCCAGTCCTACACTCTGATTCATTAAGAATTCTATTGCTTCATTATACATTTTACAAAGGGACTAAGTGTATTTATTATCAAATTGGCGGCTGATGTTTCGGCCTAATCCTAGGTTTTTCTCAAAGTGCTAAATGCTTAATGAACATCCCATTTCTTGTATATATGAGATGTTCATTAAGCATTTTGTGTGCATACCATATATGCGGTCAACTTCTCTAATGGGGATAGGCTGCTCATATACTCGCAATTAGGTGTAAAATGGAACGGTTTGGCATGAGGTTTGTTTGTTGGCACCAGCACTTGCGCTGACACGTATAGTTACCTTGGCTTACTGAGCTCACAACGTTCACGGAGACGCAAGTAGTTTTAATATGCCCCGCATATCATCACTATACGTACTGTATATTTGTTTATATTGTGCTAAAGCCACACTCGGTGTGAAGAAATTTAGATATTGGTAATATCTGTGTGAAAATGAACTGGCACTTGGTGGTAACCACTGTATAGTTCAGAGGCAAACAGTTTGCTGTTGTTGGGCTTTGCATCATCAGATCTTTGGAACATCTAGTTATTGGGTATTGATGAATATACCTATTAAAGACATAATATAGATGGGAAGGCTTTTCATATATGCTTCTTCAACTTTATGAATTCTTTTGGGCTTCAGAATAGACATACTTTTATATGGTAATTACCTATATCCTACTGTTTAGCTGTCATATTATTCATTGTGGGATTTTTTGCACTTGTAGCTCTTCATTAGCTGACTGGAATTCCCAAATCCCCTTACTAATAGGCTGTGTTTATAGGCCCGTAGACAGTTTTAATTTGACATGCTGCTTCATTGATTCCAGGATACATAATAAACCAAACAGTTATTATTAATTAAGCAGTGGTTTTGAGGTTGGACGATCCCCATGTTACTTTATAGCACTTCACTGCCATAATACTCAAAGTATGTTCGGACTTTCTAAAAGCATAATAAATTTTTGATTATACCTGTTCAAGGAATTTTGAATAAGCAGAAGTTGACAGCAGATGGCTCTGTTAGCTAAAGATAAATTATTCAATGAATATGGTACATTATTAAACTACATTATGGCATTTTAACATCAAATAATATGTAAAAATGTTTTTTTGTATGTAAGACATAGCCTTTAATCCATTATACTTTTGTAACGGACACCAGGAACCAAAGGACTAAATGTAATTATCAAATTGAGTCTGTAGCAGTATTTCTTCAGGAATGAAAATATGTCATGGGTTACATTTTCCTGCTGACCTATGACAAAATCTTAACATAGTCCAATAAAATATTCAAAAGCATTTTTATGTATAGAACTGGCATTATAAATCATTGAATGGTATGATTTATATGTATCTCACATGTTGTACAACATTTAAAATTTGGTGGTTTCATGCTATTTCTACTGTTCACCACTACTGCACATGCCCCAGTCACTTACAATTAGTCAATAAAGTGACATGTTCCTTGGATTCCTGGAACACTGTTTCACCCCATTCAGTGTGTATTGGCTGTACCAATAATTGCGAGGCTTTTTATTTATAAGTGCAAGCCATGCCATTGGCTCTCTGTCCTTCTAGGAGGAAGTTCATGAGATCATTTGTAGGAAATGAGTTTGACGGCACAGCAAGTAGCCCTTTGTCTTGTAACTAGAGGTTTCATATGAAGGATAACTGAAACTTATGGCTAGAAATGCTGTATTAGGAATACTAAACGTACACTACCAGCTGAGTGTTTCAGCAGCCTTCTGACAGCAAGGGCTAAACTACACAGGAGATTTTGTAGGATGGCGTCAGATCGACAGTTTGCATCCTACAAGTCAATGTAGTTGCAGGGATCAAAATGTAATGGGACTGATAAAAAATCTGATGCGTAAACTACATGGAAGATTTACACATTCTAGATACAACCTCTGAATGTTGTGTCTTCATCCAATGAGATAAAAACTAATGGTTTTGACTGACTGTCATTTCTCATTGAAATACATGTCAGATGTAGGCACGTGAACAAAACAAACCATCAGACTCTATCTGATCCGACTTTATATCTTATCTCAACTATGGGGATCAGATTTTGTAGGATCCAAAATCTCATGCTGTTGCATGACAAGTTCAGATAATAGCTGACACACAAATCTGATCAAAATTTCCTGTGTAGTTTAGCTCTAATGACAAATGTCCTTAAAGGACAATTCAACCCTAACATTAAAAAAAACCCTACACTACATATGGTGTTGCATTGGTAGCACTATTCATTGATAGACTTCAGTTATTTTAACGTGAGTCAATAAGAAAATGGCACTGTACACAGCATAAAAAATGTTACAGTTCTGTTTTTCATGTGACCACAGTTCAATACCTGCATCATGTAATTCGGAATAATTCCTCATGCTATGGGGATAACCTACTAAATCTCCATTTGGCAGTAGAAGACATGGGTCCATTCATTGGCTGATGTAACCTCGCTTGTGTGTGTTGTTAGCTTCTATGTGAGCACAGAGCCTCATACATGTTAAAGTCATGGCATTTAGTACTTAAAATGGCAGCTGGTTTATGTAATATATTTTTATAGAGACGGGCAATGTCCTTTGGTATAGTTTTAAGAATTTACAGCAAATCACAAGCTGGCTGATTATAGCACAGTACAACCTAATTTGATGCAGCTTGGTCAGTGAGAGGGGATTTGTACCTGTCTAAACTACAAAGCTTGATTATCTGAAACCAAAATAACTGCTGCTGGTGCACTGATAAAGCTAATGATCTATTCTGATTATTTGCCTGTAATACCCAATACCTCATCTGCTAAGCAACCATCACAGACTGGGCTAATGTGTTACGTGCTTGGAGAAGATTACACTGCCTCATTTGGATCACCTTAATGGTATGTGCTTGAGCCATGCTTATTATTATTATTATTATCTTTTGCTTATACTGCCCAACATATTAAATGGCCGATATACACCTGTGTTTAATACGAGTTTACCTTGTGTTGGACTTGCTTTCTCCCTTTTCATTCAATGAAAAATAAATCCATAGCTGTATTTGTATAGAATTTGAACTTTCAGACTTGATTCCCACCTCCTTGTTTCTTCAGAGCAGTTATGGGAGAAGAGGGCAGTCAGTTATATTATCAATCACAGTCCAACCCCCTTTACAATGAACTCCTCCTTATCTGTAGAAACAGGCCGACATTGGGGGGAGGTAGCAGCCCATTTATATACAGCTCATTATTGCTATTTTTAACTAGCTCTCCTGATTACAGGGAGACAATATCCAATGATCCATTAGTTCATTGCAATTTTTAAAAAAATTGAATAATTGATTTTTTTTAATTGAAAGCAGAGAGAGAGAGAGGGGAGTATGTATGAGGCCTGAGCTAAATGCCAGTGAAAAGTAAATAGGGAATCCCAGTGGCAGAAAAGTGTGTTCTTTTAAGGGCGCGGAAAAAAAGGGAGCTCTTATTAGGGCTCTGAAGAAACTGCCACTTCAGCTAGGGTCCCCTAACAGGTCAGAGATCAAAAACTCTCTGCCTGTGTGAAGTCAATCCTGGCTGGCAGTACAACAGTTATTCTAGTCTATCTTCTCTATAAATAAACCTTTCAGCCTCAGAGTTGTGATTGCAGTTCAGGACATTTCCCGGGGACTGGTATTACAGCATGATCAGTCATGACCCCTGGTGATGCTCTCAAAAAGCAGAGACACCGGACTACTATAGTAAAAAAAAAGGGAAATCAGTTAAGGACTTCCCACAGTAGTAGAATAAGGCTACATACTGTATATACATAAACCACAAACTATTTAGGAGGAGTTTAGTATACTTTCTTGTCCCACCTAGATTACTGTAACCTGCTTATAAGTGGCCTTCACACTCCGATCTCTCCCTCTCTGTCTTAAATTATGTTGCTAGAATCCTCCTCATCTCAGAGAATAGGTTCCTCCTTGACTGAAGTCCTTAGCACAACTGTACATTAAGCAAGAAATAACTCCTCATGGGTTTCAAAGATATTCATTCTTCTGCAGCTTACTACATCTCTTATGTCTCCATACAGTATGAACTCCACTGTTCATGTTCTCAGATCCTGCACCTAATTGCACCACCCTCTAACACTTGCTGCTACTTACATTTATAATGACATCCCTTAATTCCTCCCCCTCATTCTGTTCAACAATAAATTTAAATAGTACTTCATGGAGCCCTCAATTAACATCATATTCAGTCCTGGTATTAATCTGTCACAACATCTGTAAAATGCAGTACAGTATATATGTTCCTACTATATTTGTATGTAAGTTACCCACCCACTTAGTAAGTAAGCTTTTATGGAGCAGTGACTTCCTTCCGCTTATCTCTCTAGGGGGCAAATTTACTAAAGCGTGAAACGTCTAACGCTATCGCTTATTTGCCATTGTGACGTCATTTCGCAACTTCGCCAATTTAGTTCCGTGTCCCTGGTGAAAATTCGCTAGCGAAGGAGATAGACTATCGCAACTTCCCACCCTTACGCCAGGCAAAGTTGCACACTGACCAAGGGGCATTAACTACGCTAATTCACTAAGATGACCATTTTACTGAATGTTACCTCTTCGCTAGACTTTACTTCGTCAGGATAGGATAGGAGTTTGAAAAAAATACTTGAAATTTTTTCTAAGTCCCAAAAAAAATTCTGGCGTCTTTTACTTATTTAGGATGATAGTCTGAAAAATAGCGTAATTATTTTTGGGGGTAACCCTTCTTCCCCCTACATTTCCTAACATATGGCAACTCAACTATACAGGGAGCAAATGTTTAGGGCAATAGGACAACTTTATTTTATTTATTAAAGGTTTCCTGGGCTTGTGTAGTGGAATGTAGAGGCTGTAACATATACTTCTATTATACGTTTAACTTTGCGCCAAATGCAAATTAGGCATCACTAGCGTAAATGCGCTTTGCCTGGCGAATTAACAGTAGCGCAACTTCCCTACCGTTCCCCTCCCTGAGCGCAACTTTGCATTTTAATGAATTTGCATAGCACTGGCAAAACTACGCCTGGCGAAGTGCGGTGAACATTGGTGAAGCCAACGCTGGCGCATTTTCGCCGCTTAGTGAATTTGCCCCTAACACTTGCAATATACAATGCGATGCAAAACTGTGACTTTCAAGTTCATTGCAAATGTAGCTTTTTGTTTTTAATAATAGGTTAAATACATGTTGTTCATTTTGGAGGTTTTTACAAACGGGATAGTCCAAATGATCCAGTTGGAAATGAGAAAGTATGAAAAAATGTAATTAAACGTAAGACATGCCAGCAAATCCTTTAAGTCCATGTGCAATAATACAGCAGTGGTCAATAGCAGGGGCAATTTAATAACGCTACTATTGCACGTGAAAAGGCACAGCAGAATGGGAGGACAAATACAATTATTTAGACTGATTATTTAGCTTTATTAAATATTTTGTGTATAATTGTTTAATTACTTTCGTACATGAATGTATTTATGCAATGTACATTTTTGTGGGTGAAGGGGGTTCTTGACTAGTTGACCAGTGCACATACAACTGGAAAAACCGCCACCTCAAACCAAGAGTGAGAATTGCTTAGAACCCCTTATATGAAATAAAAGGCACAACATTTGCATATTACATAACCCCATAACTCTTATATAAATTGTCAGAGATTAAATATGGTATGAAGTTTTAAAATGGAAAAAAAAACATAAAATGACATTTATATTTACAGGTATGGGATCCATTAACAAGAAACCCCTTTTCCAGAAAGCTAAGGAAAGGCCATCTCCCATAGACTCCATTTTATCTGAATAATCCACAGTTTTAAAAATGATTTCCTTTTTCTCTGTAATAATAAAACAGTACATTGTACTTGGTCTCAACTAAGATATAATTAATCCTTACTGGAAGCAAAACCAGCCTATGGGGTTCATTTCATGTTAACATGATTTTTCAGAAAGATCTGGAAAGCCCCAGGTCCCAAAACATTCCTTATGACAGGTCCCATAACTGTGATTGTGCTGCAGATAACTGTTGGAATACTGTATATATACATGTATACAAACTACTGGATAGGTGCACTCAGAAAACAAACATATTTCCTATGTGCTGGGACATGTATCCATATCAATAGAGCAAAAATAAGTCCGCACTCATAGGTCTTTTCATAGTATTTATGTATTTATGTATATAGAGCAAAAATAAGTCCTTACTCATAGGTCTTTTCATAGTGAAAAAAATATTGGTTTATTCAACTTTTTGGCTCTTAGACTCGAGGAAGGACGACTCGAGTCTAAGAGCCGAAACGTTGAATAAACCAAAATTGTTTTTCACTATGAAAAGACCTATGAGTGCGGACTTATTTTTGCTCTATATACATAAATACATGCTAAACTGTATATTGGACAGCAACCTATAAATTGAAACAGCAAGTACATTATCACTGACAAAAATAAGAAAAAGTGCTTAAATTAAGCATCAGTGAGTGGTTTAACCATGTGTACGGTCACCAACAACTATTTTGTTTTACTCTGTTGACAGTAATATTATAAAAAACAAGACAGTGCTCAGAGTCTATCCTTACTCTTTCTTAATAACAAACTTGAATGGCTCTGTTATTATTCAAACCTCTATTATCCACAAACCTTTTTCTAACCAGATCCTTCAAATTATTATGAGTTGTGCTGTATTGATAGTTCCTCCTTAATAATAGAAAAGAGCCTTGTAACTAACCAGTTAAACTTAACCCCATTCTGATATAAAATAGGTTTGTTGATTTTTAATATTTAATGGTACAGGTATGGAATGCATTCTCCGGAAACCCGTTATCCAAAAAGCTCCTATTTGCGGTCATCTCTCATAGACTCCATGTTATCCAAATTTTCAAAAATAATTTCATTTTTCCCTGTAATAAAACAGTACCTTGTACTTGATCCAAACTAAGATATAATGAATCCTTATTGGAGGCAAAACCTGTCTATTGGGTTTATTTAATTTTTAAACTTTTTCTGCTAGACTTAAAGTGATACTGACACTAAAAAATGAAATTTAACATATGAATGTACATTAATTGTTACCTATAGGTCATGTTGATCATTTTTTGCTGAGAGGTTTGTTTTTGTATATAATTGTTAGCTGAAATTTCTAAGCCTGACTCTCTGACACCGACACTCTTACTTTGCCAACCTGACTGTCCCATCTCAGTCTGTTAGTTACAGTTTCTAATGCTAACGGACTCCTGCTGCACAAATATGGCAGCCCCCTCATACAGGAACATGGGGGATCAGACAGGTAATGTAAAAGCATCATGCAAATACCTTATGGCAAAGTTAGAAGTAGCTTTCAAAGCCAGTTATTATAATAGAGGTAAAAAAGAGTTTGACTTCAGGTGTCAGAATCTCTTTAAAGTGATACTGATACAAAAAGTATATAACTGTTAGCTGAAACTTCTAAGCCTGACTCTCTGACACTCTGACTTTGCCAACCTAACAGTCCCATCTCAGTCTGTTAGTTACAGTTTGTAATGATAACAGATGCCTGCTGCACAAATATATCAGCCCCCTCATACAGGAACATGGGGGATCAGACAGGTAATGTAAAAGCACCATGCAAATACCTTATGGCAAAGTTAGAAGTAGCTTTCAAAGCCAGTTATTATAATAGAGGTAAAAAAGAGTTTGACTTCAGGTGTCAGAATCTCTTTAAGGTATGAAGATCCAAATTACAGAAATATTTGTTATCTGAAAAAAACCCAGGTATTCTCGATAACAGGTCCAATGTCTGTATGGTAGTTTTGATATTGTAGTTGAGCTCACAAACTTTCTATATAAAATACCCTATTGTTTCTTTTTTCTTAAAGGGGTTGAATCTTACCATTTATAAAACTGTCAAAATTTTAAGCTATAGATCTTGTATTTGCAAACATTAACGGTGGTTGATAAGGAAGGGGCACAGGTCCATTCATCACCAGATGTTCACCTATTGGTGATGACCAAAATTTGGTGACAGCTTTAAGAATACAGAAGTGATTTGTGTGTTATGGTATAAATCAGTGTGCTTTGAAAGGATGGCATCAATCTTATTGAAATCAAGAGCCACAAGTAGACATATCAATGACACACCAGCTTCATTGTGCCATTTAGATTTATAAGACTGATGTTTCACATAGGGATGGGGTCCGTATATTCACTTGCATTATCTTAAATGCAAAACTAGCTATGCTTTTCCCCTAAAATAGATTTACATGTACCGAGACCCCTATTGTTATTGCCTTAATATGCTTGTAGCTGTTAACGGCACTTATCAGTGGTCATAAATTATAATGAGTAGAGAATGTAGCAAAAAGTCTGGCCTTGTGTTACTCATTTAACAAAAGGGGAATAATTTGTGGCTTGGGAACCTAGAGGCACCTTGTTGTTTGTGTTGTCAAAAGCAGTGGATTGTTTTGCCACCCAAAAAAGAACCCATAAAATGCTGGTTTTTCTCTTGCATTCTGAATGAAAGGCTAAGAAATGTTTATCCATACAGTATAGGACTGTGCAATTGCTGCCTAACTAAATGCCCCTGTCCTGACCTGACTGCTGGCGAATAACTCTTAAAGGAAAGGCAAAAAAATAAAATCCCATTTTTGCTTTCTTTAATGAAAAAGAAATATATCTCCAATTTACTTTAATTAAAAAATGTGCACCGTTTTTTTTTTTTTATAAGAAACCTGACAGCTGTGAATAGGAATTGTCAGACGGTCCCTAACTGCTGGGCAGGGAAACAATCATACTTATGAACAGCACCTTACTTCCCAGCCATGCAGAACTCCAGCAGCTTGCAGTTGGCGACTGTGTAGAGATTTGTATTGGATTTTATTTCTGCCTTTACATCCCTTTTAATGTTTCCAACTCCAGCTGCAGGGACAAAGACCTAAAGATTTAAACAGATAAACTGGGATTCTATTTGGGGGATTATTTTGCTGCAGCCACTGGTTCTGGAGAGTTAGAGAAAGTTTGTTTTAAACAATACAAAAACTATAAAATCCACATTAGATTACATGACAACACAGGACCCAGTACAGTCTGTATATTCTGATCTATTAATCAGTCTTGCTGTATCGGCTTCTGGCAGATATTATTTGACTTGTGCTGTTTTGATCATTTATGACGATCCCTAAGCAGCCCAGATCACACTGAGCATGTGCACAGTCTTGGTCTTGCAAAGATGTATAACAAAGTTGCAAGATGACAGCCCCCTGTGGCCAACTTTGAAAGAATAAATTCGCCCATCACTACAAATAAGATATAATTAATCCTTATTGGAAGCAAAACCAGCCTATTGTCTGAAGCATTCTGGATAACAGGTCCCATACCTGTATTACTATACCATTAGTACACTGTATAGATAAGGGGGACTGTAATGTTTCGCCTGCACAAAGACGCTTGCGAATGTTAGCGACCATGTTTGTGTCCTTTTTGACTGATTAAAGACTTCAACGGCTTCATTGTAAAGTTTGCAAACCAATGGTTTTTGCGACCGTTCGCAGTGGATGTAACAAAATTTCACAATCGCAAAACCTTTTTTTGTGCCAAATATTTAATGAAACTCCAGAGCAGTGTTAACGCTAAACCTTTGCTTAGCCAAAATGCGCAATGTAATATTCGCCAGCTCCTGATTTTACATTGCAAGCTGTGCTAAACATTTGTAAAGGCGCCTTTTTAAATAACGCTTGAGACTTTTAATTACATTCTCCTCTTATTCTTTTATCGAACCATTATCATGTAAGAAGAGTAGGCAAAAATAATATAGTGGAAACTCAATTTTAAGTCCCCTGATTTTAAATTTCCCCACATTTTACATTTTTTATTTGTGGTCCCATCAATTGATCATGCGTTTCAATGGGTGCACCTCCTGGATTTTAAGTCATGTTTTTCTGGATTCAAAAATTGTCCTGAGGTACGCAAAAACTGCTTCCTCTGTGAATGCTATTTGTAATATAAAGAGTTTTAAAATACTAACCAGGTGTATATTTTGCCATGGTTCTGCCTGTAAATGGACAATTCCAATTAGTCTTATACAGTCCTGCACCAATCACTTATTGCTTTAGGTTGTGTATGTGACTGACAGAGAAGTCTTGCATATGCCCCCCCCCCCCATAGTGTAACATCAATGCTGTAATTCTTAACCCTTGTTATTAAAGGACAAGCAGCCCAGATCACACTGAGCATGTGCACAGTCTTGGTCTTGCAAAGATGTATAACAAAGTTACAAGATGACAGCCCCCTGTGGCCAACTTTGAAAGCATAAATCATTTGTTTGATTAGGCTTGTGGTGCAGTAAGTTCATGTTTATGTTTAGTATACAAAATACAGCATTTCTAGCCCTATTCTATTTTACACTTCCTTTTACCCAGTAAATATTGTATCTCAAAGTAAATGACTCCTGTGCTTATATCCTTTCAGTAATTGAAGAAAAAGTTTTTTAACACATTTCCCTGGATTTTCATTATTTTTTACTGGTCCCGTGAAAAATGTATAATAGGGGTTCTACTGTACAATAATACAATAGATCTAGTGATACAAGAGGGCCAGTGGTGTAAATTTATAAAGGCAGAACCCATGGTTCACCTGTGTTTTCATGCCAGAGGGTGGTGCACCTTGATACATTTTTTTTGACAATTATCTTATTGCTGGTGCAAGTGCTATGTGTTTGCCATGTCACCCCCCATCCCAGGTATCCCTTGTTCTTATTCAAACTGGGTGCAGGGAAAAACATGGTGGCACCGAAATCTGAAGGAAAGTACCTTGATAGATGTGTCAGGTAGTGATGTGCGGGATTTTCCCAAAGCCACACCTGACTCTAACTGGCCCTCCCTCCATCTGTGCCCACTGAAACCCGGCATCCCTTTATAGACCCGCCTATGACACCACAAAAGGGGCGGGCGAGCAGGCACTAGGCTATAAAATCGGAAGCCAACAGTTGAGGAAATAATTTTTTAAATTTGGGATTATATCATTTTAATGGAGTCTATAGGAGATGGTCTTTACGTAATTCGGAACTTTCTAGATAACGGTTTCCCATACCTGTACTCATTTGATTAACTGTACAAGTACGGAATCCATTATCTGGAAATCCATTATCCAGAAAGGTCCAAATTACGGAAAGGCCATGTCCTTTAGACTCCCATTTTTACCAAATAATCCAAATTTTTCAAAATTATTTAATTTTTCTCTGTAATAATAAAACAGTAGCTTGTGCTTGTTCCAAACTAAGATATAATTAAAGTTGTTGTTCACCTTTGAGTTAACTTTTAGTATGATGTAGAGAGGGATATTCTGAGACAATTTGCAGTTGGTTTTCATTTTTTATTGTTTGTGGTTTTATAGTTATTTAGCTTTTTATTCAGCAGCTCTCTCTAGTTTGCAGTGTCAGCAATTTGGTTTCTAGGGTACAAATTACCATAGCAACCCTGCATTGATTTGAATAAGAGATTGGAATATGAATAGGAGATGGACTGAATAGAATGATAAGTAATAAAAAGTAGCAATAACAATACATTTGTAGCCTTACAGAGCATTTGTTTTTAGATGGTGTCAGTGACCCCCATTTGAAAGCTGCAAAGAAACAGAAGAAAATTTCAAATCATTACAAAACTATGAAAAATAAATAATGAAGACTAATTGAAAAGTTTCTTCGAATTGGCCCTTCTACAATATACTAAAAGTTAACTTGAAGGTAAACCCACCCCTTTATTCCTTATTGGAAGCAAAACCAGCCTATTGGATTTATTTCATGTTTAAATTAAGTTATAGTAGACTTAAGTAGTGATGGGCAAATTTATTCGCCAGGGGCGAATTCCCGTGATTCGCCGCTGGCGAATAAATTCGAAACGCCAGCGAAATTTCATTGAAAAAACGCATTGCGCGTCGTTTTTGACGCGACGCACAACGAAAACGACGCGACGTGCGTTGAAAACGATGCGCGCAGCGAAGCTGACGCAACGCGAGTCAAAACCGTGCCGCATCTCGTTTCGCAAATTTTTTGCCAATTCGCTAATTTCTATGGAAATTCGCTAATTTTTCAGCGAAGCGAAACTGGGGACATTCGACCATCACTAGACTTAAGGTATGAAGATCCAAATACAGAAAGATCCCTTATCTGGAATACCCCAAATTCAGAGTATTCTGGATAAACGGTCCCATACCTGTACATCATTTTTGTCAGAACTCAGCAGTTGGTGTATTGTTCAAGGCTAATATTATAAATACAGATACAGGAAGATTGCTTCACCTGAGTGAGGTTTAAGATGATATGAAAGCAATGTGCTTGTTTCATTGTATATCCCTTAAATCCAAATACAGTTTAGGTCTGATTCCTGCCTGAAAGGGAAAGTCACGGGCATTGTGTAATGTAATGTATTCCTTGCTTATAGACTGTGCTTGTGTGTATCACTGTAGAGGTGTACCTTGACAACTGAGCTTACATACCAAGGGTCAGTTTTTATTAATAAATTTTATTTACTGATTCTCTGCACGCGCTCCTCTTCTGAGATGGCGACTATCCAACGTGCGGCGCTCGATTTCTCCTCCCTGCCTATTTCCTATAGAACATTTTTCAGGTTTTTTTTAAACATGAAAATGAGAGCTTTAACTCAATTTTTCTTGGAAAACACAACTCTAGCCTTAATAAATAACCCCTTTCAAGTATAAAGATGCAAATTACAGAATGACCCATTATCCGGAAAAGCCCAAGTTCCCCATGCTTTCTGGATAGCAGGGACCAGATTTTCATAACAAGTCAGTTACAGTGAGATCAATCTGGATGTCGGCTCTTTGGTCTGGAATAACCAGACAAATAGTTTCAGTGCTTGTTGATAATAAGGGTGGTAGGATTTTAAAAGATGGTGGTTGATTGGTTGCCGAGTGTCATTGCAATATGCAACGAGTTCCAATATGTTTGTTGCTTCTCTCAAGTGCCACATTTTTGTTTCAGATTACGGTGTATAAAAACGAGTTAAAATAGGGTTTAAAGTATTCCTCCTGTAATGTGAAATCACAGGCTCATATAAATGAAGTATACTGAAATCCCACATTATCATATAAAGGACACATGGGATAATTCCTTGACCTTTAACACAGAAATTAGCATCTGTAAATGACATTTAATAACAGATTGTAATTCTGCAATACATTTAGGAATTAATTTATTTTTGATGGCCTTTGGTAGGCGATCTAATGTAGTTTATGTACAATTAAAATTTAAAGTGCTATATATATAAATGTATATGTGTATATATGTATGTATATGTGTATATATATATATATAATGTGTGTGTGTATATATATATATATATATATATATATATATATAATGTGTGTGTGTGTATGTATATATGTATATATATATATATATGTGTGTATATATATATGTGTGTATATGTGTGTGTGTATATGTGTGTGTGTATATGTGTATATGTATATACACTTGGATTTGTAAGTTAAATGCGTCGTGACTCAGCATTAATTGAAGAAACTGTGTTATCTAAAGTTATCTTAACTCATTTAATGCATTTAACCTTTTCATTAGCATACCAAAGCTCCATTGTTTTCAATGGTGAACTCTTTAATTGGATGGGATGCTGTGACACAATATTCTGTGCTAAGTGGGATAAATGAGATAGATGAGTTAAGTCACGACGCATTAAACTCACCATCCAAAGTGACTGCATCTGTATATAGGCTAACAATACATTGAAAAGATACATTGTCTAATAGATAGACATCTATTTGAAACTAGCAGCTGGGATTAATGCTTTAGTATAATTAGATATTGGCTGCATTTGCTCTAACCCTACAAACATTTGTATTCAGTGTCGGACTGGCCCACCAGAACACGAGGAAAACTCCCGGTGGGCCAAGGTGTCAGTGGGCCCTCACGTTACTAAACGTTTGCCCTATTTCATGGCCATTCCCTATTTCTATGAGAACAAAGAGGCTAAATAGATGGAATAATTGATTATAGTATGTAAAGAAAACAAACTAGGAGAATAGAGTTTGATTGAGGAATATTAGAAAAAGAATATTAGTACTGAAAGTGGGCCCCGGTCTAAGATTTTATGGTGGGCCCCTGGTGTCCCAGTCCGACACTGTTTGTATTATTAAATAACACTTGTTTATCATAATAAAAAAGGATAAGGGCAATATAGATGAATGAAAGTACAAGCACTGCAGTCTTAGTAGATTGTTGAATTCACCAATACACTTGGAATCCACACAAGGTGGAGTCCTGCAGCTGGTCGGGTACCCGCGGGTTACCCGCAAAATCTTGCAGGTTGGATGTAAAAGACCCGGGTATAGAAATGGGTCAGTGGTTCTATGGGTTGAGGGTCGGGCTGCGGATCTTCTCCATAGCGATTTTTACTCCCTTTTTTATGAGCATGTCTACTACATATGATGTCACTTCCGGGTTACAATGACAGCACTTCCTGTTTTATTCCTTTTTTTTCTGTCTGATCACGGCTTGCACTACAACTTTCTATATCCCCTTAGTAGGGACTGCCATACAGCTCTCCCTGCCCATTTAAAGCGGGCAGTCATATTTTAAAATTGACATGGTAATTGGGGGTGTGGCCAAACCTTTATGCAGCCACGCTGTCTCCTGTACTTTCCTAACAATCTGCTCTGGGCTGGCAACGAAAATATTTTTCTGGTTGGGGGTCGCCACAACATGAGGAGCTGTATTAAAGGGTTGCAGCATTAGGAAGGTTGAGAACCACTGATGTAGAACATTCTACATGTCTGGCTTTCTAGGCCACAAAGTGTTTACTGACAACATGTATCAAATATAGACCAAATGGTGCAACACAAAAAGCGTTACAGGAGGGTGTTTAGGGCCACAGTTAAAAAAACACATGCAACAGAGCCATAGATCAACCATTTGCAGTGGGTGCAGCCTTGCATCATAGTTATCCTAGCTTAGGCCTTTTCTGTAATAGTTTCAACTATACATGTTATTAGTAATGGAGGAGTTTTGTCCACTTTCAACTAGTTGGGCCCCCCCACAAAAAGATCTTAGGAGGGGCCCAGTGCACAGGGGTGTATGTACTGGGTGGGAGAGGCCCATTGAGCTAGGGGTGTAAGTACTGATGAAGCAGACCCTGTGGTTGTGGGGGAGGGGACAGTAATGTAGGGTAGCCCAGTAAGGCCATAATAATGAGTAATCTAAATATATCTTGTTAGACTAGTTCAGCTTACCCATGTTTTTGAGACATAAATTGAATTTGCTGTGGGACCCCGTGACTCTAGGTACCCCACTGGCTTTGAGGATGGGTGGATTTCTATAGAGGAACCGGGGTCTGTCTTGGTGATGTTTGGGCAGGCCCAATACACACAGAATCACGGGAGGGTTCAGGCCGGCCTTGCTTGGCCATTTGCATGTCGCAGGCGGGTTGGGTTTGCCACACACACAGCTTTCAGAAGGTTGCCGTTCCACTCGGCTCTAAGCAATCAGTGTCCTTAAATTGCCTTCTCTGAGATTTTTGCATGCTTGCGTAGCTTTCTAACTCATTTTACATTTGAATGTGCCTTGCGGTTTAAAAAAAGCCGGGGATCCCTGCTCACACTGCTTACGTCAGTGGAACGAATAGAATTGGTGACAAAAGTTATGTTCAAACACACAGTCAATTATGCAAATCCTGCTGCGTTTTACAAAGAGTTTGTCAGTCCAGATCAGTTGACCTTTTCTGCATTGCTGGTGTCGTTAGCATTTTACAAAGATATCAGTTTAAACAGGTGGTAAAGAAAGCAAAGGATTCTCCCAATTAGGCATTGGTTGGATATTCATGCCTGTCCAATACTGTTTGTCATTTATAGAAGAGCGGAGATTGTTTGGAAATAAGATGCAGTTGAGCAAAGTGCGCAGCAAATGTATCGAGATTAGTTAAACCAATCTTATTGGATGAACTTTCTTACATAAATGAGCAAGAGTTTGGTTCAGTTAAAACTTTGGGACAATTCAATGGAGCAAGACAATATGATTTTCTGTACACAGTTAAAGGGCATGTACACTGAAAATAAAATGCTGCCTAATCAACTTTCCAATATAAGTTATGTTATGACAAAACATCCTAGTTATTGGTAAATGTAATTGCTATTGAAAGCAGTATCTCTCTATACCTTCTATGCCTGGGCTGTCCGTACTTTTAACAGAGTACAGCTGATTACAGCTGATTAAACTTGTGAAGTACATAAGACTGACTATTGCGTACTAAAAAGTGTGGGCTACGTTAACATCTTAATCAAATAATTAGAGTTTTGAAAAATTATTTCCTTATTTTCTGTGATAACAAAACAGTAGCTTGTACTTGACCCAAACTAAGATATAATTAATCCTTATTGGAAGCAAAAAAACACAGTTGGGTTTATATAATGTTTAAATCAATTCTTAGTTATAGAGATCTAAATTAGGGAAATATTCATTATCCAGAAGGTTCCAGGTCCTGAACATTCTGGATAACGGGTTCTATGTATATGCAAACTATTGAACATTTTTAACTCTACTGGGTTTATTTACTAAATTACGAATGCCAATAACCAAAAAAGTGTCTTTTAGTATAAAAGCAAAATTAATAAAAAAAAATCAGGTTTTATTATACCCAGAGGATGGAATAAGTCTCAATCCAAAAATCAGGTTGCATAAAAGTTAATGGGAGAAGTCGCAAAAATATTTTGATCTGTGTTTGGTTTCATGAAATAATCCAATGTTTTTAGGCAAAAATCAGTTTTTGGGTGGAAAATCCAAAAAAATCCGATTCGTTTTTTTTTCAGGGCTTTTCTTGCAAACAATTTTTTTCAGAAAAGTGTATTAATAAATAATGAAAATGCGGTTTAGGGCACAGTTATGTTCAGAAAATATTGAGAAAGCTTAGGACTTCCCATGTAATTAAATTATTGCTTAAAATGACATTTCCTGTTATTAGGCAATATTTTGGGGTTTGCATCGATATATAGATATCACCAGCATATTTTATGCATAAGACTGATCTGCATGGTTTTGAGTCAGGAAAGAGGTCTATAAATGGCATCTCAGAGTTTCTGAGATCTGAAGAACATTGAACACTATAAATAACAGAGGGGTTCTCTATGCCTCCTTTTTTTTCACTTTGCCCCCTGGCCTACCTTCCATAAAGGCATACATGACCTTAGCTGGCTATCCTATTTTCAGTAGAAGGATGGAGGCATAACCTTAAAGGAGAATTCAACCCTTAACAAAAAAAAACTCTACCCTACTTAGACCCCCCTCCCTCCCAGCCTAGCTGCGCCCCAGGAAAATGCCCCTAACTTTTTACTTACCACTCGATGCACATTCAGGCATATCAGTGTATGCGCAGTTGGAGCAATTAACCGGTTTGACACAACTGCACATGGTCCAAAATGGACGGAAATTGCCAAAGCACCGGAATACACGAAGACCCGGAAGTTGGCTGCCGTGAACTGCAATCCTGAATCTGCACCGAGGGTTAAGTGGGGGCAACTAGGATGGGGTGGGGGAGGGAAAGGAGTCCATGAGGGGTGGGGGTAGGGTTTTTTTTAAAGTTACAGGTTGAATTCTCCTTTAATGAAGGATCTGGATTTATCCAATACCCTATAGCAAGGAGATGGCTATATATATATATATATATATATATATATATATATATATATATAAGAAATAATTTTAAGTTGGCAATGTGAATATTTACTTATGAGAAATCAGACTAGCTCTTTTACCTGCACAGGGAAAGTTCCAGGGCATGTAACCCATAGCAGCCAGTGCTTAGCTTTGTGGTATTTAGAAAAATGAAAGTAAATGCCATTCGCTGCCATGGGTTACTGTCTAGGGGAAAATATTCCAAAATGAGTGGATTAAAATGCAAGAACCCCCAGGCAATGGAAAGAAGCCATATAGTGAATCATTAAAATTAAGAGGCAGTAGGTGTTGAAAACCCAGGTACTTAAATAAAAAGAGAAGCACTCTGTGTCAGACTGAAGTATCTGAGGCCCACCTTGGCTTCTGCTACAGGTGCCCTCGCCCCCTCCTAGCCCAGCCCCAACCTCTATCTTGGTTCACCAGCTGCAAACCCCCCACCCCCCCCATGTACCTATCTTCTAGTTCTGGCCCTAATCAACATTGGGGGAGAGATCAAGGGGCAACACAGCCCATATAGGCAGTAGACTTGTGCAGATCTGGGTCAATGGGGCCCAGGGCCACCATCAGGGGGGACAAGTGTCCCAGGCCTGAAGGCCCCTTATGAGCACTGAATACGTGCTGCCTTCCAATGTCCCCGAACAACTGAATAAGGAAGTGCCGAACAGTTGATTGTCCTAATGCTGCGGTAAAACCAGAAGTCACGAAGGAGCCAACACTGAAGCAGTGAAAATACCTGATGTCATGAAACTGACACTGAAGTCCTGAAGCCACAAGTTCAATTATACCGACACCAATGGGGTTTTTTTTTTTTTAAATCCCCTGGCCACAAATGTTTTATTTTAATATTCTATAGGCCCCTGCCACCAATTAAAAAAAATTTAATTTTTAACTTATAAGAGGGGCCCTGACACCAAAGCTTTTATTAAAAAAATTTTATTATGGGGGGCCCTGGTTTTTTTTTTTTTTTTAACTTATGAGGGAGACTTTTAACTTTGCTGTGGAGTGGGTGGGGCTTGGGTGCAAGGGTGGGCGGGGCCAGGGCCCCCCAAAAATTTTGCTGTACGGGGCCCCATGGTTTCTAATGGCAGCCCTAGCGAGGGCCACCAGGTTTTTATCTGGTGTCCCACCAGCTCAGTAATTTTTCTCATCACTATCTAAAGTTTGCTGATTTCTAGTTGGTACTTGATAAGTTCAGTAATGTGCTGTTGTGGGATCCAGTCAGGAATCTCATTGAAAATATATATACAGTATTTGGTAATGGGTATATTTCACACGGAATTTTTTTTTGTGATATTGAAAGTTTTCAAACATGTTTTTAAAGGGTTATAGGGGAATGTAATTGTCCTGCTCTCAGTTTAAACTAATTTTCTTATGAATAATACGTTGCTCATTATTATTAATATTATTAATAAACAGAGGTTAGTGTTAACAACTGCTCTTGAGTTTCGGTAAATTTTTTTCCGCAAAAAAGGCTTTGCATTAGCAAAATTTTATTACATGCACAGCTCATATTCGCAAACTTTCTGAGTAAGTCAGTAAGCTGAGGTCTGAAATTGATCAAAAAGGAAACCAGCACAGAAAATCTTGGTCGCTAATGTTGGCAGGTATTTGCACTAAAAAAGATTAAATTATTAGTTCTATATCATGTTACAAAAATAGTATTTAAAATAAATTCAGGATTAGAAAGTTACCCCTGATAATGCTCTAAGCTGGTAAACAAAATAAAACTTCTGATATCTTCAAAACCCCCATAAATATATGAAGAGAAAAAAAAGAAAGCAACAACAAACCAATTAAACCAAATAAATATCTTTAAGATAGAATTTTGGTTTGAAAAGAGATAAGTAGAGATCTATAGCTTTGAAACATTTTGTTATAAGATGAGATTCCCTATAGATATACAAAGAAAGATATCTTAACCCATACTTTTGTGATGTGTGCTTGCGTATACATATACCCTTCTTAACTGGCTTCTGCCTCATATTTCTTTATATGTTTATATTATTTATTATTAAAATCATTTAATTTAATCGGTTCAGGTAAAAACTCGATAAAATTGAGTGAAAGCCAGAACTGTACGATATTTTCTGTAATTTTTCTCGAACCACCCTTTTTTCCTGGCATTTTCCGAAAAGCCTTTTTTTTTTTTTTTTTTTAAGGTTTTTTGGCCAAAAAGCTTAAAATGGTCAGATTTTCAGGCTTATTCCAGCACAGACCACAGAAACTTCCAAATAGCATAGAGACCTCTGCCATTGATACACATCATCAGCAAGTCTGAGATGGCAGATTTTTGCATGCAGACTTTTTGCATAATTTTTTTAAATTAAAGTTTTGCCTAAATAACACCCTTAGAGTTGTGATATCATCTAAACCTCTACAAATTTATGTAGAGAAAAAAGAAAGCAACAACAAACCAATTATATGAAGTTATCTTTATTAAGATAGAATTTGGGTTTGAAAAGGGATAAATAGGGATCTTTTACTTTTGAAAGCACTTTCTTTGATTTCATCCCTGATTAGAGTGATGTCGTTTGCTGCTTTGTTGAGGCAATATCCGTTTTATGTTCTTCTAATATAGGTTTCTTTGTTGCTTTCTTTGGTTTCTTTTTCATCTTTTTGTGAGTCTTCGCGGTTTTGCTTATACTTTCGTCTGTCTTCTGAGTCTTCTTCACGGTTTTGCTTATACTTTCTTCTGTCTTCTGAATGCCTGCCTTGCCTTCTTCTGCCTCTCTTATCCCAATTTTATTGCTGTTACATAGATAAAGGAACAAGTACAGAGTTAAACTTAATTCAGGGGGCTGTGATGCAAGAAAATAGTCAAGCAAACAGTACTTACGCCTTGCGTTCTGAATACTTTTGTGCAAGATAGTACAGAACAGCTCCAAGGAGTGTAGAACAAAGGATTGAACATAGAATTATTATTATTCTTGTCATTTCATCTGTTGTTATATCCATTAGCCATTGTAAGATAGGACCTACAAATAAGATCACATATTAGACAAATTAAAAGCTGAATGAAGAAATGATGGCATATGTAATATATTGGGCAATGTAAATAAGACAGAAGCCGCTACTTGCACTCAGAATAAGTCCGTACATACTAAAAATATAAGCAAGGGCCAGCCAAAATATCGTAATATGTATAATTCAAATCTTACCTGGCTTAATGGGCTCCACTTCATCCGGAAAACAGATTATATCAGAGTTGCCTGTATAAAAGAAAAAAGAAAATATCTGATGCCTGTCTCAGCAGTATCTTACAATTAAGAAATGGGCATTTGTATTATATAAGTAACATTTCATGTAAAGAAAAATATATATGTACAACAAGGAATGTCTATCCTGTGGCCTCATACAGTCTTCTAAAAGTTGCAGTTTAACAACTAAAAGCATATATATATATATATATATATATATATATATATATATATGTGCCTGTTTAGAGACCTGTGAGTGTGCCAAGATGAATTGGTTACCTTATTTTTAATTAAAAGCCAACTTTTTTATTTTTTAACAATTCCTTAATTTAATGTTATAAGCAAGCAGGATATATTGTATGTCAAGGTTTCCATATATAGGAAAACTTACCGTTAGGGTGGATTTCTGTATCAGCTGTAGTAGTAGCTATTGTAGTAGCAGCTGTAGTAGTAGCTATAGTAGTTACAGCTGTAGAAGTAGCAGGGTGAAGTTTTGTATCAACCCCCGTAATGTCAGCACTTCTGCCGTTTTCTAAATGTGGGGTTAAAAAGAAGGAGCAATAAATAAAAACGAATCCATTTTAAAATCAAACAATGCAATTGTACAAACTCTTATCACAAATATATTGTTTATGTACTAAGACTGGACCAGGTTGTTTGCACCTTCAGCTAGAGTTAACCGTTTATGAATTTGGTCCAAAAGTTTTGTAGCATTGTATAGTATTACGCATGACAGTGGGTTATTTATGAAAGGTTGAGATGTGTTATCCCGAAATATTCTCGATGGTACTTTTCAGTTAGCAGAAAAAATGTTATCTAGACGGCACTCCAGATAAAATGAGAAATTTATTCCAACAGAGAAGGAACAAACGCCTTTTCAGTTTTAAGCTCAAAATTTCAGGTTAAAAAAAAAAAAGTTTCAGGGTTTTAAAAAAACTTTTTGGGTTTTTGTTAAAAAAAACAACAATTTTTTTTTTATTTATTATACCCCCGAAGCTAAAAACAGCTTGAATCTGAAAATAATCAAGCTAAAACCTATGTAAAAGTCAATGGCAGAGTTCCCTTGAACCATTTTTTATATGTTTGTAGCCTTCATGATGTCCTGGGTTTTTTTTGGTGGGTTACGCTGGAAAACTTGATTGATTCAATTTTTTTCCCTTGGTTTAATTCCAGTTTTTGAGTTTTCAACCCGAAATTCACAGATTCAAGGTTTTCCCATTAAAGTTTTTTCTTAATTTATAAAACATTTGAGTTGTGTGTTCATTTGAGAAATAAAAACACCTCTAAACCTCAACCTTTTGATAAATAAGCCCCAAAATGTAATAAGCACTCTGGGATACATTAGTGAGCATGGCCCTCATGCACAGTTTCAACCAAAGCAAAATATAAAAAATATAATAAATCATATTTCTCAGCACTGACCTAAGCAGTGGCATGAGGATTATCTCTTGTTTCTGCAAATAGAGAGAAACCCTTATAAATCTAATTATTTTTTGTTTGTTTGGTTGAAATAAAAAAAAACCTTTTTTTTACTGTTTAAGGCCTGGTGCTCCATAAATGGAAATGCAAAAAGTTCCGGTTACAAGCTTCTTGCATAATAGATTCCATATATGTATACATAAAATGGGTCATTCTTTGGAGGAATAAAAAATAGATTCAGATCTTACCAGTTTCATCGAAGTATTTTTCTATATCTACACTGGCAGGACTATCATCTGCTTCTGAAAAAAAAAAAAAAACATATATCCTTGTAATCGAATCAATAATTTTGGTACATCTAGTATGTATTTATTTGTGTGTTATTAATCTATTTAAAGGAGGTAAAACATAATAACCTTATATATATGTTAAGTGAGACTAGTGTAGTGGATATTTGGAGCCAGAATGAACTTTTCACGCTTTTTAATTAAATTCTTGTATAATTATTCGTTTGGCATAAATGACCCCAAGCATGCATGAACTATCACACCCATAAGCCTTAACAATTTGAAGGCCAACAAAAAATCAAGCCTTGTCTGAACCTAAACTACCTACTCCCAACCTGAAACCCATCTGACCCTGCATGCCTTATCTATATACCCTCATCCACCCGCTCTTTTTTGACATCACTAGAGAGGATGGGGTTTGCAGGAGCAAGTATATCAATAAGCAATGACTGCCAAAGTAAAAGGGATTTTGCATGATCTTCAGTAGCCACCTGACCAGACCATATTGCCTACATCATAGCTGCACATAAACCTGTATCTACATATATAATATGTGTGTGCGTGTGTATATATATATATATATATATATATATATATGTGTGTGTGTGTGTTCATAACCAATAGTTTTGGGAAGGAATGTTGACTGTAACATAGATCTTACCAGAATCATCAAGATAAGCAGCTTCATCATCAAGATAAGCAGCTTCATCATCATCATCATCACCAAGGGTTGTTTCATATATCTTAGATGGTTCTGAATCAGGGGAAAAAAAGAAATCCTCACTATCACAGTGTAAATTCTACTGTAAATATGCACCATGAATTTAAAAAAAATCATAGATCTTACCAGTTGTGGTACCCTTGGTGTACTCATACGGGGAATCTGTATGTTCAGCTTTTTTTGCTTCTGCTGGGGTGAGAAAGAAGACATTACTTAAAGCAAGTTTGCTACAATATGGTTATGATACAATATAACCCACCTACTCCCAACCTGAAACCCATCTTTCTGCTTTCAGAGTAAAATTCCCAATCTGCCCTTTTATTAGACACCAGTGGGATCACCTGACTATAGCTGGGAAGGGTGGGGGCTACAACAAGGAGCTGGTCACTGCTCCAGTATAACTACAACAAACAAAGAAAAGTTGTGCTCACCACTGATTTTTAAAACCATTTGGCGGGGGTGCAATGAGGCGGGGAATTTTACTCTGAAAGCAGCAAGTAAGTTGCGGGTAAAACTTAGTCCCTTTGTAAAATGTATAATTAAGCAATGGAATTCTTAATGAATCAGATGAAAATTGATTGTAGGACTGGCCAGATATGGGATGACTTTGACGTAGTTGGCCAGCTTAAATATATTGCAATATATGGACAAACAATCCAGTTGTTTAAAGGGTAAAGCATTTTTTAGTAGCTGTATGCACAGAATGTCTCAATGTCTTAAATATATTGATAATGGGCTGAGTGCAGAGGATCTCTTGTATTTGTCTATTTATATATATAATATATATATATATATATAAAATATATATATAAATAAATTGTATATGTGTGTGTTTGCAACCAGCAGTGTTGAGAAGGAATGTTGACCGTAACATAGATCTTACCAGAATCATCATCAATGTAAGCAGCATCATCATCATCATAATCAGGGGTTGTATCATATATCATAGCTGCTTCTGGAATGGAAAAAAAGAAATCATTATCACATGCAAATTCCACTGCAAATATGCCCCATGAATTTAAAAAGCTCAGAATAGTATAAAATAGGTATATTACAGCAGTATAACTCTTACCAGTTGTAGTATCCTTGCTATAAGCATGTGAGGCGTCTGTAAGTTCAGTTTTTTTTGCTTCTGCAAAGGAAAGGAAAGACATTACTTTAAGCTTCATATTAGCAAGTGTGCCTGCAGCTAATGTTCTTCAATAACACATCATTGGTACATGTTATAATATGCTATATACTGTTAAAATTTAAACTAATGACTGGTAAAAAAAATCTCAAAATACCCATTAATGTTACATAGAAACATATCTTACCTATAAAATGGTGTTGGTTAGTATTAAATAAGAAAAATAGAAATAAAATAAGGAAAATCATTGGTCTGATCATTTTCCTCGCTAGTCTAACTGGAAATGAACTAACAATCGAGTGTCTCCTTCAACCCTTTAGGGTGCATTGTGATGTCACAATATCTATCATGTGACGGAGCTATATATAGACAGCGTGTAATACTCTGTGCTGTAAACTGTTAAAACTAAAACTAGTGACTAGTAAAAAAAATCTCCAAATCCCCATTAATGTTACATATAAAAATAGCTTACCTATAACATGGTGTTGGTTAGTATTAAATAAGAAAAATAAAATAATGAAAATCATTGGTCTAATCATTTCCATGGCTAGTCTAAATGGAAATGAACTAACAGTTTGACTGCCTCCTTCAACCCTGTGGTATGCATTGTGATGTCACAATGTCTGTCATGTGACAGAGCTATATATAGTGTGCAATACTCTGTGCTGTAAACTGTTAAAATTTAAACTACTGACTAGTAAAAAAAAATCTCTAAATCCCCATTAATGTTACATAGAAAAATAGTTTGCCTATCATATAGTGTTGTTTAGTAATTAATAAGAAAAATCTTTCTTGTACTTTTTTAGTATTTGGTACTTTTATTGGCAGATAGTTTTTGAAATTTTTTTGCTCTTTCAATTTAGGTACCTTTCCTGGGGGGAAAGTTAGGAAAAGTATATGACATTGTCAGGACAGTCTAAGCAAACTAAAGTAAGCAGCTTTTGCTAAATGTTCTGAACACCAGGAGTCTACCAGGATGCCCAATATGCATAGATATACAAAAGTATGTGGTTATGTATGGACCCCAAATAAAAATAGTGCATATACCAAAGTACCAAATCTCAATGCTATGCTAAACACATAAGGAACAATACAGGGTTAAAATTGTGTAATTAGGGGTCAGAATAGTCATCCCATAGTCACGCTGCCATTATATGTAATGGGTAAAGTACATGTGTGAGCATTTTATCCTATCAGAGGGGAATCAAAACAGCGAGTGGATCAGATGCATGCGGATTTGCATGATTATTGGAGTTTTCAGTCTGATTCACTTACAAAACACTTTTCTCCTTGCCTGCAGGCTCTATATAGCAGGTTGGAGCTGATAGTAGAATAACATGATGACCATCTTTAGATAATTAAATCATTGAGATGTACAACCAAATGACTGGTAATACTTGTCTGTGTACCACAATCTCTGGAAGGTAATTTGATATAATTGGGGTGATTTAAAGCCCCAAAAAGATCCCTTGGGGCTCTTACTTATGGGCATTTATATGCATTTTTTTTAAACAAAGGCTCTTCCTGAAGAGCACTTAAACCTGCGCTCCCCTGCATTCAGTTTAAATATGTTCAGCCACAGTGGAGCACAGGAATAAACACACGACTCTTCAAATTGTACTGACACAGGCCCATGTAAGCGCCAAACACATAATGTTGCATTCCACCTGCATTCAGAGCTTACATGTGTCTGTGTCAGTGTGGGTGTGACTAATTGCGGGGACGCCGCGCCATCCTTCCATTGTCCCGTCGGCTTCCTAGTGTGCGCAGCGCGTGCACTTCCGCTTTTTATAGGTGCATGCGCGTAATGGTGCGAAATTTAAAAGGTATTTAAAGGGACATTTTTACTTTATCATTGCCCGTGATAGGATTTGATTCCTGGTGCTTCCTGAGCCTTTGTGCGTTTGATATTTGTATCCTGCTTGTATTATTCCTGTGTTTGACCCGGCCTGTTCCTGACTACTCTGATATCCGTAACCTGACCCCGGCTTGTACTTCGACTTCATTTCTGTCTCATCTTTCTGATTGATTACCCGGTTTGACCCTTGCCTGCCGGACGATCCTTGATATCTGCCTGCTCGACCCAGCCTGCCTGACTACGAACTTGCCTAATCCTACTTGTACCGTGACCTTTAGCCTAATTGACTTTACAGTTGTGACCCTTCGCTTGCCCAGAACCATTCGCCTTGCACCTCTCGTTATAAGACCTGGCGGCATCCAATTAGCCGTGGGCTCCTCCCAAGGTGAAAGGCGGCTGTTATAGGCAGAAGCACGAGCCTAGACCAGGGTGCTTGGCATATGTTCTGAGTTTAGGGTGCCAACCGTGACACATGAACTCTATTTTATCCAAATTTTTCAAAATGACATCCTTATCTCTGTACAGGTATGGGATCCGTTATCCAGAAAGCTCCAAAGTACAGAAAGGCAATCTCCCATAGACTCCCTTTTATCCAAATAATCCACATTATTAAAAATGATTTCCTTTTTCTCTGTACAAAAATAAAACAGTACCTTGTATTTGATCCAAACTAAGATATAATTAATCCTTATTGGAAGCAAAACCAGCCTATTGGATTTGTTTGATGGTTACATGATTTTCTAGTAGACTTAAGGTATTAAGATCCAAATTATGGAAAGACCAGTTATCTGGAAACCCCCAGGTCCCAAGAATTCTGGATAATAGGTCCAATACCTTTACTAATAAAACAGTAGCTTGTACTTGTATTTAACCCTTTAACTGCCAAGCACGCACATTGTACTGGTGGTTAAATGCTCTGGCCACCAAGAACGTACATATTGCACATCTGTACTTTACGAAAATATATGGTTTTCTGGGGTGAACTTACTTTTTTCTAACTTTGCCCCACCCCCAAACCTATGTAAATGTGTTAATTTTGCAGTACCTGAAATGACAGACTATATGTGAGTCTTATTTTCGGGGCCCCTATATGTGTACACCTATACATATTGTACATCAAATTGTTCAGAGGACCCCAGGCTTTCATATTTGGGGTGATTTCTCTATATACCTAAAAGTATGTGGGAAATACAATGCTGCACGGTGGATGTTTTGAGGTGATTTTAAAAAATGTCACCAAAATTGCCAAATTTATGAAGGTTTTACATTGATACCTAATGATGTGTGGGAGATATCATGCTGTAGAGTTGAAGCTTTGAGGTCATTTAAAAAAAAATCACTAATTTCTATAAAACATTATAACTTTAGGAAACAATTGCAGCTTGGTAGTTTGGTGTACAAAGATATAGTTATCCATTTTTGATTCACCAGAATCTGCTCTTTCTAATAATGGGTAGTTTTCTTGGGTAGACTTTCTGTTAGGTGAATGTTTGGCCTTGAAATCAGAAGTATGCCATTTGGGGAGCGGTGCTTTGGAAATTTGGTTGTGTACAGCTTGTAGATTTTGATCTATACAAGTGAGAAATCTCCATAAAACGATATATATTTGGTATTGCTGCGTTCAGGAGACATAGGTCTTTACAAATCGGGTGTTTTTTTGTATATAAAATAATGTTTCTGTTATATGTGATTTTTCTTTCTGAAACATGATTTTTTTTAATTTTAGTACTAGAAGCCTATATTTTTTTACAGAAGTATTATTACAACAAGATGCATATTACAAAAGTTCAGGTTGTCCTGAGAAAAAAAAATACATTGTTTTCCTGGGTAAACTAAAAGACCGCCCCAGGAAAGGCCCTTAAAGATTACAAAATGTCTAAAAACTGCTTGGCAGTAGATGTTCGCATTGAGGACAAAACGGCTGGCAGCGAAAGGGTTAATGTTTACTAAATTTTAAGATTTACGGTATAAAGATACAAATTCTGGAAACATCTGCTATCTGGAAAACCCCAGGCCCTGAACACTCTGGATAAAAGGTCCCATACCTGTACCACAACAAATTTCCATGTGTGCCAGTATTCTTGGAATTCTTCTGCTTTTGGCCCATATGTAATAGAACAGGTATGGGACTTCATTCTCAATAATGCTTGGGACCAGGGGTTTGCCAGATAACAGATCTTTCTGTAATTTGGATCTTCATACGTTAAGTCTAATAGAAAATCATGTAAACATTAAATAAACCCAATAGGCTGGTTTTGCTTCCAATAAGGATTAATTAAATTATATCTTAGTTGGGATCAAGTACAAGCTACTATTTTATTATTACAGGGAAAAAGGAAATCATTTTTAAAAATTTAGATTATTTCAGTATAATAGAGTCTATGGGAGATGGCTATTCCGTAATTCGGAGCTTTCTGGATAACAGGTTTCGGGATAAGGGATCCAATACTTTTACCCAACTTTTTAAAACCATTAAAAAAAAATCAGTGTTGCTGGTATTGTGTGTCTTGTTTGTATAAATAAGATTAGATGCCAATTGCATTGTGTGTATACAAGTAATATTTTCCTTCATTGACACAAACAGGTTAATATTAGGGATGCACTGAATCCACAATTTTGGATTCAGCCGAACCCCCGAATCCATTGGGAAAGATTTGACCGATTTGCATATGCAAATTAGCGAGGGGGAGGGTAAAAGAGAGAAAAAATTTTACTTCCTTGTTTTGTGAGGAAAGGTCACATGATTTTAAGGATTGGGATCAGCCAGGCACAAGGAGTCGGGCGAATCCTGCTGAAAATGGCCGAATACCGAACAAAATCCTGGATTCGGTGCATCCCTAGTTAATATAAATCCCAGGGCTGTCTGGTTTTTACATCTTGAGCAATGGCTGTGATTATAGACTAATTACAACTTTTAGCTGGTGTGTAAAATAAATCCTGTTACTTCAGCAAATACTGCTAAAATATAATGTATGTGACACAGGCAGAGTTGTGTGTGTCTGGAAAGGTACAGTGCACGGTCAATTCAGTATTGAATACAGACAAAATAAAAACACTCTGCTAAGGTGATGTGCTTGTATTGCTCATTTATTTGTACAGCTTGTTGTTACCATTTGAAGTATCATTTGAAAGACACACTTCAGGACCAAGATGAACACACCCTCTCAACACTTATTCCTTCTAGAAAATGTCAGTCTGTCCACTTGCAACTTACCCCTAAACAATGAAAAAAGTCAACTGAGCTCTGCCTGAAAGTGACATAGTAATAAGTTCAGATGAAAAAAGACACAAGTCCATCAAGTTCAACCTTTTAACTTTTTCAACCTGCCCAACTGCTAGTTGGTCCAGAGGAAGTAAAAAAAAAACATCTGAAGCCTCTCCAATTTGCCTCAGAGGGGGGAAGAATTTCTTCTTGACTCTGGCCCTGGATCAACTTGTACTATGAGCTATCTGCCCTGCATTCCCTCACTTGCTTAAAAAGCAATTCATTTTCTTTCTTTGCCTTCCGGATCGCTGATTTACAACATTTGTTACAGTGTTTATATTCATTAAATGCAGCTTCTGTCCCAACAGATTTGTAGTTTTTAAAGGCCTTTCTCTTCTTTCCTATTATTTCATTTACATCTGTATTAAGCCACATAGGATGATTCTTAGATCTTCTACATTTACTCCTTAAAGGGAAATTGTCATGGGAAAACGTTTTTTTTTTTTTTTTTTTAAACGCATCAGTTAATAGTGCTGCTCCAGTAGACTTCTGCACTGAAATCCATTTCTCAAAAGAGCAGTTTTTTTATATTCAGTTTTGAAATCTGACATGGGGCTAGCCATTTTGTCAATTTCCCAGCTGCCCTGGTCATGTGACTTGTGCCAGCACGTTAAGAGGGAACTGTACAAAGTAGGGGGTATGTGGAAGGCAAAGTTATAGTGTATTTAAGTATAATGGAAGTGCTAGTTTTAATGCACAGAGGGAACTGCTTTCTGGCAGGCTGTTGTTTTTCCTTCTCAATGTAACTGAATAGTACTCATTGGGACATGGGTTTTACCATTGAGTGTTGTTCTTGTATCTACTAGTCAGCTGTTATCTTGTGATAGGGAGTTATGTGGTTACCTTCTCATTGCTCTGTTGTTAGGCTGCTGGGGGGGGAAAGGGAGGGGGTGATATCACTCCAACTTGCAGTACAGCAGTAAAGAGTGATTGAAGTTTATCAGAGCACAAGTCACATGACTTGGAAATTTATAATATGCCTAGCCCCATGTCAGATTTCAAAATGAAATATAAAAAAATCTGTTTGCTCTTTTGAGAAATGGATTTCAATACAGAATTCTTCTGGAGCAGCACTATTAACTGATGCATTAACAAACAATTAAAAGACAATTTTTTCCCATGATAGGATCCATTAAAGGGAATAATGATTTAATTTAATTTTAAATGACAACCAGTTCTGTTCTGTGTTTTTAGCTGAAAACTGCCCCAATCAATACTCTGAAGGGCAGCCCTCAAGGCACTAACATTAGCTTTTCCAAAATTCATGGTTTTTGTTGCCCCAGTATATTTTTTGCACCAGACAATAAATGATATAACATTATGGTCACTATTACCCAGAGGTTCAATGACTTGCACATTTACTATAAGTTCTGGGTCATTTGAGATCACTAGATCCAGAATAGCATCTTTTCTAGTAGGCTCCTCAACAACCTGTGCCATAAAATTGTCATGCAACAAGTTTATAAATTTATTCCCATTAATTGATTTGGTAGTGCTGTTGCTCCAGTCAATATCTGGGTAATTAAAATCCCCCATTATCATTACTTTACCCAAACTAACAACTTTTTCTATTTGCTTCAGGAGCTTAGCCTCCTCCTCCTCACTTACATTAGGGGGTCTATAGCATACCCCTACAATTAATTTGTTGGACTCTTTACAATTGGTGAAGAATTCCACCCATAAGACTTCTGCCCCCTCATTCGAAAATCGAATGCTAATCGAATATCGAGGGAAAACGAATATCTTTTGGGGAATAATAGTAAATTTGCCCCTTAGATCACATGCAAAACTTGCTTAGCAGCTCCCACACTTTCTTATGAGTCTCAGAGATAAAGGTTCAAAACAGAGAACCTGGTCAAAATTTACCTGAAAAGTAAAATCAGCTCTGGTTGGAAGGAGGTCTGTCAATTACATAAATGTCAGTTTTCTTCTCACAGACCCCAATATAACACAGCCACCCACACACACACACACAGACTTCTCCCTCCCAGGGCCGCTCCGGCCATGAGACAAGGTGAGAACCTTGCCTCAAACGACACGGAGCGGCCAGTTAAACGGGGTGGCAAAAAGCCACCTCTTGTAACTTTAAGAGACAAATTTCTGGGTTTTAACTGCTAGTGCAGAGAGCGCAATTGTGCTCAATGCACTAGCGATACCGACGCCGATTTTTAAGTGCGGAGCGGAAAGGGGGGGCGGCGGCATCGGGGCTGCAGCCTCAGGTGGCGGAAGCCCCAGAGTTGGCGCTGCTCCCTCCTCACATGTCCCCACAAGTGACAGACCTCCAGCCACCCAGAGCTGACTTTACTTTCCCTCACACACAGACACTCCCTCCCTGTGAATCACACACGTGTCCCTTCACACCCCCATTCAACCCCACACAAATCTGTGCAGCCACACCCTCCTCTTCCCCCCCTATGAAAATGACATGCCAGCCTCCAAAAACACACAAAGAACTTAAAGTTCACCTCCTTCAAGTGAGCCCCTTCACATAACAAACATCTGTGTACATACATGCTGTCACACCAAGTCAGTTCTCCTTTCCTCACACCCTGGCCCAGCCACGCCCTACAGAGCAGTGTGTATGCAAATTAACCACACTGACTAGGGATCAGAATCTGACTGACAGGAGAAGCAGCCAGTTGGAGTTAAGCTTCAGAAACCACTGCATGTGTGCACTTCCTGCTTTTGCCAGGAGTGTGTATGATTTAAAACAAGAAAGTACAGCAGTCACTGTAGCATTTTTTGGGGCCCATGATGAAAGGGACCCATCTTAGGGGAATCTCATCAACTGCACATATTTGTTAATCATTTATATGGCAAAACTTGTTATTTTTACATGAACTGTTACATTTTTGAATGTTATATGAAGATGAGCAACCTCTTTAAAGGAACAGTTCATCTTAAAAATAAAAACTGGGTAAATAGATAGGCTGTTCAAAATAAAAAATGTTTTTAATATAGTTAGTTTTTTGGCTAACTATATTAGAAACATTCTTTATTTTGCACATCCTATCTATTTACCAAGTTTTTATTTTTATACTGAACTGTTCCTTTAACCCTTTGCCTGCCAAGCACGTACCTGGTATGTTTTTGCAGGCAAGGGCTTTAACTGCCAAGCCCGTATCTGGTACGTGCTTGCTATTATGGGTGCTGTACTCTGCATCAGTGGCTTTAGCTGCCTCTGCAGAGCTTTAGCAGCATTGACAGCCCCCTGGGCAACAAGGCTGGGGGGCTGTCCTGTCGGTCCTGCGACAGGATTGTCACAGGGCCGACCTAAAAGAGGCAGACGCATGAGATTGTGCGTCTGCCTTGTTGCACAGCTTCCTCCTGAGGCTCCTTCCTTACCTCGTGCTCCAGCGACGCTCACACACTTCCTGCCTGCCAACTCTGCAGACAAACTTCTCCAGGGCCCTTCCAGCCATCAGATCGCCCCCAGGAACAGTAAGTAGCCTTTATTTTACCTACCTACATACATATACATACATATAGACACACTTACACATATTTTTGTAAAAAAAAAATTTTTTTTTTTTTTTTTTTTTTTACACTTAGATGCACTTATATCATACTTATATACACTTAGATGCAATTATATTACACTCGTATACACACTAACACACTGTACCACAATTTTTAGAAGTGTACACACATGTATACACGTTGAATTTTTTAACTTTTTCATTTTACCAATTTGTGTTTTTTTAATCCTTAAAACTGTTTATTTTGGCAGCGTTACTATTGGATAATTGATTAGGGCCACTAATTACGCTGTGGGTCAGTTATTTTGTTATTTCATTGATTTGCATATTTTTTGTGGTTTTATTGCCATTTTATCCCTGCATTATTGTTCCTTATGTATCTTTAGTATAGTTTTGCTTTTAGGTGCCTTGGTATAGAAAGATATATTTCCCTTGTTTGATCGATTAGAATATGTACTTTCCAAAAATATATGGTTTTCTGGGGGTCTTTTTACAGTTTGGGGGTCTTACAGCAAATAACGCACAGTTGGGGCTCTCTTTTCTGCAGCTAAGTTGTCCAGCGTGAAAATTCAGATGCATGTTTTTCATTTGGGGTCTGTACATACCACTTTGGTAATCCTATGCATATTGGGCATCAAACTATTCAGTAGACCTCTGACGTCCATATTTAGGGTGATTTGTCTTTGTACGTAAAACATTGTGTGAGATAAATGCGATTTTCAGAAATGTTGTTAAAACCTCTTCATTTAGAAACACTTAGCAGTTTGGTCGTTTGGTGTAGAAAGACGTCTTTATATTTGTTGGATTCATCAAAATGTGTACTTTACAAAAATATATGGTTTGGGGGGTCTTTGCTGTTACGAGGGTCTTTTGGTACATAATATGAAGTCAAGGGTCTATGTTCACAGGAGACGAATCGGCAGCAGAGAAAATTCAAATGCACTATTTTTATTTGGGGTCTGCACATGCCAGCTGCCTTGGTATATCTATGCATATTGTGCATCAACCTGTTCAGTAGACCCTTGGTGTCAATATTTAGGGAGTTTTACAGTTGTATGTAAGAAATTGGGTGAGATAAATATGGCCAATTGCAATTTTTTAGGTGATTTTCAGAAACGTTAAAACCCCTGCCTTTATCGCTAAATTTAGGAAAGGATTGCAGCTTGGTGCTTTGTAGTAGAAAGACATGCATACCCAATTTGGATTTTGGGGAGTGTGCACTTTCCGATAATGTATGATTTTTGGGGTGAACTTGCTTTTTTCTAACTTTACCCCCCTCAAAATGATGTAAATATGTTGATTTTGCAGTACCTGAAATGACAGACCATATGGGGGTCTTTGTTTTTGGGCTTCTATGTGCTACATTCTTGGGGACACCTATACATATTGGGCATCAAACTGTTCAGAGGACCCTAGGCTTTCATATTTGGGGTGATTTATCTTGATACCTAAAAGTATGTGTGGAAATATGATGCTGCAATGTGGAAATCTTGAGGTGATTTTTGGAAATGTCACTAAATTGCCAAATTTAGGAAAGGTTTGCGGCTTGGTGCTTTGGAGTAGAAAGACGTGCATACCCATGTTGGATTCGGGGGAATGTGTACTTTCCGAAAATGTATGGTTTTTGGGGGTGAACTTACTTTATTCTAACTTTGCCCCCCTAAAAATTAGGTAAGTGTGTTGATTTTGCAGTACCTGGAAACTGTATATGCCACATACTTAGGTACACCAATACATATTGAGCATGAAAATGTTCAGTGGACTCCTTGCAATCCTATTTAGGGTGTTATACATTGGTACCTAATGATGTGTGAGAGATACGATGCTGTAGATTGGAAGCTCAGAGGTTATTTTTCAAAAAGTAACCAATTTCTATAAAAAATTATAACTTTAGGATAGAATTGCAACTTGGTAGTTTTGCATACAGAGATATATTTACCCATTTTTGATTCTCCAGGATCTGTTCTTTCTAATAATGGGTAGTTTTGTAGGGTAAGCCTACTGTTTGTGGAATGTTTGACCTTAAAATCAGAAGTATGCCGTTTTGTGGAGCGGTGCTTTGGAAATTTGGTAGTGTACTGCTTAGAGATTTTGAAATGTTAAAGTGAGAAATCTCCATAAAATGATATATATTTGGTATTGACGTGTTCGGGACACACTGAACTTTCTAAATCTGCTGTGTTCTCGTTCATACAATAAATTATGTTTCTGACGGCTCCCCCCCCACAGGATGTCAAAACACTGCTTGGCAGTAGATGTTTGCATCTAGGACAAAATGGCTGGCAGCGAAAGGGTTAAAGGAATTGTTTGGTATAAATGTAAAACTTAGTAAATAGGCTGTGCAAAATAAAAAATATTTTCAATATAGTTAGGCAAAAATGTATAAAAGCTGGAGTAACTAAGTCTAACCTAACAGAACAGAACACTACTTCTTGCTTTTCAGCTCTCTTTTTTTACACTGACTGGTTACCCTGGTTACCAGGCACTTACCAATCAGTGAATTGAGGGAGGGCCACATTGCCCATAACTGTTGCTTTTGAATCTGAGCTGAATGCTGAGGATCAATGGCAAACTCACTGAACAGTTATGTCCAATGTGGCCCCCCTTAAAGTCACTGACTAACTCAGAGTTACAGAGCTGAAAAGCAGGAAGTAGTGTTCTGTTTTGTTATGTTTCACATCCAGTCACCCCAGCCTTTATACATTAAATTTTTGCCTAACTAACTATATTAGAAACATATTTTATTTTGCACAGCCTATCTATTTACCCAGTTTTTATTTTAACCCTAAACTGTTCCTTTGATGTTGCATACAAAAATACAAAATACTGTGTTGCTTAGGATTAAATAAAAAAATTAAATAAAGAAAAACATTGCTCTCATCATTCTCGTTTGCTAGTCCAAATGAAAATGAACTAACATTTCAAGTTCCTCCTTCAACCTTTACATCGGTGTGAATCAGTCATGTGACCATGACCTCTGAAAAAATGTATTATTTTGAAAAATTCAAGTTTTGCCCCAAATAACTCCCTCTTTTTTATGTAGAGAAAAAAGAAAGCAACAACAAACCAATTATATGAATTATCTTTTATTAAGATAGAATTTGGGTTTAAAAATGGATAAATAGGCATCTATTAATTTTGAAAGCACTTTCTTTGATTTCATCCCTGATTAGAGTGATGTCGTTTGCTGCTTTGTTGAGGCAATATCTGTTTTATGTTCTTCTAATATAGGTTTCTTTGTTGCTTTCTTTGGCTTCTTCACGGTTTTGCTTATACTTTTTTCTGTCTTTGGAGTCTTCTTCACGGTTTTGCTTATAATTTCTTCTGTCTTCTGAATGCCTGCCTTGCCTTCTTCTGCCTCTCTTATCCCAATTTTATTACTGTTACATAGATAAGGGAACAAGTACAGAGTTAAACTTAATTCAGGGGGCTGTGATGCAACAAAATAGTCAAGCAAACAGTACTTACGCCTTCCGTTCTAAATACTTTTGTGCAAGATAGTACAGAACACCTCCAAGGAGTGTAGAACAAAGGATTGAACATAGAATAATTATCATTCTCGTCGTTTCATCTGTTGTTATATCCATTAGCCATTGTAAGACAGGACCTATAAATAAGATCACATATTAGACAAATTAAAAGCTGAATAAAAAAATTATTGCATTTGTAATAAATAGGGCAAAGTAAATAAGACAGAAGCCGCTACTTGTACTCAGAATAAGCCCATTGCAATTTATTGCTATAACATTTGGAAGATAAAGGCAACTTCCAGTTTACATACTAATAATGTATAATTCAAATCTTACCTGGCTTAATGGGCTCCACTTCATCAGGAAAACAGATAATGTCAGGGTTTCCTGTATAAAAGAAAAAAGAAAATATCTGATGCCTGTCTCAGCAGTATCTTACAATTAAGAAATGGGCATTTGTATTATATAAGTAACATTTCATGTAAAGAAAAATAAACATGTACAACAAGGAATGTCTATCCTGTGGCCTCATACAGTCTGCTAAAAGTTGCAGTTTAACAACTAAAAGCATATAGCTTCAAGTATATCTGCTGTATAAGGGTAAGTGCCCTTAAACTAGCAAATATAAGTGAAGAATATAAATATATATGTGCAGCAATGTTATAAACACACACACACACACATATATATATATATATATATATATATAGGCCTCACAATATCTTATTTTTAATTAAAAGTCAACTTTTTTTATGTTTTAACAATTCCTTAACATAATGTTATAAGCAAGCCAGGGTATTGTATGTCAAGGTTTCTATACATAGGAAAACTTACCGTTAGGGTGAACTTCTGTATCAACTGTAGTAGTAGCTATTGTAGTAGTAGCTGTAGTAGTAGCTATAGTAGTAGTAGTAGCAACCCCCTTAATGTCAGCACTTCTGCTGTTTTCTAAATGTGGGTTTAAAAAGAAGGAGCAATAAATTAAAACAAATCCATTTTAAAATTAAACAATTGTACAAACTCTTATCACAACTATATTGTTAGATGAAGATTTATCAAGTGTTGAAGTGAAAATTCTAATTTCGAAGTAATTTTTGAATAGGCCAAAATTCGATTCCAATAGAAAAAAAATTTGATTCAAATTGAAAAATTAGACCATTCGAAAATCTAAATACTGTCTTTTTAAAAATTTCAATTGCAACCCATTGGCACCTTAAACCTGCCGAATTGCTGTTTTAGCCTATGGGGGACCTCCTATAACATTTAAGGAGTCTTTTGGCAAATTTTGAGAAATTTAAAAAAAAATTTAGGAAATTGTTTGAATGGAACGATTCAAATGATTTTAATTTGGTCGAAAACGGTCCATTTTCAATCGTAAAAATACAGACTAAAATTGGATGGTCGAATTTTGAAGTATTTTCACTTCGAAATTCGATACTTTATAAATCTGTCCTTTATGGTACTAAGCCTGAACAAGGTTGTTTGCACCTTCAGCTACAGTTTGTTTATAAATTTGGTCTAAAAGTAATTTTTGCAGTATTGTATAGTATTATACATGACAGTTAGTGGGTTATTTATGAAAGATTGAGATGTTATCCCAAAAAATTCTCGATGGTACTTAAAAGCAGTTGTATATGTTTGTAGCCTTCATGATGTTCATGGCAGTTTTTGGTGGGTTATGTTGGGAAACTAGATTGATTGATGTTTTTTTACCATGGTTTGATTAGAGTTTTTGAGTTTTTAACCCAAAATTCACAGATTCAAGGTTTTTCCATTCAAGTTTTTTCTTAAATTAGAAAACATTTGGGTTGTTTGTTCATTCGAGAAGTAAAAAAAACTCAAAAACCTCAACCTTTGATAAATAAACCCCAAAATGTTATAATCGCCCAGGAATACATTAGTGAGCATGGCCCTCATGCATAGTTTCAATCAAAGCTAAATATTTTTTTTTTAAAAAAATCAGATTTCTCAGCGCTATCATCAGCAGTGGCATGAGGATTATCGGTTGTTTCTTCAAAGAGAAACCCTTATAAATCAAATTTGTTTTTTTTTTTTACTGTTTAAGGCCTGGTGCTCCATAAATGGAAATGCAAAATAGTTACAAGCTTCTTGGATAATAGATTCCATATATGTATACATAAAATGGGTCATTCTTTGGAGGAAGAAAAAATAGATTCAGATCTTACCAGTTTCATCGAAGTATTTTTCTATATCTACACTGGCAGGACTATCATCTGCTTCTGAAATTAAAAAAAAAACATATATCCTTGTAATCGAATCAATAATTTTGGTACATCTAGTATGTATTTATTTGTGTGTTTTCTATCTATTTAAAGGAGGCAAAACATAGTAACCTTATATTTGTTAAGTGAGACTAGTGCAGTGGATATTTGGAGCCAGAAGGAACTTTTCTCGCCACCTGACCCTGCGTGCCATCCTTAGCTATATACCCTCATCCACCCCGCTCTTTTTTGACATCATTAGAGGGGGTTGGGTTGGCAGGGGCAAGTATATCAATAAGCAATGGCCACCAAAATAGGAGAGCAAGAATGTCCTTCATTAGCCCAAAGCCAACTGCCCATATTACCCACAACATAGCTGCATATAAACCTGTGTCTACATATATCATGTGTGTTCATAACCAATAGTCTTGGGAAGGAATGTTGACTGTAACATAGATCTTACCAGAATCATCAAGATAAGCAGCTTCATCATCAAGATAAGCAGCATCATCATCAAGATAAGCAGCTTCATCATCAGGGGTCGTTTCAGATATCATAGTTGCTTCTGAATCAGGGGGGAAAAAGAAATCCTCATTATCACAGTGTAAATTCTACTGTAAATATGCCCCATGAATTTAAAAAGCTCAGAATAGTATAAAATAGGTATATTACAGCAGTACAGCTCTTACCAGTTGTAGTATCCTTGCTATAAGCATGTGAGGCGTCTGTAAGTTCAGTTTTTTTTGCTTCTGCAAAGGAAAGGAAAGACATTACTTTAAGCTTCATATTAGCAAGTGTGCCTGCAGCTAATGTTCTTCAATAACACATCATTGGTACATGTTATAATATGTGATGCTATATACTGTTAAAATTTAAACTAATGACTGGCAAAAAAGAAATCTGAAAATACCCATTAATGTTGCATAGAAACATATCTTACCTATAAAATGGTGTTGGTTAGTATTAAATAAGAAAAATAGAAATAAAATAAGGAAAATCATTGGTCTGATCATTTTCCTCGCTAGTCTAACTGGAAATGAACTAACAATCGAGTGTCTCCTTCAACCCTTTAGGGTGCATTGTGATGTCACAATATCTATCATGTGACAGAGCTATATATAGACAGCGTGTAATACTCTGTGCTGTAAACTGTTAAAACTAAAACTAGTTACTGTTAACAAAGCTCTAAATTGCCATTAATGTTGCATACAAAATATTCTTACCTGCAGTACTGTGTTGGTTAGGATTAAATAAAAAAACTAGGAATAAAATAAGGAAAAACATTTCTCTCCTCATTCTCGTTCGCTAGTCCAAATAGAAATGAACTAACATTTCAAGTTCCTCCTTCAACCCTTTAGTGTGCATTGTGATGTCACAATGTCGGTCATGTGACCATGACATCATTGT
>CM044431.1:208879584-208943861 GCA_024363595.1 Xenopus borealis
TATTTGCTTTCAGATGGGGTCACTGACCCCATCTAAAAACAAATACTCTGTAAAGCTACAAATATATTGTTAATGCTACTTTTTATTACTAATTTTTCTATTCAGGGCTCTCCTATTCATATTCCAGTCTCTTATTCAAATCAATGCATGGTTGCTAGGGTAATTTGCAACCTAGCAACCAGATTGCTGAAACGGCAAACTAGAGATCTCCACAAATAATAAAACGTGTGTAATACTCTGTGCTGTAAACTGTTAAAACTAAAACTAGTTACTGTTAGTTAACTGGAAATGAACTAACAATCGAGTGTCTCCTTCAACCCTTTAGGGTGCATTGTGATGTCACAATATTTGTCATGTGACAGAGCTATATATAGACAGTGTGTAATACTCTGTGCTGTAAACTGTTAAAACTAAAACTAGTTACTGTTAACAAAGCTCTAAATTGCCATTAATGTTGCATACAAAATATTCTTACCTGCAGTATTGTGTTGGTTAGGATTAAATAAAAAAACTAGGAATAAAATAAGGAAAAACATTTCTCTCCTCATTCTCGTTCGCTAGTCCAAATAGAAATGAACTAACATTTCAAGCTCCTCCTACAACCCTTTAGTGTGCATTGTGATGTCACAATGTCGGTCATGTGACCATGACATCATTGTAGTGTCATGTGACACAAAACCATAGAGACTTGTTTAAAACTTGTAAACAATAAAATAAATCCCCTTGGTTGTAACCTACTGTTTTATTATTATTATTATTATTAATAATAATAAAAATATTTATAAAGTGTCAATATATTCCACACACCTGGACAATAATGCAAACCATGCATAGAGAGTTGCATGAAGCCAAAAATCAAAATCAAAAATCAGTTCAAAATCAAAAATCAGTTCTCAAAAAATTAGAAACTGGAGTTAACTGAAGGGTAATACATAGAGAAAAACAGAAGGAATGAGAAAAAAAATCAAAGATACTCTTCTTCCTTGAGTCATACACACTGCAATGGTTATACATGTATATTTGTTATTTAAAGTAAATCCTGTTGATTGTGGCATCTTTTAATCTGCACAGGGAATTAATTAATTCACAGGTGTATTAGTAGTAACAGGAAGGGGCTGATGTAGCAAGGGTCAATCAGAGTTTATGGGCATTTCTAAAAACTCCCATAAATTATTTTTTTTTTTAAATTCGAGTGAATAGAATTGACCTGCAAATTCAAATCAAATTTTTTAAAACTTTTTTTAAAAATATAAAAAAAAAATTTTTGTGTGCAAAAGTCTACCAGGTCAGTCCTATTCACTTGAATTTAAAAAATTTCGATTGGTCCTTTCCCCCCCCCCCAAATTTAGAGTTTATGGGAGTTTTTACTCATAAACCTGAAATTCGACCCTTGATAAATCAGCCCCTACATTTTTGGCTAACTAACTATATTGAAGACGTTTCATTGTGCACAGACTATCAATCTATCCAGTTTTTATTTTATATACTGAACAATTCCTCCAAAGGGGTGGTTCACTTCTGAAAACATTTTGTATGTGAGAGAAGATTCCTAGCCACTTTTCCATTGGTCTTTTTATGTTTTATTGTTTTTGCCGAGTTATTTGCTTTCAGATGGGGTCACTGACCCCATCTAAAAACAAATGCTCTGTAAAGCTACAAATATATTGTTATTGCTACTTTTTATTACAAATTTTTCTATTCAGGCCTCTCCTATTCATATTCCAGTCTCTTATTAAAATCAATGCATGGTTGCTAGGGTAATTTGCAACCTAGCAACCAGATTGCTGAAACGGCAAACTAGAGATCTCCACAAATAATAAAAAAATTAAAATCAGTTGAAAGTTGTCTCAGAATATCACACTCTACATCAGGGGTCCCCAAACTCTTTCGGTTCGGGGACCGGTGTCGATGGTAAAAAAAATTTCAAGAACCAAAGGTGGGGGTTCGGGGGGTTGGAGTCCAATTTGGGCATGCTAGCTTACAATCCGGGCGCCGGCGTCCAAATTGGCTCACATCGTTAATTTGCGGCCTAGGGCCGGCGGCCCAGTTTAGGACTGTCCGTGACCCGGCGGTTGGGGACCCCTGCTCTACATCATGCTAAGAAAGTTTAAACTTCTTTAAAAGGCATCACCATATTGTTTTTAGGGTAGACACTCAAAAGGCAATCCTCCAGGCAGTTGTAGTAACAACAGATCTTTATTGAAGTACAAGTTTATGGGAGTTTATAAAAAAAAAATTATTTAAAAAATGTAATTCTTTACATTCGGGTGAATAGGTAGGATCAACCTGTAAACTGAAATCAAATTTGATTTGAGTTTTTTCACGCCAAAGGCTGAAACAACAATTTGGCAGGTTTTAGATCGTGAATAGTCACTTTTTGAATTCTTAAATTAAATTAAATTAATTTCAAAATGTTTCATTTAAAAAAAATTTTAAGTCGCATCAAATTCGGACTATTCCATGGTTGAATTATTCTGCAGGGTCTGTTTCCTCTATAGTTACACCCCTGCTGCTCATTGTTCTGTTGTTAGGCTGCTGGGGTGGGGAGGGAGGGAGTGGTATCACTCCAACAGCGTAGCAGTAAAGCTTGACTTATCAGAGCACAAGGCACATGACCGGGGGCACCTGGTAAATGGGTATCATATCTAACCCCATGTTCTTTTAAAAAATTGTATTTCTGATGCAATTTTACTGATACATTTTGAAAAACGTTTTCCCGCAACTGTAACCCTATAAAAAAAAGTAAGCACTTTAAAGATAATTTATGAGAAGGTGGACAGGCTGTTTTCCCTATACTGGGCAAGTTTGGGCAGGAACCCATAGACCCCAATGATGAGCTTTGTTGAACTATGAAATCAAATATTTGGTTGGTTGCAGTTGGTTACTGCCTAGCTGCCCAGTTATGGTAAATGAAAGTTGAATGTCTCTGCCCCAGACAAGCGGTCTTCAAGAGACCTAAAGACAACCCTCTTAACACTGCACCTGATTTGACCCACGTTTAATAAATGAATAGCTAAACACAGTTAATGGAATTGCATATGAATTAATTTGTGTTCTGTTGTATTAACTAGGGATGCACTGAATCCACTATTTTGAATTCGGCTGAACCCCCGAATCCTTTTGCAAAAGATTCAGCCAAATACCAAACCGAATCCTAATTTGCATATGCAAATTAGAAGTGGGAAGGAGAAACATTTTTTTACTTCCTTGTTCTGTAACGAAGTCATGTGATTTCCCCCACCCCTAATTTGCATATGCATATGCAAATTAGGATCCGGTTCGGCCGGGAAGAAGGATTCGGCCGAATCTCGAACCAAATCCTGGATTCGGTGCATCCCTAGTATTAACTGTACTCAAAATTCAGCAATGATAAAGTACAAGTGAGTAGTGATGGGCGAATCTCTTCCAGAGAAATTCGCGAATAGGCGAAAAATTCGCGAAACAAGTCGCGGGACGCTGTTTTTTTTTTTACGTCAAAAACGACGCGCGAATTTTCGCCAGGCGAAATTTCGCTGGTGATTCGCGAATTTATTCGCCAGCGGCAAATCGCGGGATTTCGCCGCAAATTCGCCCATCACTACAAGTGAGTAATAAACACCACAGACTTAAAGGGGTGGTTCACCTTCAAGTTAACTTTTAGAATAGTGTAGAAGGGCCAATTCTAAAGGTGGCCATACACGAAGAGATCCGCTCGTTTGGCGATGTTGACAAACGAGCGGATCTCTCCCCGATATGCCCACCTTGAGGTGGGCGATATCGGGCTGATCCGATCGTGGGCCCTAGGGCCCAACGTTCGGATCAGTATGGGCGGTCGGATCGCGGGACCGCATCAACGAACAGATGCGGCCGCGATCCGACGGGATTTTTAATCCTGCCCGATCGACATCTGGCTGACTTTCGGCCAGATATCGATCGGGAAAGCCCGTCGGAGGGCCCCCCACCACGGGCAGATAAGCTGCCGACACAGTCTGTCGGCAGCTTTTATCTGCCCATGTATGGCCACCTTAAGAAACTTTTCAATTGGTCTTCATTATTTATTTTTCATAGTTTTTTAATGATTTGCAATTTTCTTCTGTTTCTTTGCAGCTTTCAAATGGGGGTCACTGACACCATCTAAAAACAAATGCTCTGTAAGGCTACAAATGTATTGTTATTGCCACTTTTCATTGTTTATCATTCTACTCAGTCCCTCTCCTATTCATATTCCAGTCTCTTATTCAAATCAATGCAGGGTTGCTAGGGGAATTTGTACCCTAGAAACCAAATTGCTCACACTGCAAACTAGAGAGCTACTGAATAAAAATCTAAATAACTATAAAACCACAAACAATAAAAAATGAAAACCAATTGCAAATTGTCTCAGAATATCACTCTTTACATTATACTAGAAGTTACCTCAAAGGTGAACAACCCCTTTAAAAAGTGCTATTAATAAAGTTCTGCTGTTTTGGCTAATTATTTCACAATAGATAAGTCAATTGCAGACTTGCTAACCAATAAATGGCCCCGCAATTTGAAGCTGCTGCTTTATACCGACAGTGATTGTAATTGATTAGATCAAAAGTATAATAAACTAATATGAGGCTAGAATGAACTAAAACCTATATAATGTGTAAAATATATTTCTTATTAACATGGATTTATAGATCGTGAATATATTAAGCTTAATTTGATGATTAAACATGAGCAGTCATTAGTTACTGGATCTTAAAGGGGTTGTTCACTTTTATGTGATGTAGAGAGTGATGTTCTGAGACAATTGGCTTTCATTTTTTATATGTAGTCTTTGAGTTATTTTAGCTTTTGATTCAGCAGCTCTCCAGTCTGCAGTTTCAGCACTCTCGTTGCTAGGGTCCAAATTATCCTAGGGACCATGAATAAGTAACTGAATATGAATAGAAACATGAGTAATAAAGAGTAGCAATAACAATACATTTGTAGCCTTAGGGAGCAGTAACATAACCACCCCCCTCTGGAAGCGTTTAACTACTGGCGGGCCAGCAAGGGGTGCGGTCCCTGGTACAATTGCACCCCCTGCTCCCCCGGTAGTTCCCCCACTGTTACATAGTATTTGTTTTCAGATCGGGTCAGTGACCCCCGTTTGAAAAGCCAAGGAAAAGAGGGACAATCAGGAGATCAGGAGAATAAGTTTTCTAGTTGGGGTTGGGGTCTGACAGGGTCAGAAATTAATCTTGAAAAAGAACTAAGAAGAAAAGCAAGAACACCTGATCCAACTAAAATATAATAATGTTTTAGTTGGAGCAGGGGTTCTTTCTTTTCTTCCTAGTTCTTCCCCATTTGAAAAGCTTGAAAGAGTCACAAGAAGAAGCCAAATAAAAAAACTAAAAAATAAATAATGATGGCCAATTGAAAAGTTGCTTAGAACTTGTCATTCTATAACATGCTAAAAGTTAACTTAAAGGAGAACTAGCCCCCCAGTGACATTAAGTCCCCACTGGTGCCCCTCTGTTGGCCCCCTTCCTGCCTCTCCGTGAATTTTTTCCCTGTAGTGATCACAAATGCAGAGTGAACGGAGCACACGGGCAACCTCTTCTTATCTTCAGCAATCTTTGTGAATGGAGTGGTAGTTTGGTGCAGCTGTAGCAAATTTCCATTTTTTGACAACTAAAGATGCAGTCACTTGGATTTGTAAGTTAAATGCGTCGTGACTTAACTCATCTATCTCATTTATCCCACTTAGCACAGAATATTGTGTCACAGCATCCCATCCAATTAAAGAGTTCACCATTGAAAACAATGGAGCTTTGGTATGCTAATGAAGAGGTTAAATGCATTAAATGAGTTAAGATAACTTTAGATAACACAGTTTCTTCAATTAGCCCTGAGTCACGACGCATTTAACTTACAAATTCAAGTGACTGCATCTGTATGTATGCGCCAAAAGAGACGTAAGTGGCTGAAGGGGAGAAAGAAAACATGAAGGTTACCAAAGATAAGATCTTGGCACCCGTGAGCTCTGCTGCCCTCACTCTGCATTTGCGGTCACTATTTCTAGGGGGAAAATAATTCAGAGGTCAGACTGTGCAGAGGGAGGGAGGGGGGTCAACGAAGGCAGACCAGTGGGGCCTTAACATCAGAGGCCGTTGAACTCTCCTTTAAAGGAAAAGTAAATGTTTTTCTTTCTGTAAATTTGCTCTAAACAGCCCCCCAGATTAATGTACCCTAGTCCCTGCTGCAAGTCTGCTCTGGTTTCTGTGTTATCAGCAGCTTGTTTCCCCTTCTTCCTGGTGCAGAGTGAAGCCCAGCCCCTTAGTTTACTGAGCAGTCCATTTGCTGCTGTTCCACAATAGAGAGGAAGAGGGAGCCAGTGTGTGCATTAGTAAGCTAGTTTCCCCAAGCAAAAGGTGCTACACACACTGCTCTCTGCTATGTCATAGTATGCAAATGATCTCCAAGACTAGTCTGAGAGATAAGGACAGCTCAGAAAGCTAAGGGGCAGGGCTTCACTCTGCACCAGGAAGAAGGGAAAGAAGCTGCTGATAACACAGAAACCAGAGCAGACTTGCAGCAGGGACTAAAGTACATTAATCTGGGGGCTGTTTAGAGCAAATTTACAAATAGAAAAAAAAAAGGTTTACTTGTTCTTTAACGGTGAAGCATCCACTATAATGTGTACTGATCTATCTTGTGCCATGTGAAATCAAAACTATTTTGTGTCTCCACATAAAAGAAGTCAGAATATTGCCTAAACTCACAGATTGGCAAACCAGCAATAAAACATACCCTGATTAATTTATTATATGATGTCACATGCCAGTATTAAAGTTTATGATTCTGGGGACCACCAAATAAAAACAAGCTGGGCCTCGCTGATACTTCAGTGCCAGCTCAAACTCTTACTTTGCACTTTTTTCAATGTATTTGTTTCAGCCAGTGTTTTATTATGTAGAGGCATAATAGTGAGAATGAATGGGAATGGAAATGACTTACTGAGCCAGACAACACAAATATTTTAGAAAAGTCAAATCAAAATCAAATCAATTTTAACTTCATATGGATTTATTATACAATTTATCTGATCAATTGCAACTGATTGATTCAATTCAATTGATCAATTGAATCATCCTCCAAACATTTTCAATATAAATGTATCAGATCCTCGCTTGAGACCCTGGGGGCTGCTCCCCCCTCCCCCACTGGACCTATAGAAAATACAAGGTACATGCATTAGAGTCCTGAGCAGTACATATATTTGAGACCCAGACCTGAGCAAAAACAGCTACCAACACCCTGCGACTCAGACCGCAAAATAACCAACTTGGACTTCCTTTATTGAAATCCCTTTACTATAATAGATAAGAGGACAGGAACAGGGTTAAACTTTAATTTGGGGGATGGTTAAAAGAAGAAATATAATGCTAGTCATTATCTTGTGTACACACATTTGTATGACAAATATATAACGCGTGGAATAAGACAATTGGACGTGAAATTTGTTTCTCGTTTCCATCTGTTGTCAGATTCCTGAACACCTCCATGACAGCACCTATAAATAACCCACAGATTAATTAGACACCACAAGGAAAATGTATTTACATACCCCAGCCTGTCAGTGCTCACAATGCCCAAATTCTAACTTAACTTACTTTAACTAACTTTTTAACTTAAGAATAAACTCGAATGGAAAAAAACTTGATTCTGCCAGTTCAAGTTGCAAAACCCGAAAACGCTAATTGGTCCTTGAAACCTCATTGTTAACAAGTGGCCATCATCTTTGGGCTAAAGAAATTGGTGTTTCCTGGGTAGCCATAGGGTAGAGTCCTGCAGCGGGTCGGGTACCCGCAAAAACCTGCAGTACCTTGTTGGTAGACGTTCCGGTTGCTGGTATAAAAGCAGTTCTGCGGGTCTTCTCAATAGCGATTTTCACTTTCTGATCACACCAACTTCCGTTGATGTCAATTCCTTATTCTTGATGGTCAGCACGTCGTGGGTCCGGGTTGAGGATACGGTACTTGCGGGTTGCAGGTTGCGGGTCCAGGTCGGGTACGGGTTGCAAAAATTGGACCCGCGCAGGACTCTACCATAGGGGTTATTCCTGGAGACGGACTGATTCTTGGTTCTCTCCTGTCATCTCCTATCCATATTTTTCATTTGGCAAATACAAAAACTGATGCTTTTTTTTTCTTGCTGTGTGACCAAAATTCTTATGTTTGCCATATGTTTGTATAATTTTATAGTTCAGTTTTTTTTTAACGAAGATTCCTACACGCTGACTGCTGTTCCTTCAGCTCTAATGCTCTAATTAAACAATTATTGGTCTTTTTAGTGATATATACCATAGTCTGGTGGTGCTCATGTGGAGGTCACCTGTAAACACCCAGGTAAAAGACAATTATGGTATGGGCCCCCGCTACCCCCATGAAAATCAAGGGTCCCAAAATAAATTTGCAGGCGACCTGTAATTTTGTGACATATTTTGGTATGGGTCACCCACAAGCCCCCCTATAGAAGAAGCAGACCCTGGACCCCCTCCATTGCTCTGGATTTTTCTTCCTTTGTAGTGATGCCATCGCCTTGTGCTTCATCCTAATTATGCTGCAGAAATCCATATTGAAACATAGCAATCCTTTTGGGCTTATTTAATGTTTAAAGGATTTTTAGCAAATTTAAGGTATGGAGATCCAGATGATGCCATGATCCCTCACCCAGAAAACTCCAGGTCCCGAGCATTCCTAATAACCGATCCCGCACCTGTTCCATTTAAAATCCTGTCATTCCATTAACAACATATTATAACCTCCTTTGTGCGGGCATGCCCTTTTTATAGGAACAAACCTCCTGTAACTTGTATTTCTAGCACTGCATTCAGTGTCGGACTGGGACATGAGGGGCCCACCCAAAAACCTTACACTAGGGGCCCACCAAAAAATTTAAGACCAGGGGCCCACTCTCAGTACTATTATTCTTCCTCTACTCATTCAACCTCTATTCTCCTAGTGTATTTTCTTGACATATTATAATCTATTATTACATCTATTTAGCCTCTAGAAATAGGGAATGGCCATGAACTTGACCAAATTAGCAGCATGAGGGCCCACTGACACCTGGGCCCACCGGGACTTTTCCTGGTATCCTGGTGGGCCAGTCCAACACTGACTGCATTCCAAGCCATGGACTTCCTCAGTGCTCTGTATGTCTCCTACATGTAAAACCCAATAAAGCCAGTGTGGATAAATTACCCCTTTACATTTACCCATAGGAAACAGATCAGTTTTTCAAATGTGCTGAACTGATTTGCACTGTAATTGGTACAGTTTAATAATTACAGTAAATCAGTCCCACTAACTTCTTAAAGGGCAACTTAAGTCTAAAATAGAATAATGTTAGAAATGCTGTATTTTGTATACGAAATATAAACATTAACTTACTGCTCCAGAAGCCTAATAAGATAAATGATTTATGCTTTCAAAGTTGGTGCAGGGGGCTGTCATATACCAAAACTACGCACATGCTCAATGTGGTCTGGGCTTCAGTTGGGAGGTTAAGCCTAGGGATCGTCATAAATGATCAAAACAGCACAAATCAAATAATATCTGCCATAGAAGCCAATACAGCAAGACTGATTAATAATCAGAATATACAGACTGCACTGGGTTTGTGGATACAAATGTAAACAGTTGTTACAAGGAAACAAACAAAGCTGCTTGAGTTCTGGGCTCCCCCGTCGTCTGATTGTTTCCCTGCAGATCAGTTAAGGGCTGTCTGAAGTTTTCTATCTGCAGATGTCAGCGCAAGTAAAACAAAGGGGGAAGTTTACTGCATAGAGTCAGTTTTTTTTAATAAAAATGGTAGACACTTTTTAATTAAAGTATATTGGAGATAGAGAATATAGTAAAAATTGCATTTTATTTTTTTGCCTTTACATCCCCTTTAACATTTATTTATTAAACTTTAAAGGAGAATGCAACCTAAAAGTTAAAAAAAACCTACCCACATACAATACACAGACACCCCTCCCTCAGACACCCCCCATCCTAGCTGCCTAGCAAATGCCCCTAACCTTTTACTAACCCCTCCGTGCAGATTCAGGGATTGGAGTTCATGGCAGCCATCTTGCGCTTTGTCTTTACTATAAATTAATGGAGCAGCGTTTTGGCGCTCGCACAGTTAGAGCAATTTCCCGGTTTGCAACAACTGCACCGAAATCGACAAAGCGCCAGCAGAAAACACAAGGTTTACAGAAGACCCAAAAGATGGCTGCAGTGAACTCCAAACCCTGAATCTGCACGGAGGGGTAAGTAAAAAGTTAGGGGCATTTGCCAGGGTAGCAGCTAGGCTGGGGGGAAGGAAGGAGGGGGGCCGATGTAGGTTTTTATGTTTAACTTTTGGGTTGAGTTCTCCTTTAAAGAGATTCTGACACCTGAAGTCAAACTCTTTTTTACCTCTATTATAATAACTGGCTTTGAAAGCTACTTCTAACTTTGCCATAAGGTATTTGCATGATGCTTTTACATTACCTGTCTGATCCCCCATGTTCCTGTATGAGGGGGCTGCCATATTTGTGCACCCGGCATTTGTTATCATTACAAACTGTAACTAACAGACTGAGATGGGACTGTTAGGCTGGCAAAGTAAGAGTGTCAGGGTGTCAGAGAGTCAGGCTTAGAAATTTCAGCTAACAGTTATATACAAAAACAAACCTCTCAGCAAAAAATGATCAATATGACCTATAGGTAACATTTAATGTACATTCATATGTTAAATTTCATTTTTTAGTGTCAGTATCACTTTAAGGGGTGGTTCACCTTTAAGTTAATATTTTGTATGTTATAGAATGACCAATTCTAAGCAACTTTTCAATTGGCCTTCATTATTTTTATAGTTATTAGACTTATTTGCCTCCTTCTGACTCTTTCCTGCTTTCAAATGGGGGTCTAAAAACAAATGCTCTGTAAGTCTACACATTTAGTGTTATTGCTGCTTTTCATTACTCATCATTACTCATTGAATCGGATTATCACTCTCTACATCAAACTAAAAGTTAACACAAAAGTGAACAACCCTTTTAAGTTGTATCTTTTATTGCCAATTGTTGAGCCTTGTACATTGTTTAACATTTTTTGCCACTTTTAGATAACCTATAAAAAAAGACTAAGAACTCCATACTTCCAATATACTTTTAACTGTTTTCAAAATGCCTTTGCACCCTCAAAGGATTCAACAAAAAATATAGCTTTGCCAGTCAGAATTTGTTTTTCTCTCATTCACTGGCCATGCGTACCTCAACTTTAATGGTCCAATTGTATTTATTTGGCTTAAGGCAAGAGACATCAGGCTTATTTGAAACTGCACAGCTAGGGACCAATGCCAAGTAGCAAGTTGCTGGATAAGCAAAAGAGGAGCATGAAATGTATTTAAAGTTACACAGAGGTCTATAATATGAGCCAGCAATTCTCCTTCATGTATTCAGCTTTAATCATATCCTATAAAGCCAATAAGTGGGTAGTGCTAAAATGCTCTGACTGTAGCTTTGGTTTATAGGCCACAATCGCTCATACTAAATTATATGGTATTAAACTTTTTCTACATATGCATAATCTTTATTCATCGTTTAATTGTAGGGATGAAATTATTGTACCAAAGTTTCAAGAATTGAAACCAGTCGTGAGGAAAATATAGTGTTCATGTTAACCAATCTGTTCCGGATCAACACAAAGAGGGCCCTTTGCATGACATTAAGCAGAAGTAGTGGTTGACTGGAGATGCAGCCAGGTATATGATGAAGCAATCTCCAGCACTTTAGCAACATGTTGATCCGTAACAGTTCTTCACACTTTGTAAGTTTGAGGAGAGTGGTAGGGTCACCTTTTCGTATTCAGGTGTTTAATGTGATTCAATCCAGCAAATTCCCAGAACATAAACTTGTAATTGGATTTTTCAGTCTTATAACCTGACACCAACATTCCCTGATCCATAGTTTTCTGCCCAAGCCATTTCCCATACTCCCATACTTCGGTTCGGTATTCGGACGAATCTTTCACGAAGGATTTGGGGGTTCGGCCGAATCCAAAATAGTGGATTCGGGGCATCCCTAATAAAAACATCTGCCTCTGAGTGGTTTGTATGTTTTGGCACTAATTTCTCATTTTTCAAATTAGGAATCTCAGAATTAATTTGATGAGGACCATCCTCTGGTGCCTGTAATTTTAGTAGTATTCCCTGATATGGCAAACTGACTCAGAAGTATTACAGGTATGGGATCCTTTATCTGGAAACCCATTATCCAGAAAGCTCCAAGTTACGGAAAGGTCATCTCCCCTCTATCCAAATAAACCACATTTTTAAAAATGATTTCCTTTTTCTCTGTAATAATAAAACAGCACATTTTAATTATTTGATAAAAAATATGGGAGTCTATGGGAGATGGCCTTCCCATAATTTGGAACTTAATGGATTTCATGATAACAGTCCCCATACCTGTATTTAGAAGCTGCAATCCTACCTCTTGTCTGAGGTCTTTCCTCCAAGCTGTGAACTAGGTAACCATGGCAGTGTAACTGATAAATGCAGATTTACAAATTATACTGATTATACAAAAGGAAACACAATATTTCCAGTTTAATGAGAGAAGTAAGAAACCAGACCAAAGGATCCATCTTAAAACACGAGGTAAGTAAGTAGTGCTGGTAAGATTGGCCTGCATATAGTAACATATGGTATTATGGATCTATAGGATTGTATGGGCTAAGATTGGCAATCTGTAGATTCTGGCAAATGTCAGAAGAGTTCCCATAAGATTTCAGAGTCTCTATTTATTTTGGCCTGTGGGAGATTCTGTGTACCTGCCATTCCTCCAAAAAAATGAGGCACCAGCCAGTGGGATATTCCCACAGCAGCACCACATAACCATCTTTTCCTTTACTTCCCAGGGATCAGTTGGAGTTGGAAACTTAGAGATTGTAGGTTGAATTTTAAAGTTATGTGAGATTTTCTAGACCTCAAATGAACTCACAACTCAAAAGGTAAGGGCACATGGCAACATTTGGGGAGATTTAAAATACTCTAGAACTAAAACCTGTCAAGGTCATGTAGGAGTCATTGGCAGAGGTCCCTTGAACCATTTGAAGACGTTAATAGCCTTCATGATGTTTGAGTTTCATTCAGAAAGTTTCGTTCGAAAACTGTATTTGAGTTTTGTTTTGCTGAAAACTTGATTAGAATTTCCAGGTTGTTAACCCCAAACTCATTGATTCTAGGTTTTACTGAAATTAGAAACCATTTGGGTAAGGGCACAAGGCAAGATACGGGGAGATTTAGCCGCCTGGCGACTAATCACCTCTTTGTCTGGGTGACAATCTCCCCGAACTGCATTCCTGTGCCATATCTCCTTGAATGTAAAATCGCTAGTGGTATGGCACGCGCAGCATTTCGTTCTCCGATGTCGCTTCACGATAAATCTTCAGAAAACGAAGAACCGCAAGTGCCATACCGCTAGTGATTTTACATTCAAGCCAGCAGTACGGCACTGAAAGGTAGTTTGGGGAGCTTTTGTCACCCAGGCGAAGAGGTGATTAGTCGCCAGGCGAATATAAATCTCCCCGAATCTTGCCTTGTGCCCTTACCCAAATGGTTTCTAATTTAAGAAAAACCTAGGATCAATGAGTTTGGGGTTAACAACCTGAAAACTGTAAATCAAGTTTTCAGCAAAAAAAAAACTCAAATTGATTCGAATGAAACCTTCTGAAAGAAACTCAAACATCAAGAAGGCTATTAACATCTTCAAATAGTTCAAGGGACCTGTGCCATTGACGTCTCCATGACCTTGACAGGTTTTAGTTCTAGAGTATTTTAAATCTCCCCAAATTGCCCAAACAGAGAGTATAGTTTTCTTAGTGATTTAGCAGTATATACTGCTGTGTATGTGAATATGCCGGTATGAGAATGATAATCAGGAAACCTATTATCCAGAAAGATCTGAATTACAGGAAGTTCATCTCCTGTAGACTCCATTTTAATAAAATAATTAAATCTCTGTAATAATAAACAAGTACTTTGTACTTGATTGTAACTCAGATTGATTTAATCTGTATTGAAGGCAAAACAATCCTACTGGATTTAATTAGTGTTTAATGCTTTTTCAGTAGATTTAAGGTATGAAGATCCAAATTATGGAAATACCTTTTATCCAGAATGCTCGGGACCTGGGGCTTTCCGGATAACAGTTCCCACGCCTGTACTGGTAAATCAGCTCTGTTGTAATTTAAAATGTAATATCAATATTAGATTAATTCTTGTAACGTATGGTATACCAAAACCTAGTTCAAACCCCAAGGTCCCGGTCTTGACTCACACCGCTTATAACAACTGCCTTTCACTTTGTGAGGAACTCAGATTTCACCAGGTCTTAAAGGAGAACTAAATCCTAAACATGAATATGGCTAGAACTGCCATGTGTTTTATACTGAACTTATTGCATTGGCTAAATTTTCAGCTTGTCAATAGCAGCAATGATCCAGGACTTCACACTTGTCACAGGGGGTCACTCACCATCTTGGAAAGTGTCTGTGACACTCACATGCTCAGTGGGCTTAGGGGTTGTCACAATTATCCAGCAGAACATGAGGTTGGTCTGTAATATAAGATGATGCTACAGGGCTGATTATTAAATTCTGATGCTAGTTGCACTGGTTTCTGTGCTGCCATGTAGTAATTATCTGTATTAATGACTAATCAGCCTTATATTGTAACTATATTTCTATTCTATGTGTGCTGTATATTGTGAGTGGGTCCCTAAGCTCAGTAAGTGACAGCAGAACCGAGCATGTGAATCAGAAGCACAAAACAGAATGTACATCTTTTCTAGCTACTTCTATAGTTCAACTTTCCTTGTCCTTTAAAGTGAGAGGACCAGGGGTAGTTGTAGGCAAGGTAACAGTAGCATGGAAGCATGGGGAACAGAAAGTGTAGTCGAAAGTAAGGCAGAGGTCGATACCAATCAGGCAGTGCTGTACAGAATCGGGAAACCAAGGATGTAGTCAGGACACAGGCTGGGGTCAAACCAAACAGAAATGCAATATAAAGTTAGGATCCAAGAGAGTGGCCAGGAACAGGCAAAGATCAGTACAGGCAGCAAACAATCAAGGCAAGGGTCAAAGAATAGATAATCAGACACAAATCACACCCACAAACTATCAAGAAATAGACCTGCATTGGGCAATGAGTAATTGACCACGGGGCCTTTAAATAATTGAATTTTGCGCCAATGATGACGTCACCCACAAAAATGCGCAATGTGCGTTCTCGTCAGATCCTGAAGCATCGTGCATCGGTGCAAAGAGGAAGTGACCTGTAATTAATTCATCCATTCCTAAAACCAGGCTTACAGAAAAGAGAAAGCCATTGATTTTAGCACCACCATCATATTTAGCTTATAGTATAGAATCAAAAAATAAATAATCTTGAATCTGAAAATATGTACATTTTAAGTGGCCCTTTCTGCTGTACAAATTGTAATTTCTTACTCTGAATCATGGAGAAATTATAAACTGCAATGAGCTTTCAGAAAGTATACCTGTCTTAACGGGCACTCTTATTATTCATGTATTAATATAATTCCACTTTCACACTGAATAAAACTTTGTTATGTTAATTAGCTAAGAATGAACTTTGAGCACTTGAACAGAAGAATATTTCAGCATTCAAATATGTACTTTGCTTGTTCAACAACAACAAACAGGCAACGGAGTGCAACCAGGAACAGATTATCTCTCAATGTGCTACCAGCCATCTGGATTCTTTATATATAGCATTCATAAACGGGAGGGGGAATTGCTGCACGAGTTAATTTCAAAATGAGATTTTCCTTAGAGCTATGTAGTTATGTAAAATAAGTTTTTGGTTCTAGGCTTGCATGTTGCTCTGCATATCTAAATAGATGAAAATATTAATATTAAACAGTACAACCCAGCAAAGGGCATTAACTGATGTACAGGAAACGATGTAATAAAAATGATTTAACTAAAATGGTTACTTACAAATTTTTTAATTTTTATAGTTTTATTTATTTGCCATCTTCTATTTCTTTCCATCTTGCAAACGGAGGTCACTGACCCTAGCAGCCAAAACTATATTGCATTTGTTAAGATATCATTTCAAGTACAAAAGGAGAATAGAATGCATTGTTACTGTTACTTTTTAATATCTTTCTATTTAGCTGCTCTACTATTCATGTTTCAATCTTACATTCAAACCACTGCCTGGTTGAGCCCAGGGTAAACTGAACCCTAGCAGCCAGATCTTTGCTGAAATTACAATCCGGAGAGCTGCTGAAGAAAGGCTAAATAATTTTAAAAAACTATAAAAAAAATAAATAAATATTGAAAACCAAGTACAGATGTCTCAGCACATAAGCGTCTGTCTAAACTAAAATGTAATTTGAAAGTGAACCACCCTTTTAACTGTTGTCGTTATTGAGAATATCATTTGTATGGGAGAGGATCAGCATCCAACTCCGTAGTTATACTTACATATACGTGTAGTGGGGGCCACATTACAAATTGTGTCATAAAAACAAACAATTAGGTTCTAGATTGAAACTGAAATAACCTTTATCCATGAAATATACAGGGAACTTTTGCTGATAGTCCTCATAAATCCACATAATTCAGACAGTATTTATTTTGGTGGTAGAAATATATGCTATGAATTTTATAAGCGCTGACTTCATTTTGGGGTCTCTAAGCTCCAGAAACCATAATCCTATGCACAATGGACATCAAAAGTGGACCCCTGGCATTCATATTCAGATGATTTTTCTTGGTACTTTATGCTTTGTTGGAGAAAAGATCCTATAAAGTAGAAGCTTTGAGGTGATTTTCAGATATTTCATCAAAACCGACAATTTTGGAAAGCACTCTGACTCAGTAGTTTGGAGTAGAAAGACTTGGTTACCCAGTTTGCATGTGTTCCAATGTGTACTTTCCAAAAATATATAGTCTTGGGGGGTCAATGTATTTTTTGTGTTTTTAGCCACAAAAAAATGCAATACATTTTCATAATCTGAAGTGACCTCCAGAACAATTTGTGTGCACTAACTTCATTTTGGGGTCTTTAAGCACCAGATACTTAAGTAACCCTATGCACAATGGGCATCAAACTTTACACTGGGCCCCTGGTATTCATATTTAGGAGCAGAAAGACTTGGTTACCAATTTTGGATTTTACCCACCAAAAAAATTTAAAATAATCCTATGCACAATGGGCATCAAACTATACAGTTAGGCCCCTGGCATTCATATTTAGGATTAGTGATGGGCGAATTTATTCGTCTAGGTCGAATTCGCAGTGAATTCCCGCGATTCGCCGCTGGCGAATAAATTCGCGAATCACCAGAGAAATTTCGCCGAAAAACGAGTCGCGCGTCAGTCGTTGACGTGACGCGCAACAAAATCGTCCCGCGACTCGTTTCGCGAATTTTTCGACGATGAGAAATTCGCGAATCTCTAGGCGAAGCAAATCGCGGGAGATTCGCCCATCACTATTTAGGATGATTTTTTTTAACCATATGCTATGTGGGAGACAAGATGCTAGAAACTGGAAGCTTTGAGGCAATTTTTTGTATGTCATCAAAGCCGGGAAGTTTGGGAAGCATTGTGAATCAGAAGTTTGGAGTAGAAAGACATGGTAAACCATTAGGATTGTATGTGTACTTTCCAAAAATGCAGGAAATGTGTTCATTTTTCAGTAGCTGAAGGGATCATTTTTAAGCACTAACTTCAATTTGGGGTCTCTTTGGTAATCCTATGCACAATGGGCATCAAACTATTCAGTGGACCCTTGTCATTCATATTTAGGATGTTTTTTCTTGGTACTTTGTAGGAGATCTGAACTTGCAAATTAAAGTTTTGATGTGATTTTTCTGAATTTTTATCCATTTTTATAAAATCTACTAAGTTCAGAAAAGCTTTGATGTTTGGTAATTAGGAGTAGAAGGACATGGTTACCCATTTTGTATTCAGCAGAATGTGTCCTTTTCAAAAATATATGGATTCCTGGGGTAAACCTACCGTTTCAGGATTTTTGGCTTTGGAATCTAAAGTCTTCCAGTAATTTACTGCTGGAAGTTTCTGATCTATAAAAGTCAGAAATCTACATAAAACTATTCATATCTGTTATTGACCCGTTCGAAAGACACAAATCATTCCAAATCAATTTAATTTTTGTGCATCAAAATAATATATATCTTTATATCTATATTTTTATCTATATCATGAAAGCTTACCACTAAAAGTCATTAACTTCGCCCAAGGGCAGTAACCCATAGCAACCAATCAGAAGGTAGAATTTAGTGATCACATTTTAAAATCAAACATCTTTATTATAATGGAGTCTATGGGACACAGACATTCTATAATTCAGAGCTTTCTGGATAACGGGTTTCCGGATAATGGATCCCATACCTCTGCCTTAGAATAGCTGCCCTTTATAATCTCTAGTGACGTAATTTGCTCACAATTTCCCAGTCCCGCTTACCAACCATCATATTCTTGAGTTCATGATTGTTGTCTATATATTACATTTTTATATGTTTAAGCATATACATGGCTAGCATAACACTATTTTGGGCTATATTAGACCAACAAAGGTTAAGGTCCAGCTATAGAGTAGAGCATAGGTTACACTTGATTCTAACACTAAAGGCAGGGCCTTCGCTAAGTGTAAGTAATTAAAGAAAGCTGCAGTGGAACTATAGTTCCCATAGGCTCCTGTACTATTGCTATTTTACAAAAGTAAAATAAAAAATGCCGGGAGGTTCTTGCAGCAACAAAACAGAATAAATATTATTTGTCCAAGACAAATGATCAACAGGGTTATACTCACAATCTACAGAGGCAATTGAAGCATAAGTTGTTAATTTACCAGGACAGTTAAACAGAGAGAGCACAATGTGACACCATGTGGAAGCACCGCTAGGATGGAATGCCCCATTGTGGTTGTGGGATCCCATACAGTGGAATGATTAGGGAGAATAAATCGGCTAGATTCCCTATCCAACTTCGGGCCCTTAACTTTAGACCAGGGGTCCCCAACCACTGGGCCGCGGCCCACTACAAAGCCATGGACATAACTGAACTGCTGAGCTGAGTCCACATTGGGGACCCCTGCTTTAGACTCAGAGTCTAGGGTAGAGCTACTCCCTACTACAAATATTTGTTGGAGCACATGCTTCTCATTCTATTTAACCTATCTATCTCACTCGCCTAGAGATTTATGAAAGAGTAAACCTGTCTCTAGCTATCCTCATTCACAGGGTCCCTGCTCCCCAATTTATCACTAGAGGTACAGGTCCCTCTAGGAGAGAACAGCTTTGCTGGGCCTTGTTGATCCCAGGCTCCAGGATCTAAGCAACCAAAAGCTAAAGAGAAAGATCCAACCCTATTCAGGCATTAAGTGAAGTGGTCATAGACCAACAGTACAAATGTGTAAATTATGCACATAGATAAATGGGCATCTGCCCAGCAATTAGGGAGATTAGGAAGTGTAGGGATTTAAAACCAAGGGACATGCTAAACCTGTGGGACCCTACACTAGATCAATGTTAAGGTATTGTTGTAACAACCCTATTCTAAAAACAAGTCCATGTTAGTATATACCAAAGGAAAAAGACAATGAAAATATAGAGACTATGAAATCTGAGAGAAAATCTATATTTACCCTATGGTTTCCAGGCTTCATAAATAGGGGAAAGATCCCGTAAATATTCATCGATTCCTAGCAACATACAAAGTTAACACTAAAATGATGCTACAGATTATTCCATAAAAATGAGGCACAACAAATCCTTGTATATTGATTCATAGGAAGGCAAAAATAATCATATCCTATGATCAATATCATTCCTATCCTGAATGATCATGATTAAAGGGGTGGTTCACCTTCAAGTTAACTTTTAGTATATTGTAGAAGGGCCAATTCTAAGAAACTTTTCAATTGGTCTTCATTATTAATTTTTCATAGTTTTTTAATGATTTTCAATTTTCTTCTGTTTCTTTGCAGCTTTCAAATGGGGGTCACTGACACCACCTAAAAGCAAATGCTCTGTAAGGCTACAAATGTATTGTTATTGTCACTTTTTATTACTTATCATTCTATTCAGTCCCTCTCCTATTCATATTCCAGTCTCTTATTCAAATCAATGCAGGGTTGCTAGGGTAATTTATACCATAGAAACCAGATTGCGGATACTGCAAACTAGAGAGCTGCTGAATAAAAAGCTAAATAACTATAAAACAATAAAAAATGAAAACCAATTGCAAATTGTCTCAGAATATCACTCTCTACATTATACTAAAAGTTAACTCAGAGGTGAACAGCCCCTTTAAATATATCCTATGTTGGCATGCAGATAACCTTCATCATTTTCCTCTGTCAGAGATTACTTAAATTTCCATACAGCTAAAAACAAGTTTCAGATGCTGACCATTTGAATGCCTTTCGTCCAGTCTCAATCAATGTCCTCTTGTTACTTGCTCTCTCTTAGGGATTGAAACATCATTAGCCTGATCTGTTTATTGACCATGTATATATAGCAAAAGTAATTTGTCAAGCCTTCCCTAACAGGGTCAGTCATGTGTCTTGTTAATTAGTGTACACCATATTTAAACCTATTCCTTTTGCTCTAGTTCCCCAGTTTAAAGCAGGGTGTATGTAGTCTAACCTAAATTATAGGGAAATTGCCCAATATTGTTTTAACAATGTTATTATTGGTTAGTTACATTTTTTATCTATAAATGTTTTCTGTCATGGTTCTCCACCTCCTTACATCCTATGCATAGTGTACATGGTGTATAAAGATATACCACCACTATTAGTGCCAATACATTTGGTAAAACTGCAAAATTTAAATTCATGTTTAGTTTACACCATTCATATTCAGTTTTGTAGTTCACATTATATAAAGGCACACAATATGCATGTGTTACACTGTGTATGTGAAATGTCCTGAATTCATATAGATGAAATTGGAAGTTGGAGCCTGCCCTGCCAGAAGAATGAAACATGTCAATCAGAGTAAAGTAGGATTTTTTTTAATCCAGTTGCTTTTGTTTCCATTATATTTCCCTAATGTACATTGCCTTACTGTCATATAGAAGTTAGTGATGAGACCATGGCTCAGAGATGTTCTTCTATTACTATTGGGCCAGTATGATAGGTGGGAGTCTTGCACAGTGTAACACATTATAAGAAAAATACGGGAAGAATCTCTATATGAGATATACGGTATATAAAAATATCTCTATATGAAGAAACATTGTCTTAGCAAAACTAAATTGAAGAGTTGCACACAAGACAAACGGATTGCCAATTTACTCCTGTCCTGTGAACCGTTTCCAGTTATTTGTTTAGTTTAGATGACAGGGTTGTACCAGTTTTGACATTAAAAAGACAGACTAGTGATCCCTTTGTTTGGTTCTTTATCTGTTTATTCATCCGGCATAAGAGTTTCAATTGCAAACTCTGGTAAGCCACTAATATTCTTTGAGACAGCAGTCAGTCTGGATGCATAGAGCCATCGAAGCAAGAAAATCCACCGGCACACAGACCTGTAGCAAGCAAGGCGTGCCTTGCACGTTTAATGAAGTGTTATTAAATATGCAAGTTCTTAGTTCGATTGTGTTTGAAGTTGCCGGACCTCTATCCCTGTGCACCAGATACTATTTGATTATTTCATTGAGAGTGTGTGAGAGCCTGCTCTATATTGGATAGATGCATAGAGCCATTACATAATTTCTCATATGGAGGTACTGTGTGTGTCTCCATTGGCCCCTTCTTCTTTCCTTCCTATTAGCTTCCAGCTTCTCCAGAAGAAGCCTGTGAAGCTCCAGGGAATAGTGGTGATCAAGAGTGGGGAAGGCACAAAACAACAACACCTGGACAGCAGATATACTAGAAATGAATTGTGGGTAAGGGTTACATATGTAGCTGGGTTGTAGCTTTTGTAAAGAGAAAACGGCAATATCATACAAATCCATAAAAAGGCATATGAAGTTACTGACAAAAAAGAGTGGTAAATAATCATTGGTGTAACTATCTCACGCCAGGCCCCCCTTCCAAAAATTATTTGTGGGGCCCAGCGCACACAACCACAGCAACCCTCACCACCATGTACATGGTTGTCTTCCGTGCTCTCCTCAACAGTTGTCGACACTAACTTTAAGGTAGGTAAGAGGCTGGAGAGCAGGGACAGGAGCAGGGCAGGTGACAGGCGTGAAGCGGGAGGTTGGTTTCTACAACTATAAAGGAAGCAGAATCTATGGTCCTGCCCCCCCCCCCATGAGGTCTGCTTCCTCTATAGCTACTAACTGTTAATAATCTAGGGAGTTAGCATCGGAAAATAACACCTGCTCTCAGTTTACTTAGAAAATATGGACACAGCACGTGCCTTGCCTCTAATACATCTCTGGGCCACTGTACACAGCAAGTTGCTGTGTTTTTCTTTATACCCTGTTGAATTCTTCTACTGTTTATACAGGTATGTATTATTTTTCACCAACATAGTATTACAAAATATACTGTATTAATAGCCTGGGAATTGTGGACAAATTAGAGAAGAAAACATACTAAAATAGAAGAGATTCCTAGTGAGTGTAACATTTTCTTTGTTCTCTTTCCTTTTACGTCATGTAACGCATTTACTGCGCTGCATGTGGCTTCCCTGTGACTTCTGTTGTACCAGATTTATCGCAAATACAATTATTTGACAATTTGCTATAAGATTTCTTCCAGAAATTCTACACTCTGAAAGTGGTGTTTTAGTAAAATAGACTGCCCTTTATTTTTACTGTTTACATGTTTTTGCTATCAAATGCCCACAAGACCATTTATATTTGACTTTTTAATGTAAATAATAATCTGTAAATTTATATTTTTCACTTGTTATTCTTCAAGAATTCCATTAAGGTATTACTTAATAGTTTCAGCTTTGCATAATGGTTAATTTTCCACTAGCTGCTTCTTCTTCCTTATATAATCTAAATACTTCCTTTAGGGCATAAACTCTCCCATAAACTCCATTTTATCCAAATATTCCAATTTTTTTTTTAAATATTTCCTTTTTATCTGTAATAAAAAAAGTACCTTGTACTTGATCCCTCAGTGATGTACTTAGATCAGTGGACTATCATGCCAAAAAAACACACTCAATGTTTTTGCGTGGAGGTCCACCTGTCCCCTCTGCATCAACCAATTCTCTTTCCATTAAATAACTGTTACTGACGGCACAGTCAAAGCACCACATGTGAAGTCCACCTGGGATGTTGCCTTGCCTGATGTCATTGGGTGGTGATGACCTTAAACAAAGTAAAGTTCAGACATAGTACCAGTAATATACACACACACACATATACAGTGGTGTGAAAAACTATTTGCCCCCTTCCTGATTTCTTATTCTTTTGCATGTTTGTCACACAAAATGTTTCTGATCATCAAACACATTTAACTATTAGTCAAAGATAACACAAGTAAACACAAAATGCAGTTTTTAAATGAGGGTTTTTATTATTTAGGGAGAAAAGAAATCCAAACCTGTGTGAAAAAGTAATTGCCTAATAACTTGTTGGGCCACCCTTAGCAGCAATAACTGCAATCAAGCGTTTGCGATAACTTGCAACGAGTCTTTTACAGCGCTCTGGAGGAATTTTGGCCCACTCATCTTTGCAGAATTGTTGTAATTCAGCTTTATTTGAGGGTTTTCTAGCATGAACCGCCTTTTAAGGTCATGCCACAACATCTCAATAGGATTCAGGTCAGGACTTTGACTAGGCCACTCCAAAGTCTTCAATTTGTTTTTCTTCAGCCATTCAGAGGTGGATTTGCTGGTGTGTTTTGGGTCATTGTCCTGCTGCAGCACCCAAGAAACTTCAGCTTGAGTTGACGAACAGATGGCCGGACATTCTCCTTCAGGATTTTTTGGTAGACAGTAGAATTCATGGTTCCATCTATCACAGCAAGCCTTCCAGCTCCTGAAGCAGCAAAACAACCCCAGACCATCACACTACCACCACCATATTTTACTGTTGGTATGATGTTCTTTTTCTGAAATGCTGTGTTACTTTTACGCCAGATGTAACGGGACCCGCACCTTCCAAAAAGTTCAACTTTTGTCTCGTCGGTCCACAAGGTATTTTCCCAAAAGTCTTGGCAATCATTGAGATGTTTTTTAGCAAAATTGAGACGAGCCTTAATGTTCTTTTTGCTTAAAAGTGGTTTGTGCCTTGGAAATCTGCCATGCAGGCCGTTTTTGCCCAGTCTCTTTCTTATGGTGGAGTCGTGACCTTAATTGAGGCAAGTGAGGCCTGCAGTTCTTTAGATGTTGTCCTGGGGTCTTTTGTGGCCTCTCGGATGAGTTGTCTCTGCGCTCTTGGGGTAATTTTGGTCGGCCGGCCACTCCTGGGAAGGTTCACCACTGTTCCATGTTTTTGCCATTTGTGGATAATGGCTCTCACTGTGGTTCGCTGGAGTCCCAAAGCTTTAGAAATGGCTTTATAACCTTTACCAGACTGATAGATCTCAATTACTTTTGTTCTTAGTTATTTTTAACAAGGGGGGCAATCACTTTTTCACACAGGCCCATGTAGATTTGGAGTTTTTTTTCTCCCTTAATAACGTAAACCTTCATTTAAAAACTGCATTTTGTGTTCAATTATGTTATCTTTGACTAATAGTTAACGGTTTTTGATGAGCAGAAACATTTAAGTGTGACAAACATGGAAAAGAATAAGAAATCAGGAAGGGGGCAAATACACACCACTGTATATATATATATATATATATATATATATATATATATATATATATATATATATATATATATATATATATATCACCAACATATTCTGCAGTGCTTCAATAAAAAAAAATCTATTGTGAGTCAAATGTGTGTTTATACTTCCACATAATCTATGTGATCAAAATTCATTGTGGAAAAAATTGATAATCATGATAAGTGTGATTAACCATTATAATAAATAAGGTAAAAAAAGCGTGAATTCATGTGTAACAAAAAAGAAGAAAGCTTTAAAGTGCAAAGTGCTTTTTGTGATGGTATTACATGATTGGACCTACGTCATATAATCCGTAAATAGGGAACTATTAAAATATAACTTTTATTGTCACATAAAATTCATCAATTGTGGGGGAATACTGATAAAACCAATTAAAAACAATTAATAGAAAGGGTGGAATTCAATCTGATATTTATAGTATAGGGATCACAGCATGATTAGTTCATCAGACTGTTCCCTTCAAGATCATACATCACCCAATAGCCCTGTAATCAATAAGGGAAGGCTCATTTATCAACATTCTAGTTTTAGTATTTTTAGAGGTTTGTGAAACCACCAATAAACGAATTTTCTCTAAAACCACAAATGTCATTTAATTTATTAAAAGATCTGCATATAAAAAGAATGCCAAATGATGCGCTAAAAATTACAAAAGAAAACCTCTAAGAATTTAAAAATTATAGGAAACAAAAAAGATAAATGATTTGAATAGCTCAAGGTCCAGTGCTTATTTCAAAAAGTATCAAGCAAAAATTCTCGACTAATCCAAATCCCAAAGGAGACACAGTCTTCCTGTGGTCTAGTTTTTACCATTATTTTATTTTTTAAAACATCTGCCATGAATGTCTATATGATAATAAAACTCACCCAAATATATTTCTATAATCCTCCAATGAAATATCATCCTTATTGGGTTATTTTAGCAACACTTCACGCTTTACATGTCATTATTTGAAGAATTAATGACTCATTTCACACCCACAGCATGAGACTCATACCCATCACTTTGTGGATTATGGCTTTTTTTTTTTGTTCTTTTTGTGTCAGAAAGACACAGGCCCGTTCTATTGGAGAAAAATTCTAAATAGCTATTCTAAACACATTAGCACAAGCCACGAATAAACAAGAGCATCTCATATAAAATGATGTAACCACTTATTTCTTTACTGATGGGTGCTCCATAAATAACCATAAATAATAATAATGTGAAAGAAGGACAAAGCAATTAACATGGAAATGGTTTCAATATGCTAAATTTGATTGAATACATAATATCTATAGGGAAAATATACCCTATTTATAAGTTGGAATTATCTTCCATTTATTATGTGTGCAGAGCACTTCATCTCTATTTGCAGTTATACGCATAAGTGCTTTTTGCCAGATGTTTGGCTTCAGGAGAGCAGCAGTCCTCACGGTGTCAAACACATTGCTATCTATGGAGAATTAATTTCTGTTAAATATAAATGAGACCAATTATTTGGGATGGTGGTGAGCACAAATAAGAATGAAGCAGAGAGAGACATTAGGAAATATGTGGGCAAGATTAATTGTGTTTATGCTTCTTGACCTACACACAAAGACTGAAACATGACTCTTGATGATGTAGCAATTGTTGGCTGCCAAGAGATACAAGAGGCTTCATTGTTCAATATCTGTAGGAATAAAATATATAATTTGGTATTTTCTACTTTCTCACCCACTTCAGAGGTAAACACTAATTTAGCATTCCTACCACAATCCAGCTCAAATACATAGAGCTTCACCTTAGCAGATATCCCATGCCAGAAGACTGGGCAATAATGCAAGCTTAAGCATCTTAGGTGCACATTTTTTTCATATCGTACATCTCATCTCAGCTTCAGTATAACTTAGAGGATACACACTGTTACTCAAACAATATGAAAGTACATTTATTTATTTTCTAACCCTTTGCTGTCTCAAGCATTCAAATAAAACTAAATATTACAGTTTTCTTGCCATGTTTATTACATTTTTCTCCTTGTAGTCAATGCCAGCATTTCATCTAACCCAGACCCTAGAAAATGAATGAAAGGGAAATTTCCCATAAGCTTGGTATTAAATGCCTGCATATAGAGACCATTATATAGAGATGGTCCCGGCTAAGCGTAGTAAAGTGCATTGGTCACTGTTAGGCTAAGCTGTATTTCTTTTGCTAAAAGCTATCTCTACTAAGCTCTAAAATGTCTTTTGAAAACAACACATCATTAAACAGAGGCAGATAAATGTCTCCTTCCTTAGCGTATTTCTATAGGGAAAGCAAGGTTCACGCTTCAGTAGCGAAGTGATTTATAAAACTTTCACTGACCTTCATCAGGACAGGATAGATTGCAGCGATCATCTATCTTTCCATGCTGAATATTAAAACAAATGGGGTCTCTACTGGAAAAGCAGACAAAACCTTTCCAGTGTTACTCTGAATGGTAAATAACAGCCATTATTAAAAAAGGATCTGACAAGGATATTGTTCCTGAACCAATACATATTACATAATATAAAATAATAAGTGACTTGGGTAAGATAAGTAGCAAAAGGGAGTGATAAGTAAACAATCAGGGAAATTATTATAGGGTACAGAACGTTGAACTTGAGCAGGTCTGTGATAGTCCAATAGATCTAGGGATGCACCAAATCCAGGATTCGGTTCGGGATTCGGCCTTTATCAGCAGGATTCGGATTCGGCCGAATCCTTCTGCCTGGCCGAACCGAATTTTAATTTGCATATGCAAATTAGGGCCAGGGAGCTAAATCATGTGACTTTTTGGCACAAAACAAGGAAGTAAAAAATGTTTTCCCCTTCCCACCCATAATTTGCATATGCAAATTAGGGTTCGGATTCGGTTCGTTATTCGGCCAAATCTTTCGGGAAGGATTCGGGGGTTCGGCCGAATCCAAAATAGTGGATTCGGTGCATCCCTAAATAGATCATCTAAAGGTGGCCATACATGGGCCGATAAAAGTCGGCAGTTTATCGGCCTGTGAGTGGGGCCCTCTGACGGGCTTCCCTAATCGATATCGAAAGTCGGGCAGATGTCAATCGGGCAGGATTAAAATTCCTGTCGGATTGTGGCCGCACCTGTTGGTTGATGCATTCCTGTGATCCGACTGCCCATTTGGCCTCCATTATGCTCCGATCGTTGGACCCTGGGGCCCACGATTGGATCAGCCCCATATCACGCACCTCAAGATGGGCATATCGGGGAGAGATCCACTCATAAATAACAACTTGTATGTAACAGGTATGGGGTCCGTTATCTGGAAACCCATTATCCTGAATGTTCCAAATTATGGAAATGCTCTCTCCCATGGACTACAAATAATCAAAAAAATTTCAAAATTATTTCCTTTTTCTCTGTTATAATAAAACAGTAGCTTGTACTTGATCCCAACTAATATATAATTAATCCTTATTGGAAGCAAAACCAGCCTATTGGCTTTATTTAATGTTTACCTGATTTTCTAGTAGACTTACAGAAAGATCCATTATCCGGGTCCCGACCATTTTAGATAATAGGTCCCATACCTGTAGTAATGTAGTCCTATAAACACATTCTTTTTGCACCAAATAAGTTAAAGCACTGGCGTAGTTCAAGGGGCATTCATTTATAAACTAACCACTCGTTTGTATTTATTTAAATGATTGAAAAAACAGATTGATTGCCGTCTACAACTGAATATTCCGCATACTATTGATTGGACTTAACATTTATCTACATTTCTACAAACTTTTTCGCATTAGGAATTCACTTGTCCTCATTTGTGTGCCGTGCTTTTTTTTAGTTTCTCTTTCTTCTCATCAGGGTTTATCTCAATCCTCTAGCTGTATCCTCAGCGGGTATTTTTTCTTATATGTCCCAAATTCTGCTTTTTTTCCATAAACTTTTCAGAAACATTTTCATCAGAGAAACTGTTCATAGGCAGAGCTAAAGTATTTCTTTTGGGAAAATTGTTGCTCTGCGGGGAAGCCAAGCTTAGGAAAAAAGTATTAAAGGCACCACTGGAGCCTTGCACTAGTTATGTGGATAAAGGAAAAGTAATAGACTTGTCCTGCTCTGACCCACTGAGGGAATACTTGTTATAACCTTTAGGAAATTGCATGTTTAGATAAAAACAAATTATGTTATACAGCATTAGAAGAGTATGTTGCACAAACAGGCTGATTTTTAATTAGTTTCTAGAATGCAAATAATAATAACACATTCAAAGGGTTCTAAAAGTTAGTCTTTTCCTGCATCTTTAGTTAATATTTTAATGGATTCTACATAGCAGATTACAAAATAACTGCCTTATTTTTTGTTTATATTTGTCTAATTGGAATTGAAACATTATGTTTACTTTGTTACGTTTTAGCGGCGTCTATGAAGCTTTAGTATCGATCGTTTTTTAGATGCTTCTCTATTTTCACTTTCCATAAAACTCATTTGGGGAATGTAATTAGAATCGCAAGCAAAGTTTAAAATTGCATTTTTGCAAATGTTTAGTTCTACTCGCAATGTAAGATATTCACTGGCAAATATGACATTGCTTAAATGGCAAACCATAGGAAATCAGTCAAAAAATGGATGCACATGGATAGGAAACTGTCTACAGGATCGGGTACAGAGGGTGGTTGTTAATGGTACATTCTCTACTTGGAGTAAGGTTCTTAGTGGGGTCCCTCAGGTCTCGGTATTGGGTCCACTTTTATTAAACTTGTTTATTAATGACTATGGGGAGGGTGTTGTAAGTAATGTATCAGTGTTTGTAGATGACATAAAACTATCCAGCCCAATTAATTCCATCCAGGATGCGTCATCCTTGCAACAGGATCTTGACAAACTGGCAATCTGGGCAGCTAAGTGGCAAATGAGATTCAATATTGATAAATGTAAAGTCATGCACCTGGGATGTAAAAATACCCAAGCCACTTATACCCTTAATGGGACTGCACTGAGCAAATCCACTATAGAAAAGGAGCTTGGAGTCCTTGTAGATGATGAACTTGGCTGTAGCAAGCAATGCCAGTCCGCAGGATCAAGGACAAATAAGGTCTTGAGCTGTATTAAAAGGGGCATTGTTTCACGGTAGGAGGGGGTTATTCTTCCTCTCTATAGAACACTGGTTATGACCCATCTAGAATATTCTATACAGTTTTGGTCTCCATCATTCAAACAGGACATTACTGAATTAGAGAGGGTACAGAGAAGGGCAACTAAGCTGGTAAAAGGTATGGAAAATCTTAGCTATGAGGAAAGACTGGTCAAATTTGGGATCTTCATGCTGAAAAAGAGGCGCTTAAGGGGTGATATGATAACTATGTATAAATATATAAGGGGATCAAATAATAATGCTTTTTACGAGTAGGTCTTTCGAACTGACTCAAGGTCACCCATTCCGATTAGAATAAAAGAGGTTCCACCTAAATATTCAGAAAGGGTTATTTTTACAGTGAGAGCTGTGAAGATGTGGAATTCTCTCCCTGAATCAGTTGTACAGGCTTATTAGATAGCTTTAAGAAGGGGTAGGATGGCTTTTTACCAAGTGAAGGAATACAGGGTTATGGAAGATAGCTCATAGTACAAGTTGATCCAGGGACTAGTCCAATTGCCATCGTCAGAAAGGATTTTTTCCCCCTCTGAGGCAAATTATAGAGGCTTCAGATTGGTTTTTTTTTGCCTTCCTCTGGATCAACAGGTTAAAAAAAAAAGTTAAAAGGTTGAACTTGATGTACATGTGTCTTTTTTTTCAACTTAACTTGCTATGTTACTATGTTAACGTTCAGAATTGTCAAACTTTTTATGCTCTAATGAAAAATGTTACATCCCCCCAATAAAGTTTTAAAATGACTCCCTACGTACTACTATAGCCCATCCCCTAGTGGCATCATGCACCGAGAGAGGGAGGAATCCTTACTGGCCAAAGCAGTTATGGGTATTTCCTAGTCATAAACGGGAGGGGATTCCAAGGCTCAGCCTCTTTGGACTTCATTCTGTGGAGGATGAACAACTGTGAGAAGTTTGAAGCAGAAGATTTCAGTTGGACCCTGAGCCCTAAGATAAGAAGATCATCTCAATGGAGGTTGTAAAGAGGGACCTTGTGACTGAAGAGCTGGGAAAAATCTTATTTTTGAACTTGTGTATACAACACTGTAGGGTATGTCCAATATAATAGGGGTTAAACAATAATAAAATGCAAATAAATACAAAATACAGTTACTTTACACATTAAGTGCTACATGTACCTGCTACACAGATTTCTCAAAGTGGAAAACGAGTTCACTACAATAAAGTACTCTCTATTCATCAATTGGTAAACGCTAACTTTCATACATAGTTAAATGCACCATGTATGTATGTATATTTTTATTTGTATAGCGCTCCTTGAGGGCAAAGCACTTTACAGCAACAATAAATTAGTAGTAACAAACAAGGGTTCACTGCATTAATAACTAACAATTAGTGCATTATTAGAAATACAATTTACATAAATATAAAATATAATCACATCATTGATCAGTAAGTCAGTTGCAGAAAATTGCAACTAAACCTTGAGTTTCAGAAAAAAACAAAATGTTCAATTAAAAGCTGGTGCACATGAGAGCCTCCCTAAATATCTGCTTTCTGACATCAGTGGATTATGTCATTATTCTATACTGGCAGCAAGTACAGAATGGAACTTGGAACAGGAAACGTTTTGCAGGTAGCAGGTGCTGATGCCTGACCCAAACTGCCTAGGGTCGATTATATATATCTTGCAAAAAAGCAACACACCTTTATCAAGCCAAGTTCCCTGTGTGGCCCATACCATTATCTTTATGCCACTATGAGCCAGTAAGTCACTTTGTGGCATTAAGTTCACAAGAAAAACAGTGTTCTGCTGATTGTTCTTCTATACTGGCAACCAAGCAACATTTACTTTTACACAGCAATGTAATAAAGGCAGAACATACATTTCAATTATATAGCTAAACTCCTGGAACCCCCAACAGATATTACCTCTAAATCTATGAAAATCACATATGTAATATGTACTTCTTAAAAAAAAATTCCCATGGGATTTTCCCTACCGGCACAACATTTAACATGTCTCTTCTCTTCTGACCCAAGGTTGAGAAGGGACTTGATGGCTCAAACTACCCACCCAACATGGCCTGAGGTTGAGAAGGTACTTGACAGCTGAAGCCCTCTATGACCCTTCTGATGATGTCAGAAGGAGGCGAGATCAACATATGGGGCCAATTTAGCAAAAGTTGAGTTTTAGTTTTTTTCATGATCAAAGAAAAAATTCAACAAAAAAACACAAATGTGGCTCAACTTGAGAATAATCTTTGGAATCTTGAATAGTCAAAAAAAATAAAACCATGGAATGGCATCAGAAAACTCAGCTAGCGCAGTTCAATAGGAGTCAAAGGGAATTGTATTTAACAGCTTTAATTAAATATTTATTTTCCCAGTTCATTAAAACGTTCAAGTTTTTTAGCTTCGTTGAAAATTAATAGAACAATTTTATTCTAAACTCTTTTTCTGAAGAAAAAAAATTGGGAATTTTCTGTCATATGTTATTCTTACATAAGCTAGTATTTGATAAAAAAAAAAGCTGTGCAAGTTTTGTCTCTTTTCTTTGCCACTGGCTGTTTTCTTTGCAGCATGCACTTTTTTCTTGATCTTGAAAATTAGTAAATAGGTCTCTATATTCTTTAAATGTCTGAACTGTATAGTTGAGCACCTTTAAGCCAAAAACATGACAAAACCATAGTGCTGGAAAGTGCCCTTAATGGAAGCTTCTAAAGTTCACACAACCCCTAGCTCTTCCTCTAGTTGTAGAAAAATGGAAAAAAAGAATAAATGTAGCTGTAATTTACTTCTGACTACTGTTCCCTATTTTATCTAGATACAGTCATATGAAAACGTTTTTGGAACCCCTCTTAGTCTTCGTAGTAATTTACTCCACTTTCGTCAAAAAAGAATATCTTTCATTTCCCAGGATCATCTGTGTACTGAAGTGTTTTCTGAACAAGGATTTAAATCAAATGTGAAAAAAAAATTGGGTACCCTTGTAATTTTGCTAATTTGAATGCATGTAACTGCTCAATACTGGTTACTGGCAACACCAAATTGGATGGATTTGCTTGTTAAGCCTTGAACTTCATATGAAGAAAAGTGTATTTAAGGTGGCCAATTGCAAGTTGGGCGTCTTTTTGACTCTCCTCTGAAGAGTGTCAGCATGGGATCCTCAAAAGATCTGAAAAAAAAAGATTGTTCAGTATCATGATTTAGGGGAAGGCTACAAAAAGTGATCTCCAAGGTTTTAACTGTCAGTTTCAACTGTAAGGAATGTAATCAGGAAATGGAAGGACGCAGGCACAGTTGCTGTAAAACCCAGGTCTGGCAGGCCAAGAAAAATACAGGAGAGGAATATGAGGAGAATTGTGAGAATGGTTACAGACAACCCAAAGATCAACTCCAAAGATCTGCAAGAACATCTTGCTGTTGATAGTTTATCTCTACATTGTTCTATAATTCTGCGCAATTTGTACAAATGAACATCTGTATGGCAGGGTGATGAGACAGAAGCCCTTTCTGCACTCATGCCACAAACAGAGTCACTTGTATGCAAAAGCTCATCTATACAAGCCACAGTAATTGTGGAACAAAGTGCTTTGGACGATGAGATAAAAATTTTAGTCATAACAAAAAGCATTTTGCATGGCAGAAGAAAAACACCTGCTACCTACTGTCAAATTTGGGGGAAGTTTCATCATGCTGTGGGTCTGTGTGGCTAGTTCAGGGACTGGGACCCTTGCTAAAGTCAAGGGTCGGATGAATTCAACCCAATATCAACAAATTCTTCAGGATAATGTTCAAGCATCAGTCACAAAGTTGAAGTTAAACAGGGGTTGGATATTCTAACAAGACAATGACCCTAAACACACTTTGAAAAATACAAAGGCATTTATGCAGAGGGAGAAGTAGAATATTCTGGAATGGCCGTCACAGTCCCATGATATGAATATCATGGAAAATCTATGGAATGATTTGATGCAGGCTGTCCATGCTCGGCAGCCATCAAATTTAATTGAACTGGAGAGATTTTGTATCGACTAATGGTCAAAAATACCTCCATCCAGACACTCAAAGGCTATAGGAGGCGTCTAGAGACTGTTACAACTAAGTATTGATGTAAAATTTCTGTTGGGGTGCCCACATGTATGCACATGTGTAATTTTGTTATGATGCATATTGCATATTTTCTGTTAATCCAATAAAATTTATGTCATTGCTGAAATACTACTGTTTCCGGAAGGCATGTTATATATTAAAAGGAAGTTGCTACTTCTAAAGCTCAGCCAATGATAAACAAACTTCCAAAGAACTGAGGGGTTCCCATACTTTTGCATATGACTGTAATTTCATTAGCCACACAATTCTGAATTTTCATGGAAACTAGCTACAAACTTTCTAGTGCCTGTTACAAATGTTATCACTACAGCAAGACAATCAAATCCAAAAAAAAAAACAACATGAACAAGTCTTCCTCAGGTAACTGGACTCTGATGAAAGGGAATGCAAAAAAGCAAGACTAAGCACTAGGGTGTATAGCAAGAATGTTTGGTTTCCAGAAGATCTGCAGCATTGGAAACACAAAAGCTGGTAGTTCTTCACAACAGGAGATGCAGAACATAAGAGGAAGGAACAGATCTTTATCCAGAATGCTGGAACACTGGTAAAGTCAAAGCAAACATATTCATGTTTTATTCAACACTATGATTCTTGTAAAAAAATTATGATTTCATAAATATAAATAACAATAAAGTTGATGCAGGCACAATGATTGGCAAATTATATTTTTTTTAATTTTTCAGTATAGCTCCCCCCTTAGCTAACCACACTTGCTTAAACTATATTGCAAAATTTGTTAAAAAAATATATCTTAAATGTCAAAGTTGTTCACTGTTCAGTAGTACCATGCTTACCTAGACAATACAGAACCCTGTGATATGCTTTATGATCCTTTATTGCCTAAGGGGATGCTGCTACATCCTAGGTGCTGTGCATGTATAAAAAGTATGGAGGAGGGCTGTAGCTGTGTGTGTGTGGGAGGGTATCTCCTGAACTCAAGGCAGGAACTGTTCTTAGGACAACAACTGAAATATCTTGAGCAACCAGTGGACAGTTATTAGCATTAGTTATTGCATATTATTTGCACCTAACAGAAGCATGCTTAAATCTTCCCTGCATATGTGTGTGGGGGTGTAGATTATGTGTATACTGTAAACATACCTCTGGTCACAGAGCTCAATATGCATTATGAACATTTACGAGAATTCTACATTTACCCGAATTCCTATATTATTACAGTGTATAATTTTCAACTCTCACATCCTCCATATTTTACATAAAATTAAAAGCATACCTGTCTTCTCATAATAAGATGTGCACAAGAGTATATTTGTGCCGATGAAGTCAAGTGGCACTGAGTCAGTGCTCGTCCATGGGTCCACCATTTTCCCACAAAGTGTTCTGCTTCTGACATGCTCAACGTTTCACACAGAATCTACAATATACAGTAATAATGGTGTAGCACCAACTGAGCACATAATATATGTATTTCATACATTTGGTTGCTATACCTGGAGGGTGCAGACTTTGCAGCTGTTATGCTTCCAGGTGCGACGTCAGCATTGGATCGTGTCATCACGCATAGGTGCGAAATTCAAATATTTAAATTGCCGACGTCTATTGTATCATTTCCCAATGTAGGTATATTTTACTAGTTCTTGTGTGCGATTCTTGTCGTATATACTGCGTTTGACCTTGCCTGTTCTAGATCCTGTGCTGTCTTCTGCCTGTCCTGATCCCTGACTGTACCTTGACTGTTCTTACCGATTCTGCTTTGTAGTGCAAAATTGGCGTTCTTGACCTGGTCTGTAACCTTGAAACTTCTCTCGTCTCCTAAATCTATGGGGTAGATTCATCAAAGAGTGAAGTTCCGCCACTAGAGGGAAATTCCACAGCTCTCAAATCATTTCTATGGGTGAAGTGAAAGTTCACCCTTTGTTGAATACGCCTTTAAAAATCCCATAGAAATTAATCGAGAGCTGTGGAATTTCCCTCTAGTGGCGGAACTTCACTCTTAACTTCACTCTTTGATGAATCTACCAATATATCGTCTCTTCTGATGGTTGTTATAAGCGGAAGAGTGAGCCGCGACTGGGTTCTTGGAGTTTGTTCTGGGTTTGGGACACCGTTCGTAACAAGTGGACTGTGGCCATCTCTAACTTCACTCTTTGATAAATATACCCCTATATATCTGAGCAATGAACAGTATCATTGACTTCAGCTATTTAGGTATTTTTCTTTTCTTCAAAAAGCTTGTTTTAGTTATGAAGAACATAAAATAATATTTATTATTTGATACCTGTGTTTTGTACATTTACAATAACCCCATCATTACAAAAATAGCTATATATATTGCATGTTTGTTAATAGGGCACTTATCTGATTGCTTTTTTTTATCTATCATCAGTTGCAAATGGAATTTTACCAAAGTACAGCACAAGAGGTACTTTCAGAGAAGAATCTGAAAGAGGTTTCCAGCAGGGCTGATCATCTGTGCAATTTTCAGCAATGACTTCTACTGCATATTAAAAAGATAATTTAGGAGGTATTTATAGAATGCTAAAGTATGGTGGAGACCATTACATAGATATTCTAGAGATGTTGTCACAAACAGCAACACTAGTGCAAAATATTTTCATGGAAAAAAACTGTCATTTACAGTAGGCAAAGAAATATTGTCATTGCAACATAAAAAAAATGTTAGGAAACATACTTTGTATTAAATAGCAGTCTAATACATATTTTATAAGTGGTTTAAATGTGTTGTATTACTGGTGTCAGTGAAGAAGTGTAATCTTCTGTGTAGTGTAGTCTACTGAAATATTCCCTCTAGTAAAGTGTATGTTCCAGCTTCATATTTGTGCACTAGATCCTAAAAATGCCTAGTGAAATATCCAACAAGTGAATTATCTGAAACTCTGGAGAAGTTCTTTTCCTTTCTTAAAGCCATCACTAATGAATTCAGCTGTCTCAGAAGTCAGAAGGAGTTGTGCAGAGAATACAAGTGGCCAAACACTGCTTTTAATAGCAAATACATTTACAAACAACTGGGAAACCAATGAAAAATTGTAATTAACATAATGTGCAAAGTTGATGGCAATCACCTTTCATTTTGCAAAAATAGTTCTTCGGTAAAAATCCTTTTTATGCCTTTGTTCTCTCAGGACAGTTGGTGGGGCCAGTGGGTTTTCTGGGGGGCCTGTCAAGCAGTAATCCTGGGTCGGTGGGGCCAATGGGTTTTCTGGGGGGCCTGTCAAGCAGTAATCCTGGGTCGGTGGGGCCATTGGGTTTTCTCCCTACCAGCCCAGTCTGATCCTGTCTCAGGATAAACGTAAGAACACTACAATGCTCATGCCAGGAAAGCAGGCAGAGCTCCTGTATACTGAGCAAGGCTGTAGGTGTTTGGGAATCAGCAGGCATGTACAGGTCTCAGAGGTTAGTGAGAAAGGACATTGTATTAACAGGAATAAATTACATTTTGTCAAGGTTGTGTTTGGATAACCCAAAACCGCAGCTTTGTGAACTGTCATTAAAAAGATTAATATTCGTTAAATATACATACTGCCTCTGTAACTGAGATGCTGCTTCTGCTCCCTCTAAAGATTACACCTTGGAAATTTACTACAGGTTTAAATAAATGAATGCTTAAAATACTTATGAAATGTAATCAGTTTTAATAAGTTAATTACAGACATAATTTCAGGTCCAAAGATCTTTCAGTTAGCTTCCAGGAGTTGTCAGGAGGAGTAATTATTTAGCATCTGAAGGTAATTGAAGGCAATTTAAGGTTTTTATATCCATTTACCCAAAAAAAAAAACCCTGTGTTTATTACATAGACACTAACGCAATCTAAACAGCAGCATGACAGGTGTTGTGAGACATGGCAAAGAGGTTTAAAATATTCCAGATTTATTTTTTCTGCATCGTATCAGTATGTCACATAACTGCTCCAATGGCTGTCACCGTGCTAATCAGAGGCATCCCTGCAAATTAGGGTTGCCACCCAGCCGGTATTTTACCGGCTTAGCCGGTAAAACACCAGCCAAGGCCGGGGCCGGTATTACAAATTTACCGGCAATGTAGCTGCCGGTAAATTTGTAATACCCCTTAAAAAGGCCCTTGCCTTGCCTGAAATCCAAAAAAAACGTACCTTTTTCGCGTCTTCAGCCGATCGCTGCAGTGGCTCTGCCCCTTTTTGCATCACGGCCCGCCCCCTTTGTGTCACGACCCGCCCCTTTTTGGTCCCGCCCCCCCGCCGGCCGGTAAGTATTTTGTTAAAAGGTGGCAACCCTACTGCAAATGCAATAGTGTATATGTATTATATGAGATATATTTACTAGCGATGCACCAAATCCACTATTTTGGATTTAGCAGAACCCCCAAATCCCTTGCGAAAGATTCGACTGAATACTGAATCCTAATTTGCATAGGCAAAATAGGGTTGGAAAGTTGAAAACATTTTTTACTTCCTTGTTTTGTGACAAAAAGTCATGTGATCTCCCTCCCCGCCCCTAATTGACATATGCAAATTCTGATTTGGTTCGGCTTGGTAGAAGGATTCTGCTAGAAAAGGCTGAATCCTGGATTTGGTGCATCCCTAGTATTGACATGTTTTTATATGTGATCCCTTTAAATAGAAGCAGTCAGAGAACCTTATAAATGAAGGGACGCACCTCAGCTATTGATAACAGAAGAAAAAGAAGCAGAACTAGAAAAGATGTGGCAACTGGCAATGCAGGGAGTTGAGGGACACATATCCACTTGTTAACAAAACATTATTTTGCTGAGGTGCAAAACACCATTTACAAAGCTACTTCCCCTGTGCTGTTCATGGGTGCTGCCATATCGCTGCACAAGCACCAGCCCTGGAATTAATAACTGCCTTATTCTAGAGCTCCCATTGCATGCTGAGTCTATGTGTTATCTGGAAACCCATTATCCAGAAAGCTTCTAATTATGGGACTTATAAACAACCTCGGCAGGTCTGAGATTTCAGATTTCTATCCTTGTGATATAATAAATTCGAGAGTTTTTTTCACTAATAATTCGAATTTTGCAGTACAAAAACTAAAATCTTTTTGGCATTCAGGCTTTATTAAATAACCCCCAACTTTTAGTATGATGCTGAGAGTGATATTCTGAGACAATTCTGAGCTATTTAGCTTTTTATTCAGCAGCTCTCAAGTATGCAATTTCAGCAATCTGGTTGCTAGGGTCCTCTTTTCTACAGGGTATCCTTCTCCTTTAATCTGTGAGTAACTTTACTCAAGCGACCTGTTATCTTATATTGTTACAATTACTTATTTGCTGACAGGGCCGGATTTACATAGCAGGGCAGGCGCCCCTAGGCCCGCTTTCGTTTGTTGCCCCTGTCCCCTCCCTTTTATTTGTTCAAATTTTCATTATCAGGATGGAGCAATGGGAATTGGCACATGGAAAATTTAAATTTCTGAACAAATGTGGGTGTGGTTGGGCAGCATGCCACCCCTAGAATCCCGCCTCTCCACAAATCCGGGCCTGTTTGCTCATCTTCTGCTGTGGCTATTCTGGGCTCTCTGCCAAATGCCAATTAAGTTAGAAACTTTGTTTTTATGGCTGTTCAATGCAGAGAAAAAAGGGACTTTCCAGTACAAAAGAGGGACTGCGAGTTGAGCTATCAAAAGAGGGACTGTCCCTCTAAAAAGGAGCAGTAGATTTAAATGGGGTCAGTGACCCCCATTTGAAAGCTGGAGATAATCAGAACAAGAAGGCAATTAATTTAAAAACTATAAAACAATAAAAAATGAAGATCAAATGAAAAGTTGCTTAGAACTGTCCATTCTTTATAGGGTTGCCACCCAGCCAGTATTTTACCAGCCTAGCCGGTAAAATACCTGCAAGGGCCAGAGCCGGTTATTACAAATTTACCGGCAATGTAGTTGCCATTAATTTGTAATACCCTTAGCCAAAAGCCCTTGGCCCTTCACTTTAAACATATCTTTTTGCTGTGGCTCCGGCCCCTTTTGCATCACAGCTCCGCCCCTTTTTGTGATGCATTTCTGTGGCCTTACTGCCTGCCGCTTTTGTTCCCACCAGCCACCACTAGCCTGTAATTTTTTTTTTTTTTTTTAAAGGTGGCAACCCTAATTCTATAACATACTTGAACCACCCCTTTATGGAATGGTGATCCAAATTACAGAAAGATCCCTTATCCGGGATACCCCAGGTCTTGAGCATTCTGGTTAACAGCTTCCATACGTGATATAGGCAATGTTGGCCTGAGGAGATGCAGTGGACATTGCAGTGAGTGCCTGTTTGCATGCTAAAAGTTAAATAAAGTTGTTTTTCTTCAATATAAAAAAGGCACAAGTGGCTTCCTGTGTGAGGGGAGTAACTGTTGTGAGGTAGTTATTTGTTATTAGTTATTTGTTATTAGTTATTAAGGAGGTTTCCCGTAGTAGCACAACATTAAACCCAGAATATCATTGGTCATGGATATAGCTCCTGTGTTGTTGACACAAAAAACGGTTAAACTGACTGGGGTTTAGGGTTGCGACCTGTCCAGATTCGACCTGGACAGCCCAGTTTTCAGAAAGTCTGCCCTGGTCAAGACAGTCTACCCAGTTTTCCAAAAAATGGCAAACCGGGCAGGATCTCTCGTCATTGACATGGTGATCATCCAATCGCTGATTGCCATGTCATAGCCTTGCCCATGTGATGTAGCATGCCCTGCCCACAATGACACTGACCTGCACTGGTAATGCACAGATTGTGAGCCGCACAAAGGAGGTAACTACTGGGGTTAGAGCTTATACAGGTATGGGATATATTATATGTAATGCAATGAGTGTGGCAAAGTGCACCCCATGCTGCAACCCCAAAGCTGCAGGTCTTTGTGCCTCCCCAATAAATACAGTTCTACCTGCAACATGGTATTCATAAGGGGCAGGCCACCCCTAACTTTATTGCCATTCAGACATGCCATTTAGTAAGTGTCAGTGGATACAATGGTACCCTGAATTTAGCACCTGCTCTATGGGATCTTATTTTGGATTAAGGTACAAGCTATAACCAAATAAGTGGCAAACTAGTGCTGTACAGGGGAAATTTTAGTCATGCAGCAGAGTGACGTTTTCTTATGGACTTGCCCTTGTAGTTACAGTTTTCTTAACCTTTGTCTGTAGCAGCTTGGCAGAGAGGAATGCACAGTGTCAGACTGGCTCGGCGGGACACCAGGAAAAAATCCAGTGGGTCCTGACCCTCATGGCCCCCACCGGGTCAGACCCCCCTCTTCCAATCCAATTTCAAATAAAAAATTAGCTGAAGCACGGTGCCCGGCACTGTGGAGTAACGTCAGTGCCCGGCGGAGCAGCTTTGTAAGAGGTGCGGGGGGCCCTGGATAGCAGTATCGGTGGGCCCCGGGCCCCCCAGTCCAACCCTGGGCATGCAGTATTATCAGCAGAGAGAGAGGCACTGACTGAGATCTTAAAGGAACAGTTCAGGGTAAAAATAAAAACTGGGTAAATAGATAAAAAAAATTTTTAATATAGTTAGTTAGCCAAAAATGTAATATATAAAAACTGGAATGAGTGGATGTCTCACATAACAGAATACAACACAACATCCTGCTTTTCAGCTCTCTAAATCTGAGTAAGTCAGCGACTTGAGGGGGGGCCACATGGGACATAACTGTTCAGTGAGTTTGTAATTGAGCCTCAGCATTCAGCTCAGATTCAAAAGCAACAGTTATGACCCATGTGGCCCTCCCTCAAGTCATTGATTGGTTACTGCCTGGTCACCAGGGTAACCAGTCAGTGTAAACAAAAGAGAGCTGAAAAGCAAGAAGTAGTGTTCTGTTCTATTAGGTTAGACTTGCAGTCACTCCAGCCGTTATACATTACATTTTTGCCTAACTAACTATATTGAAAACATGTTTTATTTTGCACAGCCTATCTATTTACGCAGTTTTTACTTTTATACTGAACAATTCCTTTAAACGCCATTGTGGAGATAAAGCTCTCCAGTTCAATTGGGATGCTTGTTCTTGGCCTGCTTCAGGGAAGTACAGGTCCTTCTATGGCCGACTTCAAGTGCCCTTCTCCACATACCTCCCATTGTCTCGTTTTGAGTGGGACAGTCCCGCTTTTGGCAGCTCAACCTGCTGTCCCGGGTTAGTACTGGAAAATCCTGATCTATCTGTGCTTAACAGGGAAAGTCCCTATCTCTCTGCACTGAAAGGGGAAAGTGCCTACAGTATATCCCTCCTCCTATACTTTCCGAATGTGATTAGGAGAGAGAGAAGGTCCAGGTGGGGAGGAGGCCTGGGAATGGCACAGATCCGGCTGAAGTAGTTGGGTGGGGGGAACAGTGCTCACACTGACACTTTTTTGCCAGTAATATGTGCTCTTCATTTCTGGCAGTTCTGGAAGTTTCAAATTCAGCATAACTTCTTATATGTGTAATTTTCCTAAAGGGTTACTTTGCTTTTAAATTAACTTTTCGTATGATGTAGCCACATATATTATGAGACAATTTGCAGTTGTTCTTTATTTTTTGTAAACTTAGCTTTTTGTTCAGCGCCTCTCCAGTTTGGACTTTCTGTGACTATTATTATTAACATGTATTTCTATAGCGCCAACTTATTTTGTAGCGACTATCTGGTTGATAGCGTGTAGTTTAGTCGGTGACCTCCTTTTGAAAACTCTCAAAAGGCAGAAGAGGAAGGCAAATAAATCCCAAAACAATATGCATTGTACAATCAAAGGCAAACAAATACGTTTCCAATAGTAAGGCTTTCTCTAAAGTTAATTAACAGTTGTCTGAAATACCGGTTTAAATGAATATACCTCCTATGTGCAGTGCTGTGGGATGTGTTAGTGAATATTCTGATTGATGGGCTGCAAAGTAAATGGGAATAGTTGTACATATACGTGAACTGATAGACATACATTCAAAGGGCAGCAGGTAAAATAACCTCAAAGCTATGGAAAGAACTAATGAGAAGTCATTCTGTGTCGGCAGTGGAAAGATGACACTGGAACTGAAAGAATGTGCTCTTTCCTCTGGAGATAATATGCTGGGAGAGCACTGATCTAGCTGAGAGACTGCTAAATATATGCTTTAAAGAACTCATTGCCTTAATCACTCCAGGGAACTAACAGTCCCTTATGTCTATCTTTCCTGTTATGCTCCAACTATTCAATTCCAATGACAGTGTCCAACTGGAACGGAATACTCATCTTTTCACTACAGTGTGCTTATAGTAATCACGTAAATGAAGGGAAAACATTGCTAAATAGTTTGTATTCACATACAAGTCTGGGGTTTAGTTAGCATTAGTGATGAGTGAAACTGCAGTTAGAACTGCAGAAAAGTTAGCGAGACAGCATAATGTCCTTGAAAAGCATTGGAGTTAATAGGAAGTCAATGGGAAGCTCTATGACTTGTAGGAGAAGTAGTTGGTCAGCCAGAACCAGACTTGTGTGGGATTTTTTTTACTGATAAACAGAGTTCGGAAAGTTGTCATTTCTATACTCCCCATCAAATAGAAATTCACAACAAATATCTCCCATACTGTCCTTGAGGATGAGCCCTCCCATTCATTGCTTTGAGCATGGGGGGCCAGGGCAATCATTTCTAAATCATTCTGTACTTTTTATATAATCAGGCAATGCTTTTTTTCCCTTGCTCTCATGAACCAATTTATCTCCCTCTGATACTAACTACTCAGGGGAGTGGGGGAGTTTTGCACCAAGGGGGTTGAATTCCCCTTTAATGTATGCCAGAGAAGCCCTTATACTGCCAAGTCTGCACATATAAAATATTGTTATAAATTAGGGATGCACCGAATCCAGGATTCGGTTCGGGATTCGGCCAGGATTCGGCCTTTATCAGCAGGATTCGGATTCGGCCGAATCCTTCGGCCTGGCCAATCCTAATCCTAATTTGCATATGCAAATTAGGGCCAGGGAGCTAAATCACGTGACTTTTTGGCACAAAACAAGGAAGTAAAAAATGTTTTCCCCTTCCCACCCATAATTTGCATATGCAAATTAGGGTTCGGATTCGGTTCGGTATTCGGCCAAATCTTTCGGGAAGGATTCGGGGGTTCGGCCGAATCCAAAATAGTGGATTCGGTGCATCCCTTTTATAAATAAATGTTTAAATAATGTATAGTCATTTCCAAATAAAATGTCTATGCACTATAACCTCAAAGAAGGCAATATTATAATCACTTTTCCCTAAATATTCGCCTACACTAGTGCTGGATATACATTTGGTATTATTAGTTATTACACCATCCAACACATCTCTTTGAGACAAAGAGGAATGGCCAGAATGGAAAGTTAAGTAATTGTGGACAACTACAGTCTGAAATATATGGAAAGTTATAGGAGAACTACTGATATAAAACTGAAGGGGAAGATTTATAATTGAGATCTAAACCAATGCAAGGACAGAATCTAGAATGTAACAATTCATGGAATCTATTCAGAATAGTCAGGAGTTGCAAATTGAGACCTCCAAGGGTTCAGCTCTGGGAGCAATTATTTTTTTTATCTGTTACAGTTGCAGGGGTACAGTGTGTACAGAAAGCAGTCTCTATTTCTGCTGTTGATTTCATAATACGGAAGCTAAGATTTCTGCTGTTCACATAAATATCAAGGGAATATGGGAGCTATGTGCTAGGTTATATGCTAGTTATATGTTTCATACATTATTATAAGTCTTATAATTCCTTTACAATTTAATCATTATTTTGTTACAGGCCCGGACTGGCAATCTGTAGTTTTGGGCATTTTCCTGAGGGGGCTCTCTAGATTTTATTCAAGTGGGGTGCTTGGACGCTTCTGATCTCTACTCCTTATTAGAAATCCATGCATCTGGTGGGCTCTAGGACCGCTCCTGCATCCTCTCTCCCACTGTGACTCCACCCCACCCACATCTCTATGTTCTGGTCTGTGCTGCCATGCTGTGTGCAGGCCTGCAAGCCTTCAGGGGGGCACAGTCGTAGGCCCAGCAGGATTTGGGGGGCCCAGCTGTGCTCTTGTTTCAGAATTAGCTGGCCCCCCTTAAAGGGGAATTCAACCCCGCCACTAACCTCTCTCCCCACCTTCCCGACCCCCAGCCTACCTGCCCCCCTGGGCAAATGCCCCTAATTTTTTACTTACCCATCTGTGCAGATCTGGCCTCAGGAGCTCACGGCAGCCATCTTCTCTTTTTTTTCCGTCTTCTTCGGAAATTAGATTGGCTTTTTCTGCGCATGCCCAGTTTTAGTAAATTTCTGGTCCCGAACCACTGCTCATGCGCCAAAAGTAATTTTTCTGAAATTTTCGTGACTTTTGCCGCATGCATGTTCATGCGCATGTACCAAAAGGGAGGGGAGGAGGGAGGGGGTCTACCCACCGTATGGTTTTTTTCAAGTTCAGCTTTGGTTCTCCTTTAAGTGAGAAAGGCTGCTCTTTATGCACATACATTTTTGCAGTTTTACCCCAATATATGAGTGAATGAGTAAAAGCGTGTTTACATGTGGGCTGCTTTGATTTTTTTTGCCCGGACTGCTTTTTACCCCCCAGTCCCGCCCTGTTTTGTTCTAACAGTTTTTCTTAGCTATATGAACCAACAGATCATAACTCTACTCCCCCAACCCCACTGCCAAGACCTGGAGACTTCCTAGAACCAAACCACTCCTTTAAACAATTCTTAGTAACCAACATTTGTTAATTTGATTCAGGCAAACCAGAAATCAGATGATATTGGTTAATTTTAATGTTGCTTGCAATCATCCTATGTTTATAAAATTGCTATTGATTTCTAAACTAACCAAAAGTGCTGTGGCCATGATTGATGCCATACTGTGCAGATAATGTTTTGGTTGACTTATTCCGTCCAAAACATTTATGATTCTCCTGCCTTTAATACTAAACTGAAACAGACATTTTATTCAGATACAAAAAAAGAGAAAAACACAGGAATCCTCCTATGGAAGCAGTACGTCATTTAATAATGTAGCGGAATTAAGTTTAGCAAGGGAAGGGGTAGGCATGATTATTGGGGATTTAGAAGAGCCTTCATAACCAATTACAGTGATGAGGATGAAAAAAGAACTTCCTGGAATAAATAGAGGAAAATCCTTCAGTCTAACCATATCTGTTAGGATAAACTGCCATATGATGAAGGATTAATATGTGGTAGGGATAGCAATATAAATCTCCTAGATCCTGTAATGGTATATTGGGATCAAAATGCCAGTAAATCCCAAGTGAAATCTGCTATGCACAATTCTCTTCCTAAAGGTTGTTATGTAATGTAATAATTGCTCTAGAAATACAAAAATATGGCATACACATTGGTCTCATTTGCTATAGTGTAAGTGCTGGAGTGGTAAAGGCAGCAGAATTGCCCAGTTTAGGTTCCATATATACAAGGCACTTCCATCTGTAGCATTGGCAAATAAGCTAAAGTTCTGCTTACCACTATATTTTAGATTAGGTGGGGATAAATTCATACAGATAATGGTAAGAGGTCCTTACGCTATGTTGTGCATTAAGAAACCAAAACATGCCCTCCCCTTTTAGTAGTCTGAAATATTGTATTTGATTTTCACATTGAACAGTAAAATCTATATGACAAAAAGTAAAATGCAGACTAATAAAATGTACTGCAATTAGGACAATGGCAAGTTATTAGAAAATGTATAACTTTCAATGAAGACCCTGCCTTTTAACAAAACAGGGATTGTTTGTCCATATATTGCAATATATTCAAATGAGATTCTTTATAAAGTCATCCCTCGTCTGCCCAGTCCTACACTCTCATCAGATTCATTAAGAATTCTAGTAATTCATTAGATGTTTTTACACAGGGACTAACTTTACAGGCAACTTGTTTTCAAGGTTAAAACTCCAAAATGGTTGCCTTGTGGCTAACACAGCGATAACCTAACTAGCCAGGAGTACATCTAAAACAGTCCAGTATAACTATTCACTACAGGTATGTCATTTGGATCTTCATCTAAGTCTACTAGAAAATCATGAAACTATTAAATAAACCCAATAGGCTGGTTTTGTTTCTAATAAGGATTAATTATACAGTAACTGTAATATCTCGCACCTTACCAGTGCGGCGGCGACGCCCGCCGAGCCATACTCCTGTCCTGCCGGCTTCCTAGTGCGCGCTGCGCGCACACTTCCACTTTTTATAGGTGCATGCGCGCTCGCGTGATTACGTCAGCGCGCAATGGCGCTAAAATTTAAAAGGCATTTAAAGGGACTCCTGCTTGTTATTTGACTCCGGTTCCTTCTGATTGATTACCTGGTTTGACCCTTGCCTTCCTGCCTGCCTCGACCCGGCCTGTCTGACTACGAATCTGCCAACTCCTATTGTACTGTGACCTTCGGCCTAACTGACTTTATTAACGTCGTGCCCCTCTGCTTGCCAGAACTCCTCGCCTTGCTCCTCTCTATAAGTCCAGGTGGCATCTGAGTAGCTGAGGGCTCCTCCCGAAGCCAAAGGTGGTCACACTACTGGTGAAGCCGAGCCGAGATCAGGGAGCTTGGCATCTGTTCTGGTTTAGGGTGCCGACCGTGACAATAACTTAGTTGGGACCAAGTTATTGTTTTATTATTATAGAGAAAAAGGAAATCATTTTTCAAAATGTGGATTATTTGGATGAAATGGAGTCTGTGGGAGGCGGCCATTCTGTAATTTAGAGTTTTCTGAATAATGGGTTTCCGGCAGGCCCGGACTGGCAATATGTGGGTTCTGGCAAATGCCAGAAGGGCTGCTGTAAGTAGCCATGGACAGTCAATATTTCTTGGGCTGGTGAGGGGCTGTTTGGGCCTCTGTGTACTTGAAATGCCAGGGCCTATTTTGAATCTCAGTCCAGACCTGGTTTCCAGATAATGGATGACATACCTGTATTATGCATTATTAAGGGATATTTACATGGCTGAATTTACATAGTGGGAACCCTGAGGCCATTGATGTTCGTCACCCCCATCTCTTTTATTAATGCAAATTTTCATCATTGGACAAGAGCAATGGGGATTGACAGAAGGGAAATCTAAAAAACTAGTGTATCTCTTGTGCAGCCACAGTATTCCTGAACCAATGTGGGTGTGGTTGGGTAGTATGCAGCCCCTAAAATATTACATCCCTAGGCCTTGGTGGCCTCTCCTAAAATCCGGGGCTGACTATTTACCCCTCCTATAGGCAGAAGAGGATTTTTTTGAGAACTTGATGCTGGGCGAGAGCAGCATATCTAGGACATCACAACCATGCAACTTATTTTCCCCACGTTTATTTGTTGATGTATAAAGGAAGAAGGGTGCACATTTCTCAGATGACGCTGGTTTACATGCAAATTCCTGAAAATCTCAAGAGGATTCCAGTCAACTACAACTGGCAAAACCTATAAAATAAAGATTGTCATTAAATATACCAGCAGAACAGTTATTTATTTAGTTATATGTTCAAAGTAGGTAGGTTGTGCAATGTAAGCCTTATAAAATAGGATTAGGGACACATGAACCAGATTAGGGATACAAAACTTTATACTAGACATGTTGCAGAGTGAATAATGTGAGATAAAAGAAAAATATTCTCAAGAGCTAGCATATTTAAAGGGATTCTGGAAATCCAGAATTAAATGGGATTCATGGGAAAACATGTTTGTTTCGTAACATTTCAGTTAAGAGTCTGAAGAATAAAACCAAACTATTTGTATATTGCCACTTACAATATCGTTGGCAATTATTTGTTCATATTTATTCAGTTTTCTCTGTGATCCAGTAGGCACTAATCAACGGGTCCTCTGCACTCAACCCATTATCAATATATTTAAGACATTGAGACATTCTGTGCATACAGCTACTAAAAAATGCCTTACCCTTTAAACAACAGGGATTGTTTGTCCATATATTGCAATATATTTAAGATGGCCAACTACGTCACAGTCATCCCATATCTGGCCAGTATTGATAGGCGAATTTATTCGCCAGTCGCGAATTCCCGCAATTCGCCGCCGGCGAATAAATTTACGAAACACCAGCGAAAATTTGCTGGTGTCGGAATAAAAATGAGAAGTGAGCCAAAAATGAGGTGTCAAAATCGACGAGACGCGCCGTTTCGCCAATTTTTCAGCGAAGCAAAACTGGAAAGATTCGCCCATCACTACTGGCCAGTCCTACACTCAAATTTCATCTGATTCATTAAGAATTCAATTGCTTCATTATACATTTTACAAAGGGACTAAGTTTTACCTGCAAATTACTTGCTGCTTTCAAAGTAAAACTCCCAAACTTGGCTGCCCTTTTATTAGACACCAGTGGGGTCACCTGACTATAGCTGGGAAGGGTGGGGGCTACAACAAGGAGCTGGTCACTGCTCTTATATGAACAAACAAGAAAAAGTTGTACTCACCAATAATTTTTATTAGCAATGAGGCTGTGACCAAAAAATACATATAGACAAATACAAGAGGTCCTCTGCACTCAACCCATTATCAATATATTTAAGTCATTGAGACATTCTGTGCATACAGCTACTAAAAAATGCCTTACCCTTTAAACAACAGGGATTGTTTGTCCATATATTGCAATATATTTAAGCTGGCCAACTACATCAAAGTCATCCCATATCTGGCGATATGGGAGTTTTACTTTGAAAGCAGCAAGTAAGTTCAGTGTCGGTCTGGCCCACCAGAATACCAGGAAAACTCCCGGTGGGCCAAGGTGTCAGTGGGCCCTCATGCTGCTAAACTTTTGGCCTATTTCATGGCCGTTCCCTATTTCTATGAGAACAAAGAGGATAAATAGATGGAATAATTGATTATAATATGTAAAGAAAACAAACTAGGAGAATAGAGGTTGAGTGAGGAGATGAAGAATATTAGTACTGAGAGTGGACCCCTGGTCTAAGGTTTTATGGTGGGCCCCTGGTCTAAGGTTTTATGGTGGGCCCCTGGTCTAAGGTTTTATGGTGGGCCCCTGGTGTCCCAGTCCGACACTGAGTAAGTTGCAGGTAAAACTTAGTCCCTTTGTAAAATGTATAATGAATCAGTAGAATTCTTAATGAATCAGATGCAATTTGAGTGTAGGACTGGCCAGATATGGGATGACTTTGATGTATTTGTAGGGCAGAGTCCTTCTACAAATATCCCAATGTCTTTTTTTGTAGGATGGGCAGGAACAGTGTTGAACCAGGGGATCACAAACGTGGATGGGTTTAATGGAGCACAGTTTGACATGAAGGCTTATTTATCTAAGGTCGGATTTCCATGGTTTTAGAGGTTTTTGAAACACCACAATGACTAAACTCACAAACTCTAAAACAACTGGAATTGGTGAAAAAAACCTCTAAAAACTTGAGTTTTTCAGACAATTCCTAGCAGGAAAAGAATCTGAAAACCTCGACAATTTCTTCCTGCTGAAGGTTTGGTTTTTACACTTAATAAATCTAGAATTTTTAGCGCTTCTTTATAAAAAAAAATTGAGAAAACCATGAATTTTTAGATATTCGTGGAAATAAAAAAAAAACCGAATTTGGTTGTTAGGAAATGAGCTCTTAGGGTTCAGATTTCCTTGCCTCCCCCTGCACTAGCAGAAAAGAAAGAAAACCAGTTTTTTTTTTCTGCATTAAAACAAAATCAATTCCCCTATATCTATCTGTATAGAGGTCAGCAATCCTAATTTATTTCTGTGAATAGTAATTTATTTTTGTGAGTTTAGATTTGAAAGGTAGGTAATAGAACACAGAGTAAACACTGATAAGCAAGTGAGGCCTGGGGTGAAAAATGTTATAGGTCAACTATCTGTCTCTGCCGGCATGATACAATGAATTCTTCTTTGTCTGATTAAACCCCCATAGAACAAGATATCCTTTTATATAAAATAAGGAGATATTTAAGCACTGCATGAAGCCAGGACACTGCACCTTGAGGTTCTGCAATATTTTAATGGCGCAGCTATAGTATAATCCATGTCTTTCCACAGCCTAATATATTTTAATGGGAACCTTTCCCTATTGGTTATACAACGATCATCTGCTTTAATGAGTTTCTTGGCATAAAAGCTTAAATATGGTGAGAATTTTAAACAATGATATGAGATAGATAATGTACAGAAAAGAAATTTAGAACATTAAATGCAGACGTGTTTACTTTTCTGACTGTGCAAAACATGATTATTAGTTTTTTACTGTTGGAGTATCATTCACAGTATTGCACGCTGGCATATTTAGGAAGTGTAAATTGCATGGATTAGAGATTTATTGATTACCCAAGGGGATACATGTAGGAGACACAGATGTTCACAGTTGCCGGCCCCTGCTTGCTTATAGTCAGATTAACAGAGCTTGGCATCTCAGGAGAGCTGGATCAGCAGAACTACAAGCAGTACGAGTTGTTTTCGGCTGCATCACGCGTAGATAGGATTGGTACAATGTAAGTGGTTTCACTGGCTGCTTAGGCAAGGCTCTTGGGAGGAATAAGACATTATTTTAAATGCATTTTATTGACTTACTTTTGAAGCAGCCCAAGTAGTTCAAAAAAAGCATCTGCTCAACTACTTAAAGGGTAGGTTGGGGATTGGCATAACGTCTATATTGAGGTGCAGGGGATTGCTGGGCATGACTGTCTTATTTACTGTTAGGCAAGAAAATGCATGCGAACACCAGGCCTCTCCAATTAATTCGTTACGGTGTATGGACTCTTAGGAGGAGGGCCCCTCCCTGGTTAACATGAACAGAAGTAAATCCAGCACACGTAACATGCTTAAGGGATTGCTCCCGTGTTTATTGTCTTTGTTGGAAAGACAATAAACATGGGAGCAATCGATTCAAGGGCAAGGAAAGGCAAAGAAATAAAATCCCATCTTTACTTTTCTTTACTTACCAGCCATGCAGAACTCAAACAGCTTTGTTTTTTGATAATTTATGATGATCCCTAAGAAGCCCAGATCACACTGAGCATGTGCATGTAGTCTAGTCTTGCAAAGATGTATAACAAAGTTACAAGATGACAGCCCCCTGTGGCCAACTTTGAAAGCATAAATCATTTGTTTGATTAGGCTTGTGGTGCAGTAAGTTCATGTTTATGTTTAGTATACAAAATACAGCATTTCCAGCCTTATTCTATTTTACACTTTCCTTGTCCTTTCAGCATGTCACCTGTGCTGGATTTACTTCTGTCTTATTTACTGCTCACATCAGCTGACTTATGACATAGGTTGATTTTAATGAAGATTTGGGGAGGTTAAGCCTTCAATACCCATGGTTAGTCCCACTTCATTCAACTTTCAGCAGGGTCTCTTTTGAGCACCGGAGACCTGTGAATCTATGGGACAATTCCTTGCTCACCCAACTACACCAAGATCACCAAGTAAATAAACTTTCATTAATCAACAGCCATCTGCCACATAAATGCCCACGTGCTTTTTATGTCCTCCTGTTCATTAATGAACAGATTCAATACATGTTGCTCAAAAACATTTTTACTAGTTCCCAAGTCACAATATTATCAATTCTACTTATTACAATTGTTTTATTCAGGATTTTTTTTATAAAACATTTAGCCATATTGAATCTAATAGAGTAACTCACACCCATCAATTGATAGAGTTCTTCCCAGTTTGCTACAGATCAAGACATTATGTAGGTTTTGAACTTGTTGAATAGCATAATATAGTGTTGGATTTTGCCTGTTCTTGCCTGAGGGTGGGGTTCCCTTGCTTATTAACCATGGAAGCAGGACAAACTAGAAATAAAAGTTCAGACATATTAAAACGAAAATAACTAAATTCCATTGTGTTTATTTGGGTGACGCCAGCTATGGAGCTATACTTGAACATTTAACTGAAGGATAGAACACTGCATCAAGAATGACATTTAGTCTTGAGCTAGGATTAAATTTCAGTATCATGTCAGGAAAGTAAATAAAACCCAGTATTTTTTAATAATACCATAAATAGAATAATTCTGAATTCTGCAAATACTTCTTATACTAAAGCCACAAACAATGTCTCTCTGCATAAGCAATTGATTTGCACCTTTCCCTTAAAAAGTATCCTAAATAGTCAAAAGCATTATTTCTGTATATTTTAAGGAAAACGCTTTAAAGGAGATCAAGGGAAAACTTTTTTTTTTTTACTTCAAAATGGATCAGCTAATAGTGCTACAGAATTGTGCATTGAAATCTGTTTGGGAAAAGAGCAAACAGATATTCAATTTTGAAATGGGGCTGGATTTTTTTTTTATTTCCCATGTGCCCTCAATCAGGTTGACTTGTGCTCTGATAATCTTAAATCACTCTTTACTGCTGCACTGCAAGTTGTAGTGCTAAAACAACCCCCCCCCAGCAGCCTATCAACAGAACAATTGAAAAGTAGCCCTTGACACCTGCATTGCTAGGTATAGCTATGAGAATTACATTCAATAGTAAAAATCCAAGTCCCATTGCCATGCCTCCTGCTACATTGAGTAGGAGAAACAATAACTTATCTGAAAGCAGTTCCATTTTGAAGTGCTGGCTCTTTCTGAAAGTGCAGAATTGGGCACAATTGCCTGAGATGGCTGCCTACATACAAGTATTACAGCTAAAAAAATACATTTGTTGGTTCGGTAATAACATTGTATATGGTAGGGTAGAATTTTTTATAACATAACCAGTTTGATTTAGAAATAAAAACTATATCATAAAAACCATGACAGAATCCCTTTAAGGAAGAGCTCATTTTATATTTCAAATTTAATACAAGTTAATCAAGTGAGAGTTTACAGGTTTTGAAACGGTGGGTAAAACAGGACTTGAGGCAACTTCTATCCCCGAGGAAAGAACATGGCAACTTCGCTGATTGCTCTGTTCCTCAAGTAGTGTTTGCTTTGCCAGCTGTCCGCATTTCAAACTTATTTTATGTAAACTGTAAAGACAGCAGCAAGATGTGCCAATGCTTAGGGATTTCAAGTAATTAGATTTGTGCAACTATAGGTTACATCTAATTTCAGATGTTACCTGTAACATTCCCTTGATTGCAGCATATATTCAAGAGTTTTAGGATGTTTATTTGTAGAGCATCGATAAACAGAAAAGCAGAAGCCCGAGGCAAGTCTCATTTAGGTTGTGCATTACTTTACCTGAGAAGGATCCTAGTAGGGTATGAAGCAGAAACCCTAGTAACAATCACTTTCCTACAAAGAACCCCAAAGATGTAAAGAAACTCTTTACTGCTGTACTGCAAGTTGGAGTGATATCACCCCCCCCAGCAGCCTAACAAAAGAACAATGGGAAGGTAACCAGATAACAGCTCCCTAACACAAGATAACAGCTGCCTGGTAGATCTAAGAACAACACTCAATAGTAAAACCCATGTCCCACTGTGTTCTATTCAGTTATGTTGAGATGATATACAACAGCCTGCCAGAAAGCAGTTCCCTCCTAAAGTGTTGGCACAAGTCACATGACCAGGGGCAACTTGGAAATTGACAATATGTCTAGCCTCATGTCAGATTTCTAAACTGAATATAAAAAAGTCTCTTTGTTCTTTTGAGAAATGTATTCAGTGCAGAAGTCTACTGGAGCAGCACTATTAACTGCTGTGTTTAAAAAAAAAACTGTCCCATGACAGTATCCCTTTAAATAAACCCTTCCTGCATTATATCTGTCTGGCTCAAGTACAATTTACTGTTTTATTATTACAGAGAAAAAGGAAATGATTTTTTTTTAAATTTGATTTACAGGTATAGGACCTGTTATCCAAAATGCTCAGGACCTGGGGGTTTTCAGTAATTTGGATATTCATACATTGGGGCAAATTCACTAAAGAGTGCAACTTCGCCAGCGTCCGCTTCACAGCCATCGCAACACTTTGCCAGGTGAAAATGTGCTCAGACAATGCTAATTCGCTAAAGTGCAAAGTTTAGTCCAGGGAGGCAAACTGTGGCGTAGTTGCGCTAGTGTTACTTCGTCAAGCAAAGCGAGGTTGCGCTAGTGTTGCTTAATTTGCATACGGCGGGAAGTTAAAGTACAATGGACATATATGGTGCAGCAAATACATTACATTACACAAGCCCAGGAAACCTTAATAATAGAAAACAGAGTTGTTACATTGCCCTACACATGTGCCCACTGTATAGTTTATGTTCCATATGTTAGGAAATGTAGGGGAGAAGCCGGACACCCTAAAAAAAATTTTTATAATCTTTTGCAGCCTATCACCCTGTAAATATGAAAAGACACTAGTATCTTATCTACTGTATTGTACTGGTAGCGAAAGGTAACTCTGCCGCAAGAGGTAATGTTCAGTAAAATCCGCATCTTAGTGAATTGGCGTTATAACGCTCATTCACCACATCGAAATTCGTCTGGTGTTAGAGTGCGAAGCAATGCTAGTGTACCTTTACTTCGCTAGCGAAGGGGCACCTGTGCTCATTAGTAAATCACCGAAAGTAAAATGGCGTCACGCTGGTGAATTTACGCTAGCATTAGTCACTTTGCCCTTTAGTGATTCTGCCCCCTTAAGTCTACTAGAAAATCATGAAGACATTAAATAAACCCAATAGGCTGATTTTGCTTCCAATAAGGATTAATTATATCTTAGTTTGGATCAAGTACACAATACTGATTTATTATTACAGAGAAAAGGGAATTTGGATAAAATGCAGTCTATGGGAGATACCCTTTCTGTAATTCGGAGCTTGCTGGATAACAGATCCCATACTTATATTTGGATAAAATGGAATCTATATAGATAGTCTTTCCATAATTTGGGGCTTTCTGGATAACAGGTTTCCAAATAACTAATCCCATACCTGGATAAGAATGATGTCAAAATTTCAATATATGTGTATATTTTTCCAAGCTTGAGTTTCAAAATCCATATTTCCATAGTTCACATGCAAAATGTGTGTTTCAAGAACATACTGTAACAGCTCTTATAATGGAACTGAATTACTAATCCATTAGTATACAAGATATTTCCCTTGCTGCTTAGTGTGACTGCTGCTTGGGTTAGAGGGGTTTTGGATGACTTCTGTGGGCACTACTTGCTAGGCTTCCTTTTCATCTCTATGTATTCACCTGATAGTATGTATCTACCTACTGGTAGACATTTCAATTAATGAATGAATGTAAGATTAAAGCTGGCCATACAGGGAGCATTTCCAATTTCTTCCAAATGATTCAACCCTTTACTCTCCCAGTTACAGGTATGGGATCTGTTTTCCGAAAAAAAACATTATCCAGAAAGTTCCAAAATACAGGAAGGCCATCTCCCAAACACTTCATTTTGATCGAACCAAAGATTTTAAAAACAATTTACGCTTTCTCTGTTATATTAAAACAGTCCCTTGTACTTGATCACTACTAAGATATCATTAATCCTTACTGGGGACAAAACAATCCTATTGGGTTTAAATGTTTTTTAAGCAGACTTATGATATGAAGATCCAAATTACAGAAAGATCCCTCATCTGAAAAAACCCAGGTCCCGAGCATTCTTGATAACAGGTCCCATAGCTCTATTTGATCCCAAGTGAGATATAACAAACCTTTATTGGAGGTAAAACATTCCTGTTAAAGGGGTGGTTCACCTTCAAGTTAACTTTTAGTATATTGTAGAAGGGCCAATTCTAAGAAACTTTTCAATTGGTCTTCATTGTTTATTTTTCATAGTTTTTTAATGATTTGCAATTTTCTTCTGTTTCTTTGCAGCTTTCAAATAGGGGTCACTGACACCATCTAAAAACAAATGCTCTGTAAGTTATTGCCACTTTTTATTACTTATTCTATTCAGTCCATCTCCTATTCATATTCCAGTCTCTTATTCAAATCAATGCAGGGTTGCTAGGGTAATTTGTACCCTAGAAACCAAATTGCTGACACCGCAAACTAGAGAGCTGCTGAATAAAAAGCTAAATAACTATAAAACCACAAACAATAAAAAATTAAAACCAATTGCAAAATGTCTCAGAATATCACTCTACATTATACTAAAAGTTACCTCAAAGGTGAACAACCCCTTTAAGGTTATTTAATGTTCATTCGATAATCCAAAAAAAAAATAAAAGTTTTCGGACCATCAATTAAAAAAACTCCCCATTATCCGGAAAACCCCAGGTCCTGACCATTCTACATAATAGATCCGATACCTGTATCAGTTTTCACAGACCTTTTGAACACAATTATTTTGTATCAACACTCTGAAGGTCATCATTTGACTTGGCAGGTCTACGTACAACTCCTCTAAGATCTGACCATTCAGCTCATTCACTGAACAGATAGATCATGGCAATTTGATGAAATTACCTACAATACTAAAAAGTAACTGATCACTATATATATATATATATATGGTTTGTCTAAGTTGGGAAACTGGGCAGCAAACTGGAAAATGAGGTTCAATGTTGATAAATGCAAGGTTATGCACTTTGGCAAAAATAATATAAATGCAAGTTATACACTAAATGGCAGTGTGTTGGGAGTTTCCTTAAGTGAGAAGGATCTTGGGGTTTTTATAGATAACAAGTTGTCTAATTCTGGGCAGTGTCTGTAGCTACTAAAGCAAATAAAGTTCTGTCCGGCATAAAAAAGGGCATAAACTCAAGGGATGAAAACATAATTATACCTCTTTATAGATCCCTTGTAAGGCCTCATCTGGAGTATGCAGTGCAGTTTTGGACTCCAGTCCTTAGGAGGGATGTAAATGAGCTGGAGAGAGTGCAGAGACTAAGTGCAACTAAACTGGTTAGAGGGATGGAAGACTTAAATTATGAGGGAAGACTGTCCAGGTTGGGGTTGTTTTCTCTGGAAAAAAGGCGCTTGCGAGGGGACGTGATTACACTTTACAAATACATTAGAGGACATTATAGACAAATATCAGGGGACCTTTTTACCCATAAAGAGGATCACCAGAGGCCACCCCTTCAGACTAGAAGAAAAGGACTTTCATTTGAAGCAGCGTAGGTGGTTCTTCACAGTGAGGACAGTGAGGTTGTGGAATGCACTGCCGGGTGATGTTGTGATGCTCATTCTGTTGATGCTTTTAAGAGGAGTTTGGATGATTTTTGGACAGACATAATATCAAAGGTTATTTTGATACTAAACTCTACAGTTAGTATAGCTATGGGCATATATGGTTTGTGTGAAAGAGTGGAGGTGTGTGTGTGTGTGTGTGCTGGGTTTTTAATTTGGAGGGTTTGAACTTGATGGACTTATTTAATTTAACTATGTAACTATGTAACTCCAAACATCTTTTCAGTTCAGTACAAGGTGCATATACAGGTATTTGATTAAGATGATTTAATTTCTACACAGATTTGTGAGAGTTGTTTTATTTAGTAATTGTTTGGTCAGTGATTAAAGCGACTCCTGCCATGTTTGTTTCTTTCTGTTTAGAAAATATTAGGATTGCACACTCATTAAAAAGATACAATTTTATTGTATTAAACATATTTACATGTAGCTAATTTATAAGCCCTACGTGTTTCAATCATTATAGTGGTCTTCATCAGGGGCAACAAATATACATTACCAAAAGCAGAGTAAAAATGCAGAATGAGCCCTTTTCTTTTAGCAGTTTGAATACCTATTAGACAACTTGAAAAATTTATTTTCGCGCGGATTGTGGCGTTTTACGTCACATCCGCTCTCCTAATCTAACACAAGGGGAAGTGCGCATCAATCAATTGGAACGCACATGCGTTTCAACAACGCACTTCCTCTCTATACTCTTATTCAAATTGTGCAAGTCCAAAGTAGTTGGAACGCAAAATGCGTTCCATTGTAATTATAACCACGGACTAGGCATATTCCCATCTATTTTTAATCTAAAGGGCAACATAAAACGCAACTGCATATCTCTCAACTGAAAAAGAAAAAAAACCAACGAAAAAAACTTTACAAAAGAAAAAGCTAATCCCAATTGGATTCTTCTTTGAATGTCAGTATTGTATCAAATTGTGTCATCTGTTGTATCAAGCAGCAATTTCCTTTTGGCCATCTTCTTAAATCAATATCCATTGATCTAACCAAAAAAAAGATATTGGATTAAAATAATCAATCCAAATATTGAAAGAGGAGAAATTAACATTGAGAATTAGTCATACATACCCAGAATCCAGAAAACTAGTGGTATCGTGTCAAGAAACTGAGCAAAATCATCATTGATGCCAAAAAAAATCTGTTCTGTAAAAAAAAACTCTCCATCAGTTGCCTTCATCTTGTGGCTATTGTTTAACTGCCATTCAGAACATGCCTTGGGAAACTAATTCCGAACCATGGCTGCTCTCATTGGCTACAAAGTAGTGTTGCCATATTTCCCTGCTGAGAGCTCAGGGCTGGGGGCAGGCCAATGATATCACTGGGATGGGATGATGATATAGTGACATTGCACGAACGGGTCAGTGAGCGCAGCTTTAAAGGGCAAGGAAAGTGTAAAATATAATAAGGCTAGAAATGCTGTATTTTGTATACTAAACATAAACATGAACTTACTGCACCACAAGCCTAATCAAACAAATGATTTATGCTTTCAAAGTTGGCCACAGGGGGCTGTCATCTTGTAACTTTGTTATACATCTTTGTCTGACACTGGCACTGCACATGCTCAGTATGGTCTGCTTGAGTTCTGCATGGCTGGTAAGTAAGGCAGGGGCCTGCCAGAAGCACAAAATGAAGGGAGAATTTCACTGCATACAGTCAGGTTTCTTATAAAAATGGTACACATTTTAAAATTAAAGTTTATTGGAGATAGATTTCTTTTTCATTAAAGAAAGTAAAAATTGGATTTTATTTCTTTGCCTTTCCTTGCCCTTTAATGTAACAGTTGGCGACTGGTCAGTCATCGCATTGGTCTTAGGGAATCCTGCCTGTTTTTCAAAATTAGGAAAACCGGGCAGGCAGCTTTGACATTTGTGCATGAAACGGGTGTACATATTATTCTATTATATTCACCCTAGCAAAGCATCTCATGACTTTCTACGTATCAGATTCCCTTCGATACAACAAAGTAGAAAAAAGATGCTCCCAAACTGAATACTAATTGAGAAAACGGCTAATAAAAACAGAAATCACACGTGGTGCGTGTAGAATAACCCAATTAGCCAGTATTATTTTCTTTAATATAACAAATAAATAAACTATGCAACCATGGCAACAGGGTTTTTGTAACATTAGCCCAGCAACCAGATCTGTGTACGCTGCTAGTATTAGAGTTTCTCCCTTGATATGTTACCTGGGAAATTCATTTTTTCAGAGCAGGGGCCTCAGGGCAGTTGTGACATCTAAGACAGTAAAAGGTGGCAGCCCCTTGTAGCCCTGACCTAAGGGGGATTGTATAGAGAGAAAGGTATCTTGTTGCACTGCAGATTTCAATAAAGCAATTTAATTTATTTGATTTGCTTTACCCTGTAACCCTCAATTTCTTGCACAGTTCTCTAGATACAATTTCATTAAATTAGAAATGTTCTGTGTGTGCTTTCTCTCCTAGCTGCTTCCAAGTGCACACATCTAATCTGCATACCATCTACCTCCTACAGTAATTATGCACAGGGCAGCCATAAAAAGAATAAAAATAAGATGAAAATGCAAATGAGCAAATATAACTGTGTCTCCCTGTCTTTTGGATCTTATTATATGACCAGCGAGACAATGAGAAACTTGTACCGGTGTAATATGTTTATGATTAATGCCCTTCCGCGTTTTATAAGAAGCAGTGTAGCCATTCCCCATCAACAATCATGTAAGCGAATGAGGCATGAACATGTTATCAATCTGTTTTATTCCTACGACAAATGGGCCAAAAGGAAAGCTTTATCTTAATGGTAATGTTACTTAATGCTATAGAATGATGGATAGTATATCATACTTAAAAAGAGCATAATATATACAAAACTGATACTATATCATGAAGCAGATGTAGGGCATCAGGGTAAATTGCTGCATGTGATTAGCAGCAACCCCTCTCGTTCTATTTCCCAAGTACGTATTGTGGGTGTTAGTCAAAGAGACACCCAAAGAAAAGACATTGCTCTACCAGGGTCTCAAAGATCTGTGTGATAGATATATAGATAGATGATAGAGATAAATAGATAGATAATGGATGGATACAGAAGAAAGATAGATAGATTATAGATAGAAATATAGATAGATGAGAGATAGATAATAGGTAGATAGAAAGTTGATAGAGATATATAGATAGGTAATGGATGGATACAGTAGATAGATAGATGATAGATAATGGATGGATAGATAGATAGATAGATGATAGATAATGGATGGATAGATAGATGAGATGAGTAATGGACAGATGAAAGAAATACGTATATAGCTAGATAGCGACATGTAATGTACATATATATATATATACATATATAGATAGAAATATAGATACTACAAATAAAGAGATAGATAATGGAGATAAATAGATTGATTGATGTTTGCTTGTTACTAGCAAAGGCTTTGGGTCTCTTGACTAACACACAAAATACTTACTTGGGAAATAGCAAGAGGGGTGTTGATACAAAATCTCATGCCTCAATTTTCCCTGATGCCCTACTTCTGCTTCATGATGCATTATCAGCTTTGGGTTACCACTAAAATAAATCACTCTTTATATTTTACTAAGCCCTTTTGAGAGAACCTCTGGGGAGTGACTGCTGTCTGCACCATGTATAAAAATCCGGTGCAAAGTGCACAGCAGAACATGAGCAGTTGTAGGTCAGTCCCAAGTCAACCTCCCTTACTGACCTCCTTATTCCTAGAGCTCTCGGCTTTATGCACACATGAAATTTTCCACAAATAAATGTTCAGTGGGCACCCCCAACAATTTTGTTCCTGTGGTTCCTGAATGGAAAGCAACTGGAAGGTAAAAAGGATATAATGGTAATGCCGGTACATAGAGCTGCTGTACATGGATGGGATCCATATACTTTACCATAACAATACACTTATACAATCAATCATCATGCTTTCCTTGTAAAAAAACAGAACAACATTTCCAACCCGATTAGAAGGCAAAGGGAATCTAAAGTAGCACTGCTTAGAGTCCATAATATTCAGGGCTATTAATTTATTCTGTCCTTCCACCGTGTCCTCATGCAGATCCCGTGAATGTAAACTGCTGGAGTTCTTGACAACGCACAGTTATTCATTGACTGACTATTTATATATTGCTACTAAATAATTCCATCACTACATGTTGACATTCCTTTTTAAAAATGACACCTGGAGTTATTACTTGACCTAAACTGCCTCCCAGACAGAACTGTATTAGCGCTGAGTAATATATCATCTGAGAACCATCAACATTTTGATACATTATAAAACAACATATTGCTGGCAAGAAAGGAGCGGCATCGCTAGAAGTCATATCTTAAGATTTTATTAAAAAGAACCCTGCAGGAATATTGTGATGCTGATACCTTCTAAACAGCAAGGGCAAGACAGGAACAGAGATAAAGATTTGGATGGTGCTCACTCAAAGAAAAAAACTGTTAAATTGTACAGGCTGCTTGCCAGATAAACGTAAGAGAGGTATAATAGGGATATAATTACAGCTCCTGGACAAATTCATTTGGCTGGTTTCTATGGTTCCACCATAGTTAAGAAGCATCTACGTAGACCTTTACATGTTTCAGGAACATGCGCAGTATCTAGTAGGAGATGCCAAGATAGTTGAAGATTGTTACCGAGATGAATGATTGCTTAATGGGAATTATTGTGAATTCAACATCTTTGATATATTAAACATTTGTGCAGGCCAACTATTTTTATTCCTAAGGATAAGGAGAACCGCTATATTATTGCTACTTCATATGGAGTGTTGTGATAAGCTCTTCCTCTCTGATTAGTCTGTGAGTATATCGGGATACAAAGATGAAGTGGAGATCATCAAGTTTTGCTTTTGCCCTACCTCAACCCTGCATTACCTCTTGTGGTTTTTTCTCATTAGACTAGTATTTGATGCGGTTGTGGCATGTTTAGGCGTGACTTTCATGGTGGTGTTTGATACACTTTGGACTTATTCTAACACAAGGGCGTGTATATTATTGAGAGTGTTATGTTATATACTGTATTTTCTTATTTTTTCTCATACAGTATGTCTCTTTTTGGAGCTTTCCAGTTGCACTTTTTTTCAATGTTTTGGTCCATGTGTTGGAATGTGGTGTCTCCTATGAGATTGAAGTTAAACACACTGGTTCACTATATACGTAAGATAAGAATAATAGGGTAAGGGAGTCTGACAGCCTTCATATGTTCAAAATATGACTTCCAGCAACCCAACAACAGCCACTAGTTGCCAATGTCCATTCCTTAGCCCTAATGACATGCCTTACTCTACGTTTAGTAACTCATACTAAATATAAAGTAGCATTATTCATGAGAGCTTTATAGCATGGGGGCTGAAATAGATATAAAGTGCCTACGGATTCTCTCCTCACTATGACTAGTAGAACAATGGATTGATTTACCCGATTGCCTGTAAGTGTATAAGTTGAACAAGATAATAGTTGTCAGTGATACGAGCCCCGTGGGACACCCAGGAGATACTGATGCTGCTGCCATACAATCTGTTCTATACATACTGTACTTTTGGCAGCTGAGCAGAATGGGGTGATGGTTGCGATACTATATTGCTCCATCGCATGTGGACATTGAAATAATAAACATGATTTATAAGGAAAAACTTTGTATGTATTCCTCACAGTACAGGCTATATAGACATATTGTGTTTTTGATTGATAAGGCTAAAATGTTCCCTAGAGTATTTTTAAGGTAAATTCACTACCTAATTACGGCTGCTGTAATGGCTTGTGCGACATTTCTGCCAGTAAACAATCCAGCAGTGCACACCAGTGTCCTTGAAGAACTGCTCACTCACAGATTCTGGATAAAAAAACTATAACCTTTATTCAAACATCTGATTAACAAAAATCTGTGCCTGATGTCTAACGTGTTTTTGTGGTGTTTATACAAATGGCCTGCAGGTGGCACTGTGCATACATAGGACTTTCTGTAAACTTGAAAGTGAAAGTAAGACTTACTGCTGTTATGTAATGGCTGCATGAACCTGCTAATAAAGCATTGTTATACCCTCCTCATCCTCGGCTACCAAACACTACAAATGGCAACAAGGATGTCTTTTCTACCTCTGCAGCAGCCTGCGCCTTTTCTACCAAACCCTGGTGAGCCTACCATACCTTTTACTGCTTAGATCCGTATGTTTGATAATTACATTATTGCTGCTGACCAAGGGGAGATTTCTGCAGCTAGAAAGCATGCTGTACTTATTCATTGCCTGGGAGCAGAGGGACAGCGTATAATCTATACATTACCATTACCTGATGATACTTATGAAACAGCTCTTACTGCTATAAAGAACT
>CM044431.1:208957138-208987240 GCA_024363595.1 Xenopus borealis
TCCCTGCCAGAAGTTAGGGACCATCTGACAATTCCTATCCACAGCAGTAAATGAAAGGAGCATTTCACTGCATACAGTCAGGTTTCTTATAAAAACGATACGCATTTTTAAATTAAAGTATATTGGAGATAGATTTCTTTTTCATTAAAGAAAGTCAAAATTGGATTTTATTTATTTGCCTTTCCTTGCTCTTTAAGTGAGAAGGATCTTGGGGTTTTTATAGATAAGTTGTCTAATTCTGGGCAGTATCAATCTGTAGCTACTAAAGCAAATAAAGTTCTGTCTTGCATAAAAAAGGGCATAAACTCAAGGAATTTTCTCTGGAAAAAAGGCGCTTGCGAGGGGACATGATTACACTTTACAAATACATTAGAGGACATTATAGACAAATATCAGGGGACCTTTTTACCCATAAAGAGGATCACCAGAGGCCACCCCTTCAGACTAGAAGAAAAGGACTTTCATATGAAGCAGCGTAGGTGGTTCTTCACAGTGAGGACAGTGAGGTTGTGGAATGCACTGCCGGGTGATGTTGTGATGGCTGATTCTATTAATGGAAAGGAAAGTCTGCTTGCATTTGGGGGTGCCAAATGTTAGGCACCCCAAGTGATTGTATTTACTTACCTGAAACCCCCATGCTCCTATCAGCAGAAAACTGCACTGGCCCGGGGTTCTTCTAGCGAGTGCCACAGAGTGATCCTGTTCTGGCCTCCTCTTTCTTCTCACGGCTGCGCATGCGCAGTAGAGTGAAAAGCAGAGAATCCTCCCCATTTTATATATATACATTTATATATACATATATATATATATATTGTTTATGGATTCATGTATTCTTTCCTATCATAAGAGCTGAAAAACTCAAATATTGGCTCAAACATGGTGAGTGGAGATTTCACAGGTCCCACCTTGCTGTTTTATTCTCTCTGTTTTGTATTTAACATGTTTCTCTGTTACAAAAGTCAATAACACTTTGCATTCACTATAAACCTTATTATTTAAACAAATACAACCTCAATCTTGCTTGATTGTCATGACTGGTTAGGCCGGGACCAAAGGTTGAACAGGTTGTCATAATGTATTTCTTTCTGAAAACCCAACTGGGATTCATAAGATTTCATTCACAGAACTGAACAGAACTGAATTCTAGATTTGTTTTTACAAGGTAGGCAATACAGTGTTTGTCAGTGGGGGAATTGCAAATGCTTGTATCTAAACAAAGAGTAATGTTCTTGTGTTATTATTACTGCATAGGGTTACCTTAATGCCCAATGACTGAGCTACACCCGAGGCCCCTGTCAGGTGGGCTGTTCCCCTGCAAGCGTTTGGAGGATGGCGCACAAGAGGTTAAACATTTTCCCAAAGCACACTGAGCATGTGCAGTGCCACTGACACTGACTAACAAAATCCAAGATGGGAAACTCCTTTGACAACTTTGAAGGCATGAATCATTACTACTATGTAGATGTGCAACCTTTAGTCTGGTTCAATACATTCAATTTAAAAAAATATGGCCTTTTTAGCCATCTTTTATGGTTTCATCTTCTTTAAATGCAATTCCTAGACGTGCCCCATGTTACACAAGCCATTAATCTGTAAATAAGTATATACTGACGAATAGCTGGCACCAATCCTAATTCCAGGCCTTTGAGTTAACTCTGATTTCTTGGTTGGACCTTTACAATCAGTTACTTTTTTATTTCAAAAGACTATACTCAAAAGCCACTAACAAAATAACAGGGAACTTTTCTTGCTACATGTGAAATATTGGATTATCATTTTTCGACAATTACACCCCCCCCAATAAAAATATTCAGTGGAAGTAATGATTCAAAAAGTACAATTCATTAATTAAAACTGAAGGACATGACTATTGTTTTCTTATCAACTGTACCAGACCATTTGAGTATGAAGTCTGAAGTGCCTATACATTATCCAGTTTTTATTTGAATTAAGTTGCAATAAACTAAATACAAGTTTCCTCCTTATCCCCATCCCTGCCATCTTCATTTCCAAACTTGTATGGAAGGTTATAAAGACTATATTAAATAATAAGCACAGTAATATTCCAATCAGATCCCTTACTTTAAATCTCAGTTGTTGATTAAATTAAGGGGCAGATTTATCATTGGTTGAATTTTGAATTTAAAAAAATTCGAAATTCGACCATGGGAATAGTAGGTGAAGTAAAATCCTTCGAATATCGAATTTGAAGGATTTTACCGCAATTTGATCGATTGAACAATTGAATAGGAAAAATTTGATTGATCGGTAGCTTTGATCTGGCAAACTAAGTGGTCGAATAAAAATTTAATGGGGAAGTACTTCGACCATTGAATAGTCGAATAAAATTTTATTGGAATTCGAATATTCGATCGTCCAATTTGCCTAATTTGCATATTCGAAGATTCAAATTTGAATCTTTTTGAAATTCAATGTGAATTTAGTAAATCTGCCCCTTGCTGTTAAATAGTTTTACCTCCCCTAAGACACGGTGGATCCCGAAAGCTTCTGGACCCAAGTGCCACAATATTGTCTGTGCTGTGAATAGGTCCGACATAACTATGAAGCCATCAGCATGTTATTATAGAAACAATTTCCGAAATGAAAAATTGTGTAAGAGATTTTGCCAATGTTTTGGGGCCGATGCAGGAATTCTCCACCAGCCAGACAAGATCACGGCATATGGAGATAGCAGGAGGTCTATGGAGAGTGTTTCACGTTTTGCATATAATTATGTGCTGAGCTTTAATCGCCCTTAAGCTCTTGTGATGAGATGCAAGTGGATGAATTATGAATGAAGTAACTGTTATAATGTCTGCAGAAGTTACCAGTGAGTGTGCTTGTACTGTTTATGACCGGCAGCATTAAACAATGTATTCTCCTTGTGTTGGAAATGTTCTACAGGAGATCAGGTGCTCAATCATTTCTTACTGTCGGAGGTCTTTATGTAGTCTGGCTTCCTTTTTTGTGTGATTATTGTCAAAGCTTCTACACGGAAATTGTCAGAATATAAAGGAATCCAATTATGTCCCGGGTCTTGTTCGTACTGAAGAAAACGCTTCTCCCTGGGTATTTCTGTAGCTTAAAGTATTAGATCCTCTGATTTCTTCCTCCTGCTAACATATCTATGATCTTTCATATCAATAATGTACATGGAGGCTCATGTCTTCAGAAGAGAAAATGACATGCTGGACTTATTGCTCAATCACGTCACTGTTGCATTACACTAAGGTCCGTGTTTACAAGTCACCCAGGATCTCATGAGGTTTCTACATGCACCAGAATTATTAACAACCCTAAGGTTTATTTCCTAGCTGTGCTTTAGACATACATTTTATTGATACCTTGGAAATGTAGCAGGACTAATCTATTTGGTGCACCCCAATATACAATCTTAGGACCATAATGCCAACAGTCTGCAGTTTATTTTTCAATGGTTGAGGCCAACTGTAAAGCCACTGTGACCTCATTAAGGCTATTCATTTGAGTTTTTAATTTTTCTTAAAGGGATACTGTCAAGGTAAAACATGTTTTTTTCAAAAGGCATCAGTTAATAGTAGTGATGGGCAAATATGTCTCGTTATCAATGTGAACGTTATCTATCCATGCTGGCAGTGTATGGGTTGAAGGAAATGGATGTAGAGGACATTCAAACAGACAGCTGCCTGAACATAGAAATCCAAAATAATTAACAAGGTGTAATAAGTAGTATGATCTGCTCCAGTAAGTAGCATTACTGGCCTGTTGTTTAAACATAAGTATTCATTTGGTTTCAGCTGCTACTACTTTACACCGTAAGAGTCACACTATAATCCCCTCCCCTCACTGTAATGGTTGTGTCCAAAGCTATTCTTCTGTTGTACAGGCTACCATTGAGACAAAAGTGGAGGCATCAATTTTTATATTCTTCTTGCCACTGATATTCATATAGAAAACCTAATAAAATAGATAAATAGCATAGATAGAGGGAGGACTGAACGACTGGCAGAGGGAACTTTAAAAGTCCTATATGGTGACATGATTGTCCACCCCTTGATACTGATGTCTTCAGTTGGCAATCACTGTTGTTTTCATAGGGGCAACTAGAATCACCTTTGAGTGCCATTTCCCAAGCTTCAGGTGTTATAATTTCCATGTTTTCCCCTAAAGTAAAATGTTGCTTGATGCCAATGTTATTTATAGGGAAAAACCATAAAAATATAGGAAGGCCGGTATTTTTTTCCAGAAAAGGTAACAACCCTAGTTGCCCATGGCCCCCTACTATGACCATGGGGGTCTGTTGAATAGGTAGTTATGCCACTGAATGTAAGACAGTGTTATTTTTTTTTTAATTTTACTTGTGAGGCTTCCTTCCAACAGCTCTTTCCTTCTTTGAAGACATAATAAGGCGTAAGGTAGATGTGACCTTGTTACTGGTGAGTTTCCATAGATAAGTGCTCCGTCCCAAGTGTCTACTGTTCAGAACAGTTGCACCTACGAGACACAGAAACCCTGGAGCTACTGCCACCTCCAAACCTGACAGCAGGGACCCACAGTTATCTACCCTTATTGATCAAAGTGACGCTAAAATCAAAGGGAAAAACAGCATTGTGGGTTAAAAAAATTAAACATGACGATTGCACATTAATTGCACTTTGCTGACTACTTTTGCAGTTGTTAATAAATTACCCCATGAAGGTATGAATCATCTTTTAATATATTTATTGATTCTTTTCCAATAGGGACTCCCTATACAGAGCCCAAATGTCCCCCTGCTTCCAGCCAAACCTGATTGTACCAATTACAAGTGGCTTGTGGGATGGATCAGACACAGAGCAGCAGCATGTGGCCTTTATTCCATTAGACTGGCGCCATTCAATTCACAAGGTTCCAGACTAAAACCACATCTACACAGGAATCAATAACAGAAATAATTGGGTTTCTTTTCAATAGAAGTGATAAAAAAAATACCAGATCAATGGTGTGAAATCTCTTGATGGCAAACTGAGAAAGATCATCCTCTCTCTCTCTGCAGCTGAAACGGCATTAAAGGGTAACTAGTCTCATCACGGCTCATTGCTTTCTGCCCAGCCTGATAGCTAATAAATAAGTAAAATATTACTCTATAAAGAGTCTTACAAAAGTGACAAGGGCGATGCCTATAAAGTAACGTGCTTTAGATTGCAGTAAATAAATTCTCCTCGCTGATAGTCGGGGACCTGCTCGCCTCCCAGGTGATTAAATGATTACGTCAGCAGAGATGAGAATAAATGTTATGGAATATATATATATATATGGATCATAAATATTAAATCTCGCCAATTTTAAAAGCTGTCACTCGGCTGTTTTCCAATTATCTGCAGAAAATGAGATTGTGGATTGGCTTTTAATCTGCTGCATTGCTACTGTCACATATAATTAATGCTTCCCTCCTAATATCACTATTAATATATTAATAGATTATGAACCGGTGCCGTAAATACTTCACCATGAACAGACTGACAGCTGTCTTGTTAAATGGAACCTTTTCTTGGCGCTGGTTTTCCAGGTCTCTCTGGGGCTTATTCATAACCATTAGGGATGCATCGAATCCACTATTTGGGATTTGGACGAATCCTTCGTGAAAGATTCACTGGAATAACGAAATGAATCCTAAATTGCATATGCAAATTAGGGTCGGAAAAATAGGGAAAAAATGTGTTACTTCTGTATTTTGTGATAAAAAATCACGTGATTTCCCTTCCCACCCCTAATTTACACATGTAAATTAGGATTTGTTTCGGCCAGGCACAAGGTTTCAGACGGATCAGGCTGATTCCAGGACCGAGTTCTGGATTAGCTGCATCCCTAATAAACACTGGGCAAATCTGCTGCTCATAACAATTAATCAGTGATTAGCATGTACCTACCTGCTCAGGAGATAAGGAAGTGAGCTGCTTCTTCCCCTGACATCACATCCATGTTTCTCCACCTCCAGTCTGGCTTTTCCCTGCCTTGACTCATTCCTTCTCACCCACTCACAGCTACATCTGATTTTAAATCCAATTCAATGAGTACTCCAGGGGTCAATTGCTATAAAAATCTGTTTTCTTTTATTTATTTGCACAACATGTTTCAGACCATATAGGTCCTTCCTCAGGTGCACCTGAGGAAGGACCTATATGGTCTGAAACATGTTGTGCAAATAAATAAAAGAAAACAGATTTTTATAGCAATTGACCCCTGGAGTACTCATTGAATTGGATTTGAAAGATATTGGGAGCCTGGCGACTTCCTACTCCATTGGAGGCCATCCAACTGTGATAACAGGAAGAAGTCTTTTGCCAAAAGTTTACATCTGATTTTACCAGTCTTTAAACATTTAAACTGGCTCCTGATGTCTCATTATGGTACGTAACAATGGGGTTCAATGGAATATCTGAAGGCGAAAGGGTCAATTGAGGAGTCCCCTTGTCATTCAGTTATTCACATTGATTTCTAATAAATGGCAGGAGTTTCAATCTAGTTGAAGAAAAAGACATTTTGTAAAAACCACCATGAGAAATGATTGAACCTAATAACAAAATGACTGAAATGTGGTTTTAAAGTATGTAATGCAATGATTCTGCACATGTATGGAGTATTTATGTATGTACAGATGCAGTCACTTTGGATGGTGAGTTAAATGCGTTGTGACTTAACTCATTTATCTCATTTATCCCACTTATCACAGAATATTGTGTCACAGCATCCCATCCAATTAAAGAGTTCACCATTGAAAACAATGGTGCTTTGTTATGCTAATGAAAAGGTTAAATGCATTAAATGAGTTAAGATAACTTTAGATAACACAGTGTTGTCAATTAACCCTGAGTCACGACGCATTTAACTTACAAATCCAAGTGACTCTATCTGTATGTCTGTACGTACAGAAATTGATGGAGATTTCAAATGTATGTTGTATATTGCAGCTCTTATCTTTGGTTTATTTTGTTATGTGGTAGAACCTGACCATGCAGTGTGCCCATCCCATACCATGGTGGCCTTCAGTCAGGGTTGGACTGTGGGGCCCTGGCCCCACCAGGGCTGCTGCCTCAGGGCCTCCTGTATGGCAACCCACCTCCCCCCGCGCATGTGCGCACTCGCTCATGCGTGAGTCAGTCCATGCACTGTTTTGTCTTGAGAAAAATCTGTGGGTGCGCACACCGCCTGTGGCGCAGTTGCTGGACAGAAGGTCTTGATGCAGAAGCCCTCAGGGTCCGGAGGGGGGCTCTGAGGCAATCCAGGTTAGTGCTGAGCCAGAAAGACCAGACACCCTAGGCAACTTTACCGGTCTCAGCGCCCAATGGGCCCGTGCATGCTGAAAAGGGAAGCACACGAAAAGGCACGCATGTACTTTTTGGATGTGTGCGTCTTTTCGTGCATGCTCACCTGTCCCTTTTCGGCGCACACTCCAGCAACAAGCAGGGACCGGACTATGTGGTAGGCCACAGAGAAAGTGTGTGCATGGCACCCACCATCTTTCTGCCCTAGGCTCATGCCTACTCTGCCTACCCCTTGGCCCGGCCCTGATCCAGGTTCCGGATCTAGGCTGGCGGGGCCCACTAGAGCCGGGGGACAACCGGGTTTTTTCCCAGCGTCTTGCCGGCCCAGTCCGACCCTGCCTTTAGCCTTGACTCGCCCATTAGATGGCAGTTGCACAGCATTTATATTTGAAAATTCATTTGCTGATTAAATTGGGGAAATTTCCTGGGGTGCCAAAGGGAGGAGGCAGAGGGGTATAATGGTTTTGGGGACTGTGTGTCATTCAGTGGCTGGCATTAGATTTCATGAGTGGATTGGGTATTCAGGGGAAGTGGACTAAGAGAAGCAAACCCACATTTACCAGCTGCGATCTTGTGATGTGCAAGAACCTCTTCAGGGCCAATAATATCAACTACAGGGCCTCTACCGTGAAGTGTTGCTGGATGGCCTGTGGCTGGATGGGCAAATGCCTTTACACCTCTCTCTTTCTTGTCCCATTTGCCCTAAGATTTCACGGTACAATGTGGCCACCAACACACAGGAAAAGAGAGAAAAGGGCAATATGGGCCATAGATGATGAGAGAGAGAGGAAGTAGGGGCATTCAGAGGGCAAGCTGGGCCTTTTAGTGTAGGGGAGGACTGGGCAGTTGTATGTGCTGGGGGAAGTCTTATTTGTGCTGGAGTTTCCATGGGAACAGGGCCCTATTAGCCCAATCTGCCTAAAGCCATCTGTGAACTTCTTGTATATTAGCCTCTGGCCATATATAGTATGGTAGCATCACTATTTGCCAACACAGAAATCTCATTAAGAAATAATTATATTAAAAGGAAGGCCCCTAATGTTGATTGACACACATGCACAGAGACGTGGGCTTCAATTATAGCCTTTATCCCAGGGCGCGGCATGTAGCAGTGTTCATCCTGCTAAGATTAACAGCTCAAGGAGTTAAAGGAAAACTATACCCCCCAAAATGAATACTTGAACAACAGATAGTTTATATCAAATTAAGTGGCATATTAAAGAATCGTACCAAACTGGAATATATTTTTAAGTAATCATTGCCCTTTTACATCTCTTGCCTTGAACCCCCATTTTGTGTGCTGCCTCAGAGATCACCTGACCAGAAATATTTCAACTCTAACTGTAACAGGAAGAAGTGTGGAAGCAAAAGACACAACTCTGTCTGTTAATTGGCTCATGTGACCTAACTTTATAGTTTGTTTGTGTGCACCGTGAATCCTAGGATTCCAGGCGGCTCCCCTTATTTTTTAAAATGGCAGTTTTCTATTTATGATTATCCAATGGCACATGCTACTAAAAAAGTATATTATTATGAGAATGGTTTATTTACATGAAGCAGGGTTTTACATATTAACTGTTTTATGAAATATATATAGAGACCTACATTGTTTGAGGGGTATAGTTTAATGTGTGCAGAATAGTCAGGTGACCTGTTTTACTGAAGGACCCCAATACACCAGTATATTGTCTTTTGTTCCTACAAAATGAACCATTGCACGACCCAAAGAAGCTGCAAAAGAACTAGTGGCTCTTCCTCTGTCTCAGAACTTTGCGCTGTTTATGTTAGTGGAATGCTAATACACGTAATTAAAGGCTAATGAATAAATAACGAGCTTAGGGCCTGCGTCTCTTATTATTGTTTTCAGCTCGACACATATAGTTCCACTAGATCAATACAATCATTATCCCTCCGCTGGCTGCGTCACATTGCAGTCATTGTTTATAGACGTCTCTATTGTGCCAGTGTTCTAGGCTAGTAATGACGGCTTCCCAATTCCCGCGCCGCCGCAAGAATAAACAAAGCTAAGAGTGGAAGACACTTACCGACATCAGTTTGTGTTCACTTCATTTAGATTCACATGAAAGTTTTACCCCTTCAAAAGCTGTCACTGGTACGACGCGTTTCGCATTTTTAAAATAACATTGTGATACGGCGCCCCCCGCCCCCGAGGAAATCAAAAAGTATCTCATCTTGTTCTGTAAATTCAAATGATATTATATATTTATGGAATATATTGTGTATTTTATGCCAACAAAATTGCTTTTTTTCGTTAAGGTAAGGGCTCAGTTTTGTCACTGGTTAATTCAGTCGTTCCTTAAACTCCTCTTGTGGTTACGTAATAAAAAGTGCAAAGTTTGCTACAGTTCTACTCACCAACAGCAACCAACCAGCAAGTGGCTTTTATTGGGCACCTGTTTGAAAGCAAATGCCTTGTTGGTTGCTATGGGTTACTGGACCTGGGCCAACCTTGTATATTTTATTACATCGGGGAGGTGGGAGGATCTTCTTTTCATGCCGAGTGCTTGTGGCTGTAGCAATTGGGGAATAGTGGGAGTTACAGTGGCTTTAGCTTTCATTTGAACAATTGCTGCTGCTGCTGAGCCCTAGTGTGAGCCCTGGATGGCAAACACTAGGAACAGTTGAGAGTTGGATGTTGGCAACACATGGAGGGAGCAGTAGTATTTTTATGCACACAAAGTAAAGTGCAGGAGGGTGGTGGGTGGTTGCTAAGTCTTGTTATATCACCTTGTTGGGAAGTGGGAGTCAATAGAGGGCAGCTTGTCTTGGATACTCTTGTAGCTTTGCCCAACACGGCTTTCTCCCTTCACCAAAGTGAATTCATGCATATAAGGGTCCATTAGGAACCACTCCTCCAGCATGGCTTAAAGGAAAAGGAAAGTGTAAAATAGAATAAGGCTAGAAATGCTGTATTTTGTATACTAAACATAAAGATGAACTTAGTGCACCACAAAGCAGGTCCGGACTGAGAATCAGAATAGGCATTTCAGGTTCATATAGACCCAATTAGCCCACACAGAGCCCCAAACAGCCCCCACCAGCCCACTAAATACTGACTTTCTATGGCACCTTATAGCAGCCCCTCTGGCATTTGCCAGAACCCACAGATTGCCAGTCCGGGCCTGCCACAAAGCCTAATCAAACAAATGATTTATGCTTTCAAAGTTGGCCACAGGGGGCTGTCATCTTGTAACTTAAACATGTGTTATACATCTTTGCAAGACCAAGACTGTGCACATGCTCAGTGTGATCTGGGCATCTTACCGATCGTCATAAATGATCAAAATAGTACACGTCAAATAAAATCTGCAAGAAGCCAATACAGCAAGACTGATTAATAATCAGAATATACAGACTGCACTGGGTCCTGTGTTGTCATGAAATCTAATGTGGATTTTATAGTTTTTCTATTGTTTAATACAAATTTTCTCCAACTCTGCAGAACCAATACAAATCCAATACAAATCTGTGCACAGTCACCGACTGCTCTACAGGGAAACAAACAAAGCTGCTGGAGTTCTGCATGGCTGGGAAGTAAGGCGGGGCTCCCCCTGCTGTCCATAAGTATGACTGTTTCCCTGCACAGCAGTTAGGGACCGTCTGACAATTCCTATCCACAGCAGTAAATGAAAGGAGAATTTTGCTGCGTACAGTCAGGTTTCTTATAAAAACAGTGCACATTTTTTAATTAAAGTATAATGGAGATAGATTTCTTTTTCATTAAAGAAAGAAAAAATGGGATTTTTTTTTTTTTTTGCCTTTCCTTGGTTTTTAAAGAGGTTGCTCACCTCTGAGTTAACATTTAGTATAATGTAGAGAGTGATATTCTGAGACAATTTGCTATTGGTTTTCATTTTTTATCATTTGTGGTTTTTGAGTTATTTAGCTTTTTATTCAGCAGCTCTCCAGTTTGCAGTTTCAGCAATCTGGTTGCTAGGGAACAAATTGCCTTTGCATTGATTTGAATAAGAGACTGGAATATGAATAGGAGAGGGACCAAATAAAAAGATGAGTAGTAGCAACAACAATAAATTTGTTACAGAGCATTGTTTTTTTAGATGGGGTCAGTGACCCCGTTTGAAAGCTTGAAAAGGGCAGAGGAAGACAATTTAAAAAAACTATAAAACATAATTAATGAAGACCAATAACTATAATGGAATTGGCCATTCTATAACATACTAAAAGGTGAACCACTAGTTGCTATAATGTAATGGTGCCACTGAAACAAACAGTCTCACATGATGTTGCCTCATTGTTGGCATTAAGCACATCAGATATTCTGAGTGATCCCTTATGCCTAAATCCATTATCCAGAAAGCTCCGAAATGGGAATCTCATCTCCCATATAGTCCATTTTAATCAAATCATTCTAATTTTTTAAAATAATTTCCTTCTTCTCTATAATAATAATAATAATAATAAAACAGTATCTTGTACTTGATGGCCGCTAAATAAATAAGAAATAAATGCAGTTATTAGCATTTCTGACAGTTGCTATAACATGAATCAATATTTCTTATTCCATAAGCCACATGGGTATCACCTGATATGACCCTAAACATTTATACATGATCAGTTAAGGAGACCCATCATCAAAATTTTGAATAACGTAAACACCGTTTTGAGGTTAGCATAGCATTTAGGGGCTGATTTACTAAGGGTCAAATTAAAATTTGAATAAAATTAGAATTTTGAATTAATTTTGGGCTACTTTGACGATAGAATAGCCCAAAATTCAATTCGAATTGAAAAAATTTGAATTTTGAAGTACTGGCTCTTTAAAAATAATTTGACTTCAACTATTCTGCAGCTTAAAGCAGCCAAATTGCCATTTTAGCCTATGGGGGACCTCACAGAACTTGTCCTGAGGTTTTCGAAATTCGAATTCGTAAGATTTTGGTCAAAATCGTTTGAATTGAGAGATTCGAACGATTCGAAAGATTTTCATTCAATTGAAGACAGCCATTTTTCGACCGAACACGGCCATATTCAATATAAAATGACCCCCCAAAACAATTTGAGGGTTGAATTTTTAAGTATTTTCCACTTGAAATTCGACCCTTAGTAAATCAGCCCCATAGTGTAGTGCAGTGATTTTCAACCTTGTGCCTCCAGCTGTTAAGGAACTACAAGTCCCACAATGCAATGAAGGAGTCTGACAGCCACAGTCAGGCAAATGCATTGTGGGACTTGTAGTTTCTTAACAGCTGGAGGCACAAGGTTGAAAATCACTGGTGTAGTGAATTATATATAACTCATATATATGGGCCTATACTTTTTTTCACACGTAGGTTATACTTTGATATAACTATATAAGAAGTGGTTCACCTTAAAGTTAACTTTTAGTGGGTTATAAAATGGCTAATTCCAAGCAACGTTTCAATTGGTCTTCATTATTGGCATTTATTATTTAGTTTTCAAATGATTTCTTTCTTCTTCTGACTCTTTCCAGCATTCAAATGGGGGTCACTGACCCAATCTAAAAACAAATGCTCTGTAAGGCTACACCTTTATTATTATTGCTACTTTGTTATTGTTCAGGCCTCTCCTATTCATATTCCAGTCTCTTATTGAATTCAAGCGAAGTAACCGGCAGCACACAAAATCATTTGTAATGATGCAAAAAGTGATTTATTTAGCCCCAAAAAAAAAACATACTCCCTGGGCAACGTTTCAGGCCCCCAGGACCCTTTATCAAGCCTAATGTTACCATACACCACAACAGCTTATATAGTGACTGGAGGGGGTGTGGCTTTAAGCCACTCCTCTTCCTAAACGTGACATCACAGTTTCATATATACATAGTGATTGTGGAAAGTTTCCTATTCCATTTCAAGTCCATTATTCAAAATCTCAAGTCATGTTTTCCAAATGCTGTGAAAAGGAAAAAAAGAATATCGAGGCAGCAGGAGTGAATCCGGTGAAATAACTAATAGCATTGTATATTCAATCCATTTCTTTACAAATGATCCAGCATACGTGAGGCGCCAGTAAGACTTCCTACTGCATACTGTACTCAGCACTTGAGACACATTTGTCTATGCCAGTAGAGATGTCGGGAGTTCTATGTAGATCTCAATAACCTTGAAAAAAATCAATGCACGGTTGCTAGGGGCATTTGGACCCCGTCGATCAGAATTTTAAAAATGGACACCTGCTGAATAAAAAGCAAAACAACTCAAAATCCACAAAAAATAAAAATTTATGTATAAAAAAGAAATGCAAACCCCAAGGTCCGTTATTAACTAAAATATTATACTTAGATTACTGCCTTTTATTTTAATAAAAAGCCAGCCCCTATTATTTATTAATTACTAATACTATTTAATGCTATTTATTATTAAAATAAAAGGAAGTAATCTAAGTATAGTATTTTAATTAATAAAGGACCTTGGGGTTTGCATTTCTTTTTTATATATTAATAAAGTGTGTTCTGAAGGGTTAGTTGCTGAGGGTTTTAAAAATATTTTTCCAAAAAAAAAATTAAATATCACTCTCTACATCGTACTAAATGTTATTGTAAAGGTGAACAGCCCCTTTAAGTAGTAGCAGCAGCAGCACACAATTACAGTAAGTTTTGATTGACAATGCTGGGTATCTCTCTCTTTATAGGTACAGGTATGGGACCCATCATCTGGAAACCTGTTATCGAGAAAGCTCTGAATTCCAGAAAGGACATCCCCATAGACTCTATTTTATCCAAATAATTCCAGTTTTTAAACTCAATTTCCTTTGTCTCTGTAATAATAAAACAGTAGCTTGTAGTTGATCCCAACTAAGATATAATTAATCCTTATTGGAAGCAAAACCAGCCTATTGGGTTTATTTAATGTTTACATGATTTTATAGTAGACTTGAGGCATGAAGATCCAAAATACGGAATGATCTGTTATCCAAAAAAATCCCAGGTCCCGAGTAATCTGGATAAGGGGTCCCATACTACCTGTATATGCAAGTGGCATTGCTACTTTAGCTTGGACTTTACTAAGTCACTGAATTGTTACATGAGCAGTAAATGAAGTGGAAATAAGCCATTGGTCTATGTTCTGACCTGCAGACATTCTTATGTCCTCACAAATTCTTCCTGTCCCTATACTTTCAATAATAAAGGAGAATGACATGAGGCCGGATTCCCTAAGTTCTGTAACCAGCTGAGAGCTGCTGAACAAGACAAAGATCCAATAGAAACCACCCAAGAGCCTGAAAAGAAGTGCCATGAATCTACTATAAAGTAGAGGTTAGCAAAATTAATTAAGGGCCTTTTAAGTTTAGTCTCCCTTTAAAAGGAGTAGTAGTTTATTAGTACTAGCTCAATGCAAGCAGATCCAATAGGAGGACGGCTGGGCTCTGGATTCTTAATCAGAGGAAAATGGAAAAATGATAAGGGAACCCCCCAATGCTAATAATTCGTTTTGTCTTGTGTAGGAGGTTTATTAAGGCATGTGAATGATAAAGTTACAGTCGTTTCAAGGGAAATCTGTGTTTTTATATAGGTCCTAGTACAGTATGTACAATAGCGGCACATCTGAAATGGTACCAAACAGCAATAAGGGAGAGTGCTCTCATTATAGTGTGAAATCAATAGTTACGTTTATGATAAGTTCCTTGAAATGAATCAATAACATGGAGTGTAAAATGTGATTTGTAAATAACCAGCATACTATGTTCATGTTTAATATGTGTCACTATGTTACACATACAGTATATATATATATATATATATATATATATATATATATTAGCTCAGTTAGTTGCTAAGTTAGGCCGGCTCTGACACAAAGGCTTCTCTAATGAAAGGATTGAGTCACTGCATAGGCACAAGCTGATTGGCTCACTCACATTATCAGCATTGTCAGCTAAAGGCGCCATTGATTTTACTGGGACAATAATGAGTTGTGTGTCTCACAGGTTATTCATGGCGCCCGTGCAGGATTTATATCTGTACTACTGGGGGTGCAGGTCTCAATTCTATCCACTAAATGTCAGTAGCAGTGGTGGAATTAGATATTACTGGGCCCACAGCAAATTATCTTTCATTTTTATTTGTCTAGAGACTTACTTTTTTTACCAATATTGATTGAAATTGTATTTTGAATTAGGGCTTCCTGGGGCCCCATTAACTCCTGAGCCTTCCTGAAGCCGCAGGGTCTGCTTCCTCTATAGTTACCTCCCTGGTCAGTAGCCATGTGCAACATTACTAATCTTATTCCTTTATTCCTGTTTAGTAATGGGGATAAACACTCTCTCTACAATGCTGTATATGTTCTCACTCAAGTAATCCAACGAGCCTTCTACCAGAAAACCACTGGCACCCTCAATATGCGCTTGTATATCTGATGCATATATCTGAAGCCCTATGCCTCTCCTCTGTCCATGCGCTGTTGTTACTCTCTCCTGTGTCCATGCGCTGTTGTTACTCTCTCCTGTGTCCATGCGCTGTTGTTACTCTCTCCTGTGTCCATGCGCTGTTGTTACTCTCTCCTGTGTCCATGCGCTGTTGTTACTCTCTCCTGTGTCCATGCGCTGTTGTTACTCTCTCCTGTGTCCATGCGCTGTTGTTACTCTCTCCTGTGTCCATGCACTGTCGTTACTCTCTCCTGTGTCCATGAGCTGTCGTTACTCTCTCCTGTGTCCATGCACTGTCGTTACTCTCTCCTGTGTCCATGAGCTGTCGTTACTCTCTTCTGTGTCCATGCGCTGTTGTTACTCTCTCCTGTGTCCATGCGCTGTTGTTACTCTCACCTGTGTCCATGCGCTGTTGTTACTCTCTCCTCTGTCCATGCGCTATCGTTACTGTGTGAATTTATTCGGCAGGTGCGAATTCACTGTGAATTTCTGCATTTCAAAGTCGCTCAGACGCCCATTGACTTTAACACTGGTGTCAAAATTGACGTGAGCTTCAGAATTGACACTGGCATCAAAATTAGCGTTTCACAAATTCTACATGAAGCAAAACGGGACAAATTTGCCCATCACTAAAAATAACAAATGTGCGAAAATAATTCAAGAAACTTGAAATGTACAACAATCCCCTTAAATTAGCCTTTGATAACACTATACACAAGACTATACACAACACTATACATAAGACTATATATAAGACTATACACAACACTATACACAAGAGTTTACACAACACTATACATAATACTAAACACACTGCTATACACAACACTGTACATACGACTATATATAAGACTATACACACTGCTATACACAACACTATACACAAGACTATACACAAGGCTATACGCAAGATTATACACAACACTATACACAACACTACACAACTACCTCAATATCAGTAATGTCTGTATATGGTGGAAGGAGGAAAGCACATAGGCCCAAATTCACTAAAGTGTGAAGAGTCCAACGCTAGCTCTAATTCGCCAGCCTGACGTCATTTCGCAACTTTGCAAATTCACTAACACCAACTCTGACGAATTTTCGCTAGCGAAGTAGATAGACTTGTGCAGCTTTGCACCCTTACGCCAGGCGAAGTTGCGCACTGACGAAGGATCGTAATTTCGCAAATTCACCAAGATCAACTTTTTCCTGAACGTTACCACTTACGTTAGACTTTACTTCGCCTGGTCAGACCAGGTGAGGTTTAATACAATAGATAGGAGGTTGAAAAAAAATATGGAAAAATTTTCTAAGTCCCAAAAAAACACTGGTGTGTTTTACCATTGTAGGGTGATAGTCTGAAAAAGATTGTTTTTTTGGGGGGGGGGTTACCCTCCTTCCCCCCTACATTTCCTAACATATGGCAACACAACTATACAGGGGGCACATGTAGGGCAATAGAACAACTTTATTTTATTTATTAAAGGTTTCCTGGGCTTGTGTAGTGGAATGTAGTCGCTGTAACATATACTTCTATTATCCCTCCGTATGTATATTAGGCATCGCTAGCATAACTGCGCTTTGCCTGGCGAAGTAACATTAGCGTAACTACGCTACCGTTTGCCGCCCTTAGTGTAACTTCGCACTTTAGTGAATTTGCGTAGCGCTGGCGAAAATTCGCCTGGCAAAGTGCGGGAACGCTAGCAAATATTTGTATATTTTTGAATTTGCCCCATAGTGCCTAGGGTTTAAATCTTTCTGCAAATAGCTTTCTCCTAAAGGAGGGGCTGTATCAGGACCAGAGGAAGAGAAATTCATTGAGATGAATCAGGAGGTTACTACAAGTCTCACAGATTCCATTCTGCATGAGGCTCACTATTTTGGCTCTCAAGACCCTTACAAGTGCTGTTTATATGAAGGTGATATTAAATGAATTGTCCATTGTAAAAATAAAAACTGGCTTGAGCGACTGGATGTGTAACATAATAGCCACAACACTACTTCCTGCTTTGCAGCTCTCTTGGTTCCCACTGATTGGTTACCAGGCAGTAACCAATCAGTGACTTTAGGGGGGGGCCACATGGGTCATGTTGCGTTTTGGTAGCCGAGGATGAGGAGGGTATAACAGTGCTTTATTAGCAGGTTCATGCAGCCATTACACAACAGCAGTAACTTCCAACTCTATCACTCTCAAGAGATAGATAATAATTTACCAGCGTGACATCATTTCGCAACTTCGCTAAGATATAATTAATCCTTATTGGAAGCAAAACCAGCCTATTGGGTTTATTTAATGTGTACATGATTTTCTAGTAGACTTTAGGCATGACGATCCAAATTATGGAAAGATCCCTTATCCGAAAACCCCCGCTCTATAGCATTCTGGATAACAGGTCCCATACCCGTACAAGGAAAAAAAAATTCCAAATGGTTAAAAAAGGACCAAAAAGATCAGGGAAGCTCCTGTTGACTTCTATAACACCTCAATTACTTTTATGTGCCAAAGTTTTGTATTAGAGTTTTTCATGGTTTTTACATTTCGCAAATCTTGAATTTTTAGTTTCAGGGAAATACTACATTTTTTAGAGAACAAAGTGGAGTTGCAGTTAATTAATTGCAGTGATCCCCAACCAGTAGCTTGTGAGTAACATGTTGCTCTCCAACCCCTTGGATGTTGCTCCCAGTGTCCTCAGAGCAGGAGCTTATTTTTGAATTCCAGGCTTGGAGTTATAGTTGCATAAAAACCAGGTGTATTGCTAAACTCTAGGCTTCCAGTCCACATAGGGGCTACCAAATAGCCAATCACAGCCTTTATTTGGCAACCCCAGAGACTCTTTTTATTCTTGTGTTGCTCCTCACCTCTTTTTCATTTGAATGTGACTCACCCCAGAAAGAGGACACTATTCAAACATTATCCAGTAATTAATAGATGAGCAGATTAAACCAAAAAGGAACAGATCACCAGAGGAGCAAATAGAAATAACTGTAATCTATAGGTTCAGTGCATTTAATAGTGTACAATGTGACAGAGCTGCCTAAGAATCTGTGAGCTGTGAACCCAGTGTTAATAAAATCCAATAATATAAACTACAAGTGATTATTTGTAATAAGGGAACATCTCGTCCCTTTCTATCCGTGACATTAAAACCAGTGAGTATTTTCGGTAGCACTTTCCCTTTAGTTGTACCTGGTCTCGGCGGTCCATGCGCACAATCAACATGATTGAATTATTAACATAACAGCACTGCACTCCGTCTTCATTTCCCAACGCCTGACACGTTTATATGCCTCGGCCCAATATATCTGCTATTTGGAGAGCGGAATCCAAAGCGCGGGGTTGGCAGTAATTACATCATTTCTGTAGGTCAAGGAAGAGAAAGTGGCAGTGTTTAAAATGAATGGGACAGTCCCTATAACAGCGAATCCTATTATCCATTTTACAGGTCTCTAAAAGGTGATCATTCATGTGCTCTTTAATTTGTTCCTATATATATTTATATATATTCCTACTGACGTCCGGCCACACTGACCTGCGCACAGTGTTGGACTGGCCTATAGGGATACCAGGAAAACTCCCGGTGGGCCCAGATGTCAGTGGGCCTAACAAATGCTTCTAACAATTTAGCCTATTTCATGTTCATTCCCTATTTCTTTATGTGGAAAAAGAGGCTTAATAATGGAAGAATAGAGTATAGTAAGTAGATATAAAGAATAGGAGAAAAAAGAGGTTAAGTGAGGAGAGAAGGAATAATAGTTTGGAAAGTGGGCCCATGATCTAAGGTTTTCTGTTGGGCCCCTGGCATCCCAGTCCGACACTGCCTGCGCACCCCAGTAATTTTCGGGAGGTGGCTGCTGCCCCTAATATTTTGCCGCCCTAGGCCTGGGTCTCGCCACAAATCCGGGCCTGTAAGTATGTGACCTGTAGGGACCCCCAAAACGAGAATTGTGCATATGACTTTTCTTGGCTGTCAATCCAATTTCTGCAAACAAGCTCCTTGCCTGTGTATTGTGTCATAACATTGCACAACCCCATCATATTCTATATTACCCAAGATTATTTCATATATATCATTCTCTCATTATTCTGTAATCTGCTGCTGTTTAATACCTTCATTTTCTCTTTTTCTTTCCCCTGTTTTCTTCTTCTCTCCTTTTCTCCAGTGGCGGAACTACCGGGGGAGCAGAGGGTGCAATTGCACCAGGGCCCGCACCCCCTCAGGGCCCCCCCGGCAGCTCGCGCACCGCCTATTTCCTGGTGCTTCGGCAATTTCATTAAAGGTAATTGCGTACGGAGGGGGCCGGGGGGGGCCCGTCTGCATGTCACGCACCAGGGCCCCTCTAGTTACGTTACTGCTTTTCTCTATAACCCTGTCTGATGCCTCCACCTTCTTTATCTGTTTAACACAGATTAACACTTCTCTGTCTCTTCTTTATCTGTCTCCCAGCTATTTTTTCTCTCCCTTTATCTTCTATTATTTAACTATATTTTATTTTACCTCTGCATTTTATTTGCATGTAGAATTGGAGAAGAGCAAGAAGACCGATCCGGGATGCAAAACTCTCAAAGCCAATGTAGTGTTATATTCTATAGAATAATTTGCAATGAGGAAAGGTATTCATGCCTACAGCCAGGGTAGAGTATTATAATCCAGCTGTATGATCATGTCTGGCAAAGAGCAGTAAAGTCAGAACAGAAACCTATAGACAAATAACAACAGCTTGTTTGGCATTCTATATACAAGGGAAATTGATTTGTTGCTTTGAGTAAGGTTGGGATGTGTTTCATTTACTTGGTGTCATTCAGCGTATTGGGAAAATAACAAGCACTGTGTTATAGGCAGAGAGGGAAAAAAACCACAGGGTGCTATCAAACTGCAAGACGCACAATTATATTAATCCAACTTTTTATTTTATTGGACCTCACTGGTTCCGAGATCTGAGAGGGGTTTCATGACTTTCTAACTCCTGTGGTTCATGTCTTGATTTTAGCAGCAATAAAGAATTGCAATGTCTGTATTTTAATTTGCTCCCATCTCCCCCATCTTCTTTTCTGCTGATTCACTGATTCACATGCTCTGTGCTGCTGTCACTTACTGAGCTTAGGGACCCACTCACAATATACAGTACACATAGAATAGAAATATAGTCACAATATAAGGCTGATTAGTCATTAATACAGATAATTACTACATGGCGGCACAGAAACCAGTGCAATTAGCATCAGAATTTAATAATCAGCCCTGTAGTATCAGCTATATCTTACTTTTTGCTTGATGATTTGTGACAACCCCTAAGCTTAACCCAGAGCACACTGAGCATGTGCAGTGCCACTGGCACTCCTAACACAACCAAAGATGTCATGCTGTGCACAACTTGGATCACTATTGTTATACACAAGCTGAATGTTTAAGAGAGCGCAGTAAGTTCACAATGTCAAATACAGAATTTCTAGCCATTTATGAATTTTTTGGGGTTTAGTTCTCCTTTACGCTAGCACACAGTAAATGACTTCTTTCTTTGCCCTGAATTTCTGTGTTGGCTTACAGTACAAGTTGCTCAGTCTAATGAAGTCTTGTTTATACACACTCACCCAATATAATTAATCTGTGTTTCCAAAGTCTGCTCTGGGTGCAGGGATCGTAGTGAGGATATTATACAAGAAAATAAATATTTGCATGGCCATACACAAGTAAAATAAATATATTGTGTGTGTGTGTACTAGAATGGAGAAAATTACAGCCCGATGAATTAGTTCATAGGGATATACTTACCCTTTTCCTATAGGATCGTCTAAAGAAAGTGTCATTTAGATAATTTTTTTGGTATATTATTTTATACTATCACCTATTACAGGTATGGGACCTGTTATTCAGAATGCTCAGAACCTGGGGTTTTCCGGATAATGAATCTTACAGTAGTTTGGATCTTCATTCCTTAATTCTACTAAAAAATCTTTTAAATAAACCAATAGGATTGTTGTGCCTAATAAGTATGATACATATCTAGTTTGGATCAAGTACAAGGTACTGTTTTATTATTACAGAGAAAAAGGAAATCATTGTTAAATATGTGGATTATTTGGATAAAATGGAGACTATGGGAGATTACCTTCCTGTAATTCAGAACTTTCTGGATAACGGTTGCCATGTCTGTATAGATTTCACTTTTTGATGGTTCATTCTTTTCTTGTTTTGTCCCAGCTACATACCTACCAACTGTCACGTTTTTAGAGGGACAGTCCCTCTTTTGACAGCTCAACCCGCAGTCCCTCATTTGTACTGGAAAGTCACGTTTTTCTCTGCAGTGAACAGCCAGAAAAAGAAACAAAGTTTCTAACTTAATTGGCTTTTGGCAGAGTGCCCAGAATAGCCACAGCAGCAGATAAGATACTTCTGTAACAATTTCTAGATAAGCAAATAAGTACTTGTAACAATATAAGATAACAGGTCCCTTGGGAAGAGTTAAATTTACAGCTTAAAGTCCAATCCCCCTTCATTAGCAAAACTAAATTAGGAAAAAAAACACAGAAATATGTTCAAACTTTCATAACCTGCCTAGTTTTGTAAAATGAACATGGTAATTAGGGGTGTGGCCACAAAAATGGGCGTGGTCAAAAAATTTTTTATTAACAAAACGTTGGGAGACAAGCAGCTAGCTGTCCTTACCTTACTCTTCCAGTAGTAGTACAGTATGAGTAGCAACTAGAACATCATTATCATGATCAGTTTGACACAAGTTGACTGACATCCAGTAGTGAGAATCATCAACACAAAAAATACCTACACAAAAAAACAATTTCCCCCCAACTCACACTTCTATATCCACCATTACAAACTGCCTTACCGGTTAGTGCTTAATACCTTCTGCTTCATTCTGGTGCATGACACGTTCCTATAAGACTTTAATCCTCGTATAGCCGGCATGTGGCCCCTTTTGGAATGCGACGTGGTTACTGGTGTTTTGTGCAGCACTGTGGAAAAGCCATGTACTTCATTAGGAAACAATATAGAGCAATAATAAAGTGCATATTGGCTGTCACTGAGGGTAAAGGGAATGTTCACAATCAGGATTCATACAGTAAATACAGCACATCTGCAGCTGATGCACGTGATGCTAGTTCTTACACTGTCCATTTCCTTACTATTCCCTACTGATCAGCTCAGAAACATTCCCTTTAATAATTCGACTATGAATGTATTTTATAGTATCAAACTGTTGCTATGAACTTTCTAAAAAAAAAAAAACACATTACAAGGCTAGATCACAAAATCACAACCTCTTTTTTTTGTTTTATGGCAATTGCACTGCCTAACGTCGATGAGATACAGTCATCTTCCCTTTCCCTTTAAGGGTGGTGCAGATGATGCTATTTGGGGGAGATTAGTCGCCCAGCAACAAATCACCTTTTCTTCAGGCGACTAATATCTTCCTGCCGGCTAGAATGTAAATCGCCAGCTGGTTGGCACTCAGAGCCTGAAGTTGTGTAACAAGGAAACTTCAGGAAATTAAGCATTCTCTACACTCTAGCCAGTGGGAGGCAGTTTGGGGAGATTAGTCGCCCGAAGAAGAAGAAGTGATTTGTTGCTGGGTGACTCATCTCCCCAAGTAGCTTTGTGTGCCAACTGGGTAAACTAATATTAGAGACTTAAAATGTCTGTAATATAGTTAGTTAGCCAACAATGTAATGTATAAAGGCTGGAGGGACTGGATGTCTAAAATAATAGCCAGAACACTACTTCCTGCTTTTCAGCTCTCTTGCTTTCCACTGATTGGCAGTAACCAATCAGTGACTTGAGGGGGGGGGCACATAGGTCATAACTGTTGCTTTTGAATCTGAGCTGAATGTTGAGGATCAATTGCAAACTCACTGAACAGTTATGTCCCATGTGGCCCCCCCTTCAAGTCTAGAGAGCTGAAAAGCAGGAAGTAGTGTTCTGTTATGTTAGACATCCAATCACTCCAGCCTTTATACATAAAATTTTTGGCTAACTAACTAATGAAAACATTTTTTATTTTTACACTGAACTGTTCCTTTAAATATTCATTCTCCAGTGCCAAAATAAGCAGGTGCCAGCAGTTCTGTGGGTTTTGATTAGGGATGCACCAAATCCACTTTTTGGGATTTGGCTGACTCCCTGAATCCTTCATGAAAGATTTGGCCAAATACCCAATGGAATCCTAATTTGCATATGCAAATTACTGGTGGGAAAGGAAAAACTTCAAAACTTTCTTGTTTTGAGACAAAAAGTCACGTGATTTCCATTCCCACACAAAATTTACATATGCAAATTCGGATTTGGTTTGATCACACACACATGCTGAGAAAGGCTGAATCCTGGCCGAATCCCAACCCTTATCCTGGATTCGGTGCATCCCTAATTTTAATGCTTGTGATTTTTAGGGTACAGTCATAGTCATAGGGGTAAATTTATCAAAGAGTGAAGTGAAGAGTGAAGTTCCGCCACTAGAGGGAAATTCAGCCACTCTCCATTAATTTCTATGGTTTTTTGAAAGAACTTTCACTTCACCCAATGATAAATACGCCTTTCAAAATCCCATAGAAATGAATTGAGAGTTGCAGAATTTCACTCTAGGGGCGGAACTTCACCCTTTGATAAATTTACCCCATAATGTGTTCCCATGGGCTACAGAGACTATGCTAAAATCACAAGACTAGAAAAAGTAGGTGGGTCCTTGTAATGTAAGTAAGTACAGGTATGGGACTTGTTACCCAGAATGCTCGGGACCTGGGATTCTCCAGATAACGGATCTTCATACCTTAATTCTACTAGAAAATCATGTAAACATTAAATAAACCCAATAGGCTGGTTTTGCCTCCAATAAGGATTAATTATATCTTAGTTGGGATCAAGTACAATGTACTGTTTTATTATTATAGAGAAAAAGGAAATAGTTTATAAAACATTGTATTATTTGGCTAAAATGGAGTCTATGGGCGATGGACTTTCTGTAATCCAGGGCTTTCTCGATAACGGGCTTCCGTATAACAGATCCCATACCTGTATTTTAATCAAATATATGGATAAGAAGTTGTTTGCCTTGATCCCTTGCAGATGGGAAACATTCGCAGAGAAGGGAGAGTGAATACTGTTGTAGCCAGTGACAGACTAACAACGTTCTCTATATTCCATTATGCAAAGCAAACCCTTATAGCAAATTGTTATTCTTGTGTAACTCTGAGCCTATCATACATTTCCTATCTGTTTAATAAGCAGAGCAGCCACACAGCTGTATTTCCCTGACAATATTATGGCCGCTTGTTGTTGAATTATTTAAAGCTCCAGTGACTAGCACTTCCCATAAAACCAAGGGCTAAAGTGTATCTGTGATATGTACAGTATAAATTGCAAGCAGAATACCGTGAGATACACAGGTGCCCATGTTCATACTGTTTATACATGGTTGTGCTTTTGTGCTCCACCCAGAATTTGCTGCCAATACTACAGTAGGTGACTTGTATGAAATAAGAGTTCTAAAGATAACACTTACTACTTACTAACAAGGGCCACCCAGTACAATAAAACTTTGTGGGAAGTCTTTTCATCATAAACTGTCATAATATTTATTGATCAAAAGATGCCAGTTTTTCAGCCAACAGATGAGGGTGCCATATTGATAAGACAGTGTCCCCAAACCAATACAGGTATGGCATCTGTTATCCAGAATGCACGGGACCTGGGGTTTTCCAGATAACGGATATTTCCATAATTTGGATCTTCATACCTTAAAGGAAAACTATACCCCTCACACAATGTAGGTTTCTATAAAAAATATATTGCATAAACAGCTTATATGTAAAACCCTGCTTCATGCAAATAAACCATTTTCATAATAATATACTTTTTTAGTAGCATGTGCCATTGAGTAATCATAAATAGAAAATTGGCATTTTAAAAAATAAGGACAGCCCCCTGGGATCATATGATTCACGGTGCACACAAACATACCAATCAAACCTTACATGAGTTGTGTCTTTTGCGTCCACACTTCCTGTTACAGTTAGAGCTGCAGTATTTCTGGTCAGGTGATCTCTGAGGCAGCACAGAAATAATCAGGAAATGATGGTTCAAGGCAAGAGATGTAAAAGGGCAATATTTACTTAAATACTTTATATATATATATATATATATATATATATACCAGTTTGATAAGATTCTTTAATATGCCACTTAATATGATGTAAACTATCTGTTGCTTATGTATTCATTTTGGGGGTATAGTTTTCCTTTAAGTCTGATAAATATCATTTAAGCGTTGATTAAACCCAATAAGGATTAATTATATCTAAGTTGGGATCAAGTACAAGCTACTTATTATTATAGAGAAAAAGGGAATTTTACAAAAAATTGGATTATTTGGATAAAATATCTATGGGAGACGGCCTTCTGTAATTCAGAGCTTTCTGGATAATGGTTTCTGGATAATGGATCCCATACCTGTATTTTTTTTTTTTTTGACAAGGGACACTCAATATGATAAAATTCTTTCCATCATAAACTGTCATAATATTTATGGATCAAAAGATGCCAATATGGAGAAAGAACAGACCCTGAAGGTGAAAATCCCCCAAACTTCAATATATTTATGGCACTACATAATCCAGCAGAAGATATGGACAAATGGGGGGCAAACAAAATAATTTCGAGTCGACTGAAGTTCCAGTGCAGGAGGAACTAAACCCTAAACATGAATATGGCATATTTTATATAGTGAACCAGCCTAAAGTTTCAGCTTGTCAATAGCAGCAATGATCCAGGACTTTAACTTGTCACAGGGGGTCACCATCTTGGAAAGTGTCTGTGACTCTCACATGCTCAGTGGGCTCTGAGCAGCTATTGAGAAGCTAAGCTTAGGGGTCGTCACTAATTATCTAGCAGCAGAAAATGAGGTTGGTCTGTAATATAAACTGATGCTACAGGGCTGATTATTAAATTCTGATGCTAATTGCACTGGTTTCTGTGCTTCCATGTAGTAATTATCTGTATTAATGACTAATCAGCCTTATATTGTGACTATATTTCTATTCTATGTGTAGTGTATATTGTGAGTGGGTCCCTAAGCTCAGTAAGTGACAGCAGCACAGAGCATGTGAATCAGTGAATCAGCAGAAAAGAAGATGGGGAGCTACTGGGGCATCTACTGGGGAGACACAGATCTTTACTGCTAAAGGGCTGTGGTTGCCTTGGGCTGGTACACAAGCACAAAACATCATGTACAATATTTCTATAGTAGCTACTTCTTTAGTTATGTTTTAGTTCTCCTTTATGGTGTGGTACTATGGTACTTACCTTCAACTATCAACATCAGCGTCCACTTATGGCCACAGGGTTAGAAATAAATATATGTATATACAGTATGTAACCTCAAAATGTTAAACAAATCACATTCATAATATACTATCGCCAACATGAATTACAATGTATGGGATCCATTATCCAGAAGGTTCCGAATTAAAGAAAGGCCGTCTCCCATAGACTCCACTTTATCCAAATAATCCAGTTTTTTTTTAAATGATTTCCTTTTTCTCTGTAATAATAAAACAGTAGCTTGTACTTGATCCCAACTAAGAAATAATTAATCCTTATTGGAAGCAAAACCAGCCTATTGGGTTTATTTAATGTTTACTGATTTTCTAGTAGACTTAAGGTATGAAGATCCAAATTATGGAAAGATCCATTATCTAAAAAACTCCAGGTCCTGAGCATTCTGGATAACAGGTCCCATACCTGTATAATGTGCAGCTACTTTTGGCCATCACTGAGCAATACATAATCTAATGATTTGCTATATATATGCAGCTTTTGTTGCATATGAAGCAAATAAATGACGAGTTTCCCTTGAGTACATTATATTAGTAGTGGGCACTGGAGAGAGACGCTATTCCCAAGCTTTGTTCTTCTGCTCAGCACATGAAACCATAATTCAGCAAGTTGCTTTACATTGTACTTCATTAGTGGTTAAATGGCTGAGCAGAAGGAGCTGCCAAGGCCTCATTATGGCCCTTTTTACATTGTGCTTTACAAGTTATAAGATGTAAGCTATTTATTGCTATGGAGACACAATGGTACTGAAGTTTAATGGCTTCCAGCTAATGCTGAGAATATGGTATTGTGCTATTCTGCTTCTGTAATAGAACCCACAGTTATCAACCAACATAAAACAAATTGTTCTTGTGCTAAAAATGTATTGTGTTTAACTATTCTTTTAGTAAGAGAAAATCTGATTTTTTTTCAAGCCTTTTCCTTTACCCCTGTAATCAGAATAGCTTGCTTCAATAAGAGATAAGGAACTCTCAATAAACACCTTCCCCAGAAACAACCCGTGTCTTGGGTTTACAGATAAGGAGGAGCTTGTTATTCATGGGCTTTCACTGCCTTTGGCCTCTGCTGCTCACTATCAAGAAGCTGTTTGACTTTAGGGTAGGGACAGACAGGGAGATTCGGGGAGATTCTGTCACCTGGCGTTTTTAGCAGGCGACAAAATCTCCCTGTCTGTCCCTACCCTTATACCCAAAACAGGTATAGGATCCGTTATCTTCCACTGATTCAATTTTATCCAAAGAATCTACATTTTTTAAATGATTTTCTTTTTCTCTGTAATAATAAACCAGTAGCTTGTATTTGATCCAAACTAAGATATAATTAATCCTTATTGGAAGCAAAACCAACCTATTGGGTTTATTTAAAGGAAAACTATACCCCCCAAAATTAATACTTGAGCAAGTGGCAAATAGTTGAATTGTAATTCTTAACGGGTCAGTACATGATAAATTTCAAAAATCAAAATTTTTTAAAAGATCAAATCAAAATTTGACTATTCCCTAGTTGAATTTCACAAAAAAAAACTCAAAAATTCAAATTAGAAATGTAAAATTTGATTTTTTCAATTCGACCCGAGATAAATCTGCCCCAAACTGTAACAGGAAGAAGTGTGGAAGAAAAAAGACAGAACTCTGTCTGTTAATTGGCTCATGTGACCTAACTTTATAGTTTATTTGGTATGTTTGTGTGCACCGTGAATCATATGATCCCAGGAGGCTGTCTTTATTTTTTAAAATGGCTATTTTCTATTTATGATTACCCAATGGAACATGCTACTAAAATAGTATATTATTATGAAAATGGTTTATTTACATGAAGCAGGGTTTTATATATGAGTTGTTTTATGCAATATCTGTTTATAGAGACCTACATTGTTTGGGGGGTTTAGTTTTCTGTTAATTATTTAGTTTTTCTCTGTAATAATAAAACAGTAGCTTATACTTGATCCAAACTAAGATATAATTAATCCTTATTGGAAACAAAACCAGCCTATTGGGTTTATTGGGTCACCCAGACACAAAAATCTGTATAATAAAAGTCCTTTTAATTGTGTAGCCAGGACATGGGGATAGACATCAGGTCCCCCATTCTGGTGCACAAACAAGATTCTGAGATGATACAAGGCTTGTCTTAATAACTGTGTCCATATAATGGCTCCTGCCTGCTTGTTATAGTTATGAATTCCCAGACTGAAGGAAACAAGATTAAAATAATTTATATATTGTAATTAAAGTTCATTTTGCTTGACAAATGTGATAAAATATGATTTTGAATATTCTTTTGGGGTGACAGGTCCACTTTAAAGTATAAAGATCCAGATTATGAAAACTCCAGGTCCTGGGCATTCTGGAGAACAGATTCCACACCTGTATACTGCATGTAAGATTGCTATGGAAAAATAAATAAGGCCTTGCTGATTTAAGCATCATATCTATTCAATGTGACCTTTCTTTCCATATTCAGAACATTATATGCAGATGTGATAAAGATGTCTACGAAGCATCTAAGGCCTTCACTTTCCTGTCAGCAAACTAAACGATATTTGTCAATGAATGCGCCAAAGCATTGGGCAAGGATACATTATGGTGCTCTTTAATGTAGATCTCAGAAGACTCTCGTCAGTTATCAGTAAGTCTCAGTGACGTAGGCATCGACTACATTCATACATTCTATTCCCACTCTACGTTCATCAGTCTTCTGGGTGGGCTAATCTCTAGAAACCAATCGCTTTATATCATGAGACGTGACGAGGGAATGCAAGGGCAGAATAACTTAGTTATAACGCACAAGCATTTTCTAATACATTGTTTTGAATGACTGAGAGTGAAGGGGTTTTGATTCTATTGGTGGCTAAATACTGTGCATGGGATGCAACCATCTGGCTGTACTAAGGAACTGCACATGCACAAGGCTCTCTATCAAGTGTAAAGCAGAGAAACTGATATATTGTTAATAAGAACAACAACTTGCATTTGTTTGCTAGGACCTTGAGCTAACTGTGCTGCTTCCCCTCCAAGCTCCATTTTCTGGTGCACAATTTATATAAATAAATATATATATATATATATAAAGTCCCACAGTGCCAGCACTCCAAACAAACCTTTAAAGGA
>CM044431.1:208988901-209051545 GCA_024363595.1 Xenopus borealis
TATATATAAAACATCCTTTTTTCTTTTTTAATGAATCTAGGGATACAAATACGGAAGGGTTTTCAGAAAATAATTTGATCAGAGATCTCGGCTGAGGCAACAAAATGTTCTTTCTTGCAAACCTTGGGCAAACAGTAACATCATTAACACAGCTAGGAATGGAGTAACGGCCAGGGAAGAGATACATCTCAAGGACAAGCCAGCCATAAGGGGTTGGGAATCTTCCACAATTTTAAAATGTATTTTGTACATTGGCAAACGTAAAGTATGTACTTTGGAAAGCAAGTCTATTAGAAAATCATTAAATAGGCTGGTTTTTCTTCCAACGAGAATGAATTATATCTTAGTTTGGATAAAGTAAAAGCTACTACATTTTTAATGTTTAAATATTATTCAATTAATTATTTGTAAAAAAAATTGTCTATGGTCTTCCTGAGTACTAACTGATCATTAATGAACACATAGTACAGTTATGGGATCCATTTTCTGGAAACCTGTTATCCAGAAAGCTCCAAGTTACAGGAAGGCTGTCTCCCATTTTATCCAAATTTTTAAATATAATTTCCTTTTTCTCTGTAATAATAATATAGTACCATGTACATGATCCAAACTAAGATATAATTAATCCTTATTGGAGGCAAAACCAGCCTATTGGGTTTATTTAACGTTTACATGATTTTCTAGCTAGTAAGTTGCAGGTAAAACTTAGTCCCTTTGTAAAATGTATAATGAAGCAATAGAATTCTTAATGAATCAGATGAAAATTGAGAGTAGGACTGGCCAGATATGGGATGACTTTGACGTAGTTGGCCAGCTTAAATATATTGCAATATATGGACAAACAATCCCTGTTTTGTTTAAAGGGTAAGGCATTTTTTAGTAGCTGTATGCACAGAATGTCTCAATGTCTTAAATATATTGATAATGGGCTGAGTGCAGAGGATCTCTTGTACTTGTGTATATATATGTACAAGTATATATATATATATATAATGGAATGAATAGAGAAAAACATTTTTAACAATGCTCAAAGTGTACAGTATATGGAATAGATAGATAGATGCTAGAGATAGATGATAGAGAGAGATAGATGCTAGATGATAGAGAGAGATTATAGAGAGATAGATAGATAGATGTAGATAGATGTTTTTAATTATTGGCCTTCTTCAGGCTCTTTCCAGCTTTCAAATGGGGTCACTGACCCCATCTAAAAACAAATGCTCTGCAAGGCTGCAAATGTATTGTTATTGCTATTTTTTATTTATTCAGGCCTCTCCTATTCATATTCCAGTGTAGAGTAATGGAAGAAAATAATATTGCTCATCCCCTCTACAGGAAGATCTGGTGGCAAAGTCTGTATTTAATGGACAGGTGTTGCACTGGCAATCTATGTTTAAATCACTGCAAAAAATAAACTGTAGAAAAACAAAGGAAAACAAAGTATATTGAGCATTTGAGATTGCTTGATCTGTCATGCCTTTTATAGCTTGGGGGTAATAAAATAATATACAGCCAGGCTTCCAATGAGCTAATGTGTATTCTTCTGATATGGGAACCATTGGAAACTATAAATCCTGGGGTCCTTCGGGTCATTATCTTAACAGACATTTGTTTCAATGACATTTATAAAAACTTATACCGGTGACATTTGGTCATTTGTGTCCACCATCAAATTTCAGCTTGGTTTTATAATCGTAATTAAATAACCATGAAGCATGAAAAACCAAAAGCTAAATAGCATTCATGTAGATATCGAGTTAAAATGAACATATTCTGATTAATCATGTAACCTGTAATAAATTCTATCGAATGATAGCGTGATACTATGCGCATTGCCGGCAACACACACCAGCCCACACACGTGCGCAGCCAGGCAGACATTCAAAACACATTTCCAAAAAAATAGAAGCAGAATAGAAGTTCCTGCAAGAGGAAGAACAAGGGCTCATCCACTTAAACCTGACACAGTGAGGACAAGTGCCATTTCGGATGCAATTACCAGGTTTTTTTCCCATGATGCACCAAGTGTTCCCAGGATACACGTCATTGTGAGCACAGTGTGGCCATTGAATTGGCACAACTGCACTGCATGTAACTCTTGCGCAATGCATTCAACACAAATGTGTCCAATTTGTCAATATGGAAGCAACTGTGCATCTGATTCATTGTAAATGGGCACCGCTGGCTGAATATTTAAAGGACAAAAAAAGTTAAACTAAAGATTTTTTTTTGTTTGTGCTTGTGTACCAGCCCAAGGCAACCACAGCCCTTTAGCAGTAAAGATCTGTGTCTCCCCAGTAGATGCCCCAGTAGCTCCCCATCTTCTTTTCTGATTCACTGATTCACATGCTCTGTGCTGCTGTCACTTACTGAGCTTAGGGACCCACTCACAATATACACTACACATAGAATAGAAATATAGTCACAATATAAGGCTAATTAGTCATTAATACAGATAATTACTACATGGCAGCACAGAAACCAGTGCAACTAGCATCAGAATTTAATAATCAGCCCTGTAGCATCATTTTATATTACAGACCAACCTCATTTTCTGCTGGATAATTAGTGACGACCCCTAAGCTTAGCTTCTCAACAGCTGCTCAGATTGCTGCTATTGACAAGCTGAAACTATAGGCTGGTGCAATAAAAGTTCACTATATAAAACATTGCAGTTTTAGCCAAATTAATGTTTAGGGTTTAGTTCTCCTTTAAGCCTGGTATCATTTGCAGTGTTCAGGTGATGTCTGCACCCATCTCTTTGGGTGCAACTGTGTTGTGATGAGTGACATATAAATATATTAGGGGGGGAGCACAATAAGCAGCATTCTGTTGGAAGATTTTTATTAACGTATATTTTTAGATCGCCAACATATTGCACAGTGCAGACTTTTACGTATAGTTGAAGGGGTGGTTCACCTTTAAATTTCAGAATGACCAATTCTAAGCACCTTTTTAATTGGACTTCATTATATTATTATTTTTTATCATTTTATATTTTCTGACTCCAGTTTTCCAATGGGGGGTCACTGACAAATGCTCTGTGAAGCTACACATTTGCTGTTATGACTAATTTGATTACTTATCATTCTATTCAAGCCCTTTTCTATTCATATTACAGTCTCTTATTCAAATCAGTGCAGGGTCGCTAGGGTAATTTGGACCCTAGTAACCTGACTGAAATTGCAAGCTGGAGAGTTGCTGAATAAAAAACTAAATACGGTCTTAGACCATCACACTCTGCATCATACTCAAGGTTCATTTAAAGGGGACCTGTTACCCTAAGAAATAATTCCAAATTCCTTTCTATAAAGTTAGTTGAGCAATATAAACTTTACTTACACTATATTTATTATTTAAATTTTGTTTTCTTCAGTCTTGGAATTACAAAATCACAGAAAGCAGGCAGCAGACATTTTGTTGACACTGTTTTTAAGAGAAATTTTGTATAACCCAAAAATGTTGTGTTTGCACCAGAATGGGGGGACTTAATGCCCATGTGCAGTGCCCTAGGCAATTATAAACTATGAGGAGAGAGGGGGGGGGAATGTAGAGAGAATGGAAAGTGAAAGTAATTGACTGCCCCAACTCTATGCCACCAGCATAGAGGTGTGGCATGTAATATTTGATTGACAGCTCAGATATTCAAACACCTTTATAACAAGTAGGGATGCTTTAATTTAGAAAATAATTTAGGTTCCCTGTTTAATTTATAAAGGTCTTTCATTATACAACGTTTTATGTGTAGGTGACTGGTCTGCTTTAAAGGTGAACAACCCCTTTAAGTTAAACAAAGTATGCACTGTTTAACAAAATTAAAACATTTAAAAAAAAAAAAAACAATTACAGGAAAGGGATCTGTTATTTGGAAACAGATTATCCAGAAATCTCAAAATTATGACAAGGCCATCACCCATAGATGCCATTTTAATCAAAAACCACAAAAAATTTAAATAAAATGCAAATTGTCTCATAATATCATTGTCTACATCATACTAAAAAAAATGAACTCGAAGAGGAACAGCCACTTTAAATATTTTTCATAAGCATCAGTAATAACTATGCGCACAGGGGCGCTCTGCCAAGGCGGCAGCGCCACAGAGGTTTCCAGGGGCGTCAAAAAGCCGATACCGGTACCTTTAACAGCCAAATTTCTGGTTTTTAAACTGGAAATTCAGCTTTACTAGTGCGAGAGAGAGATTGGGGTGGCTAAGCCTCCATACCTAGCAACCAGCTGTTCAGTGCAGCAGGAAGTGACACAGCAGCTAGTGAGTGGCTGGCAGGAAGAGGAAGTCACAGATACTGGAAAAAGAAGGAAAGCCTGGCATAGAGAACCGCATGGTAGACAGAGAGATCGGCCAGAGAGCTGCTGGTGGGCCCAGAGAGCTGAGAAGCTGCACGAAAAGCAGACATTTTTACGGAACACATTTTATGGCCTCATCAGGAGAACTTACTCTCCTGTATGCGTTATCATAAAGAAGACGTAGGCATACTCCTCTGTTATTAAACTGAGTTTTCTGAAGAAACTGCAGTCACGCCTCCGTGCTGGCCACATTTGCTCCCACCTCGTTGCTCATTCCTCAGCCCTCCCTCCTCGGTCCTCAGACCTCCCTCCTCAGCCCTTCTTACAAAAGCCCTCCCTCTTCAGGTCAGACTGGAGGGGCCGGTAATTGCACTGTATGCCTGAATATGCTGGATTCGCCTGAAGAGAGCTCTAAAGCATCCAAAGTGGACTTGGAGTGAGTATCCTGGTTAAAGTAACAGTACCCAAAAGAGGTGATGAAGATAAAGAGACTGTTTATTAAAGTGCCTTTTTTCAGTTAGGTAGATAGATTATGCTAGCAAGTTAAGTTAGTGAGGTCCTATTGCCACTGGTTAGGAGTGCTGCATGTACTAGTTGGCCAGTTATATTAGATAAAGAGTTATTCAGTTTAACCAATACTGTGTGGGCATTATTATTTTGTTCCTAGTGGGGCCGTAGGTGCATTTCCGGATCCCACTCGGTGGAGGCACCGTGCTGGTAAGTAACAGGTACCAATACCACTACGGAGTGGCTCAGGTTTGTCCCGTGCCATCAGGTAAGCTCCACACGGGGAGTGTAACACTGTCAAAGGGGTGTCAAAAGGGTTAAAAAAATATGAATGATTCATGAATGATTCAGGTTATTTTAAACTTCTATGTATAGGTTAAATTACTACAGGGAGTAGTGCTTGTCTGTCCTTTGCTATTCCCTACTCCAGCTCCGGGCAGACATAGAGTGCACCCAAGGAAATCCTCGCCCTTATCCCGCCCCCACCCTCATCCCATCCCTAGTACATCTCAACCACATATACTCTTCTTCTCCTCCAACCCCCCGCCCACTCCCATCAGAAAGTGCAAAAAAAAACCAGTTGCTTAGCAGCCATTTTTTGTTGCTAGTTTAATGGGGTTAAACGTTTCTTGTTTAGTCTAGCTTTTACATTTTCTGAATAAACTTTTCTTTTCAACAATCAACATGTTCAAAGTAATAGCACTAAAACGATCCTAGCTTGCGAATGTCAAACAGAGATGTTGTCTTTTTCCCTCTGCATCAAGATCTCTACAGAACTGTGTTGCCGCCGACGTATAAAAGGCAACATGCATTTTTGCCGACATAATATTCAATCTGACAGCTTCCCAAATGACAATATACATTCGAAACATTAATGGCATTCAGTCTTGTGCCGCGAGGGATGTTTCTCACAACTGACAAGCTTGAAGAAAATTGAATTTTATTTGTGCATAAAAAATAAATAAAAGGGTTCTGTTGAAGAGTTCTTAGCATGGAGGCACACTGAGAGAATGCTGGAGTCATAACTACTACATGAATATGTTTGACGCTGTATGGTAGACAAGACCATGAAAATGCACCAAAAGTTTCTTAATTATGCTAAAGAGTAAAAACAGATGGCAGTTTGTTGTGGTGTTGCCCTGGTCTTAATCAAGGCCAAATTGTTTCTGAATCACATGGGAGAATTGGTGCTAGTAGGTGTTTGGCACTATTTTGTGTATATACTGCTATAAACCTTAAGCAGGGTTGGACTGGTGGGTGCAGTGCCCACTGGGAATACTGCCCCAGGGGCAATGCAACCCCCATACCTTCAATGCATTGGGGGAGGGAGATCAGAGGCCTGAGGAAGTGCCAGTGGGGTTCAGGTCTGGGCCAGTGGGGCCCAGAGGTTTTTTCCTGGTGTCCTAGCGGAACAGTCCTTCCCTGAACGTATGCACATTTTTAGATTAAAACCCATCTATTTGCTTTAGAGCAGTGACCCCCAACCAGTGACTGGAGGAACATGTTGCTCGCCAACCCCTTGGATGTTGCTCCCAGTTTTCTCAAAGCTTATTTTTAAATTTTTGGCCTGAAGACAAGTTTTGGTTGCATAAAAAACAGGTTTATGGCCAAATAGAGCCTCCTGTAGGCTGCCTATCCACATAGGACAACTAAATAGCCAATCATTTCTTTTATTTGGTATCCCCAAGGAACTTGTTTTTTTTTTTTTAGGGTTTGGATTCCTGCTAAAAAGGCTTGGATTCAGCCTAATTCGGTATTCAATGCATCCCTAATGAATATAATGAATAAAATTGTCAGCATCTCAAAGCATTTCAACTTTACTGTACACTATACAATGAACTAGTAGCTTCACTAGGTAGATAATTGTATATTGTTTGGAAATATTTCAGGTTTAATTTTATATTGATTTGACATTGTTCAAAGTTGTTAGGGATTATGGATCTTTTGTTATTTTTGATTCTGCTGATGTGAAGGCTTTTGTATATCATTATGATTCATTTACACCCCTGATAAGATATATGGTCCCTCTGGAAATATTCCTACATAATTATGCAGGATTCATACTGAAAATCAGAAATTCCCAAGAACTGGAGACATATTCATGGGCATAATTCCTTTAAAAGAAATAGAACGCAATGTTTCAATGGAAGGTCATTGCCCCCTAAGTGAGTCATTTCCCCCGACTGGTATGCTGGTATCATGATTAAATAATGTGGGGCATTGACTAGGCCCTATAAACAAACTGGGCATATTTTATTGTATATAGAATTTCTCTTATTGCACAATCTTCCATTAAAGCAGAATGAAAGTCTTGCAAATGTTAGGCACCACAAGTGATTGTATTGACTTACCTGAAACTCCGGGCCTGTGCTCCTATCATCACCTATTTGGTCATTTGATCTATCAGCTGAATGTTGTATATATATATATATATATATATATATATATATACCAGAGAACACCACAGCTTCATTGTAATCAGCTTGAAAAAGGAACTAAAATGTTCTGAAAGCTTGCTATGATTATATTAGTTAGCCAATAAAGGTATCACCTTTATACCATTTTGTTATTTTTTATTTCAAAAGGGTTTCCCAACAACATTTTTACTGGCTAACACGGTACAGCAACTTTACCTGAAATTACAAGGTAAGTCAATACAATCACTTGGGGGTGCCTAACATTTGGCACCCCCAAGAACACTTTCCTAAGAGATTGATGGTTACAGCCTATAGATATGGAATTTGAAGCTTGCTAAATGTAATGTAAAGCTAGCTAAAATATATTACTAATTTCTCTGAAAATATATTGCTCTATGATCTGACTCCAAAGAGGGCTTGAACCAATAAAGATCAGCAACCACTGCTTTAAGGAAATGTGTTGTACATTATGGAAAACCTCCAAAAACACCTTAGGTTCCAAAAATTGCAGATAATAGATTTCATAACTGTATATGCAAACTGACCAAGGGCGTTCTAGGGGCTGCTGCTGCCCGAGGGGCTCCAGCAGCCCTGATGCCTACTCCCCCCTGCTCCGTACTTCTAACTTTTAGCGTCGGAGCGGGTCGAGGAGCGTCCGCATCGATGCAATGAGCACTATTTTTTTGCCGGACCTGTTAACTGGCCACTCCCTGCCGCCTGAGGCAAGATTCTCACCTTGCCTCACTGCCGGAGTGGCCCTGAAACTAACACAATTAAGTATAACCCCGCAACAGTCCTGTTTGGCAATGAAAAAAGGAGCAATGGGCAAAGCAGATTTGAAGAATTACTAGCTTTGAGGGCTGAAAGATAAGTTTATTCTGCAGAAAGTGGCAAAACTATTTGAATATAAAAATGTATAAAAGACATTTTTGCTTTAACATGACATCTCCTATTATTAAGTAGGCGAGCTGTGTATATTAATAATGAATTAACAATGAATTAATGGAATGTAAATCACCAGCTATGAGGGCTACAAGGTATGGGTATGGAAAGCCTCAATTATGAAGTCGCAGTTGTTCAGGTCCGGAACAAGGGGTAGGCAGAGTAGGAGGCCGCCTAGGGCGCAGTCATGGGGGGGGCGCACTTTAGTAGGGAAATAATGTTTTTTTTATTTCTTTAAGTTTTAACTTCGCCCCTGTCTCCAGCAGCAGCGTTCTGCGCTACTTCAGTCCCCACCTCCCTCTTACTTGCCCTTTGCCTGGCACAGATCTGGGGCAATATTTTTGCTGCTGCTCTGGCACAGGCTGGTGGCACAGGTACAGACTTGGGGGCAATGGCTGATGGTACAGGTTCAAACTTGCGGGCAATGGCTGATGGTACAGGTTCAGACTTGGGGGCAATGGCTGATGGTACAGGTTCAGACTTGGAGGGCAATGGCTGATGGTACAGGTTCAGACTTGGGGGGCAATGGCTGGTACAGACTTGTGGCACAGGTACAGACTTAGGCTGCCAGCTGGTAGCTCAAGTACAGACTTAGGGGGCAATGGTTGGTGGCACAAGTACAGACTTGGGAGGCAATGGCTGCTGGCAGAGTTACAGACTTGGGGGGGTCATGGCTGATGGTACAGGTACAGACTTGGGGGCAATGGCTGGTACAGACTTGTGGCACAGTTACAGAATTAGGGTGCCAACTGGTGGCACAAATACAGACTTAGGGGGCAATGCTGGTGGCACAGGTACAGATTGGGAGCAATATTTTGGGTGCTGCTGGCACAGGCACAGATTGGGGACTATTTTGGCTGCAGGCTGACACAGGTACAGATTGGGAGCAATATTTTGGGTGCTACTGGCTGGCACAGGTACAGTTTGATTCATTAATGTGTTATAAGGTTTATTTATTTAAGAAAAAGTGAATAGGTGGGAAATGGTCATTCATAACAGGGTGGGCGCTGATTGAACCCCTTGCCTAGGGTGCCAAACTACCTTGGCCCGGCCCTACAGTTGTTTGTGCTGGAAAAGAGATGCTTAAAGTAGGTATATGATAAGCAGGGGCAGATTGACTAAGGTTGGAATGGTAAATTTGAATTTCAAATTTTCAAGTTGTTTTTTTTTGGTCAAATCTCACAATATCAAGTTTAAAACCACCACGATTCGAATTTGAATCTGAGATTCTGCTGAGTTCATGTAGCAGTCAATTGTAGAGCTGACATTAGATAGCAGCTGCAGCATTAGCTCGGTGTGACATCATTTCCTGCCTGGGTCTCTCCCTGTTCACTTATAGCTCTGGGCTCAGATTACAGCAGAGAAAGGGGAAAGAGGAGGAAACTGAGCATGCTCACGCCCGGGGCAAGGAGGTTTCAGCTGAAAACAGGAAGTCTGATGCAGAAGCCCATGTGTACACAATAGAAGGAAAGAAATGCTGTGTTTCTTTTGACAGAGGACTCAGAGCAGCATTACATTACATTCAGTGGATCTCTCTGATCAGACTTACTTAGTTTAAACCTTTCCTTCTCCTACTGTATAATGAAGAGTGTTAGAGTGTAGCTTAAAGTAACAACCAAATATTCAGAAAAGGCTGTATCATGCAAGAAGAAAAGAACAGCTATGTGTTATTTTGAAGGCATCTCTAATTATCCCATTCTTTTTTCCCTTAAAATTGTATGAACTTTTGCAAAACAATTATTGCACACCATATTGTTATGTATCCATGGAAACAATGGTGTTTTTCCCTCTCTGGTACTTAATTCTGCTAAAATTTTTCCTGTCTTTGTTGTAGTGAATCGTTAATCTTGCCCTGTCCTTAGCGACGCATGCTCTGTTACACACCTTCATTGGAGTAATGTGGTTTGACAGAGAGTCAGAAGAGAAAGTCACACAACTAGCAGGAAGAAGAATAGCTATTTCCAGCAGGAAAATGAATATAACTTTATAAAAAATAAAATACATAATAATATAATTCTGAGACCGTAATATAAAAGGCACAATACTCTTTTCATATTCAGCATAATGTCCATTGAAGTCTTTTGAGCTTTTATAGTTTACTATAGATTTTGATTAAATTTTCAGGTACGGAAAAGCGATATTGAAAGTCACTTGTAACAGCACTGCATGGAAGATAGAAAGTCATATATATATATATATATATATATATATATATACTAGACCTGCCAATGAATTCATGGAATAGCCAGCAATACTCAAGTGTTTGCATAGAAGCTGGAAAAGCACATAAAAGTCCAATATCAAAAATGCGAGGGTTGTAATAAAAATGATATCATAAGATGCACGCAAAGTCCAGAGATTTTGGCTGGGTTATGAGCAACGAAATATTGAATTTGATTAGAAATCGGAAATGAAATGCTATGCAATATCTTTGATAAGAATGGTGTTATTAAAAGACTGGCAAGTTCCAGAGAAAGCACAGCTATTAAATTCAACATGACAAAGTTTTAAACTTGCAGGACAATATACCCACTGAATTGTGGAGGGTAGAGTCCTGCAGCGGGTCAGGTACCGTGGGTTACCCGCAAAAATCTGCGTTACTGTGCGGGTTGCTGGTAGACGTTCCCGGTGCGGGTATAGACGCACAGTTCTGTGGGTTTGCAGGTCACGGGTCTTCTCAATAGTGATTTTTACTCATTTTTTCTGATCATGCCTGCTTCCGATGATGTCACTTCCGGTTTACAATTACAGCACTTCCTGATTCTTGCTAGTAAAGAGGTTTTTGGATTGGGTTGCGGATAAGGTCCAAGCGGGTAAGAATGCGGCAACACAACTATACAGGGGGCACATGTTTAGGGCAATAGGACAACTTTATTTTATTTATTAAAGGTTTCCTGGGCTTGTGTAGTGTAATATAGTGGCTGTAACATATACTTCTATTATACTTTTAAATTTGCGCCGTATGCAAATTAGGCATCGCTTGCGTAAATGCGCTTTGCCTGGCAAAGTAAGAGTAGTGCAATTTCACTAACGTTCGCACAAATTCCTTTTTTTGTGAATTTGCGTAGCGCTGGCGAAACTACGCCTGGCGAAGTGCAGCGAACGCTAGCGAAGCCCTTGCTAGCGCAACTTCATAGGTTAGTGAATTTGCCCCTATGTCTCTTACCACATGGCACTTAAGTTATTTGTCCTGATATGACTCTATATATATATATATATATATATATATATGTGATTTGTCTTCCCTGTGTATACTGTATATTGGCACTGCACAGCGCCGCGGCTCCTTAACATCACTTTACATATAAAATTATACATTTATGCCTACATAATAAGTACCAACAATATATTTAAAACTATCTCTCATATATTATAATCATGCACTGTCAGTGCTGGAGGCGCTAATCCCCAGTGCCTGAGGCAGAAAAGAATACTGTTACTTGCTGAAGGGCCACATTTCTACACTCAGTATTAAATCAACAGAATCTGCAAAATGTACATGAAAAATGACAAGTAGGTCTACAGTAGAAATTCCATGTAGAAACTGACACGCACGATTGTTATGTGGAAAGTTAAAATGTTGCTTAATGATCACGAGCAGCTTATGATTTAATTACAATGTGGTTTAATTAAGGAATTAGACCCGCTGGGAACTTTTATAAACCTGTTTCTTTCTCACAATGTGAGCTCCCATAATGGCATTTAAACACATGGTAAGGACTCAACGTCACACTAATTCTACTCGCTGCCAATAATCCAAACAAACTCCAAACAGCTTGAAATGTTTGGCTAAATGAGGGTATGCGGAACAAAAGAATATTATTTTCATTTATTGCTAATCATGTTTATTTTACAGACGTGAACAAGCCACGGGATTAAAGGTTTATAAAGAATGATTTATTTACTGGATTTTGTGAAATTAAACTCAAAGTATTTATCTTGGTCGATAATGGGATGTAAATCTGCCTGTAATATCATGTTTATTGCTTTTATTTTAGCGTTTAATCGTCAAAATCAATATATTTTATATAAACTCAACTAAATGTATGTGGATTTCTTATTAACATATGTAGGAAGTATTCACCCCCTTGGCTTTTTACCTATTTTGTTACAGTCCAACATATAATTTAAATGTTTCTTAATGTTATTTTATGTGAAGGATCTGCACAAAATAGTTTAAGTTGGTGAAGTGAAATAAATATATTGTTGTGTTTAGCTGAGTATAACAGTGCTTTATTAGCAGGTTCATGCAGCCATTACACAACAGCAGTAACTTGAACTTTATTGTTTTTAAACAGTATAGAAGGTAACGAGTATAACTCATGTGCACAGTGACCTCTACAGGCCATTTGTATAAACACCAGTGATGGGCGAATCTATCCCGTTTCGCCGAAAATGTGCAAATAATTGGCAAAAAATTCGCAAAACGAGTCGCGGCACGTTTTTTGACGCGCACCTCGTCGTTATCGACGCGTGTCGCGTCAATTTCGCGCGGGACACAGTTTTTTTTTTTTACGCCAGTGAATTTTCGGCAGGTGAATTTTCGCTGGTGTTCCGCAAATTTATTCGCCAGGAATTCACCGCGAATTCGCGTTTGGCGAATAAATTCGCCCATCACTAATAAACACAATATATATATGTTATATAAATGTTGTTCACAGGTTCTAAAGGTTGGGGATTCCTGCTCTACAAAGTACTGACTTTGGGGGGGGTGAACAGTTATACACGTTGAGGATTTCTGTTATTCTCTCCTATTTGTCGTTTGCTTCACAATCATAAAAAAAAAAAAAGATCTTCAAAGTTGTAGGTTGTTCTGTAAATGAAATGGTGCAAACTCTCAACAATCCATTTTAATTCCAGGTTGTGAGGCACTGTACATATTTTACTTGTATGAGACTTGTATGTAATCTTATCCAGGTATTTGTACTGTTATTCAGAAACCAAATTACAGGAAGGCCGTCTCCCATGGAATAATTTTAGCTTTTAAAAAGGATTTCCCTTTTCTCTGTAGTAATAAAACAGTACATGTACTTGATCCCAACTCAAATACAATACTATTGGGTTTATTTAATATTCTAATTATTTTTTAGTAGACTTGAGGTATGAAGATCCATCAGGCAGTTTTTACAACCAGTTGTATTTCCTGTACAGGTAAGGGATCCTTTATCCAGAAACCCATTATTCAGAAAGCTCTGAAGTACCAAAAAGGCATCTCCTCCTTTTTATCCAAATAATCAATTAAAAATATATATATATATATTTCCGTTTTCTCTGTAGTAATAAAACAGTAGCTTGTACTTGATCCCAACTAAGATATAATTAATCCTTATTGGAAGCAAAACCAGCCTATTGGGTTTATTTAATGTTCTAGTCGACTTCAGGTATGAAGATCCAAACGAGGGAAAGAACAGTTATCCAAAAAACCCCAGACTAGTGATGAGCGAATCTGGGGCGTTTCGTTTCGCCGAAATTTCGTGAGTTTCTAGCAGAAATTAGCAAAACAGCAAAAAATTCACGAAACGCCGCCATCGTTTTGGATGTGGGCATCCTTTACCGTCGTCAAATTTTTGGACGCCGGCATCCATTTTTTCGATGCTGGCAATGGGCGCTGGCGTCCAAAAACGGACCCCCGTGTCCAAAACGAGACGCCGGTGAATTTTCGTCCACGGGAAATTTTTCTGGCGTTTTGCTAATTTATTTGCCTGCAGCGAATCGCGGGAATTTGCTGCAAATTCGCCCATCACTACTCCAGACCCATTGTGGATACCTGTATAATTCTTTTAACAGTATATAATTCCTGGAGCAAACCTGGTATTCATTATTAATGCTAAGTAAGATGTTCGCTAGTCTTCAAAAAACAGTACAAGGTCCACAACAAAGTTAGCTAAAGTTTCTTTCAAGCTTTTTTCTTGATTGGACCTACATTTGATAGAAAACAGAGAAAATCAGGTTAATTAGAAGCCTATGGTTAAGTTCCCCACTTGTGGATTTAAAAAAAAAGAAAAATAGCAAAGTACTATTGTCCTTATCCATTAGTACTTTTCCACGACTAAACTTCCAGCTCATTAAGAACTATTCATTTTGGCATTTATCCTAATTAAATGTTGAGCTAAGAGCTTTCATACCTGCCTACACAAATACCCCACAGATAGAAAATAACATCTCTCTGAGGGGAGAAAAGCGGCACAATTGCTGGTTACCCCGAGTGGTTCAGCTCTTAAAAACAAACGGCAAATGGTTTCCTAATAAGATGTTTTAATTGACATAGAGAGGAGTACGTTAGAAATAAAGAAGCAGGAAATTTAGCGTTCTACATATAACAGCAGTGGTGCTGAGCTCAGCCCGGCTCACAAGCAGAAATAGACGTAAGCCAGTCATTGACTTTGGAAAAGAAACACAGCGGAGAGGTTTGTGAAGCCATTAGCAGGAAGATCTGGGAAGAAAATTACATGGTTGTGCTGAAGGAAGGAGAAGCCTATGCCAGGAGAACATTTCATATATATATATATACTGTACATGTACTATATTCCCTTCTGCCACTAATATAATAAAATGCAAATAAATCTTGTGCTCTATGGAGAATGGAAATATACACTCCCTAAGATGTTGTTCTCCAGCCCCTTGGATGTTGCTCCAAGCGGCCTCACAGCAGGTGTTTATCTTATTTTCAATTCCTGGCAACTTTTAGTTCCATAAAAACCAAATATAATGTCCAATTGGACCTCCTGTGTGATGTCAGTCCCAGTGTCGGACTGGGACATCAGGGACCCACCCAAAAACCTTAGACCAGAGGCCCACCCAAAAACCTTAGATCAGGGGCCCACTCTCAGTACTAATATTCTTCATCTCCTCACTCAACCTCTATTCTCCTAGTTTGTTTTCTTTACATACTATAATCAATTATTCCATCTATTTATCCTCTTTGTTCTCATAGAATTAGGGAATGGCCATGGAATAGGCCAAAGGTTTAGCAGCATGAGGCCCACTGACACCTTGGCCCACCGGGAGTTTTCCTGGTATTCTGGTGGGCCATTCCGAACCTGGTCAGTCCACATAGGTCTACCAAACAGCCAATCACAGGACTTATTCCGCACCCCCAGGAACTTTTTCATGCTTGTGTTGCTATTTTTACTTTTGAATGTGGCTCAAGCAGAAAAAAAAGTCAGGACCCCTGCTCTAATTGAATGCTTGAGTTCCTAATAACCTTGTGTATTTCTAGGATTCAGTACTGCGCAGCCAGTAAACGAATTCAGACACAACTGAACACCATACCTCCCAACATTTTGGAAATAAAAAGAGGGACAAAAATGTTTTTGACCATGCCCATTTTGGTGGCCACACCCCCTAATTACCATGTCCATTTTACAAAATTTGGCAAGTTATGAACACATTTCTGTGGTTTTTTTTCCAGTTATTACTAGGGATGCACCGAAACCAGGATTCGGTTCGGGATTCGGCCTTTTTAAGCAGGATTCGCATTCGTCCGAATCCTTCTGCCTGGCCGAACCGAATCCTAATTTGCATATGTACATTAGGGCCAGGGATGGAAATCACGTGACTTTTTGGCACAAAACAAGAAAGTACAGATAATTTGCATATGCAAATTAGGGTTCCGATTCGGTTCGGTATTCGGCCGAATCTTTCAGAAAGGATTCAGGGGTTCAGCCAAATCCAAAATAGTGGATTTGGTGCATCCCTAGTTATTGCAGTTTTGCTAATGAAGGTAAATTGCCCTTTAAGCTGTGAGTGTAACTTTTCCCAAGGGACCTGTTATCTTATATTGTTACAATTACTTATCTAGAAATTGTTACAAAAGTGTCTTATCTTCTGCCGCAACTGTTCTGAGCTCTCTGCCAAAAGCCAGTTAAGTTAGAAACTTTGTTTATTTTTCTGGCTATTCAGTGCAGAGAAAAACAGGACTTTCAAGTACAAATGAGGGACTGCAGGTTGAGCTGTTAAAAGAGGGACTGTCCCTCTAAAAACAGGACAGTTGGGAGGTATACAGACACAAACACAGTCAGTAATGGGTCGCCCAAAAATGAACTTGCTGTTTAAATTATGATCTGACTGTTTCCATACATTCAAACATCACTCTGCTTGTTTGGTCTCTAGATAAGTAGTAGCCAAAGCTGTTATGTAGGAGAAAAGTTGGAAAGAACTAAACACAAAATAATTGTAACAAAAAAAAATAGATTGAAAGAGGTTTAAGGTGCGTTTTACAACCACCCCATCAGTTTGTGGAGGTTCAGTAAACATGTACTTTAGTACTTTAATGGGAACTCACCATTATTCACACTTATCTTGCTCAGTTGGTGTCTCTTCATCTTCACTCACTTGAGGCTCTTCTATGTGTGACACCAGCATACAGTGAAAATATACACAATTTAGATGAATTCTGCATATGTACAATATATAGGAAAAACATTAGGGTCATGTAGGTGAAAGCATCCAGAGGTTACCCTGATTTACATCCCTTCTTAATTAGTATTGGGAGATGCACAACTGCATTACAATGGCAAGCTTTCAATAGAACGACACACGTATAACAGACTTCTGAAGCTAAGACTTTGAGAAACAAGTCCATTGTCTACTCAGCTTGTTGCAAAATAACCCCTTATATATATATATAATTATATAGGAGGGCAAATGAATCAGCAGCCTATTAGTTACAGCCCATGAAGAGCTGTCACACCTGAACAATGCTGAATAATATGCCGAATAATACAGTTGGTAGAGGGGAAAATTGCCATATGCACCGATAAATCAAATAATTAACATTGTTAAAACGATTTCCTTTTTTCTCTGTAATAATAAAACAGTAGCTTGCACTCAATCCAAAGATATAATTAACCTTTATCGGAGGCAAACAATCCTATTGGGTTTATTTAGTGTTCTGAATTTTTAGTAGACTTAAGGTAAGAAGATCCAAATTACAGGAAAATTCATTATCCAGAAAACCCCAGGTCATGAGCATGCTGGGTAACAGGTCCCATACCTGTACTTGATCCAAATTACAGGAAAATTCATTATCCAGAAAACCCCAGGTCCTGAGCATGCTGGGTAACAGGTCCCATACCTGTACTTGATCCAAATTACAGGAAAATTCATTATCCAGAAAACCCCAGGTCATGAGCATGCTGGGTAACAGGTCCCATACCTGTACTTGATCCAAATTACAGGAAAATTCATTATCCAGAAAACCCCAGGTCCTGAGCATGCTGGGTAACAGGTCCCATACCTGTACTTGATCCAAATTACAGGAAAATTCATTATCCAGAAAACCCCAGGTCATGAGCATGCTGGGTAACAGGTCCCATACCTGTACTTGATCCAAATTACAGGAAAATTCATTATCCAGAAAACCCCAGGTCCTGAGCATGCTGGGTAACAGGTCCCATACCTGTACTTGATCCAAATTAAGCTACAGGTTAATCCTGATTGGAGGCAAAATAATACCTGTTGGGTTTATTTAATGTTTAAATGATTTCCTAGTTGACTTAAGGTGTGGCTATCCAAACTACAGAAATTCCCCTTATCAGGTCCAGAGCATTCTGGGTAACAGGCCCCATACCTGCAATTGCTGATGCTTTTATAACATGCGATCCCCTCTGTTCCTCTAGGAGGGGTTTGCCATATTGGTGCAGCAGTTGTCCATTAGCATAACAGACAAGGTTAAGAAGGAACAGTCAGGTTGGCAAAACAGTCCGGTATGAAATCCGCTATCCAGAAACCCATTATCCAGAAAGCTTTGAATTACAGGAAGGCAGTCTTTCAAGACTCCCATTTTATCCAAAGAAACTACATTTTTTTAAATTATTTTCTTTTTCTCTGTAATAATAAAAGAGTAGCTTGTACTTGATCCCAACTAAGATATAATTAATTCTTACTGGAAGCAAAGCCAATGGTTATTGGGTTTATTTAAGGTTTACATGATTTTCTAGTAGACTTAAAGGGCAAGGAAAGGCAAAGAAATAAAATCCCATTTTTACTTTCTTTAATGAAAAAGAAATCTATCTCCAATATACTTTAATTAAAAAATGTCTACCGTTTTTATAAGAAACCTGACTGTATGCAGTGAAATTCTCCCTTCATTTACTGCTGTGGATAGGAATTGTCAGACGGTCCCCAACCTCTGGCAGGGAAACAATCATACTTATCAACTTACCAGCCATGCATAACTCAAGCAGCTTTGTTTTTTGATCATTTATGACGATCCCTAAGAAGCCCAGACCACACTGAGCGTGTGCCCCCCAGACGAATCTTCTTGCGCATATTAGAGCATTCATTAGAACGGCACTGCTACAAAATGATGTCAACGGCATAGAAGAAAAACGGCCATATTTTTACCTGATCGATCAAATACATCAGGTTTAATTCCCCATTTACAGTGAAAGGATATATAAAACCTATTTCTATGTGTTTGCACATTACAGGCTCAATCCCGGGAACATTCTACTCCATATTTGTTGTGACGCACAGCACACATTTAACATTTAGAAAAAGTACACATCAAAGAACACTTAACATAATACAGTTATCCGGAAACCCGTTATCCCGAACGCTCCGAATTATGGAAAGGCCGTCTCCTATACAGTCCATGTTATCCAAATAATCCAAAAAAAAAATTCTGTAATAATAAAATAGTACAGGTATAGGATCCCTTATCTGGAAACCCATTAGCCAGAAAGCTCAGAATTAAAGAAAGATCGTCTTCCTATAGACTCCATTACAATCAAATAGTCTAAATGGTTAAAATGGATTTCCTTTTTCTCTGTAATAATAAAACAGTACCTTGTACTTGATCCAAACTAAGATATAATTAGGGGCCGATTTACTAAATTCACGTGAAGGATTCGAAGTTCGATCGAATTTCGAACGTAGGATTTATTCGTTTGGTCGAATATGTGAATTAAGGCATATTCCATCATCGAATAGGGAATGATCGAACGATCGAATACATTCGAATAAAGTCGAATGGACGAATATTCGATCATTCGATCAGCGAAGGATTTTAATTTTAAAGTTTATTCGATTGCCTCGCCAGATTGGACCTACCGAATTGCAATAGAAGCCTATGGGAGCACTCCTATAGACTTCTGAGGCTAAGTCCTGATCGAATAGGAATCGTACGATCGAAGTCTTCCATCGTTCGAATCGTACAAATCATTCGAATGATCAAATTATTTATTCGTTCAGTCGAATGATTTATTCGACTGATCGAATAAATTTGTATTAGATCGTCGAATATTGAGTAAAAGGTAGCCTAGAACTATTCGATTAACATTCGAAAATCGAATGCTAATCGAATAGAAACTATTTTTTTGGGGGGATAATAGTAAATTTGCCCCTAAATCTTTATTGGAAGCAAAACCAGCCTATTGTCAGGGCCGTATTTCTATATTGGCACCTGAGGGCCTGTGTCTAGGGCAGCAGGATTGTGGGGTCAGCCCTCGGGTGCCTTAACTAGTGCTGCATTTAAAAAAAAATGTTTTTAATTCCCTCACCCCCCCCTATTTCCTATTTAATCCGGGGACAGAGTTAGGGGTTAGAGGGGCCGAGTCAGCACTAAAGTGACATCAGCACGCCACGCACATGATGTCACTTCCGCTACAGGGGCAAGCTTGGTGAGCAGAAGTGATGTCATACGCACGGCGCGCTGACTGTAAAGTAGGGGCGTATTTAGGTCCGATGCCTAAATACAATCCTGCCTGTTGGGTTTATTTGATGTTTACATGATTTTCTAGTAGACTTCAGGTATGAAGATCCAAATTATGGAAAGATCCATTATCTGGAAAACCCCAGGTCCAGAGCATTCTGGATAACAGGTCCCATACCTGTAGTAGAAGCATGTCTGCCTCAGAGCTACATTTGTCAGAAATAAAGTGTTACCTTTTCTCAGAGTAACATCTGCCAATAACAGGGATTTGTGAAGATCACAATGGTGGATTTGCCATTGGCTCTCAAGAAAATAAAAGCATGAAACAATATAAAAACGCCTTAAATTCAATGGGGAATCAGTAAAAGCGGTTGAAGCCAGTGAAGTTACCGTGATGATCTGTACTTTAGCAAAGATAACATTATCTGGGAAAAAGAGAGTGTCGTTATTTGAGAAAGCTGCACAATGAAGAGTCTGAAAAGGTACAGAACAGAGCCTGGCGTGGGCGTCTATTCTCTGTCTCTCGCTTTGACTTTCCGCTATTTTTAGGAGAAGCCGGAGATACAAGTCAGGCAGCTCCGAGTGTTTATTCTGAAAAGCCAAAAATCTTTCTCCCAGACTTGTTTTAAAATGACAGACTGATTAGAAACTGCGACCGCTGGAAATGATACTGGTCTTCCAATCGCTGTTCATTTTCCTTCCTATTACAAGTATAATTGTTACAGTCTGGGCCCCTTATTTACATATGCAAATTAGCATTCAGATTTGGTTCAGCCAGGCACAAGGATTTAGCCAAATCCAAATCCTTGTGGAAAAGGCCGAATCCTGGATTCAGTGCATCCCTCGCCAGTATATTATCAGCTAGTTGGCAACACTACAAAAGTGGACTCCATTATAATCAAATAATCCAAATGGTTAAAATGGATATTGTTTTTCTGTGTAATAATAAAACCGTAGCTTGTACTTGATCCCAACTAAGATATAATTAATCCTTATTGGAAGCAAAACCAGCCTATTGGGTTTATTTCATGTTTACATGATTTTCTAGTAGACTTTAAGGTGTGACGTTCCAATCATGGAAAGATCCATTATCCGGAAAAACCCAGGTCCAGAGCATTCAGGATAACAGGTCCCATACCTGTAGTAGAAGCATGTCTAAATGACTATAGCAACCCTGCACTGATTTGAATAAGAGACTGGAATATGAATAGGAGAGGGACTGAATAGAAAGACGAGTGATAAAAAGTAGAAATAACAATACATTTGTAGCCTTACAGAGCATTTGTTTTAGATGGTGTCAGTGACCCCCATTTGAAAGCTGGAAAGACTCTGAAGAAGGCAAATAATTAAAAAAAAAAAAATTAAACCAAATAATTAAAAACCTATAAAAAAATAAAGAAGACTAATTGAAGAGTTACTTAAAACTGGCCATTTTAAAACATACTAAAAGTTAACTTAAGGGTGAACCGCCCTTTAAGTCCAAAAAGACACAAAAAAACAGTTCATAGGATGGGCAATCAGCAAGCACAGCTGATATCACAATCTGGCGTGGCCTGATACTTTAGGCCATATAGTGGCATGTTTATCAATTGCTGAGAAAATGGCAAATGTGGTTACTTGCTTCTGGGTCTTCAGTCGTTACATCATGAAGGCTTTTCATTCAGACATTAATGAGTCCACAGAACTTGTCCTGAATAATACTCTAAGGGGCACATTTACTAAGGGTCCAATTGATTCGAAGTGAAAATTAGAATTTATTTTGGGCTTACTCAACTATCGAATAGCCCAAAATCCTTTTTGAGTTGGTCAAATTCGAAAATTCGAATTCGTTTGTCGAAGTACTGGCCCTTTAAAAAAAATTCAATATTACAATTCGACAGATAAAACCTACCGAATTGCTGTATATCCTATGGGAAGCTTTTTGATCAAATATAAAAAAAATCGATTGAATGCTTAAAAATTTTTTGATCAGTCAAATTTTTTTTATTCAATCGTTCCATAATTTCAGTTGCGTTAAAATCCCTCGAATTTGAAATTCTAATTCAAGTGGTTTTAACTCAACCTAAATTCGAGGGTTGATTAACCCTCGAAATTCGACACTTAGTAAATGTGCCCCATGGTCTAAGACAAACAAAATCACATTGCGGCAAATTCACTTTGGCAGGTCAGAAATTCACTCAAACAACGCTAATTCACTAAAGTGCGAAGTTGCGTCCAGGGCACCGAACACTGGCGATTTTTCTCTAGTGTTACTTTGGCAGAGCGAGCAGATCAAAGCAAAGCTGCGCTAGTGTTCAATTCTGGCTAACGCAAATTTTTTTATGCCTTTTGCGCCTAACACCCTGATAAATTGAAAAGACTCCAGTGTTTTTGTACTTAGAAGATATTTCACTCAAAACTGATGATGTAACTGAAGATTGAGGAAGTTCTATGCACTCCAATGCACTTTGCCAGGTCAGAGCTGGTGAAGGCAAGTCTGGCGATAGATGTAACGTTCAGTAAAATCCGCATCTTAGTGAATTTGAGGAGTTACGTCCATTCGAGAGAAAAAGTTAAAAAAAGGTAAGTTTTCACCTTTAAGTTAACTTTCAGTATGTTATAGAATGGCTAATTCAAAGCAATTTTTCAATTAGTCTTCATTATATATATATATATATATATATATATTTTTTTTTTTTTTGCCTTCTTCTTCTGATTCTTTCCCGCTTTCAAACCCGACCCCATTTCAAAATCTTAAATCCTCTATAAGGCTACAAATGTATTGAAATTACTTTTCATTACTGATCTCTCTATTAACACTCTCAAATTCAATGCATGGTTGCTAGGGTAATTTGGACACTAGGAACCAGATTGCTGTAACTGCAAACTGGAGAACTGTGGAATAAAAAGCTAAATAACTCAAAAAACAGAAATAATAATAAAATGAAAATCACTAGCAAATTGTCTCAGTGTATCACTCTCTACTTCATATTTAAAGGGGTTTGGTTAGTATGATGTAGAGAGTGATATTCCGAGACAATTTGCAATTGGTTTTCTTTTTATTATAGTTATTTATGTTTTTTTGAGTTACTTAGCTTTTTATTCAGCAGCTCTCCAGTTTGCAATTTCAGTATTCTGGTTGCCTACATAGGAAGATGAGTAATAAAAAGTAGCAATAACAATACATGTGCAGCATTACAGATCATTTGTTTTTAGATGGTGTCAGTGACCCCCATTTGAAAACTGGAAAGAGACAGAAGAAGAGAAGGCAAATAATGAAAAAACTATAGAAAATTAATAATGAAAACCAATTGAAAAATCACTTATAATTATCCGTTCTTTAATATACTAATGGTGAACCATCCCTTTAAATAAAACAAAGTACAGGTATGGGATCCTTAATCAGGAAACCTATTATCCAGAAAGTTCTGAATTATGGAAAGGCTGTATCCTATAGACTTAATTTTATGCAAATAATCCAAAATGTTAAATAATGATTTTCTTTTTTTTCTGTAATAATAATCTTGGACTTGATCTGAACTAAAATACAGGTATGGGATCCATTATCCGGAAACCCATGATCCAGAAAGCTCTGAATTACGGAATGGCCATCTCCCATAGACTCCATTATAATGAAATAATCCAAATTTTAAAAAATGGTTTCCCTTTTCTCTGTAATAATAATAAAACAATACCTTTGCTTGATCCAAACTTGCATATAGTTATTCCTTATTGGAAACAAAACCAGCTTATTGGGCTTATTTAATGTTTACATGATTTTCTAGTAGACTTAAGGTAAGAAGTTCCAAATTATGGAAAGATTCGTTATCCGGAAAACCCCAGGTCCCGAGCATTCTGGATTACAGGTCCTATACCGTTCTCTGTATGACATTTAAACAATTTTGAAATACGGCATTTATTATATTCTTTAGAAACATTCCTGAATAAAAACACAAACCCTCTTAATTTATTCTTTGTGAATGAACAGACGTCACAGAATCATTAATTTCATTCCATATCACACGGGTATATTCCGTTAGCATTTCTGTTGCTTTTACACTTCCTAGCTGGGAGCTTTGCTGAGTAAAGCTAAAGCAAACATCTCGTCTGCAAACAAGGACTGTCCTTTTGCAGTAAAGCAGATATAAGTATCCATTGAAACCAATGCAATTTCAGAGGCTTTGCACTTTCTGCAGATGTGATAGTTAATATATCATGGAAGCGGAGGAGACAAGAAGGTCAGAGCGGAGGAAATGATCTCAGAGTTCTGGAGGCTGCTAACATTTTCTTATTGTGTGAAGGATAAAAGGTACAGCTTCCAAATATTCTAGAGAACCTAACAAAGTAAAAGTACATCTTATGGACAGACGGGTTTTTAAAGGAGAACTAAAGCCTAATAACGAATATGGCTAATAATGCTATGTTTAACATACTGAACTTATTACACCAGCCTAAAGTTTCAGCTTGTCAATAGCAGCAATGATCCAGGACTTCAAACTTGTCACAGGGGGTCACCATCTTAGAAAGTGTCTGTGACACTCACAGTGGGCTCAGTGGGCTCTGAGCAGCTGTTGAGAAGCTAAGCTTAAAGGGCAAGGAAAAGCAAATGAAAAGAAATACTTTAGAGATACTTTAATTAAAAAATGTGTACCATTTTTATAAGAAACCTGACTGTATGCAGTGAAATTCTCCCTTCATTTAGTGCTGTGGATAGGAATTGTCAAACGGTCCCTAACTTCTGGCAGGGAAACGATCATACTTATGAACAGCAGGGGGAGCCCCTGCCTTACTTACCAGCCATGCAGAACTCAAGCAGCTTTTTTTTTTGATCATTTATGATGATCCCTAAGAAGCCCAGACCACACTGAGCATGTGTATGTAGTCTAGTCTTGCAAAGATGTATAACAAAGTTACAAGATGACAGCCCCCTATGGCCAACTTTGAAAGCATAAATCATTTGTTTGATTAGGCTTGTGGTGCAGTAAGTTCATGTTTATGTTTAGTATACAAAATACAGCATTTCTAGCCTTATTCTATTTTACACTGGGCAGCTTATTGGCCTGTGTGTGGGGCCATATGATGGGATTCCCAAATCGATATCTGTCCAAAAGTCGGCCATATCTCGATCTGGCAAGTTAAAAAACCCAGTCGGATCGCGGGCGCATCTCTGCGTGTATGCAGTTATGCGATCCAACTGACCGTATCGACTCCATTATGATCTGATCATTGGGCCCTACGGCCCACAATCGGATCAACCTGATATCGCCCACCTCAATGTGGACATATTGGGGAGAGATCAGCTTGTTTGGCGATATTGCCAAACTAGCAGATCTCCCTGTCTATGGCAATAGGGGTTGTCACTAATTATTCAGCAGAAAATGAGGTTGGTCTGTAATATAAGCTGATGCTACAGGGCTGATTAGTAAATTCTGATGCTAGTTGCACTGGTTTCTGTGCTGCCATGTAGTAATTATCTGTATTAATGACTAATCAGCCTTATATTGTGACTATATTTCTATTACACTATAGGGCAGACTTACTAAGAGTCGAATTTTCGAGGGCTATTTGCCATCGAATTCGACCCTTCTACGATTTCGAATATAAATTCGATAAAATCGTAGAAAAATTCAAAGGTTTTTTGGCCGCTATTCGATAATATTGTACGATTGGAATTCAATAGAATTTGATCAGATTTCGAATCCTTCACCCGAATTTAGTAAATCTGCCCTTATGTGTACTGTATATTGTGAGTGGGTCCCTAAGCTCAGTAAGTGACAGCAGCACAGAGCATGTGAATCAGTGAATCAGAATCAGAAAAGAAGATGGGGAGCTACTGGGGCATCTACTGGGGAGACACAGATCTTTACTGCTAAAGGGCTATGGTTGCCTTGGGCTGGTACAGAAGCACAAAACATAATGTACAACATTCCTAGCTACTTCTTTAGTTCTCCTTTAACTATTAAGGGCACTGTGTATGGCATTGGCGGGGGCACTGGATAGTAACAGATGAATTTCATAGTCATACAGATAAGAGCTCTCAAGTCAGCTCAAGTTGAAAAGAAGCGTAGTAACATAATGCATCCAGATCTATTCCTAAGCATTTATTTATATTGTGCCAACCTTTTATATTAACCCAGAGCTCTTTAGCTCCACTCAAGCCTATCCATTCACTTACCCTCTCCAGCTCAATACTCAGTAATGCAGGAAAATGCTAGCGGGGAGACCTCCCACAAATAACCTTGGCTTATTAAACTAGACCAATTATATGAGGGTGCATGACTATATTGCAAACATAAGGCACAATTTGTGAGGCTAACACACAGCTGTGTATTTATTCACTTTTTTTTTTTAGCTGAAATGATTTCCATGTAAAAGCCTTCATTTCTGTCTTTACGATACATTTATGTTTTGGCGTTTCTGGAAAAAGAAAATCCCCAAAGAACAAAACTCACTGTAACATTGTAAGATCTCTAGCGGAAGAAAGTATCTGACGTACGACTCACAATGCTCTATAGGTTTATTAGATCAGACAGATAACATTACATTTTTTTCTTTTACGGTTTAAAATATTCCATCGAAGGTGATTTAACAACAGAGAAAGCAAATCTGCGACCGGGACATGCAGCATTGTATACTGAGCATAGATCATACATTAGAGTTTTTTTTTCCAGAGCGGAAGTTTAGAAAATAAAATCTTAAGTAGAAGAAATAATTCGTATGGGGATGCGCAATAGATAAAATAGTTTTTGAAATTTCCCGTGCATCAATTCCCATATCTCCCATCAGGCCCGGACTGGCAATCTGTGGGTTAGGGCAAATGCCAGATGGGCTGCTATAAGGTGCCATAGAAAGTCAATATGTAGTGGGCTGGTGGGGGCTGTTTGGGCCTCTAAGTGGGCTGATTGGGCCTCTGTGTACCTGAACTGCCAGGACCTATTTTAATTCTCAGTCCAGTCCTGTCTCCCATCCCAATGATAAAAATTTTCCGAATAAAGGGATGGGACGGGGGGCTCCTAACGTCAGCAGGCCTAGGGATGCCCACTGCAGGTGACGCGGAAGGGGAGCTGCTTGAAGTACCCGCTTATTATTACAAATGTCCAAGGAAGCAAAATAGAGAGATCCTCTAATGTCCTAGACATGAGCCTACCTTAAAATAAATGTCCCATGTCCCTCAAATGGTTAACACAAAAATCTTTAACAGTAAGAACTTTTGAAGGCAATCCCGCTTTAAAATATGAATAAAAGCAAGTGTTTTTTTTAGAACTTTTATAACTTTTCAGCAGACAGGAAATGATGTCACTGACATAAGATTGAGGAGGATGTAGCTTCATCTTATCAGTTCGCCTGGTCTGAGGTGGCAAAGCAAACTCTGGCGAAAGTAAAATTTGCATCTTGGTGAATTTGTAGCGAGCAAAAAGTCGCCTGTGAGTGCGAATGCATGCTATTGGCGATGTCTGGTGAATGGTGAATCTGCCCCACTATGTTAGAGATTACAGATATCCACTAAAGATCAGAGTGATAAAAGCTTTCCCCTTGGTTCACTCCAAAATGAGTTTGCAGCTTATTGGCCAATCTATGGAGCCCTCCAACGAGGCCAGATATCAATCTGCTGGTTTGAAAATCCCATCAAACAAGAACTGCATGAGATGGTCTTTGTTCAAAAGGCTTCAACAGGTCCCAGGGCCGACTATATGAGCTGGCCAATTTGGCCACCAGTAAACAGCGGTTGATCCGGCTGTGTCTAGTTACCATGAAGCAGTAATCTAATTAACATTCACTACAATCACTGAAAACGTCTGTAGCTATAAAATTGAAACTTATACAAAAATGGCTATAACAAAGCCAGCAGAAAAATAAAATAATTTCAAGGTTCCATTATAAGAAACCTGAACGTTTAATGTTAACAGAAATACATAGCAGTATTTCAGGCTAACAAAGATGGGAGGGTAATAATGTAGCCTTTTATCCCAATTGTTAGGCACCACATGCAAACAGATGGTAAACTAGATTGTAGGTGTGAAGCAAACCACATGAAACCATGTTATATATAGAGCTAACAGCAAGTACACAAAAGCAACATCAACCTATGGGAAACGAGTTATTTTTGTGGGTATCATGTTGCCTAGCAATGGCACGTTTCTGCAGGTAAGTAAGGAAGCCCGGCGCATACACATCCATCTCTGCTTTCCTTGGATGATGGGGCTATGTCCATGGTGTATGACTATGCAGCAGAGGATACTTCATTTCCTAATATGTTCCGGCACTAGTTATTAGTGATGTGTGGGGCGGGTCAGATGGGTTTGGGTCGACTACCGTTTGTGACCTCCTTCCAAGTGCCCCACTTCCGCTGGACACATGCCGGTGTGCCTTGCCCCCTACCGTGATATCACAGAGGAGGGGTGGGTATATAAGTAGGAGCTCATGGCGGGGCACGGGTTCTCGGGGGTTGGGTTAAGGTTGGTGCAGATGGAGGCTTTCTCTACCCACACATCACTACTAGTTATGATGTACAAGATAGGACTGCACCCCTCCTCTGGAATTCTCTCCCAACCTTTTTGCTTTCAAGAAATCTCTTAAAATGCACTTATTTAGAGAAGCCTACCCTCACTCTACTCAACTACCCAATGCAATACATCTTGCCCACTCTCACACCTTGTGTATCATTCCCTTCCCTTTAGATTTTAAGCTCTTTCTGCACAGAGCCTTCCTCACCTTTTGTACTGGTATTTATTGTGATGTATGTAATGCCATATGTTCTATGTATGTAATTCATGCGATTTAGTTGTAGCCCACTAGGGCTGCTAGCCAGGGCCCCACTTCCAACCCCCGGACCCCACAGCTGCTGCGGCGCGCCACTGAGCACATAAGCAATGCCCCCCTCCAGGTGTTGGAAGAGGGGCCCTAGCTAGCAGCCCCGTGGGCCTGCAAATGTGGATCTGGGCCAGCAGGGCCTACAAGGGCCATGGACCCACCGGGTATCTTCCCGGTGTTCCGCCGGCCCAGTCCGACACTGGTTGTATAATCACATTCACTTTACAGTGCTACGAAATATGTTGGCGCTATAGAAATACATGTTATTAATAATAACAATACATTCACTATTTGATATTACATGTTTCTAGGCACAAATAAGACGTGTATATATAGCTAGCTCTTGTCAACTTTTTAAGAGCCCAAAGAAGATATATAAATAACTCAAGTCAATAATGTAGCATTTTTTATTCACAAGTCAGAGTAAATGAGTTTTGGAGCCAGGATAAATCACAGCAAAAATGAGATCTGTCAAAATGAAGGAAAGAATATTTGCAGTGTTGCAGCACAGCAGTCTTTACATGGTCATATGATCATTTTGGGTAAAAAAATTATAATATAAATTTCAGTTATTTATTTATATAACTTATATAAATATAGGTATGGGCTGTGAATTAAGGAATGGCCGACTCGATTTTATCCAAATAATCTAAATTTCTAAAAATGATTTCCTTTTTCTCTGTAATAATAAAACAGCACCTTGTACTTGATCCACATATTGATACAGGTATGGGGCCTATTATTCAGAATGCTCAGAACCTGGAGCTTTCTGGATAATGGATCTTTGCTTAATTTGGATCTTCATACCTTAAGTCTACTTGAATACAATTTAAACTTGAAATAAACCCAATAAGCTGGTTTTGCTTCCAATAAGGATGAATTATATCTACTGTTTTATTATTGCAAAGAAAAAGGAAATGATTTTAAAAAACATTGGATTATTTGGATAGAATGGAGTCTATGGGAGATGGCCTTTCCATAATTCCATAATTCAGAGAATTCTGTATCCTGGGTATCTGGATAACGGATCCCATACCTGTATTTCAATATATATTGATAGAATTAATCTTCATTGTAGGCAAAAACCAGCCTATTGGGTTTATTTAATTTTTACATGATTTTCTACTAGACTTAGGGGGAGATTTATCAAGGGTAAAAGTGAAAATTCAAATTAAAAAATTTTAACTTTAAAGTAATTTTAGTTACGTCGACTATCGAATAGCCCAAAATTCGGTTCGAATTGAAAAAATTTGAAAATTCGAATTTTTGAAGTACTGTCTATTTAAACCTGCCGAATTGCTATTTTAGCCTATGGGGGACCTCCTGGAACCTTTAAGGAGCATTTTTGAAATTTTTTGAAATTCGAATGATATTTTCCAAATTCTTTCGAATCGAACGATTTTTATTCAATCGAAAATACCCTTAAATTTTTTTTTCGAAGTTCACATTTTTTTTAATTCGAAATTCGACCCTTAATTAATTCTGCCCCATGATGTATGACAATTCAAATTACAGAAAGAGACATTATCTGGGAAATCCCAGGTCCCAAGCATCTGGATAACAGGCCCCATACTTGTATTCTTATCTCTATAGACAATCCTGCAACAAACAGGGGCCAGCAAAAAGAATATAATGCACCGGGCCAACTCTCGTTCTATGTAGCACATTATAAAATGACCCGGTTTCATAAGAACATGTGAATAAACGCACTGCTGATTTATTAAAGGAGAACTAAACCCTGTTAAAAAAAAACCCTACCTTCCATAGACCCCCTCCCCCCCCCCAGCCTAAGTGTAACCCCAGGCAAATGCCCCTACATCCTTACTTACCCTTCCGTGTAGAGTCTGTCCTCGGGAGTTGACGGGCACCATCTTTAGTCTCTTCAGTCTTCTTCGGGTCTTCTTCTTTCAACTCAGCAATTTTCCTGAGTTTCGATGCATGCACAGTTGTTGCGACACGGAAGATTGCTCCAACTGCGGATACGCTGAAACACCGTTCTCATTGTGAAGAAGACATACGAGAAGAAGATGGTGCCCGTGAAATCCAGAGGACTGGATCTGCACAGAGGAGTAAGTAAGGATTTAGGGGCATTTGCCCCTAAGGGGCAGATTTACTAAATTCACATGTATTCACATGAATGATTTGAAATTCGATCAAATTTACAAAAAGATTTGAATTTCGAATATGCAAATTAGGTGACCTCGACCAAGGAATTCTGTAAATTCGATCGAATCAAATGATTCGAATAATCTGAATAAAAATATATTTGAATATTCAATTATTCGACTATCAAATTACTTCCCCTTAAAATTTTTACTCGACTGCCTAGTTTGCCAGTTTCAACCTGCGGAATCTTGATCGAATTATAATAATTCGATTGAATGGTCAGAAACGTTCGAATCGATCGATTTTTATAATTCGATCATTTGACCAATCGAATAGCGGTAACATCCTTCGAATTCAAAGGATTTTAATTCCCTAACTATTCCCATGGTTGAATTTCACATTTTTTTCAATTCGAAATTCGACCAATAGTAAATTTGCCCTTAAGGGGCAGATTTACTAAATTGGTGAGAATGATTCGAAAATTTGATCGAGTTTTCAAAAAGATTCGAATTTCGGATTGTTTTTGTGGCCACTTCGACCTTTGATTTTTTAAAAACTTGATCGAATCAAAATCTATTCGATCATTCGAATTGCCGCATTTTTAGATCGAATAAAAATTGATCAAATTTTTTTTATTCGATCGTTCGATAAATTGAATTGTGTTAAAATTCTTCAAATCCGAATTCGAAGGATTTTAATTCTATACAAATTCGATGGTCGAATTTAAGGGATTTTTAACCCTCGAATTCGACCTTTGATAAATCTGCCCCTTAGGCTGGGGGTTGGGGGGAGGACGGGGTCTATGCACGGTAGGGGGGTAGGGGTTTTTCAACATTAGGGTTTAGTTCTCCTTTATGACTCATAGTGGTTATGTCACTTGCTGCTCTGTAAAACTGTTATCAATATTTACCAAATTCTTTTTCAATTCCAGAACCTTTCTCCCCACTGGGGAGTCAGTCGGGAATGATGCTGGACAGTCCTCTCTATACAGAATAGGGTTTGACTGCTCAAAGCAGTTGAATAGAGACAAGGGTACTGAATTTGAATGTGTCAATTTGTCGAAACTTTACTGACTGTTCAGGAAACTGCTGGGAAACTTTCCAATTTCTGATGGTGAGTTTTACTTTCCAAAAAGCAGAGCTGGAATGATTCATCAGGGAAAGCGGCGGTTAAATTGATCATATTAGTGCACTTCCCAACAACAAATTATCACTAGGACTGTACAGGTCAAACAGACAGTATTATGCCCAAATGTATGACATTCAATCACTCTTAGATTTTTAACTACTTATACCAGGGATTCTTAATCATTTTCTAATGGAACGCAGATTAAATCTGCCCTAGGACTAAAGATTAGGGATGGCGCGAACCGCGGCAAAAAAGTTCGCGAACACGTTCGCGAACTTGCGCAAAATCGCGAACGGTTCGCGAACGGTTCGCGAACCCCATAGACTTCAATGGGAAGCTAAAAAAGACATTTCTGGCCAGAAAAAGTTGTTTAAAGGGTGCAACGACCTGGACAGTGGCATGCCAGAGGGGGATCAAGGGAAAAGAAAAATCCATTATTTTCTTATGTCAAAAGTGTTACAAAGTATCTTATCTGCACCTGTTAGCTGTTCTGGACTCTCTGCCAAAAGCCAATTAAGTTCAAATCTTTGCTTCTTTTTCTGGCTGTTCAGTGCAGAGAAAAGAGAGTGATATTCTGAGACAATTTGCAATTGGTTTTCATTTGTTATTGTTTGTGGTTTTATAGTTATTTAGCTTTTTATTCAGCAGCTCTCTAGTTTGCAGTGTCAGCAATTTGGTCTCTAGGGTACAAATTACCATAGCAACCCTGCATTGATTTGAATAAGAGACTGGAATATGAATAGGAGATGGACTGAATAGAATAATAAGTAATAAAAAGTGGCAATAACAATACATATGTAGCCTTACAGAGCATTTGTTTTTAGATGGTGTCAGTGACCCCCATTTGAAAGCTGCAAAGAAATAGAAGAAAGTTGCAAATCATTAAAAAACTATGAAAAATAAATAATGAAGACCAATTGAAAAGTGTCTTAGAATTGCCCCTTCTACGATATACTAAAGTTAACTTGAAGGTGAACCACCCCTTTAAGATGCATGTGCTTTTTAGAGAGGGCAAAAAGATGCACACGCACACCTGGCCTCTCCAAAAAATTATTCACGATGCATGGATTTAGGAGGACGGTACCTCCATATTAGACAGCCAACAAAAAAATCCAGCACACGTGTAATGCTTAAGGGATTGCTCCCGTGTTTAATGTCTGTCCAATGTCTTGTTGGACAGACATTAAACACGGGAGCAATCCCTTAAGCATTACACGTGTGCTGGATTTTTTTGTTGGCTTTTTAGAGAGGGTCAATGATCAGCAGTGAAAGCTGGCGAGAGTCAGATGAAGAAAGCAAATAATTAAAAAAATAAACATGAAGATCAATTGGAAAATTGCTTAGAGTGGGCCATTCTATAATATACTAAAATTTTAAACTTAAAGGGGTGTTTGCAATGTGCAAGTCCTACCACTCTGGTGCAAAAGGTGACCATCCCCTTTAAAGGTGAATTCAACCCCCCTCCTTCCTCCACCAGCCTAGATGAAACCCACACCCCGGACAAATGCCCATATTTGTTTTTTACTTACCCCTCTGGGCCTCAGGAGTTCGTTGGCGCCGTCTTCTTTTTTCTGAGTTTTCGGTGCATGTGCAAATGTAGTAAATGTCTGGTCCTGAACAACTGTGCTAAAAGTCCCAAAAATTTCTGAAAAATTTCTTGACTTTCAGCGCATGAGCAGTCATTCAGGACCGGAAATTTACTACAACTACACATGCGTTGAAAACGCTGGTCTGATTCAGAAGAAGACCAAAGAAAAGAAGATGGCACCTGTGGCTCGAATAAAAAATTAGGGGCATATGTCCAGGGTGGCAGGTAGGCTTTTATAGATGTAGATCGTAATGGGACAACTTCACTAAAAGGAGACCTCGTATTAGAAAAGTATGGGCACTCCATAAAGACCGGTGTTGGACCTGAGTAAATGTATTCAGAGAGCTGAATGTTCAAACAAAATGACTTGCGTCTGATGATCTGGGGTGGATGACTTAAGTGGCCTTAGGACGTCAATATCTGGGCTTTGTGGGACAATCCTTACAGGGTCAGTCAGTTGGAATCTTCCAGACTGATAACAACTGTAATATTCCAATGCATTATCTTCTTGATTTTCAGGTGGTGCATGTTTTTTCTTTAAATGAATGACAATAAAAATAAGGAGAATGATGATTGCACATGACAAGACGAAAAACGAAAGAAGAATGTAAAAAGATTGACTCAGACTGCTGAGCTGCTGGGGACATAGTGTGGAAGGGGTCAAGGAAACATTGACTATTATGTCTGTTGGTATCAGATTATCTCCTTCGCTGGTCAGATTTACTGGGGCCAAAGACAAATAAGGAAGAATGGTTGTTGTTCCAGATACATCATCCCTGGTTGATCCAATATATGAAAAGCTAGTTGTTATTAGAATGTCGTTGAGGCTTTCAAAACTGATATTGGGAAGAGAGTTGTGTGCAGCGCTTTCCATGTAGTCCATCAACATTGGCGCTGTAGAAAACTCAGCATTGTGACTTGTCTGGAGCAGTGCGTTTGTGGTAGGGCAGCTGTCAAATTCAGACCGTTTCACATTATGCAGTGGCCGCCCCTGCAGTTGCGGTGGATTCTGACAATGAATGCTAAATGAAAATGAAGAGGACTGGAGAAAATTCCGAATTTCTAATAAAGGGCACCCACAGTCCCATGGGTTATACGTTGCCTGAAAATGTGTCAGTGAGATCAAAGGCTGAAGGACTTTGGGCTGAAGGAATGTCAGGTTGTTAAAGGCCAAATTAAGAACTTTTAAAGAGACCAGTTCTTCAAATGTATTATCAGAAATGGCTGCAATGCTGTTTTTGTCCAACTGAAGGTACATCAAATGATTCAGGTAGTTGAACATCTTGGCTTCGAGAGTGCTTAATTTATTTCTACTTAAAATAAGCTGTTTGACATTATTCAGACCGTAGAAAGATTTCTCCATAATGGCATCTATATTGGCATTTTCCAAAAACAAATACTGCAGAGAGTCCAGTCCTTGGAAGGCAAAATTATGTATAGATCCAAGAGGGTTATCGGATAGCGAAAGCCTTTTGAGATTTTTCAGGTGTCTCAGAGCAAGTGACGGTGCCCGTGTTAAAGAATTTCGTTCTAGGTAAAGGTGTTCCAGGTTTTCAAGGTATCGGAATGCGGACTCTGAAATGTGGGAGATGTTGTTGTTAGCTAGATTTAGGGTGCGGAGGCTGATCATTCCTGTGAATACGTCACTGATCAGTACCCCAAGCTGGTTTTTGTTGAGCATTAAATATCGAAGCCCTCTAAGGTGGCTAAATAAACCTTGTGGGATGAAAGAAATTTGATTACTCTGCAGGTATAAATAGTTAAGGTTTGAAAGCCCATCCAGTGTTCCTGGATCTAACAATTGTATAAAGTTATCATTTAGATACAAATAGTACAGCTTTTTCAATTGACCAAATGCTCTGGGCTGTATATAGGAAACACTGGAATTATCTAGATACAATACAGCGAGTTTTTGGAGTGTGGGAAAGTCGCCGGCACTTATGTGGGTAATATTGTTTCCGCTCAGATAGATCAGAGTTGTGGTTTTAGGGAAGTTCCTCGGTATGTGGCTTAGACCCGAGCCACGGCAATTAGCTTGCCTTCCTGTGCAGACATGGCAAGCTGTAGGGCAGCAGTGGGTGTAATTGTGCAGATGTAGCAGAAGAATATAGCCGTGTAGGAAAACTTGCAGGCGGGTGAAACTTTGGGGTCCACCACGTACCCCCTCATACATGCTTGTCATTTTTGTTCTGGCTAGCAAAAAGCAAAATAAAAAAATTCAAATGGAAATAGTTACATTCAACAGATTAATTGTTATCAGAATATCGGCGCCTTTGACTTAAAGGGATATTGTCACGGGAAAAATTTTTTTCTTCAAAATGCATCAGTTAATAGTGCTGTTTCAAAAGAATTCTGCATTGAAATCCATTTCTCAAAAGAGCAAACAGATTTTTTAATATTTCATTTTGAAATCTAACATGGGCTAGACATATTGTCAATTTCCCAGCTGCTCCAAGTCATGTGACTTGTGCTCTGATAAACTTCAATCACTCTTTACTGCTGTACTGCAAGTTGGAGTGATATCACCCCCTCCCAGCAGCCTAACAAGAGAACAATAGGAAGGTAACAAGATAACAGCTCCCTAACACAAGATAACAGCTGCCTGGTAGATCTAAGAACAACACTCAATAGTAAAACCCATGTCTCACTGTGTTCTATTCAGTTACATTGAGAAGGAAATACAACAGCCTGCCAGAAAGCAGTTCCCTTCTTACTGTAAGTGCTGGCACAAGTCACATGACTGACTGGGGGCAGATGGGAAATTGACAATATGTGTAGCCCCATGTCAGATTCAAAACTGAATATATTTTGAGAAATGTATTTCAGTGCAGAAGTCTACTGGGGAAGCACTATTATTAGTGATGCGTTTTGAAAAAAAAAAACATGTTTTCCCGTGACAGAATCCCTTTAACAAAAATAAATACTGAATGCTGAGTAACATTCCTTCCTTTCTTTACTACAACGTGGCTGCAGCTTCTCACAGAGAATAGCACTATAGAGTTGCAAAACCTGATAACTATAAATTCACTAACACAAAGCACTTATGCAGTTAAAAAAAAACTACTCTATAATACATAAGTGAGAACATTTCTCCAGGACCAGGAATTACAGAATAGACAGAAACAGGCAACATCACAGGAAAAAGCTTTAGTAGCTGTGACGGCTTATGCAACAGAATTCACTGCTGAGTTGATGGCTGTACAATGAAGTATCCCTTATTAATATAACCATATCTTGTCAAGAGACAAAAAAACAAAACAAATCTTACCCCAAGAGTGATGCTCATTTTAGCAAATATCTTGTTTTTTCTGCGGGACATTTGAGAGTAAACAAATAAAACAGAACTTACTAACCAGAAGAATGTTAAAGAGGAACACAGGGGATATTTAGATTGTACTATTTGGACAGGAAATACTTTGCTTCCCATTTGTTCCCTGTGACTGATGGGAAAAGAATGGTTACTATGGATACAGGAAATCGCCCAGCAGGAAGTAGTTTTATCCTTGCGAGTAGATAGTTGTTTAAGGAAAGACCAGTAATTTGGAACGTTGCTAAAGTATCCTTGAAAAATGTCAAATTCATTATTATGTATTATAACGCACGCCTATTTTATCACCTTCTAAATTCGTTGTACATTCATCATTATCCACTGTTCTCATTATCCAGAGTATAAAATACATTCTGGTTTGGAACTACTGTTCATTACATGGAAATAAAAACTCAGTGGAAAAAAAACACACACACATCTGGCTGATAATTTGAGTACAGTAAATCAGTAAAAGGTTTTTTTTTTTATATAGCTATGTAGCTCTAAAGTAAAATGAGCCGCATCGTCTCTACTAAAAGATTACTTTCAAATATATTTGTGCTCCGGATGAGATTTACAAGAATTGGCTGCCAGTGGTTCTTTATTCTTAACTAGAAAACTTTGTTTATTAAACAGAACAATCCACATAGGAGTGTATAGCAATTGTCAAGAACATATAGCGCAGAGGATCGCATATACTCACAGTACCAGAGAACAGCTCAGTCCCTGCAGGCAAGGGAGCACATACACAGCGGCAGCAACTGAAGGTACACCCAGCTTTCAGCCTTTTCCCTAAGTGGAACCCAGGGGAATCTCTACATCCCTCAGTCCATGCACTTATAGGGGAATGTAATATACGTCGGAAACGCAAAAACTATTCACAATGTGAAACGCTGAACAAATTTTGCTTTGCGCCAATGCAATATGCCTTTTGCGAACCCGGAAACTGTTTAGCGACCACTTCCGCCAGCGGAAGACCATTTGCAAATGTTATACTGTGCTCTCATGTGCTGTCAATGTAATAAAACTTCTTACTGTCGCTATGTTTTCTCCAAAAGATTACGACACCTTTAAGCACTTCTTAAGAGTTCGCAATTATAATCCGCAATGCCTAATAACGATTCGCAATGCAATAACCGTTTAAGAGATGTGGATTTTAACACTTATTGGTTTGCAATGTTTTTCTCTTTGCGACTTTAATTACATTCCCCCCAAAGTCCCTACTACTGGGCAATTAGTACCCAGGATCTTTATCCATCTGACTCTCCTTGTTGGAGCCTTAAGGCCCCCATACACAGGCCAATAAAAACTGCCGACAGACCGAGTCAGCAGCTTATTGGCCCATGTGTGGGGCCATCCGACGGGCTTCACCAATCGATATCTGGCATCTCGATCGGGCAGGCTAAAAAACCTAGTCGGATCGCGGGTGCATCCCTGTGTGTATGCGGTCCCTTGATCTGACCTCCCGTATCACCTCCATTCTGATCCGATCGTTGGGCCCTAGGGCCCACGATCAGATCAGCCCGATATTGCCCACTTCAGTGTGGATATATCTGGGAGAGATCTTACTTGTTTGGCGATATCGCCAAACGAGCAGATCTTCCTGTCTATGGCCACCTTTAGGCTGCTCAGATAATTAACCTGTCACTCCTAGAGTGACCTATTACAGAGTCTTCCTTTACTAGGCCCAAAGTACCTCCACTTTGCATTCCCTTCCTGTCTCCTTGGTAAGGGTGAAAGCAATGGACCCCTAGCACATGGTTACCCAGACCTTTATACTATAGCACAGTGCCATTTACTGATCACTGGATGAACACCAAGGGGTATAATATGAAATAGGTACACATTAGGACCCATTTAGGCATATATAACCCTGGGGATTTGCATTCCAGTATTTACCAAGGGTGGCTAATTTACCAGATCCCTACACATATATCACCTGCAAAATGCCACCTCCCACCCTACTATTTAGCAGGGCGACCAAAGGAAACGCAATTCAGAGCAGACACTGTAATACCCCCCACTATCCACCTCTTTTTTTTTGTTTCTACTTAGTGTGCTGTGTGGGCATGACCCAGTGTTTGTTTTTATTGGTTATATTAAAAGTTAAGTCTTAAACTAGCTTTTTCCTTAACTATTCACACTATGTGACAGTTGGAGACTAAACTTGTTTGCTAGTGCGTGTGTGGGAAGGGTCCAAAACACTGTGTAACCATAACTCCCTACCATACAATGTTCTTTTTGTTTAATGTTTAGTTAGTTTCAAACCTGCGGGATCTCTCCAACCTAGCTCTCACTTGCTTAGCTCCTCCTTTATAATTATACCACAACAATAAAAAAAAAGGTTATTATGGAATTTAGGGACATTGTGGGCTATTTTATATTTTATTATGCAGCCATTAATAAAGCAGAAAAAGAATATGGGATCGCTTATCCAGAATCCCATTATCCAGAAAGCTCTCTTTGTTCCTTTAAACAGTACTTTGTACCTTATGGAACTAAGCTGCCTGAATCCAACGTGAAGGAAAAACAGTCCTATTGGGTTTATTTCATGTTTTAATGTTTTTTAGCAGTTAAGGTATGAAGAGCCAAATTACTTATCTGGAAAACCCCAGGTCCCAAGCATTCAGGAAAATAGAGGCTATAACTGTATAGACATATGGGGGCATATGTGAAATATTTAGAAGAGATAAGCATTCAGGCAGGGTCAGACTGGTGCATTCAGGGCCCACAGGTACCTAACCTCAGGGGCCCCATGAGCATGCGCAAGAAACGGAGCGCAGCACATATGCGCGAACATCCGCACTTTTTTCTTTTTAGTTTCACCCAATAGGGGGGCGGGTCTGGCCTGGCGGGGGCCCATGAGAGCCGGGGTCCACCGGGTTTATTCCCGGTATCCCATTGGCCCAGTCCAACCCTGCATTTATGGAGGAAACGGTAGAGTGTTGAAACATAAATTCTGTGGCCCTGCACTCACGAAGACCATGACCCACAACTACAACCATTGTTTTCACTGCATTCCAGTGTATTACGCTGGGGGAGAGACTGCCTGTGATATTGGTGATTTTTTTCAACGTAATGCTATTTATATTGTTATTGGTGATTTTCCAGAAATAAATGTGTGATGTCTTTAAATTTTAAACATTTGTAATGAGGTAGTGGACCCATACACAGTGCTCACTGGTAGATGGCATATATCCTAATGGTTTATAGGTTTCATTATATGAAGATGCTAACGCTCCCAACAAGCCGTTTTCTGGCATCATGGAGCGGAGGTGGAGCAGGCACATGCCTATAAATACAGGCTGATGCAGGGAGAATGGGGCATTGCAAGGGAGGGCGGAAGGAAAGGTTCTGGCTGAGCCCACTCGTGACCCGCACATCACTACTGGACAAACGCTAATGGAAAAATGTCATGGTAAGGGAAGATCATTTTAACAGTTTTCTATGAGAGGGAAGACACTTAAAGGAGGCTGGAGTGAATGGATGTCTAACATAATAGCCAGAATGCTACTTGTTCCTTTAAAGGAAAAGTAAATGTTTTTCTTTCTGTAAATTTGCTCTAAACAGCCCCCCAGATTAATGTACCTTAGTCCCTGCTGCAAGTCTGCTCTGGTTTCTGTGTTATCAGCAGCTTGTTTCCCCTTCTTCCTGGTGCAGAGTGAAGCCCAGCCCCTTAGTTTACTGAGCAGTCCATTTGCTGCTGTTCCACAATAGAGAGGAAGAGGGAGCCAGTGTGTGCATTAGTAAGCTAGTTTCCCCAAGCAAAAGGTGCTACACACACTGGTCTCTGCTATGTCATAGTATGCAAATGATCTCCAGGACTAGTCCAAGAGATAAGGTCAGCTCAGAAAGCTAAGGGGCAGGGCTTCACTCTGCACCAGGAAGGAGGTGAAACAAGCTGCTCAGAAAGCTAAGGGCAGGGCTTCACTCTGCACCAGGAAGAAGGTGAAACAAGCTGCTGATAACACAGAAACCAGAGCAGACTTGCAGCAGGGACTAAGGTACATTAATTTGAGGGGCTGTTTAGAGCAAATTTAGAGATAGAAAAGAAAAAACGTTTACTTGTTCTTTAAATCTCCTATATACCCATTTTTACACTGAACAGTTCCTTTAAGGGCTAATTTTTTACCAAAAGTGTGTGGTCTTGCTAAAATTGGCGCAATAGTTGTGTGTGTTGATGCTTTTAATTGCTATTGTCAAAACTGCATTTCCATGTATTTGCACCAATTGCCAATGCAAACATCCAGTCTGATATGATGAGTCTCTTGAAAGAAGTGCGTCTACTAAACCCCCCCCCCCCCACAGGTTTCTTCAATAGGTACAGCAGACTTGATCCTAAAGAATCACATGCAAACATCACATTTTGCCCACAACTTGTGTCTGATGAGTTAAACATGGACAATTGTGTGAATTTACTGCATCAAATGCAAATCTATGCATCTTGTATACAAAAAACAGTTTGTTGTTACACTCAGCCGTGCAGGGGTTAATTCCTCAGTGCTTGCTCCCTCAGAAAATTACCATAATACTATGTAGACTCATACATCGCAGTTTAGAGGAGAGCATCTATGCATCTTGCTCACCAACCACTTGGATGTTGCTCCCTGTGGCCTCAATGTTGATGCTTCATTTTCAATTCCTGGCTTTTGGTGGCATAAAAACTGGATTTATGGCCAAAGAGAGCCTCCTATAGGCTGCCAATACACATAAGGCAACTGAATAGCCAATCATATCCTTTATTTTGTACCCCCAAGGATTTTTTTTATGCTTGTGTTGCTCCCCAACTCTTTTTACATTTGAATGTAGCTCACAGCTCAGAATGGTAGGGACCCCTGTTTTAGACAAACAGATAATGCATTTGCCAGACATAAAGGGAATAGAATGCAAAGGTGCCAGAAAACGATATCTCAGTTACCCATCTTCCCTACATGGATGCAGATGATTCCACTGGCCAACAGCCAACATGACTAGCCTGACCACACAGGACCCTGGAATTTGCTTGGTAGATGGACAGAACATGCTTCAGCTCACCAGCACCATGAATGCCCATATAAATGCCCATATAAATGCCCCGCATGCAAGGAATAATATGGACCATTTCATCAAGTATCAGACTTTCTCCTGGCACTCTTTTAGTAATGCTTTTCTTTTCATATTTCCAATGCAGCTTATTTTCATGGTGCAAAATGAATTCAGGCAATTAAAATAAATAAGGCATGGATTTGTTGTGCATGTAAGCGACAGATGGGGTACTTCTAGATGCACACTTCCCAACGAAAATGTAAACCGTATAAACAAACAACAGATCTTGGGATTTAATTTCCGCTGGACACTGGCACATTCCTATGGGACCTGTCACACAAACAAGTGCCATTAGAGTTGCACACAATTTCCCAGTGACATGAGGCTGATGGATAGGAAATCTAGAATGTTAAATGCAGCTGGACAGTCACGTGCCTCTGCAGCAGGCAGTGCATCAGCCGTACACACTCGTTCCCAGAGCCAGTCACAGGCAATAGTTTCCAGTCTGGTGGTTAAAGAGGCACTTGAACGTGAAAAAAAAAATAGATTTTGTTCTTTCGCACAGGGTGAAACATTATTTTAACCATAATTTTCTTCTACTGGGAGTGACTGAGAGTTACAATTACGGTGCAGGCTCCCAATCTATAAAAGTGCTCTATAATTTCCTAGGATCCCAGGGCAGTCAGATTTCTGGCTAATGATATTGAGGGGATATAGTAACACTGTCACTAGTAAGAATGGTCTGGACAATTACCTGTATATTTCCTTCCTTATTCTATACCTACTCCCTATAACTGATGAATTGTATCAAGTAGGCTTCTCCCTCTACATCTGATTATTGTGAGCAGTATTGTTGTATCCTATACATGTCTCACCATGAATGTATTGCTTTGTAAAGCTTGCACTTCGGGCAAATTCACTAAGCGCCGAAAATGCGCTAGCGACGGCTTCGCTGCAATTTGCTGCACTTCGCCAGACAAATTTTTGCCAGACTTCAGCTAATTCACTAAAATGTGAATTTGAGCTCAGGGAGGTGAAAAGTAGCGAATTTGTGCTACTGTTACTTCGTCCAGGCAAAGCGCATTTATGCTAGTGATCCCTTATTTGCATACGGCGTAAAGTTAAACGTATAATAGAAGTATATATAACAGCCACTACATTCCACTACACAAGCACAGGAAACCTTTAATAAAATAAATAAAGTTGTTCTATTGCCCTACATGTGCCCCCTGTATAGTTGTGTTGCCATATGTTAGGAAATGTAGGGGGAAGGAGGGTAACCCCAAAATAAATTATGCTATTTTTCAGACTATCATCCTAAAAATTTTTAAAAACGCCAGCATTTTTTTGGGACTTAGAAAAAATATCAAGTTTTTTTTCAAACTCTTATCTATTGTATTGAACTTTGCCAGGTCTGACCTGGTGACGTAAAGTCTAGCGCAAGAGGTAACGTTCAGTAAAATGGGCATCTAAGTGAATTAGCGTAGTTACGTCCCTTCATCAGTGCGCAACTTCGCCTGGAGTAAGGGTGTGATGTTGCGGTAATCTACTTCACTAGCGAATTTTCACCAGGGACAATGTTAGTAAATTGGGGAAGTTGTAAAATGACGTCACTCTGGAAAATTAGCTCTAGTGTTTTACTTTAGTGAATTTGCCCCATAGTTGCCCCATAGTGTTTCCTATATAAGATAACTGAATATGAACCCTAATTTACATATGCAAATTATGGTTATTAGGGGTGAAAGATAAAAAAAAATTACTTTCTTGTTTGTGTGATGAAAAGTCAATTGTTTTTAAGGATTCGGATTCAGTTCGGCCGAATCCAAATCCTCCTGAAAAGGCGAATCCCGAACCGAATACTGGATTTGGTACATTCCTATATTCTTGTAAAAAAAGACAAAAACATAGATTGAATAAATAAATGGATTGAATGCTTTATCTTCTTTGTGTCTTTTCAAAGCTCCTTCTCCACACCAATTGTTGCGGATGATTTTTGGAACATGTTTTGTGGTCTGCCAGTGCCAAAAGTTGTCCATGTATCCATGAACTGGAATAAGGGAAGAGGAGCCCAAACCGTCAGAACAATTGAAATGAAGCCATGAATTGAATAGGCCCTTGTACAGTATCCATTCACCCAGTCAGTCTGTGACATATGTGGATTGGGCCTACTGTACTGTATGTATGGCTGCCTCTACAGAACCAATTGCACAGCATTCCTAAGACTCACAATAAAGACACACAATATCTCATGTCATATGGTTGCTATAAGTGCCAGGATGGACTTGCATATGGATTATGTTTTTTTTTTTTGAAACCCAAAGTGACTTCTAATATCATCATATTTTACAACAGGGGTAACATTGGGGTTGCCACCCGTCTGGTTTTGACCTGGGCAGCCTGCTTTTTGAAGGGCTGTCTGCCTGCTCTGCTTTCCAAATTAAGAAATCCGTATAGGACTCTCCTTGATTGACGCAGCGACCAGGCCCGGATTTGTGGAAAGGCCACCTAGGCCCGGGTCTAGGGCGGCAAGACTTGTGCCCAACCACACCCACATTGGTTGAAAAACACTAGGGATGCGCAGGAGATACAATTGTTTTTTAAATTTCCCATGCACCAATCCCCATTGCTCTGGTCCCGATAATGAAAATTTACACAAAAAAGTGGCGACAAAGGCGACAAATGGTAGTGGGCCTAGGGGTGCCTGCTTTATAAATCCGGCCCTGGTAGCGACAGGACAATCGTCACATCATAATCCCGCCCCCTGATGTCACCCACCCATGTGACACCACCGCCCACTGTGCAGGGCTCCACAAACTGGAAGATGGCAACCCAAGGTACATTATATATTATAACACATAAGACTGCAACAGCCTAATATATACCTACAGTACAAATTTCTGTAAACATATGACCAGTCTCTAACTCTAATCCACTGATATAATCTTGTTTTTAAAACGTTGTCATACTTAAGGGCCAGTAATTTCAAAAGGTGGGGAAAAAATACATATTATATTTATATTTTGCATTTACAGTTTCAGACTGTTGATCCAGAACCTACCAATACACTATTTTTTAACAACATATGCTTTATTGTATATGATTAATGTTTTCACTCTGTAGTCCTGTAGAGACTTGCATGACTGGGTAGGGTTGCCACCTTTTGGTGCCTGAATCCAGGCAGGGGCCTTAACACAATAAGTGTGAGGCTGTGACGTCACGGGCTATGATGTGGGGATCAGCAATTAGCTGACGCTATGTCAAGTGACATGAATCCTGCCTGATTTTCTCTGGAAAACTGGGCATGCCGTTTTGACCAATTAAAAAAACTGGGCTGTCCAGGTCATACAGAGGTCCTGGGTTCGATTGTACTATATATCAAGCACTATCTACAAGAACTTTGCATGTTCTTCCCTTGCTTGTGTGGGTTTCCTCTGAATACTCCAGTTGTCCAAAATACAGACTAGCTAACTGTCTCCTGATGACATTGGCCCTAGTGTGAACTTGATAGAGACCTTAGACTGTAAGTTCCACTGGGACAGAGACTAAAAAATGATCTTCCTGTGTAAGAGCTGAGGCCATTGTAGTCTACAGAGCTTATCTGTTCACCATTGGATAAAAATGTGCCTCTCCTTTTTTGAGATTGAATGGCTTCTTCTATGGCTACACAGAGCCTGTTTATATAAACTATAGTAGTGTTTCTGAAGCAAACACCAGTTTTACCAGTTCTAAAGAACATTATGTTTTAAATATTTAACTATTTTTTCATGTTAATGTTTCTTTAGCACAGAAATTCCAAAATTTTTTACAAGCTTTAAAGGGAACCTGTCACCCTAAGAACTAATTCCAAATTCCTTTCCATCAAGTTAGTTGAGCAATATAAACTTTACTTACACTATATTTATTATTTAAATTTTGTTTCCTTCACTCTTGGAATTACAAAATCACAGAGAGCAGGCAGCAGACATTTTGTTGAACACTGTCATTAAGACAAATCTTTTGACAAAATTTTGTGTATGCACCAGAATGGGGGGATTTAAAGCCCCTGCACAGTGCCCTAGGCAATTATAGAGTGTGAGGTGAGAGGGGTGGAATGTGTGGAGAGCAGTGACATCTAGGAAGTGCTGAATGGAAAGTGAAAGTAATTGTCTGCCCCGCCTCTATGCCACGGGCATAGCGGCAGGGCACAGGCCCTCCATAAGGGGGGGACAAGTGTCCCGGGCCCGGGGCTGAAGGGGGGCCCGGGGCTGAAGGGGGGCCCGGCAGCGCTGCAATATTAAAAAGGGCCCCCCTTCCGAGCGAAGAAGCATGCGCTTTATGCGAAGTCCTGTGCAGAATGCGGAAGTGCCAATTACGAAGTCCTGAAGAGGCGGAAAGACCCGAAGTCACAAAGGAGCCGACACTGATGTCCTGAAGCGGCGAAAAGAACCGAAGTCATGAAAACAGCTATAACTGAAGTCCTGAAGCCACGAGTTCAATTCTACTGACACCAAAATTGTAATATTTGATTGGCAGCTCAGATATTTAAACACCTTTATAACAAGTAGGGATGCTTTCATGAAGAAAATTATTTAGGTTCCATGTTTAATTTATAAAGGTCTTTTATTATACAACTTTTTATGTGTGGGTGACAGGTCTGCTTTAAAGTACTGCTGTGTTCAGCTGACAATGTCTACTAAACATATCCAAATCATGTTGCTTTTCACAAAAAACAATTTAACAACTAAAAATAGTTGTCAGTCACTTTTTCCCTGTATTACAGGTATGGGACCTGTTATCCAGAATGCTCAAGACCTGGTGTTTTCCAGATACGGGATCTTTCTGTAATTTGGATCTTCATACCTTAAAGGGCAAGGAAAGTGTAAAATAGAATAAGGCTAGAAATGCTTTTGTATACTAAACATAAACATGAACTTACTGCACCACAAGCCTAATCAAACAAATGATTTATGCTTTCAAAGTTGGCCACAGGGGGCTGTCATCTTGTAACTTTGTTATACATCTTTGCAAGACTAGACTACATACACATGCTCAGTGTGGTCTGGGCTTCTTAGGGATCGTCATAAATGATCAAAAAACAAAGCTGCTTGAGTTCTGCATGGCTGGTAAGTAAGGCGGGGGCTCCCCCTGCTGTTCATAAGTATGATTGTTTCCCTGCCAGAAGTTAGGGACCGTCTGACAATTCCTATCCACAGAAGTAAATAAAGGGAGAATTTCACTGCATACAGTCAGGTTTCTTATAAAAACGGTACACATATTTTAATTAAACTATGAGATAGATTTCTTTTTCATTAAAGAAAGTAAAAATGGGATTTTATTTCTTTGCCTTTCCTTGCCCTTTAAGTCTACTAGAAAATCATGTAAACAATAAATAATCCCCATAGGCTGGTTTTGCTTCCAATAAGGATTAATTATATCTTATTTGGGATCACGTACAAGCTACTGTTTTATTATTACAGTAATACAGTAATTTGGATTTCATTATAATGGAGTCTATGGGAGACATAATTCAGAGCTTTCTGGATAACGGGTTTCCGGATAACATATCCCATACGTGTATTGCCAGGAAACGACCCCTGTAGTTATGAGCATGTACTGATATAATCACAAAATATTCTGCAGGAGGAAGGGTTACATATTAGATATACAGATCACAAACAAATACTGACACAAGAGTTAATGAGAGTCCTGCTCATTAAAGCTTACAATCTAAAAGATGATTCCGTTAGATTTATTCATTGAAACCAAATAAAAAAAAAATTTTTAAACAACAAATGCAAAAAATAGATTGTAACTAACGACCATTTTAAAGTAGTAAACAAAAAAAAAAAAACTGTGTTTTCAACCTACACAGCATTTGCAAAATTTGTTAAAAATAAACTCATATACGGTGTACAGGTGCGGGAAGCACGCGGGCAATAGCCGCATCAATCTGAATCTTCCCCAGCCACCTGAATCTGCTGTGCACCCGCCAGTTTATATTAGATTAAAGTGAGTATAATTCAGGCCATGAATATTAACTAGGCCAGAGTAGTCATCCAGCTAAAATGTATGCAGAGCAGGATCTACGCAGCAACTTCACAACAATAAATACATTGATCTGCGCCTGAATTGTTCTGGAAACACAAAGGGTAAATGTGCAGCAGCGGATTAAAGTGGGGGCATAATAAGCCAAACCTATAATTATTATAAATTGCTTGAAATTAGACACAATGGAAGATAAACGACTCCTATTGACACAATTTTCTTTTGAACTTTTTGTTTTTTGATCAATACTGTATTTTTTTCCCAGATGCTTTGAAAACATTTTATTTGAGAGGAAAAGCACTTTGTTGCCATGTTCCCAACACCAATAGAAAACATATTATTTCCCCGCCGCATCCTTTGCTTTAATCATCAGCAGTGTGTATGATCTTGTGCCTATTTCTGAATTGTGCATGGGATGTACTGGGGAATAGTGCAGCTCATAAAATCTCTGCCTGCAGCTTACTAAGGGCAGGGGCACACGGGCAGATTCGGAGAGATTTAGTCGCCTGGTGACTAACTGCCTCTTCTTCAGGGAGACAATCACCCCAAACAGCCTTCCCCCCGCTAAACTGAAAGATCTTGCACACGCAGCACTTTAATATCTAAAGTCGCCTGAAGTTGCCTCAGGACGAAACATCGGGCAACTTTGGAAATCGAATCGACGTGAGTGCATTGCGATGGCGTTTTCTCATTATAGCAGACAGAAGACAGGGGGGAAGGCAGTTTGGGGAGATTGTCGCCCAGAAGAAGAGGCGATTAGTTCCCAGGCGACTAAATCTTACACTACACTAAAGGGATAGTTCAGCTTTAAACTAGTTTTAGCATGATGTTGATATTCTGAGATAACTTGCAGTTGGTCTTTGATTTTAAATTGTTTAGCTTTTTGTTCAGCAGTTTGGAACAGGAGTTGCTAGGGTAGTTCGGACTCTAGCAACCAGCAGTTTGGAATTTTAGCAGCTTTCTGGTTGCTACAGTCCAATTTACAAATCCACTATAGTGCGAATTTACGCTCAGGTCGGTGAATGGTAGCGTAGTTGCGCTAGTTTTACTTCGCTAGGCAGAGCCCTGTTATGCTAGTGAAGCCTAATTTGCATATGGCGGGAACTTTAACTTATAATAGAAGTATATGTTACAGCCACTACATTCCACTACACAAGCCCAGGAAACCTTTAATAAATAAAATAAAGTTGTTCTATAGCCCTACATGTGCCCCCTGTATAGTTGAGTTGCCATATGTTAGGAAATGTAGGGGGGGAGAAGGGTAACCCCCCAAAAAAATTATCGATCTTTTTCAGACTATCACCCTCCTATGCTAAAATACGCCGGCATTTTTTCGGGACTTAGAAAAAATTTGACTTTTTTTTTTTCAACCTCCTATCTATTGTATTGAACTGCTAACTATTGGTCTGACCAGGCGAAGTAACGTCTAGCATAAGTCCTAGAGGAAAATGTTGATCTTAGTGAATTTGCGAATTTACGATCCTTCGTCAGTGCGTAACTTCGCCTGGCATAAGGGTGCGAAGTTGCACAAGTCTATCTACTTCGCTAACAAAAATTCGCCAGAGTCCATGTTAGTGAATTTGCGAAGTTGCAAAATGACGTCAAGCTGGCGAATTAGTGCTAGCGTTAGACGCTTCGCGCTTTAGTGAATCTGCCCCTAAAAGTTAACCCAAAGGTGAACAACCTCTTTAATGGAGCACTAAAGGCTCTCTGTACCCTGCTCTTGGGATCTGTAAGTGTCCCCTACAATTTTTGGCAAATAGTTTCTGTCACAGTGTTACACCACGTTGGATGTTTTTGCAGAGATTTTCTTTTAGTAGATTATTTCAGAAAACACGATTGGTCAAAACGGCACATTGTGGAGTATAAGCATTAAAAATGCAGAAAGGCAAGAAAAGGGGTTTTACTGTGAAATCCCTTATTTTAAACATCCTCATTTTTTAACTTACATTTTTTACATTTACCCGGATTTTACACTATTTTTTTAATGGACCCCTGAAAAAACAAAAAATAGGGGTTCTACTGTATATGCAAAAAAAAAAAAAAAAGATTTACTGCCAATCAAAACGTTTTAATATTTGCCTAGAGCAGATGCCTATACTTTAGCCCTGTGATCTATACATTTATATATATAAGTGGAAGCATAGCTCCGGTGGGCACAGTAATTCACGTGAGGCACGTCTGCATTAACACATAAGAGAGGGAGCCAGAGGCTGAATACCAACTGCCTGTTCCCTATAGTGTTGGGAGCGAAAAGATTAATAGAAAAAAACCTATTAGGTGATCTAAAAAAAGAAGCAGTGATGAATGAAGTTTGATATGTGCTGCTGAGATGTGGCAGCTGAGATCTGAGGAAGTGCCCTGGTACAAGCTGTGAATGGCTGGCTGATAGACACGACAGTTTAACTGACATTATTCATGATACCTGTGAGTGCCGGGACAAATAACTAAGTAAGGGGCACCCTAGTCACTACCCTTACCCCCCCTTCCCTCTGTTGTAAATTTAATTCCTATTAAAAGCATAATCTGCTTACATTTTTTGCACTTGAGGCTCTGATTAAAGTTAATTAAATGGGATGTTCACCTTTGCGTTAACTTTTATTATGATGGAGAGAGTGATATTCTGAGACAATTTGCAATTGGTTTTCCTTTATTATTATTTGTGGTTTTTGAGCTATGTAGGGTTTTATTCAGCAGATCAGTTTGCTATTTCAGCAATCTGGTTGCTAGGGTCCAAATTACCCATGCACTGATTTAAATAGGAGACTGAAATATGAATAGGAGAGGGTCTAACTAAAAATATCATTAAGAAAAAATAGTAATAACATTAAATTTGTAGCCTTACAGCTCATTTGTTTTTTAGACTGGGTCAGTGACTTCTATTAGAAAGCTAGAAGGAATAACACAAATAATACAAAAAAATGAAGGCCAATTGAAAAGCTGCTTAGAATTAGCCATTCCATAAAATACTAAAAGTTAACTGTAAGATGAACCACCCCCTTTAAGAGACCTGGAACACAGCTGACTTTACATTGTGTTATGAGTCAGACCCAGAGAACAGAAAGGGGGTCAACAAACAATGTTTTTACCTGCAAATACATAAAAACCATTAAAAATGTTAATTGATGTATACTGGAAGGTTACTTAGAGTTCAATTTCACAATAAAAAAAAAACAAAAAAAAAAAAATCAGATTTCAGGTAAAGGACAGCAGCACACGAGAAGATTTGGGGAGATTTAGTCGCCTTAAGCGGAAAATTCAGGCGACTTCGGAAAACTTCGGCGGGAAGGTTCTTCCGGGAGATTAGTCGCCCTAAGAAGAGGCGATTTGTTGCCAGGAGACTAAATCTCCCCGAATCTTCTATTGTGTCTCTGGCCTAACCCGTATGCTCATGTACACAAATTGTATGTGGAATCATTTTGTACTTAAAGGGGAATTCAACCCCCAGGCGCTAACCCCTCACCCCCACCCCCCGAAGGCCCCCCTCCCGGCCTATTGCCCCTAAGTTGCTACTTACCCCTGTGTAAGTCCCCTCCAGCAAAGTTCACAGGGGCCATCTTCTCTTCCAACCACTTCTTCCTGGATCCGTCTGCACTCTGCGGAGCATGCACAGTAGGACGCTGGTACTACTGCGCATGCGCACAAAGCTCACGTAGTTTGCCAATTGAACTTTGTGCAGATGCGCAATAGTACCAGTGTCCTACTGTGCAAGCGCCGCCAACGGAACAGCATCGAGGAAGAAGCCAGAAGAGGGCCCAGGAAGAAGCGGTTGGAAGAGAATATGGCCCCTCTGAACTTCGCGGGAGGGGACTTACACAGAGGGGTAAGTAGTAATTTAGGGGCAATAGCCCCGGGGGAGGTAGGCCGGAGAGAGGGGGGCCTACGGGAGGGTGGGGGGTAGGGGTTAGCACCTGGGGGGGTTGAATTCCCCTTTAAACCCATCCACTTTTGTGCACCTAATTAAAAAAATAGAGAGAAAACACTGATGCTTACATTGTACATAATAAAGTAAATATTATGAATAACAAGAGGGCATATCTTGTCCCGGGAGAGCCAATTTGTTTTACCGTGCAATATTTTGTCACAAACTAACACTTCTAGATTATAAAGGATGATTTACCTCTTGTTTTTATATGACTATTAAACTCCTCTGTGAATTCTAATAGCCTTATAAATATCAGTTGGGGATGACATTATTCTCTGTATTATATTCCCCCTCGTACATCAAGATTTATACTCCTACATACAATGCGTAGCTCTTTCAAATACAAATCTATAGGATTTATGAACTATCGTGTTTGATAGCATGGTGTGTGGGGTAAGTATATGAGTGTGCCTCTAGCTGTCACCTGTTATTCTATTAGGTGGTGTAAGACTGATTCTTGCCAGTTGTGCACATCTGCTTGCCCCCTTTTTGTACAGGTATGGGACCTGTTAACCAGAATGCTCAGGGACCTGGGGACAACGGATTTTAACGTAATTTGGATCTGTGGTTCACCTTAACTTTTAGTACAGTATGTTATAGAATGGCCAGTTCTAAGTAACTTTTCAACTTATCATTTTTAAATGACTTGCCTTATTCTTCTGACTTTTTCCAGCTTTTAAACGGGGGTCACTGACCCCATCTAAAAACCAATGATCTGTAAGGCTACAAATGTATTGTTATTGCAAATTCTTTATTGCTCACCTTTCTATTTAGACCCTCTCCTGTTCATAATAACGTATTTTTATTCAAATCAATACATGGTTGCTAGGGGAATTTTGACTGCTGAAATTTTGAGTGCTGACATTGCAAACTGTAGAGCCGCTGAATAAAAAGCTAAACAATTAAAAAAAAACCCACATATAATAAAAAATGAAAACCAGTTGCAAATTCTCAGACTTTCCCCCTCTACATCATAATAAAAATTAACTCAAAGGTGCACAAGCCCTTTAAGCCTACTAGAAAATCATGTAAAATTGAAATAATCCCGATAGGCTGGTTTTGCTTCCTCAAAACACAACAATAAGGATTATTAATATTTTAGTTTAGATCAAGTTCAAGCTACTATTTTATTATTACAGAGAAAAAAGAAATCATAAAATACAAGCCAGGTGGCAACCCTACCTATGCAAGTGTACTGCACAAGTCCATTTTTTGGAACCCGGACCTGCAACCTGCAGTCCACAAGCCAGACACACATTCTTACCCGCCTGGACCTTATCCGCAACCCAATCCACGAACCGCTGACCAGCAAGTGTTGTCATTGTAAACCGGAAGTGACATCATCGGAAGTAGGCATGATTGGAAAATAGGAGTAAAAATCACTATTGAGAAGACTCGCGACCTGCAAACCCAAAGAAGAGCCGACCCGAAGCAAGAGTATGAGTGATATGTGATTTCTTCTTCTGTACAGTGACTACTACTCCCTGGTGGGCCTTGGTACAGGATGGGCACCTGGGCCCCCCTGACGGGCCCTTACCTCTATAAATCACATGCTGGAGTGTTGATAGTATGTGTGCTATAAAATCTCCCCCTAGATAACCACCTGACATAACCATTATTGTGGCTCTAATGGGCCCCAAGGGGGTGGGGGCCCTGGTACAATTGCACCCTCTGCACCCCTGGTAGTTACGCCACTGCTTCTGTATGATCTGGCTGCTGCATTTTTTCACAGTTCAAAATCAAGGACAAACTCATACTGAAGCATACAAATAGGGGAAAGTCCAGCTGGGCCATGAGGCCAGAATTTGACTATACGTATGCAAGTAAATATGCAAAAAAAAAGCCGTGAATATATTGTAAATTATATCCTTATAAACGTTGAGTTCTGATGTCATCAGTTATAAATGGTGAGTTCTGATGTCATTTCTGTCACATGACTCACTCAAACTTGTGTATTATAATAAATAAAGTACCCCCAGTTGCAAAATATGAGGATATTAGAAGTTACCTCGGAGTTCCATGACCTGTATAAAAACACTCAGCCTCCGGCCTCGTGTTTTTATATGGTCATGAAACTCCTCGGTATCTTATAATATCCTTATATTTTACAAGAGGGGGTACTATATTCACTATATAATGTACGATCCGTATGTGCACTCTTACCGGATCGAAATGACGAAGATGGGTGCGTTGGTCAAATCTTATCATACAGCATAGCAAATGGACCCGTACTCCTTGATAAAGGCCCTAATGTGGGCCAAAACGTTGGATATGCATTGTAAATAAAACATATTTATTTTCATGATAAAGAATGGGAGGTCAGGTCCATTTGCTATTCTATATATATTTCAAACAAGTGACAAAGGTTGAGGAGTCTGCCTCATACAGACTTAAATAAACACAAGGAATCCTGGGAATGAATTCCAAATAAGCACCAAGAGAATCCCATGGGTTTATCCCATAGGCTAAAGCTCACCCACTGGGTTTCCAAGCAAAAGCCAGGATAGTAGCTGATCAGATTCCCAACTATATATACTTAAGTACCTGTTAGCTGAAGGCAGCAGGGACAGTAAAGCTAGAGCAGAAAGCTTTCTTCTTTCAGGTTGAGTAATGTCATCTATTCGATCCACCCACATTATAAATAGGTTTCCAAGAATGTGATCAGGCTGTACAGGAAAAACAGAGAATTTTCCATTTCTGCAAATGTTACAGAAGCTCTACAGCTCACAGGCAAAAAGAAAATATATAGTTATAGATAATTGGTTATTGGAATACTTTTTGAGTAGTTTCTTAACCATTGTAAGTAAAGTGGACATAAACCAGAACAAATTAAACTGCATTACTATGTTAATATACTATCTAAGCATTTTTAGTTCATCTTCAAATAACGTTTATGTCATGCAGCAATTTGTCCAATAACTCTAGGGATACAAATATACTGCATTAAAGAGGCTGTCTCCACCTTTGCATTAACGTTTAGTGATGTAGAGAGTGATATTCCCAGACAATTTGCAATTGGTTTTCATTTTTTATCATTTGTGGTTTTTGAGTTATTTAGATTTTTATTCAGCAGCTCTCCAGTTTGCAATTTAATCCATTGGTTTGTTAAGGTCCAAATTACCCAAGCAGCCATACATTGATTTGAATAAGGGACAGGAATATGAATAGGAGAGTGTCTGGCTAGAAAGATGAGTAATAACAAGTAGCAGTAACAATACATTTGTAGCCTTAAAGAAGAAGATTTGTTTTTAGATGGGGTCAGTGACCCCCATTATAAAGCTGAAAAGAATCAGAAGGCTTCAAAAACTATAAAAGGTAAATAACCAATTGAAAAGTTGTTGGTAATTGGTCACTCTATAACATACTATAAGTGAATTTAAAGGTGAACCACCCCATTATTCAAACACCTGTTTAACTCAAAGGAAGACTCTGCATTGGCAAATGAGGAAGGGGAGTTGCAGTTCTCTGCATGCTTTCTTGCGGGCTGTAGCCTTGTCACATTTCAAACACAAATCTGATGGATGCTCTGCATGGGAAACAAAAGGCCAATGATTGAAATCTGATGTAGCAAGCAGACTGGCAAAAGACCAGAGACAATGCTGCAAAGAGAGAGCAGGAGCTAAATAGTCAATGGCAGCAATTGTATAGCGTGCTCTACACTAACATTTTCTTGCTGAAATAGGGTTAGTTTAGGGGAACACCATTGGTGATACACTGACTCTGTAAACTATGAGAAAAATCAGGGTTTGTACCAGCTGCAACTACCACTGTATCATTCCCATGCCTCTTGCTATCTTCTCTTTGGACTTCTTATCAGGGGATAATGCCAATAAGGAGTGCCATGAAATGTAGAGATGCACTAAATCCCAGGGCAATTCTGAGCCTATTTCAGCAGAATTCATTAAAATCCAAGTTCCTGGCTGAACTCGAATCCAAACCTTATAATCATGTGACTTTCCTCCTTCCTTACTAAATTCAGCCCATTCCCTTCATGGTATTTGGTTTAATCCCAATAAAGTGGATTTGGTGCATCTCTAATGAAATGTCTTTTACAAAACGTGTTTCTGTCCCACCCACTTTTGATGATGTCACATCCAGTTTGCAGCAATATCACTTCCTGTTTGATAGCAGTTGGCAGGTTGTGGGTCCGGGTCAGGTTGCGGATCAAAGTGTATAAATATGTGGGTTGTGGTTCGGGTTGCGGGCTGTAGGTTCAGGTCGGGCCCAGGTCTTAGAAATTGGCGTAGGTCTCTTGTTTACAGAAGATCAAGCATAATCAAGACGCTTTATCAACAAATATGAATACCCCAAAAATAGCATAGACTTACAAATAAGCACTAGAACAAAATACAAATAAACAACTAGCACAGAAGAGGGTGTTAGAGATAAAACGAAATTAAGAAATCTGAACCATATTTACATTGAAAGAAGTCCTTTAATTTAAGGGAGAAAAGCAAAGTTTAACTATAAAACATAAACAAATATAAGTTAATGGAGGGCGCTCCAAATATTAGAAAGGGAAAAAACTTACCTTTTTAGGTAATATGAGGTGCAAATAACCCCAAAGTCAGTTACCCAAAACTATATATTACAATAAAGAGGGGATGCACTCTCAATGAAAGAAATAATACTTGGTAATCAAAGGTGGTATTTAATTTTTTTTCTTTTATATAGTATATAGCAAACAAACATACATCAGAACAACTGGTATATTGTATACAACAGTATTTAACACAAATATATATATATATACCACCAAGTTACAAGATCAAGGCAAAAAAGGACAGACCACACGGAGCAGATACACTTGCCAATGATGACAATATCCCAATGTTTCAGCACTATATCCTTTTGCAATTCTGGCAAAACGATTTGAACGATTTTAACCATTCGACCGAATTTTTATATTTGTTGGCCACACAACATCACAAATACGTTGGCAAATTCTGGAGAAAGTCATGATTAATAAAGGACAGAATGCAAAACAAAAAATGTACAACGAGAAAGTTATTGGATTTGGTTACTACAAACTCAAATCCCGAAGGGATTAAATGAAACATTTAACTTATCTTGTTACTTATAATTCTGCAATTACTTTCTCCACTAATACATAATAGTAGCAACATTTTGATACTTTTATCTATGCTATACCTGGCTATTTACATTGTATCCTTTTACCTTCCAGATAACTGCTGAAATGAATTTATCTCAAGGGAATGGTAATTCTTCCTTTAGGGAAAGTATACTTATATTTGTTTACCCAATTTTCTGACAAATATTCGTTAATTTTGCAAATCTTTTTCTTTGGACTATTTGGACTTGTTACGTTTATGGACATTTTTTCACTGTGGCGGGAGGGTCTTGTGGTTATTTAAGGGCTGTTTTGTTATTTTGCTGCATCACCTGACGAAGGGGCCTTCCCCCGAAACGTTGTGCATCATAATAACGTAATAAACACGTAGGGGTCTACCCCCACTTGCATTACATCCTGTGTGCCGGTTCCTTCAATTGTTTGCCTATGGGGAGCTTCCCATAGGCTTCTATTACAATTCGGTAGGTTCAATCTTGTGAAGTAAGCAGTCGAATAAATTTAAAATTTAGATTCTTTCGATCATTGAATGATTGAATTATCGAATATCCGATCATTCGATCTATTCGATGATCGAAGAGGCCAAATTTGCCTAGACGATTTCACAAAAAATTTGTACGATCGTTATTTCGATCGAACTACGATCATTTCATGTGAATTTCGTAAATCGGCCTCTTAGTCTTCGTTATTTATAGTTTTTTAATTTTTTGCCTTGTTCTTCTGACTCTCTGACCCCATCTAAAAACAAAAGCTCCATAATGCTACAAACGTACTGTTAATGCTACTTTTTATTACTCATCTTTCTATTCAGACCTCTCCTATTCATATTCCAGTCTCTTATTCAAATCAATGCATTGTTGCTAGGGTACTTTGGATGCTAGCAACCAAATTGCTGAAATTGTAAACTGGAATGCTGCTGAATAAAAAGCTAAATAAATCAAAAATATTTTGCCCAGTCTGGATATATTATGATTGAGAGTAATAGTGCAAAAAGTAGAAGTGGGAGCACTCACCGGATATTCAAAAACAATCCTCCAATGTGCATACACATCTACTGCAATCCCAACAGTCTTCGTTAAACAAACCGTTAATTCATTGATGGAGCTCTATAGGAGACCGAAAAAAAAAGTTTATTCCATTTCAGTTACAAAATAATAGTACAGACTGCATTCCTGACTACATTATGGGCTGCATGCTCAACGCGTTTCGTGGCCACCTGCCACTTCTTCAGAAGATTGATGTATTGATATTATATTATGATTGAGATTACTTCTCCTGTACAAGAAATTATTAAAATAAAGCATTTATCACTAATTATTTCCAGACAAAAAAAAATATTTCCAGACAAAAAAACCCGATATATTATATGAAATTTGATATACAATCACTCCATGGGTCTGGTGGCTTAGATTCTCCAATCACATGTTGCATGTGGAAAGTGACCCATATTTTACCTCAGTTCGGTTATCCGGAAACTCTTTGTCCAGAAAACTCTGCATTACAGAAAGGACATGTCCCATAGACTCCATTTTAATCAAAATTCACATTTTGAAAAATAATTTTGTTTTTCATTGCAATAATGAAACAGTAACTTGTACTTGATTCAAACGAAGATATCATTTAATCTTTATTAGAGGAAATACAATATATTTCAGCTATACAGAAATCATTTACCCAGAAAGCAACAAATTACAGCAAGGGCATCTCCCTTACACATAGGGTTGCCACCTTTTCTTGAAAAAAAATACTGGCCTTCCTATATAATTATCTTTTTTTCCTATTAATAACATTTTGGGATCAACCATCGAAAATACCGGCCAGGTGGCAACCCTACTTACACTCTATTTTGTTTAAATAATTCAAATGTTTAAAAATGATTTCCTTTTTCTCTGTAATGATAAAACAGTACCTTGTACTTGATCCAAACTAAAATATAAATAATCTTTATTAGAAGCCAAACTATTCTATGTTTAAATTATTTTTAGTAGACCTAAGGAGTGGTGATTCAAATGGAAGGGATACTGTATTTGGAAAAATATGTTTTTTCAAAACACATCAGTTAAAAGTGCTGCTCCAGCATACTTCTGCACAGAAATCAGTTTCTCAAAAGAGCAACAGATTTTTTTATATTTCATTTTGAAATCTGACATGGGGCTGGACATTTTGTCAATTTCCCAGCTGCCCCAAGTCATGTAATTTGTGCTCTGATAAACTTCAATCACTCTTTACTACTGTACTGCAAGTTGGAGTGATATCACCCCCTCCCTTTTCCCCCACCCAGCAGCCTAACAACAGAACAATGGGAAGGTAACCAGATAACAACTCCCTAACACAAGATAACAGCTGCCTGGTAGATCTAAGAACAGCACTCAATAGCAAAAACCCATGTCCCACTGTGTTACATCCAGTAAAGCTGGCCATAGACAGGCAGATAAAGCTGCCGATATAAGCCGTTTAGACCAATTTGACAGCTGATCTGCCCATGTATGGGGGCTTCTTACGGGTCTTCCCAATCAATATCTGGCCACAATATCAATCGGGAAGATTTTATTTCAACCCTATCAACCTGTCGGAGTCCATTGCCCTCATTGTAATCCAATTGTTCAGCCATAGGGCCGAAAGTTCGGATTACCCCCGATATAGCCCTGCTGTTAGTGGCATATCAGGAAAATATCTGCGACATTGCTAAACGAGCGAATCTTATATAGTCTATGGCCAGCTTTACAAAGCAGTTCCATCCTAAAGTGCTGGCTCATTGTGAACGCACATGACCAGGCAAAATGACCTGAGACCTGAAATGTTATATTGTAGAGTGAATTGTTTGCAGTGTAAACAGTGTAATTTAGAAATAAAAAATACATCATAAAAATCATGACAGAATCCCTTTAAGGAAAAACCCTTTATCTGTAAGGTCCCACGCATTCTGGATAATAGGTCCTATACCTGTTTTCATTTGCATTTATCGGGCTTCTTTTTAGTCAAAGAAAACCAAAACTTCTCACCTTAACCTTAGAGGGGGTTATGTCCCAGTACTCCACTAGACATGTCCAGCTCCACAGACACTTCTCACATGAATCTTTTCCCATCACCACTGGCAGTTTATAGTGAGGAAACAGCAGTTATAATACATTTTGATGGCTGTGCTCCCAGGCAAAGACCTACTAACAACCTGTTCATTACAAGCTAGGAAATTAAGCTATAAAGCGCAATATGCGTGAGAGTGGCATTTACTAGCTCAGCTAAAGTGACAGATGTTCTGTCGTGTTACTTATTCCTTGGACAGCTGGCGACCCTGGGCTGTTATTGGAAATTCACTCCGATGTCAGGAACTAATAGAAGCTTGCAACAGCGAAACCAACATTGTGTCAAGTTTTAAACAACATATTAAAACATAAACCAAAGCGAATAGACTAAAATCGCCATTAGTCTGCAACGTTAAACACTAAACTCACAATGAAATTCTTGTGATAACTGATGCAGGAGGGAAGAGACGCAGCTTGGATTCTATAGTAGTGATGGGTGAATCAATCCCGTTTTGCCGAAAAATTTCTTGACGCGCGTCGTGTCTCGTTTTCTTTTTTTTTTTTTTAAGACAGCGAATTTTCAAAGCCAAATTTTCGCTGGTGTTTCGCAAATTTATTCTGTAGCAATAGACGTCCCAGGATTTCTAGGTGAGTAGACATCACCACTGGATACTTCTGTTAAGATAATGTACAATTCAGCATTAACCATTAAATAAAATAAGGTACAAGTATGGGATCTAAATAATCCATAATTTTTTAATCCAAATGGTTAAAAATGATTTCCTTTTTCTCTGCAATAATAACAATATAATAATTTAATGCTTACATGATTTTCTAATAGACTTAAGGTATGAAGATCCAAAATAACGGAAAGATCTGTTATCCACAAAACTCCAGGTCCCGAGCATTCTGGATAGCAGGTCCCATACCTGTACCTTGCACTTAATCCAAACTAAGATATAATTAATCCTTATTGGAAGCAAAACCAGCCTATTGGGTTTACTTAGGGGCAGATTTACTAAATTTGTGTTATTTGGTTGCATCGAATAGATCGAATAAATATATATTTATTCGCCAGTCGAAGAACTTGCCCTTTAAATTTTTATTCAACTGGTTTGCCAGATTGAACCTACTGAATTGCAATAGAAGCCTATAGGCTTTTTTTCCTAAGCCTTTTGCCGAACTTTGAATATTGAAGTGGAAGTTTTTTTCGCTATCCTGCAGTCAAAGTAAAATCATTCGGTCGAACAATTTTAGCGTACGATCGAACGATTTTACTTTGACCAAAAAAAATTTAGAAAAATGCTCTAGAAGATCCCCATATAACATAGGACTTTGGCAGATTTAATTAGGCGAAGTGTCAAAGTAAATTTTTTTTTTTTAAAGAGTCAGTACTTCGATTATCAAATGGTCGAACGATTTTACTTTGAATCGAAATAGAGGTCATAGTAACAATGGTCTAAGTATCTAAAACATTACTTCAAATTTTTTAACTTAGAAAATTCCCTCGATTTCATTGCTCGGTTTTTCGGGTTCTTGCCTGAAAACCCAGCACAGACCACATGTTCCAGTTGGGATAGAGACATCTTCCATTGACGTATACAGGGCCTCGACAGGTCTGAGATGGCAGATTTTTGGATTCAGACTTTTTGCAGCAACCGGGTATAATAAGGGGTTATTTACTAAACTATGGTGGTGCTTAACCCACACCACTGGTGGTACTTAATGGCATACAATCCCCACATTTTAAATTCAAGTGTGGGTTAATTGAACCACTGGCAACCATTATAAGGAGCGATCCAGAGACCATAGGTTGGAAATGTGGGTCCATCCAGGAAAAAATACAACTATATGCTGATGACTCCCTAGTATATTTGGTTGACAATGATAACTTGCTGGATATATTGGCTAACATCCTCACAGTGTTCAGCAATTTCTCCGGCCTGAAAGTGAACTTCTGCAAATCCAGCCTGTTTCCAATAGATGCTCATCCAGATACCCTCACTTCCAGTAAACAAAAATTGGCTGTAGTATCAAAATTCAAATACCTGGGAGTAGAGGTTTCATTACCAATCTCATCCTACTGGGAAATGAATGTGTCCCCAATACTGAAGATGGTGGAATCCAAATGCAAGCATTGGACAAGCCTGCTCCTTAAGCCACAGGGCAGAATCAGTCTGATCAAGATGACCATAATCCCAAAAATCCTTTATATACTATATCCCATGCCTATCCCTTTAAGCTTTTTTCAGAAAATGGACAAGTTAATTGGGCCTTTTATTTGGGGCTCAGGAACACCCAGAGACTTTATAGACTAAAGAGGTCTGCTGCTCATGGAGGGGCAGCATTGTTAGATTTTGAACTTTACTTTTTGGCCACTCAATTAACCCATATAAAACCCTGGATTACCATTGACCCCTGCTGCTTATCGAACGCCATTTTAGAGGTAACAGGGGAACCTGAGATGCCAATCTCTTAGAACTCCAACTTAGATACTTAGAACTCCAACCAGCAGAACCCCCAAACCAGAACACCCCCTAATCCTTTTAGGTCAGAAAGTGTGGCTGTGCTCTCAACACATATGCTTATCCCAGGCAAAGCACCCAGACACTCCCATGTGGGACAACCTGTCGCTTCAAGAATTATCTCGTCAACGTGGCCATGAACTAACAAGGGAATAAAAGTAGTAAGTGACATACCTTCAAACAAGCCACTCAAATCATTTGCAGCACTTAAACAAGGGTTCCTGTGATCCTGTATAAACAGGTCAAGCACACATACTGTATAGACAGGTCAAGCACACATACTGTATAG
>CM044431.1:209051645-209068404 GCA_024363595.1 Xenopus borealis
TATAGACAGGTCAAGCACACATACTGTATAAACAGGTCAAGCACACATACTGTATAGACAAGTCAAGCATTCATTTCAATCAGATACAGTTAGAATGGGAAAAACCCCCATGTGCAGAGTATTAGAGCTACAGGACATGCAGCACCTTTTCTCCAATTTGTACGAGATTGAGATTCTGCAAACACCATAAATTTAGTTCAAACCTTTTTACAATATGGCAAAAAGATATCCCTACAACAGAAGACGAGTGACAAGATGCCCTGGAAGCCCCTCGTTTTGTCTCACCTAACGCTGACCACAGAATGATTCAGAGATACATTATACACAGAGCATATTTTACACCAATGCATTTGCATTAGAAGGAATCCAAAACATTCACCCACCTGTACCAAATGCAAAGCAGCTCCAGGCTACTTTATACACATTATTTGGGAGTGTACCAGCCTGCGCTATTAATATCTAAAGTCTTCAGAACTATTTCAGAAGCTGCAGTAGTAACCCTACAGCCCTCCCCAGAACTGGCCTTATTAAGCATAGGTGAAGACTCCCAATACAACAAGTTCCAACTTGTAACTATCAGACAGTGCCTATACCAAGCCCATAGATGCATACCTTTGCACAGAACCCCCAACAAATCAATGCTAAGTGCTACACAATATGTTGGCGCTAGTGATGGGCGAATTTATTCGCCAGGGGCGAATTCGCAGCGAATTCCCGCTCGCGAATACATTTGCGAAACGCCAGCAAAAATTCGCATCTGAAAAATTCGCCCAAAAAAAACGCGCCGAAAACGATGCGACGCATCGGAAACGACGCGACGCGTGGCAAAAACGACGTGCGACTCGTTTCGCGAATTTTTTCGCCAATTCGCGAATTTCTATGGAAATTCGCGAATTTTTCGGCAAAGCGAAACGCATGAGATTCGCCCATCACTAGTTGGCGCTATAGAAATACATGTTAATAATAATGCTGGTTGGATGAAATGAAATTATATATCAACAGAATGCAATACCTGCATACCAAGAGGGCATCTCCAGAGAAATTTGAGGCAATATGGGGTAACTGGCCCGCCCCGCTCCCTAAGGTTACCGGGATAATTCTGACCCATAAACGCAACAGGTTCCCCAAAAGTCACCAAGCGACTAAATGAAAAGCAGATTCCTGTATTTAGATTATTAAACAGTTTTACTTTTTGTTTCTGGATAACTGATCCTATACCTGTATTAGCATGCCTCCTGTTATAAAGATAATACGGCTTCTACCTATTATAGCTAACATCATTCTCAAAATGTAAACCTGATATCTCTGTTCATCATCCTGCAAGTCCTTGTGGGAATGAAATCATTCAGATGAAACAATATTTCAGTTACAATGAAGGCCAAAAGGCACGTCATTGTCCGATAAATAAACATTTCATACAGTCTGGCAGCGACAAGCAAATCAACAGCTTTGTGTCACCTGTCACCTGACTACTGAAAATTGCCGGAATGAGATTCTTTTGAGGTTCTTTTTATGCATGTATATTGGTAAACTATTCCATTTATCCATTTCATATATTGTAATGGAATATCTACAAATCTTTCCCTTGATTTATTCACTTTCAGAATTAATTTACCTCCTCTCCTTTATGCTATTCTATTGAATCAAAGAAAATAACTCTAAAATTCTTTCAAACCCCCCCCCCCCACCATGCCTGTATTATACGTTATTCTTCTATTAAAGTAATTCAATATTTCCTCATAAGTTTTCGCTTTTACACCTGCATTATTCACTTCTGCTGAAATGGACTACAGCTTGTGGGTGAATGTGAAAGGAAATTTGTATGAATATGCTGTCTGTACAAGAAAAGAAAAAATACCTCTCCTTCAGTTATGCTCCTGATAACTGGAAGAAGAAGAGCTTGAAAGACCACAAGACTAAGCAAATTTGTTTGAATCGATCATACATGTAAAATCTCTAAGAGCTTTATGTTTATATCACACATGAGGATTTGCAGTTATGGCTTTTCTAATGAGATCAAATAACTTCAGTTTTTTTAAGGGACCATTTTTCCAAATCATGAATTTCTGAAACTTTGCAGAAACTTTCAATGCATTATTATGAATATTAGTTGTAAATGCAATTTCCTCCGAGACTTTTTTTGGAGTCGATTGCAAACAATTTTGTTTGTTTAACATTGGGTTGAATTTCCATTAGATGAAATATACTTTTTTTCATTCCATTACCTTTATGGTGCTTCCCTGCTGTTTTTAGAACTGTACAGGTACGGGACCTGTTATCCAGAATACTCGGGACCTGGGGTATTCCATATAAAATATCTACCTACCTTAAAGGGCAAGGAAAAGCAAAGAAATAAAATCAAATTTTTGCTTTCTTTAATGAAAAAGAAATCTATCACCAATATACTTTAATTTAAAAATGTGTACCATTTTTTTTATAAGAAACCAGACTGTATGCAGTGAAATTCTCCCTTCATTTAGTGCTGTGGATAGGAATTGTCAGACGATCCCTAACTTCTGGCAGGGAAACAATCCTACTTATGAACAGCAGGGGCAGCCCCTGCCTTACCAGCCATGCAGAACTCAAGCAGCTTTGTTTTTTGATAATTTATGACGATCCCTAAGAAGCCCAGACCACACTGAGCATGTGTATGTAGTCTAGTCTTGCAAAGATGTATAACAAAGTTACAAGATGACAGCCCCCTGTGGCCAACTTTGAAAGCATAAATCATTTGTTTGATTAGGCTTGTGGTGCAGTAAGTTCATGTTTATGTTTAGTATACACAATACACCATTTCTAGCCTTAGTCTATTTTACACTTTACTTGCCCTTTAAGTCTACTAGAAAGTCATGTAAACATTAAATAAACCCAATAGACTGGTTTTGTTTCCAATAAGGATTAATTATATCTTAGTTTGGATCAAGTACAAGCTACTGTTTTATTATTACAGAGAAAAGGGAAGTTTAAAAATTTTAAATGTTTGCATAAAAGGAAGTCTATTATTGGAGATGGGCTTTCCATAATTCAGCACTTTCTGGATAATGGGTCCAATACCTGTGCTCCAATATTATAGAGCACTGCCCTTTTTGTGGTTCTATAAAGGTACAATTATCAATTCATTTCTGAACATATACTTATGGTATTACATTATAAAAATGTACTATTGGTCTGGAAACCCTTTCATTACATTATGTAAAGAAATAGATTGGTTTGTAAAATCCCTGGATTATTCATTATGGCAATAAATAATACATATAATATCAAACAGCGATTCATCATATATTGCTTTGAAGAGAATCGTCGTTTTTGTTATTTTCAAACATGAATAGGTGCAGTCTTTCAAAATATAAAAGCTTTTGGATACGCTCAAATTGAATTTTCACATCCAAATGAATTGCTTCAGCCTACAATATAAAAGCAATTCTCGCTTTTGTAAGTTCTGCTTATTTATATGTAGCTTCAAACACACAAGAATAAACCCGCTGTTATTACTACTTGTAATAGAGTTCTATACTTTCTACTTACACTATATTACTTGTTTCTGCCAGCATAATTATACCTTACTCCTTTCCAACACAATAGGGATTATATTACTCCTATGTATGCAACATGTATTAATGTATATAGTACCAGCAAGTTTATGTAGCACTTTTCATTTGTTTATAACATTTATTTCATTCATTTATTTATAACAAACGGGGGGCAATCATTTAACATATAAGGGTCACAAAATAAATAGTTGGGGAATCTTCATAATAAAGCTCAGTCACTCTCGTCTGATTCTTTCCAGCTTTCAGATGGGGGTCATCTAAAAAACAAATGCTCTGTAAGGCTACAAATGTTTTGTTATTGCTACTTTTTATTGCATATCTTTCTATTCAGGGTAATTTGGACTCTGGCAAACAGATTGCTGAAAAATCAAATTGGAGGGCTGCTAACTAACTCAAAAAACACAAATGATAACAAAGGAAGCCCAACTGCAAATTGCCTCAGAATATCACTCTCTACATCAGGGATCCCCAACCTTTTTCCTTTTTCACCCATGAGCAACATTTAGATGTAAAAAGAGTTGGGAGCAACACTAGCATGAAAATAGTTATAGGGAGTGCCAAATAAGGGCTGTGATTGGCCAGCTGGTAGCTCCTATGTGGACTGGAAGCCTACAGGAGACTCTGTCTGGCAGTGCACCTGGTTTTTATACAACTAAAACTTGCCTCCAAGCCTGGAATTCAAAAATAAGCACCTGCTTTAAGGCCACTGGGAGCAACATCCAAGGGGTTGAGGAGCAACATGTTGCTCACGAGCTACTGGTTGGGGATTACAGCTCTACATCATACTAAAAGGTAATTTAAAGATGAGGTCCAAGGCTTGGTCAGGGATCTGACCAAGCCTTGGACCTTAAAGGAGGTCAGAAAAATATATTGAAGGCTTTTTATGTTTATTTTCCCACTTTTTTTAAGATTATGAATATGTTCAATGAGACCTTCATTCAAATCATTTGTGATTTATGCAGTCATGATTAGGGATGCACAGAATCCCTAATCCTTCCCAAAAGGTTTGGCCGAATACCGAATCGAATCCGAACCCTAATTTGCATATGCAAATTATGGGTGGAAAGGGGATTTTTTTTTTCTTCCTTGTTTTGTGCCAAAAATTCATGTGATTTCCCTCTTTCGGCCGAATCCGAAACCGAATCCTGGATTCGGTGCATCCCTAGTTATGATATATATATATATATAATATTATAAAGCTATACCCAAAAATTTTACCATATAGAGACTTTCAGTGGATATGCAGAAAGTACAGTAGTTCATGACATGTAAATTATGTCCTTGTGTCTTCTGCTTATTGGCCATTATCTAAAACTGTTTTAAATTACTAGATTGTACAATTCCAAGAAAACCACCGATTTCTCTTGAATGCTACAGACCATCTGTGTGTTGCTTGTTTTGTTGAATTACTTGTGTAAAATATCCATTTGGTGGATCTTGTTTTCTCTACAGGTAGTCGAAAATGTCCTAAAGGTCAGAGCTGCTGTTGGTTCACAGATGTTTCAAGGGGTTGTGCACCTCTGAGTTAACTTTTCCTATGATGTAGAGAGTGATGTTCTGAGACATTTCGCAATTCGTTTTCATTTTTTATTATTTGTAGTTTTTGAGTTATTTAGATTTTTTAACAGAAGTGCTTTTTATTGAGTTATTAAGACTTTTATTTAACAGCTCTCCAGTTTGCAATTTGGTTGCTAGGGTTCATATTACCATGCATTGATTTGAATAAGAGAAATAATTCAATAATTACTCAGCAAGTCCAGTTGTTTTAGAATTACTTATATCAGAGATAAAATAGTTACTACTAATACTCCAGAGATGCTGCTGAGAAATGTATCAGCGAAATGTGGCAAAATTGTAACCGTTCAGAGTCTGCACCTGAATTACTGAGCTGCCAGACTCAAACACCAGGCAGGAACATTCAACTTTAAACTTAGAATGTGAAAAAAAAACAGTAAAAAATAAAAAATGTAAATTAATTGATTTATTTCTGAGAACAATTGAAGTGAAAAAAAGTGTGAACAACCCCTTTAAGATCTGCTTTTAGGAAAGCTATTGGTACTCTATATACATTACATATGTGTTTTTATAGGTCAGTACAAGTATGTGTATATATGTGCACTGGGGCTCATTCTATTAACTTATTTCTAAAAATTAAATTCTATTATTATATTAAAATATAATACAAATACAAACAGTTTTAGCAAATATTTTACGTTTTTCAATTTAATTTTTCTCTGCAATAATAAAACAGTACCCTGTTCTTGATAGTAAATAATCAGCATGAATCCATATTGGAGGCAAGACAATTCTACTGGGTTTATTTAATGTTTCAAAGTATTACGATATGGTGATCCAAATTATGGAAAGATGCCTGATCTGAAGAACTGTAAACATATATATGTTAGCAATTAAAATTGTGTTTGTTAGCCGTATTAGAAATCTAAGATGAAGTACCTTTTTACACCTCCTACCCTATGTCCTGGAATATTAGGTTCAAATAACAACAATATCTTCCTAAAAAAAATGTGAAAGGACATTAAAGCGCACCAATCACAGCCAAAATCAAACACATATTAACAACCTGACCATGTTTAATCAAACTACATGTACAGTTTTTTTTGGGAAAAAACAGCAGTTTTTAAAAAATCTCATACTTTGTCACTGACTGCAACATGCAAATGAGTTCACGAGCATGCTCAGATTGTAGCACTGTCTGAGTATTCTACCCAGAATGCTTAGCTTTAGTAAACTCTAGAACAGGGGTCCCCAACCTTGTTTGCTCTTGAGCCACATTTAAATTTAAAAAAGAGTTGGAGAGCAACACAAGCATGAAAAAGTCCATGTGGATGTCAAATAAGAGCTCTGATTGGCTTTTTGGTAACCCCTATATGGACTGGCAGCCTACAGGAGAGAATGTTTGGCAGGACATCTGTTTTTTATACAACCAAAACTTGCCTCTAAGCCAGTAATTCAAAAATAAGCACCTGCTTTGAGGCCACTGGGAGCAACATCCAAGGGGTTGGAGAGCAACATGTTGCTTGCGAGATACTGGTTGGGGATCACTGGTCTAGAAGTATCAAGAGAAGTGCACACAGCAACTTCCACAAGGTGGCAGCACTACCACAGAAGTTTGGCAGATTTCAAAATAGCTTAGAAGGTTTATTAGGCAAGCAAGAAATTTCAACTGAGCATGTGCGAGATTTCAGAGCTACAGTTGGCTGTGAAGATATAGGTAGGAGGAGTCAGTGAAATCCAAGATGCCTGCCTCAGCTAGAACTGCAGTGGAGATAGGGGAGATTTTGCAGAAGGTATAGTGAGCTGATGATTTATATTATACAAACAATTCTAACTGTTTTAAAAATCAGATTTCTTGAACTTTCACATTTTGTATTTACTTAGTAAATCATTTTAGGTATGATTGGTGCCCTTTAACTTGCGGGTGGGTAATTACTGTAGTTTCTTAATAAGGTGCCAACAAACTGGGTGAGGGTACAAACAGTATCACAAAAATAAAACCAACATTCTACTGGTGCATATATGTGTATATTAATATCTGTGTCTATGCATGGGGTGTATGAACATTTCACAAGTGGGTCTATTAGGGATAATTTGTGCATGAAAAGGTAATAACATAAAACAAGGTCTTCATACCCGGATTCTACTAACATTTCCCAATGACAAATCCGTGTTGCTTAAATGATCTATGCAGCCCAGAGTGGCTTCTGAGTAGTTCATTGTCAAAGAATAAAAAAAATCATAATAAATCATCTGATATCTAATGATGGGCCAATAAATGAATCAGGCACAAATTCTCTGTGAATTTCCATGTTTGGCCACCGTCAAAAAAACAGACCGTGTCAAGTTTGACGCCTGCTACTATTCTGATTCGCATCTAAATTTTTCTGATGCCCATTGACTTTACTGCATTTGGACAAAAAAGGCACGCGTCGAATTGTGGCGGACGTCAAAATAGTTGTGGGCGTCAAAATTGTTGGGGGTGTCAATATTTTTATTTTTTTCTGCGAAGCAAACAAATTTGCCCGTCACTAGTGATCAATTTTATTGTGTCATCACATATCAAACAGGGCAACGTTTTGGGCCACCTGGATCAAGATCAAGGTTTGATAAAGGGCCTGGGTGGCCTGAAACGTTGTCCTGTTTGATATGTGATGACACAATAAAAGTCACGCTTCTGCAGATTTACAGTGTGCTGCTAATATCTACTTTGATTGAATGCTTGACCCTTAAACAGGAGTGGGTCCTTCAGTACAGCACCTGGTACCGAAAAGGTGATTTGTTCAAGGATTTAAGCTCTCTAACTTTGATGCATAGTATAGTATAGCATAGCATAGTATATGATTTATGAGTAAACACAGTTGTTTGACAATAAATGGCTTCAGCCAACCACTAACCAAAAGAAAAGTTTTTGTGTTATCATTCATATTCTCTAAAAAATGGTTAAGAAATCATAAATTCTGCCAGGGTGTGTAAACTTATGAGCACAACTGTATATCTTAGTTGGGATCAAGTACAAGCTACTGTTTTAGGAAATACTTTTTAAAATTCTGGATTATTTGTAAAAAATGTAGTCTTTGGGAGATAGCCTTTCCATAATTTTTAGCTTTCCGGATAATGGATCACATACCTGTAATAGGTACAGTATATCCAAGCATACCTATTGGTGCCTGCAGTATTACATATGTAATTGCATCACCCGGTGTATGAAAACGATGTGGCTCTGATGAATATGAATATGCTAATGATCTATCTATGGCTCTCCAAATGATTAGGCATTTAATTTCAGTTACAGCTTTATAAGAATTCCATTTTGAGTTAAAGGTTCTATGACACTGAGACCTGGACACAGAATGCACTGAAGCTTTTGCAGGAAGGCCAGTCTATACGCCCAGTGGAAAAGTGCTGTTTCCCCTATATATTTTGTATATTATCGTCTGCTAATAGGATAATAGTTCACTGCTAGTGATGGGCGAATCTATCCCGTTTCGCTTCGCCGAAAATTAGCGAACTTCCAGCAAAATTCCCGAATTGGCGAAATTTTTTAAGTTTTTTTACGCGCGCCACGTCGTTTACGATGCGCATCTCGGTGTGTGACTTGTTTTTTTTTTGACACCAGCGAATTTTCGGCAGGTGAATTTTCGCTGGCATTTTGCGAATTTAGTCGCCGACGGCGAATCGCTGGAATTTGCTGCGAATTCGTGCCTGGCGAATAAATTCGTCTATCACTATTCACTGCCAAAGAAAAAAAATCACAATAAACCATCTGTACTGATGTCCTTAAAAAGTCATAATAAGGGACACCATCGGGGGGACAAGTGTCCTGAAAAGCTGGGCCCCCCCTTACGAGCACCAAAGCCGTGCCACTCCTTCCTCTGTCCTGAATGCAGAATGCGGAAGTGCCGAACAGACGTAAAGTACTGAAGTGGCGGAAGGGACCCAATTTTTTTTTTAACTTGTTAGTGGGGCCCTGTCATCAATGTTTTTATAAAAAATTATTTTTGAGGTCCCAATTTTTTTTAACTTATAATGGGGGCCCTGTCACCAATGTTTTTATAAAAAATATTTTTTTTAACTTGTAGGGGGGGCTCTGACCATCAATAGCTTTTTATAACTTTTGTGTGTGGGGGGGTTACTTTTTTAGCACTGATGTCTGTGTGGTCTTTTAACTGTGATGTGGATCAGGGGTGGGGCTTGGCACCAGGGTGGATGGGCCCACCCAGGGGGCCCCGAAAATTTTGTTGTGCAGGGCCCCGTGATTTCTAATGGCAGTCCTGGTCATAAAACATATACTTTCCAGCAGAAATGACAATACATGCTGTTTTAATTGTGGTTTCTATGAGTCTCTCGGAAGTAGTTCAAACACATATAAGCAAAGGTTTTTATTACATATAGAATGAAAAAGAAATACATTACCGATTGAGGAAAATATGCAAGCGCCCCCTCTCTGTTTCTCAAAGACTGGGAGATCCACAAACACAGTCATCCACAGATGGGGCTCAAACGGTCCCCAAGATCCTATGGCTTCTCCCACTGGTTCCTGCAGTTGTCACGTGTAAACCCCACAGGCAAATCTCAACTAACTGCACGGAGATCCCCAGTTTTTCTAGACTTGCTAATAATGAGTTCATTTAGAGATGCAGTCAATAAAAAAGTGATTTGGTTAATAACAGATATTGATTCCCATGCTCTCATCAGGATCTGGCCAGACTCCCAACAAGCACATCTGAAGCAGAGATCTTATTTTAGCTAACGAGTAGCTGAATAGCATATAGTGCCCCAGCTACAATAAAGAAGAGTCTTCACAAATCATAAACATAATAGCTAATACATATGAGAATATCCAGAGTGAGAATAAAGAACAAGTATTAGGTCATTGAGTTGATTAGTTCCCATGATTTCTCATACAGGATTATAGATTATAAAGCTGTCGTGTATACTATATTGGGTTCAATTTATGACATTGGGCTCAACAGTACAACAGTTGTTTGTGTTATAGTTTTATATAGTTCTGTAGCAAATTATTGCGATGAGCTATTGGGTTTAATCAAAGTATTACCATGAGCCATTGTTGAAAAAACTCTAATTACTACACATGCTCTTAATTAGACATATATATGCAATGTATCTACATATATATATTTAAACCACTACATGTGCTTAGTATAACATGTAACATGTAATGCAGGTATCTAAATGAGTCATTTGTGAGAGCCCGTCACAATGTGTAAGTATCAAGCGGCATACTTTATGTTGGTCCCTCGCCCACCTTAGTGCCTCTGAGGTAAAACTGCACAAAAGCTCTACAATAGAAGCAATTTCGTTGCAATCAGTTATTTATAAAGCGCCATCAATCCGTGCACAGTTATACAATTTTTTTAAGCAATTGTACATCAGAAGCAAACTTGGTTGTGTAGAGAATTGAGCGCTGCTCATTGTCTGGGTAGAATATTGGGTTTTATTTGTCTGATATAAAAATTAAAGTGGAAATGCATTTCTACCCTTGTTTTTTTAATGCAAGGAAAAAAGCTAAAATGGAGTCACATATTTCACTCACATAAAAGAGAAAACAAATCAAGAACATGAACAATTACATCTGATACAGGTATGGCACCTGTTATCCAGAATGCTTGGGACCTGGGGTTTTCTACATAATAGATCTTTCCATAGTTTGAATCTTGAAACCTTAAAGGGCAAGAAAAGTGTAAAATAGAATAAGGGTAGAAATGCTGTATTTTGTATACTAAACATAAACATGAACTTACTGCACCACAAGCCTAATCAAACAAATGATTTATGCTTTCAAAGTTGGCCACAGGGGGCTGTCATCTTGTAACTTTGTTATACATCTTTGCAAGACTAGACTACATACACATGCTCAGTGTGATCTGGGCTTCTTAGGGATCGTCATAAATGATCAAAAAACAAAGCTGCTTGAGTTCTGCATGGCTGGTAAGTAAGGCAGGGGCGCCCCCTGCTGTTCATAAGTATGATTGTTTCCCTGCCAGAAGTTAGGGACTGTCTGAAAATTCCTATCCACAGCACTAAATGAAGGGAGAATTTCACTGCATACAGTCAGGTTTCTTATAAAAACCGTACACATTTTCTTATTAAAGTATATAGTTACATAGTTAAATTGGTCTGAAAAAAGACAAGAGTCCATCAAGTTCAATCCCTCCAAATTAAAAACCCAGCAAACACACACATCTCCACTCTTTCAAACACAAACCATATATGCTCATAGCTATACTAACTGTATAGTTTAGTATCAAAATAGCCTTTGATATTACGTCTGTCCAAAAAATCATCCAAACCCCTCTTAAAAGCATCAACAGAATGAGCATCACAACATCACCCGGCAGTGCATTCCACAACCTCACTGTCCTGACTGTGAAGAACCACCTACGCTGCTTCAAATGAAAGTCCTTTTCTTCTAGTCTGAAGGGGTGGCCTCTGGTGCGGTGATCCTCTTTATGGGTAAAAAGGTCCCCTGATATTGGTCTATAATGTCCTCGAATATATTTGTAAAGTGTAATCATGTCCCCTCGCAAGCGCCTTTTTTCCAGAGAAAACAACCCCAACCTGGACAGTCTCCCCTCATAATTTAAGTCTTCCATCCCTCTAACCAGTTTAGTTGCACTTAGTCTCTACACTCTCTCCAGCTCATTTACATCCCTCCTAAGTACTGGAGTCCAAAACTGCACTGCATACTCCAGATGAGGCCTTACTAGGGATCTATAAAGAGGTATAATTATGTTTTCATCCCTTGAGTTTATGCCCTTTTTTATGCAAGACAGAATTTTATTTGCTTTAGTAGCTACAGAATGGCACTGCCCAGAATTAGACAACTTGTTATCTATAAAAACCCCAAGATCCTTCTCACTTAAGGAAACTCCCAACACACTGCCATTTAGTGTATAACTTGCATTTATATTATTTTTGCCAAAATGCATAACCTTGCATTTATCAACATTGAACCTCATTTTCCAGATTGCTGCCCAGTTTCCCAACTTAGACAAATCACTCTGCAAAGTGGCAGCATCCTGCATGGAACCTATAGCTCTGCACAATTTAGTATCATCTGCAAAAATAGAAACTGTACTTTCAATGCCCACTTCCAGGTCATTAATAAACAAGTTGAAAAGCAAGGGACCCAGTATAGAGCCCTGCGGTACCCCACTAACAACACTGGTCCAATTAGAAAATGTTCCATTTACCACCACTCTTTGTAGTCTATCTTTTAGCCAGTTCTCTATCCAGGTGCAAATACTATGTTCAAGGCCAACATTCCTTAATTTAACCGGTAACCTTCTGTGTGGCACTGTATCGAATGCTTTAGCAAAGTCTAAGTAAATCACATCCACTGCCATCCCAGAATCGAGGTCCCTGCTTACCTTCTCATAAAAAGAAATTAAGTTAGTCTGGCAAGATCTATTACGCATAAAACCATGCTGGCACAAACTCATAGTATTGTTTTTTGCTATGAAGTCCAGTATCCTATGCTTAATTAATCCTTCAAAAAGCTTTCCTACCACCGACGTCAGACTAACTGGCCTATAGTTTTGAGGCTGAGAATGGGATCCCTTTTTGAATAGCGGCACCACATTAGCAATTCGCCAGTCTCTCGGCACCATGCCGGACCTCAATGAATCCTGAAAAATTAAGTATAGAAGTTTGGCAATCACAGAGCTAAGTTCGCTAAGTACCCTGGGGTGAATCCCATCTGGGCCTGGACCTTTGTTTATCTTAACATTTTCTAGTCTCTTTTGAATTTCCTCATGTGTGAACCATGCATTATTGGATGTATTAGAATTGGGGCTATTAACAAGGAAACCTTCATTAGCTGGTTCCTCATTTGTGTATACTGATGAGAAGCATTCATTCAGAATCTGAACTTTTTGCTTGTTCTCATCAACCAACTGACCCCCCTCTGATAATAAAGGTCCTACCCCTTCCTGTTTCATTTTTCTACTATTAATATATTTAAACAATTATTTTGGATTCTTTTTACTGCTTACTGCTATATCCTTTTCCATATCGATTTTAGCTCGCCTGATTGATTTTTTGCATGAGTTATTGTCTTGTACCTTATAAATGATTCGGCTGTCCCAGCTAACTTGAAAGCCTTAAAAGCACGTCTTTTCTTACCCACCTCAACACCAACACTCATATTGAACCAAAAAGGTTTAGTTTTGCGACAACGTTCTTTGTTTACAAGCGGAATATACTGACATGTATATTTATTAAGCAGCATTTTTATTGGAGATAGATTTCTTTTTCATCAAAGAAAGTAAAAATAGGATTTTATTTCTTTGCCTTTCCTTGCCCTTTAAAAATGATTTTCTTTTTCTCTGTAATAATAAAACAGTAGCTTGTACTTGATCCAAACTAAGATATAATTAATCCTTATTGGAAGCAAAATTACCTGATTGCATTCATTTCAATGGGTAGTTCCCCTTTGAGTTAACATTTAGGGGCAAATTTACGAAATTCACATGAATAGATCGAAGTTCGATCGAATTCAATCGAATAACGATCATACGAATTTTTAGTAAATTCGTAAAGTGAATTTTGGCTCTTCGATCATCGAATATCAAATAGATTGAATGATCGGATATTCGATAATTCGATGATTGAAGAAATAAAAATTTTAAAGTTATTCAACTGCCTACTTTGCCAGATTGAACCTACTGAATTGTAATAGAAGCCTATGGGAAGCTCCCCATAGGCTTCTGAGGCTAAGTCCTCCTCGAATACCATTTGTACGATTGAAGCGTTCGAACGTTCGAATCGTACGAATTTTTCGGACACTCAAATGAAATTTCATGATTTTTTCGTGAAATCGACCGATCGGTGTCCGATCGTACCAATTTATCGAGAAATCGAATATCGAGCGAAATTATAGCCTAAAACTATTTAGGCCATCGAATGCTTATCGAATTTGGTCGAATTTATTTTGGGGAATAATAGTAAATTTGCCCCTTAGTATTATGTACAAAATAATATTTCTTTTTTTAATTAATTCTATATTTGGTCAGCACCTCTACAGTTGCCAGTGTCCAAATTAATTCAATCAATTAGCAATGGGAGACTGATATCTGAATAAGAGAAGACCTGAATAGAAAAATACCTGCTATTTATTTTACTAAATAGGTAAATTGCATTCTACTCCAGGATCAGAACATCTGACCAGCATCTTAGTAAAGGCATGTTAGTTAGCCTCAGGACTGGAGTAGGATTTTATTTTGAATTTTTTTTTAATTTACTTGAGCCTTTAGGGCAGAGGCAGACGAGAAGATTCGGGGGGATTTAGTCGGCCAGTGAAAAATCGCCTCTTCTTTGGACGACCAATCTCCCCAAACTGCCTCCCCTCTGTTTAGAATCTAAATTGCCGGAAGGATGGCACTTGGAGAGCGCTGTTTTCCGAAGTTGCCTCATGAGGAAACTTAGGGCGACTTCAGAAAACAAAGCCGAGTGCCATACCACCGGCAATTTAGATTCTAGCAGGCGGAGAGGCAGTTCGGGGAGATTAGCCAATTTGTCGCCGGGCAACTGATTTCCCAGAATCTTCTCATCTGTCTCTGCCCTAAAGAGGAAGCCTATTGTCTGATCTGAACATTCTGATGCAAGATCCGCTGTCTGGTTCCTACTGTGCTGATACTGTTGGTCCACAGGATTGATAGTGCCTATTCAAGTAATCAGAAGTCAAATCTGTCTGTGCTTATTTTCAGTACTTTACAAATGACTTTTTACATTATCAACATAAGTATCTGAATTGTGTCATAACAGCACGACACAACGGAAAGCTTTGTAATTAACTTAGCTAATAATGGTCTGCTATATCAACACAGCATGCATTTTTATTCAGGAATAGAGCAAAAAAAATAAATAACCATAGTCCAAGACTATTCAAGACTATTCAAAAAGCAACATCCAGCTGTGCTAATGTGTGTAACTTGACTGAGTCATTTTGTCAGGTAACCTGCAGGATCCATGGATGAAGAGATGATAAATCAGCCCAACTCTTTTAACTGCTTCACCTTCCATTACTTATGGTAAACGTAAATTACACATCATATTGTCTAAATAATAATAATATTCCCTATGTGTGTCCAAAAGTGAACTGTCACTAAGAAATGAATTCTCTTTGGTTAATTATTTCCAATATGTACATGTATCTTATTTTATATCTGTAACATAAACATATAATTAGCCATAGAAAGAAACATATGAAACATTTACCAATGTCTACGTTCCCCTAGAATGCAAATTATATTGACAGATAAACGCCATTCAGCCACACACTGTTGATAGTGATTGGATCATGTTTGGTGACCTCATTTCTCAAACTCTCAGACTCTCAAATGGATTGTATTAGAGCCACCCCAGGGTTAAGGTGGCCATACATGGGCAGATAAAAGCTGCAGACAGACCGAGTCAGCAGCTTATTGGCCCGTGTATGGGGCTCTTTGATGGGCACCTCCGATCGATATCTGGATGAAAGTCGGACAGATGTTGATTAGATGGGACTAAAAATACAGTTGGGTCACAGCCACATCTGTTCGTTAATGTGGTCCCGTCATCCAAGGCCCCAATCTGCTCCGTTCTGATCCAATTGTTGGGCCCTTGGGCCCACTATCTGATGAGCCCAATATGCCCACATTGAGCTGTGCGATATTGGGCTCATCCGATCGTTTGGCAACATCGCCAAATGAGCGGATCTCTCTGTGTATGGCCAACTTAACTCCAGGGATTACTTTAGGTTTGTCTCCTGCTGAGGATAACAGGGTTAGAATGAAAACTGATATTTATCAGGATCATCCAAAAAAACTGAAGAGCATGGACCAAACAGATTCCAAAACTAGTAAATACCCCTGATACCTGTTATTGCCACCATATTTTCATTGATAAATACTGAACTGTGTGAATAGAATACAGGATTGATTTACTTATACCCACATGGTCTAGGTTTAAAAATAATGAAATATGCACTGGGCACTTGTCACCCTACTGTACTGCCATGTGTATTGACCTCCAGTACATTGTTTAGAATCATGGAATATGCTAGATATGGAGTCAGCTTAACAATTCCTTCATTTATATATATATAAATATATATATTATGATAATTACTGATACATACTCATTAACCCTGTTAACACAGAACAGTGTCTCTGGGCTGTCTTTTCTTCAAGCATTAGCTAAAACATTTATATAAACTCCCATTCTATCCACTTAGACTACTGCAACTTGATTACTTGTGTCCTTAACTCCCACTACAGTCTATCCTAAACACTGCTGTTGGAATCCTCCTCCTCTGTTGAAATATTTATCATGGCTTGCAATTTAGCAAAGAAAAACTTACAAAGCCATTCTCATGACATTCAAAGCCCTTCATTTCTTTGCATCTGACTAAATCTCACTGACTACCCTTTTTATACATTCTCTGATGACCTCTCCATCTCTGATGACTTCTCCATTCATCTCAGAGTCACTGAATTTTATGACTGCCCTGCTTTTCCTTAATCAAGTATGTCAGACAGCTAGCCTATTTGTAAAGAAGGTGAGAAATGTAAGAGCAGGTAAAGTATAGGTGCACAAATGATGCCTTAGATATAGAATAATAGTTATTACATTCAGTGTGTGTCTTGTCACATGTATGTGGTGTTGGAGCAGCAGTTCCATGCAGTATT
>CM044431.1:209078435-209097403 GCA_024363595.1 Xenopus borealis
GATGGACGCAAGTCTTTTTTCAGCCTAACTTACTATGTTACTATGTTACTATGTTACATTAATAAAATACCACATACAGGCAAAAAATGCTCCGTTCTGAATTCAGAGTCGACTGGTGGATACAGATTAAGGATAAATAGAAAGGATCACGTGACCACATAGGATCATATTATTATTTGTGTTCAGATTTACAAGCAACAACTGAAGCAGTTTGATTAACATTTCCAAGACCTTCACCAAAAAGGTGAACTCAGCAGCCTGACCCTGCATATTCTTTCAGATCAGCATTTCTATTAGTTTTTTTGTGTAACACTCTATTAACAGAACATCCCAGAATATAATGGTCGGTATGGTTCATGCATAAGAGTAGCATTCACCACGCCACTTATAACTAAAAGAACCCAGTAAAGAGGGAAGCTAAACGCATATTATACAAACTCATACATGTTCTACACACAGTAAAAGGTCTGTGAATTTATGTTATCATCAGATACATTGCATCACTTCTGACCTGAAACCTGCAGTGATCAGTGGGTTGACCACCATTGCAGGTTAGGGTTGGGTGCGGGTCACACTGGGGAAGTACACCGGTATAGGTTGTGCATGGGTTCTACAGGCAATATTTTGTGGGTTAGGGTTGGGCACAGGTTAAGGTTTTGCAGGTTAGTGTTGGGTTCGAATTCAGGTTTTTCCTGACCCGCACTTCACTATTGTCTATTCAAATATTAAAGCTGCTTTACTGCTTCGGTGTTGTGAAGTGATCAGGAGAACATTCAGTTGGACATTCCTGGTATCCATAAAAGAAACAATAAGAAGGATATTTAACTTCAATGTTTTGCTGCTTCAACTTGTACCTGAAAGGCAAGATCAAGACTTAGTTGCAATTCCTATATGTTTGGACACAGCTTTTTATCATATTATAGTTACAAAAAGGAGACTATGGGGTAAATGTACTAAGCGGCGAAAATATGCCAGAGATGACTTCACAGCCATTGCAAAACTTTCACTCAGACAATGCTAATTTACTACAATTCGAAGATGAGTCATGGGTGCCAAACGCTGGCAAATTTTCGCTAGGGTTACTTCGGCAAAGTGAGCAAATCAAAGATGTGATAGCCTTCAATTCTTACTTACGCAACTTTGCTAGAGTACTTACTCTCAGGCTAATTTGCATACTGCGGGAAATTTAAGGTTAAATGGAGCTATTTATGTGACATGGTGCATCTAATACATTACATTTACTCTGATAAATAGACATGCCAAGGGAACCTTAATAAAGTCAATATAGTTGTTTTAATTCCCCACTGTTAAATAATGTGCTACATGGTAGAAAATGTGTGGGGAAACCAGGTACCCAAAAAAAATTGTTATGCCTTTTGCAGCCTAACACCCTGAAAAAAATTAAAAGACGCCAGCATTTTTTGAACTTAGATGATTGTTCCACTCAGAATATGATATAAGTAACTGGAGATTAAGGAAGTTCTATGCACTCCAATGCAATTTGCCTGGTCTGAGCTGGTGAAGGCAAGTCTGGCGAAAGAGACTTTCGCACTTTAGTGAATTTGCTGAGTAACGTCCATTCACCAGAGTGAAAAGTCCCATGGTGATAGAGCGTGAATCACCGCTAGTCTATCTCCTTCACTAGCGAAGTAATGCCTGCACCCATTAGTAAATCAGTGAAATCCCTAAAAACGGTAGCTCTGGCTTTAGTGAATCTGCCCCTGTGATTCAATTGCCACTTACAAGTGGAGTAAAGGAGTTCTAAATTATCCTGACTATCCTTTGGTTAGAGTACAGATACAGCAAACTGGAGATATCTGACTTGGGAACTTCTATGTGTACAGTATATGTTAAGATTGCCATATACGGGGAGATCCGCTCGTCTGGCAATGTTGCCAAACAAACGGATCTCTCCCCGATATGTCCACCTTGAGGTGGGCGATATCAGGCTGATCCAATCATGGGCCCTTGGGCCCAATGGTCAGATCATAATTAAAAAAATACGGGTAGTCAGATCGTGGGCCCGCATCAATAGTCCCATCCACTCAACATCTGGCTGACTTTCGGCCAAATATCGATCAAGGTAGCCAGTCAGAGGGCCCCATACACGGGCCAATAAGCTGCCTACTCTGGCTGTCGGCAGCTTTTATCGGCCCGTGTATGGCCACCTTTAGGGATGTAAGTGTTGCTCTAACATAGTTCATTATCACACCCCCTTCCACTGATCTGGTAACAGTGTGCCATTTGCTATCAAATCAGTGTTGACCGAGACAATTTCAAAAGTGGGCCTGACCTAATTGGCATAATTAACTTCATCCACTGGACCGATTAGTATCACGAACCACATTATAACCCCATTCAGAGAGTAAATTTCAAGCTTCATCACAGTTTCCTGAGCTGCAACACAGCAGCATTTATCAAAACAGAAATGGTATTGATTTTAGTGGAAGTGCTAAATTGCTAATTCCAAGCAAAAAGTTTTCTCTGGCTCAACTTAAAGGACCAGTCAAACCAAATGCTTTTAATACTTCTTTCCAATAGCTTTAATACTTATTTCAAAATAGCTATCATAATAAGTAATGTTTAATTCTCCTTGGCTTTTTTCAAATCTTCAGCTTGAATATGGCATGCAAAGTGCCCCATTGGAGAATGGCGAAAAGGCAACTTAAATTCCTCTGCGTATTGAACCGAAAGTCGGCTTTGTACCTATAACCTAAAGCATTGTGGTCGCAGGTTCATTCCAGCCATCCGGCCCTTGAGAACCATGTTGTGTGGACACAAAATAAAAATCTAAACAGCAGTTATTCTGCCTTGGTCTGTAATTTCCACTCTCTACTACTTTGTAAGCCATTTGCAAGAATGTTGGTGTGTTTGAAGATGCAGCACCCCCATCCCGCTTGCACCCGATACCCTCCATATGCACCAAATCCCTGCATTTTTCCTTTTGTGATCTCCCAACCAGTCCTCTTTGGAGATGTAGCCAGCGGGCCTGACAGGGAGGTTAATTGATTACTAATAAAACCACAGTGAATGTGACAGGGATTGTAAGCTACAAGCACTTTAAATATACAGAACTATTTTTTAAGAAAAATATTGCCATTAATCAAAAACAAAGCTGACAGACTATGGTGTGACCTCAACTATCAATCTTTAAGCCGTGAAGTCTTTTTAATAAGATAAACGAACTAAACAAATGCATTAAACACCAAGGGAAGCACTATAAGCAAACATGCATAGTCTGTTATAAAATATAAGTCCAGTAGAAATCCCAGTTGCACAGCAGTGACCAATGGTTAGTGTGTTTCCAAACACATTAACAGGGTAACTGGAAACTGATGAAACTAACCCGTCTGTGTGTGTGCACTTTTCACAGGAAAATGAACCAATAAACTCCACTGGGACAGGGAGTGATATGAATGATGAATGTTCTCTTTAAGGTTACCCAGGAGATCTATGACCACATAAAGGCAAGAGGCCACGGGCCAAGTGCTTTTATGCATTTCATGGAACTCAGACGTAAAATATTAGATTTAGTCAATTATGCACAATAAGTCACATCCATATACATTGAGTACAATGGCTGGAAGCACCATTTATTACAGAATATATGCATTCAAGTTATTCATGGCATTGCTGCTTTCAATAGGTGCAGCTTAAAAAAAAAAAAAAAAACAAGGCAGATGTAGGAGATGGAGGTACCATCCATCATGATGCTTCCAAGCAGGGTCGCAATGAGTTCTCTACAGATCACTGAATTCAGTTGGGCAGATATTGCAAGAGCGATAAGTAGGAATACATGCCAGTGTATGGTAAGTTGGGGGGTTCTTTAAAAGAGATGGAAAGGCTTGGTGCACTTGGGGTGTCAAATGTTAGGCACCTCCAAGTAATTGTATTGAACCCCCGGGTTGGTGCTTCTATCAGTAGAAAAGAGTATCGGCCTTGGGTTATAACAGTGAGCACCCCGGAGTGATCCTCTACCATCTTCCTCTTTCTTCATGGGGCTTACGAAGTAGAACGAAAAGCCAAACTTTAACTAAAAAGTCAGCTATTTAGTTGCATACGTCTGACCCAGAGGAAATTTGAAGAAAGAATAAGACGGAAGAAGATCTCTTCATGATGCTCCAATCTGCTGATAGGAGCACCAGCCAGGGGTTTCAGGTAAGTCAATAAAATCACTTTATATGGGGCCAGTGAACCCCTATTTGAAAGCTGGAAAGTGTCAGAAGAAGAAGGCAAATAATTCTAAAACTAATAATTCTAAAAAATGAAGGCCAGTTTAAAAGTTGTTGTGAATTAGCCATTCTATAACATACTTAAAGTTAACGTGAAGGTGAACCTCCTGTTTACAATTGTAACCCTGCGATCCTGGTAGATCAAGAATTATTTAGCCTGATGGTAGTTTTCCACTTGATCAGCTGAAAATAAGTGAAGAGGAGTTGAAACTCAGAGATTAATACAGAAGAGAAAGTATGTCCCATTAGTTGCACTTTCCCACTAAATCAGATCTAAGGGTCCCAACTGAAAAGAAATAAGACTTAACTTTTACTTCTAATAATCAAAATCAAACCGAAACAAATTATTATTAAAAAAAATATAGGTTTAGGCTGTTAGGACTCTAGGTCATCAGCTTATGAATGGTAGTGATCATTCTGGGTTGCCTATGGCAGATAAAGGGGTCACTGCTACATAAATTAATGGTGGGGGCAACTATATATCCATAAATAATTATATGAATGTCTTATGAAAAATATCCTCGTGAACTGGAGGTTAAGTCCAAACCATAGAAACCAGATGGCGGCAATGGAGAGAGAAATCGTAGGAAACCTGCTTGTTCTCGCACCGCCCCACTTCTTTGTATATGGTATACGGTGGAAAAGTTGATCTTGTGTTGGTAAGGGAGAGAGCAATTGATTTTATGTCGACAAGGGGGAGAGCAGGAACGTGGGAGCAACTGTTCGTTCTCTAATCCGGCAGTTCCACCGTCACTAGACCAGTGATTTTCAACCTTGTGCCTCCAGCTGTTAAGGAACTACAAGTCCCACAATGCAATGAAGAAGTCTGACAGCCACAGTCAGGCAAATGCATTGTGGGACTTGTAGTTTCTTAACAGCTGGAGGCACAAGGTTGAAAATCACTGCACTAGACTATCGGAGCGGCTACTTGCGGCACTGACGGAGCAACTGCTTACGGGGGAGAGCAAGAACGTGGGAGTGACTGTTCGCTCTCGCACCCCCTAATCTGGCAGTTCTGCCGATACTAAACTATCGTAGAGGCTACTTGCGTCACTAGCGGATCAGCTGCTTGCGGTCCATGTCATATCAGTAAGGGAAAGCCCTTCTACCCTTCCCGTCTTCAGCCCTTCCCGTCTTCAGCTCTTCCACCCTTCAGACCCAGAACGAATTTGTTTCCCTGCCTAATAATTAAAAATTTAATGTGCCTGACGCGTGTTTCACTCACTCAAAAAATACTTTGACAAAGCTTGTGCCTTAGGGCTGTGACATACTAGGCTATTTGGGGAGATTGAGTAGCCTGGCAATTAATCACTTCGATTAATCTCCCCCAAACGCCATCCCATTTTCCGAAGTCGCCCAAAGTTGCCTCGCAAGGAAACTGCAGGCGACTTCGGAAAACAAATTGCCGTGTGTGATTAGCGCTGGCAATTTTTTCATTTAAGCCAGCGCAGAGTGAGGGAAGGCCTTTGGCAAGATTGGTCGCTGCAAAGTCAAGGCGATTAGTCGCCAAGCAACTCAATCTCCCCAAATAGCCTAGTGTGTCACAGCCCTAAGGCATAAGCTTTGTCAAAGTTAATGCGTCAGGCGCATTAACTTTTTAACTATTAGGCAGGGAAACGGATTCGTTCTGGGTCTAAAGGGTTGAAGGGTGGAAGGGCTGAAGACGGGAAGGGCTGAAGGGTGGAATGGCTGGAGGTCATATAGAGTCTGGTTTGCGCAAGTAACTGTTAATTTGTTGGCATTAGCGGAGCTATTAAAGAAGGGTAGTGCAGAAACTAATAGAGGTCCGCCGGGTCTTTCCCTTACTGATATGACATGGACCGCAAGCAGCTGATCTGCTAGTGCTGCAAGTAGCCCCTCCAATAGTTTAGTATCGGCAGAACTGCTCTTAGGGGGTGCGAGAGCGAACAGTCGATCCCACGTTCCTGCTCTCCCCCATAAGCAGTTGTTCCTTCAGTGCCGCAAGTAGCCGCTCAGATAGTCTAGTGATGGTGGAATTGCTGGATTTAGGGGGTGCGAGAACAAACAGTTGCTCCCACGTCCCCCATGGATGCTGCCATGGAAAAACATGTTTTTTTTTTTTTTTTAAAACATCAGTTAATAGTGCTGCTCCAGTAGACTTCTGCACTGAAAACCATTTCTCAAAAGAGCAAAGAGATTTTTTTTATATTCAATTTTGAAATGTGACATGGGGCTAGTCATATTGGCAGTTTCCCAGCTGCCCCCAGTCATGTGACTCGTGCCAGCACTTTAAGAGAGAACTGCTTTCTGGCAGGCTGTTGTTTTTCCTTCTCAATGTAACTTAAAGGGAAGGGAAAGTATAAAATAGAATAAGGTTAGAAATGCTGTATTTTGTATACTAAACATAAACATAAACTTACTGCACCACAAGCCTAATCAGACAAATGATTTATGCTTTCAAATTTGGCCACAGGGGGCTGTCATCTTGTAACTTTGTTATACATCTTTGCAAGACTAGACTACATACACATGCTCAGTGTGGTCTGGGCTTCTTAGGGATCGTCATAAATGATCAAAAAACAAAGCTGCTTGAGTTCTTCATGGCTGGTAAGTAAGGCAGGGACTCCCCCTGCTGTTCATAAGTATGATTGTTTCCCTGCCAGAAGTTAGGGACCGTCTGACAATTCCTATCCACAGCACTAAATGAAGGGAGAATTTCACTGCATACAGTCAGGTTTCTTATAAAAATGGTACAAATGTTTTAATTGAAGTATATTGGAGATTTTTTCATTAAAGAAAGTAAAAATTGGATTTTAGTTATTTGCCTTTCCTTGCCCTTTAAGGACACAGTGGGACATGGGTTTTTACTATTGAGTGCTGTTCTTAGATCTACCAGGCAGCTGTTAACCTGTGTTAGGGAGCTGTTATCTGATTACCTTCCTACTGTTCTGTTGTTAGGCTGCTGGGGGGGTGATATCACTCCAACTTGCAGTACAGCAGTAAAGAGTGACTGAAATCACATGACTTGGGGCAGCTGGGATATTGTCAAAATGTCTAGCCCCATGTCAGATTTCAAAATGAACTCTTTTGAGAAATGGATTTCAGTGAAGAATTCTGCTGGAGCAGAACTATTAACTGACGCATTTTGAAAAAAATTTCCCATGACAGTATTCCTTTAAATGAATAACCTTTTAATCGGTGCCTTCAACATGTAGGTTGGTTTACAGAAATGTTTAAGATTATAAATAATTAAAAGCAGTATGTCTTTTTTAGGAGGAGTACATTTTCAGTGGAATATGCAAAGGATTTTAACCACTATTATTTCAATTACTGTCTTCTGTAGTTACAGCTGCTTAAAGGCTAAAATCAAGTTGAATTCCCCTGGGGGGCTTTTGGCAGCTATTTAAGCACCGGTGTATTGCTGTAATTATATATTCATTATACTACCTGTCATAAGCAATGCTGACATCACCATACAATATTTATTCAATTACAGAAATTGCTAATAATATGATTTTGTCGTCTCCTTCTGCTGTGCCTGCGAGAGTGAAGGGGCAAAGAAAAGCTCTTACTAGCAACAAAACCTGAAACGTCATTTTCTTAAAGGAACAGTAGCATCAATAAATGAAATTGTTTTAAATGAATAAAAAAACTAAATGCAGTGTTGCCCCTGCACTGGTAAGGGTAAGGACAGACAGGGAGATTCGGGGAGATTCAGTCGCCTGGCGTTTAATAGCAGGCGACAATCTCCCCGAACGTCCTTCTCCCTGTCCGTCGCTAGTTGAAATGTAAAAGCGCCGGCTCTGTGCACACGCGGTGCGGCGATTTCCGGAATCACCCGAAGTTTCCTCACGAAGTAACTTCGGGCGATTCCAGAAATCGCCGCACCGCGTGTGCACAGAGCCGGCGCTTTTACATTTCAACTAGCGACGGACAGGGAGAAGGACGTTCGGGGAGATTGTCGCCTGCTATTAAACGCCAGGCGACTGAGTCTCCCCGAATCTCCCTGTCTGTCCCCAGCCTTAAGCTGGTGTATTTGCTTCAGAAACACTTCTACTGTTTATATAAATAAACTGCTGTGTAACAATGGGGGCAGCCATTCAAAGGAGAAAAGGCTCAGGTTACACAGCAGATAAGCTCAGTAGAACATAATGGTGTTATCTGTTATCCACAATTCAACAGTTTATTTGTCATATAGCCTTTTTCATTGATCGCCATTGCTACACAGCAGCTTGTTTATATGAACTACAGTAGTGTTTCTGAAGCAAACAGATCAGTTTTACCAGTGCAGGGCAACCCTACATAATATTTTCATTACTTTAAAACACTTAAATTTTTTGGTATTTAAAGCAAAAGCTTATTTTCCTCAGAAATTACAAGAATTGGGTTTAGGAAATACTATAGAAGATTACAGAGTATTATTATTGATAGCAAATTTCAGTAACAAACACGGTGCAGACTTTGAAAACTACTCATCCCAATAATCAGATTGATAAACACTGATGTGCCCAAGATGTCTGTATGGGGATATGAAAATAAAAAATGTAAAATTCGCTACATAAAATCAGGGTTCTACTGTAATCTGTTTGTTTGCTTCTCTGTAAAGTGCTCTCCAACTTTACACATCTGGCCCAAGTCTTTAGCATTTGTGGAAGAAGAGACTAATTTATACAGGATATCTTTAGGGATACACTGAATCTAGGATTTGGGACTTTTTCAGCAGGCAAGTGCCAGTGACTTTGAAATTGCTAATAACTGGGAATTGGATTCAATCCAAACTGATTCTTAAATCATGTAACATAGTAAGTTTGTTTGAAAAAAGACACATGTCCATCAAGTTCAACCTTTTACCTTTTTTTTCAACCTGCCTAACTGCTAGTTCAGGGGTGTCCAAACTTTTGGCTTCCCTGGGCCACACTGTAAAATGAAAAGTTGTCTGGGGCCACGCATGAAATACACAAACACTTTTAATTTGTAAAAGTAAAGAAAATGCACAGAAAAGAACTTCAATACAAGTTAGATAACGAGACAGAGTTATACATTGGAATATGGGACACCTGGATATTAAATAGACTTATTATTATATTATTATTACTAACTGGGCAATGGGCAGAGTCCCCCCTCCTGCCTATTCCTATATCCTTTGCATTATGACGTTTCCTCGGGAACCAAGCCTTTCAAGCTGGGCTGTATTCATATCCATCCTGGGCCGCATGTGGCCCTCGGACCGCAGGTTGGACACCCCTGTGCTAGTTGATCCATAGGAAGGCAAAAAACCCCATCTGCAGCCTCTCCAATTTGCCTCAGAGGGTGAAAAAATTCCTTCCTGACTCCAAAATGGTAATGGGACCAGTCCCTGGTTCAACTTGTACTGAGAGCTATCTTCCATAAACACCATTCAACAGGCCCGGACTGGCAATCTGTGGGTTCTATCAAATGCCCAATCGGCCGCTTGCTTATTTACACTTGATGCTGCTGACTGGCATTGCTTGCTACAGCCAAGTTTATTGTCTACAAGGACTCCAAGGTCCTTTTCCATAACGGATTTGCCTAGTGCAGTCCCATTAAGGGTATAAGTGGCTTGAATATTTTTACATCCCAGGTGCATGACTTTACATTTATCAATATTGAATCTCATTTGCCACTTAGCTGCCCAGATTGCCAGTTTGTCAAGATCCTTTTGCAAGGATGCCACATCCTGGATGGAATTAATTGGACTGGATAGTTTAGTGTCATCTGCAAACACTGATACATTACTTACAATACCCTCCCCTAAGTCATTAATGAACAAGTTAAATAAAATTGGACCCAATACCAAGCCCTGAGGGACCCCACTAAGAACCTTACTCCAAGTAGAGAATGTACCATTAACAACCACCCTCTGTACCCGATCCTGTAGCCAGTTACCTATCCATGTGCAAACGACTTCATTAAGCCCAACAGACCTTAGTTTAGAAAGAAATTGTTTGTAGGGCATGGCAAAATCCAAATAGATCACATCTACTGCCCTGCTCCTGGCTATCATAACTCATCTAATTGATTAATTAATATTTAATTGAATTGAATCATGCCATATAACACCCTTGCTTAGTAACTTTAGCACTGGATGAAGATAAAGAATGCTACCTTAAAAGAATAAATAAACTGCAGAGGCATTTCATTATGGGGCTCATTTATCAACACTGGGCAAATGGGCACCTGGGCAGTAATCCATGGCAGCTTTCAATGTGCTGCTGGCTAAACAAAGCTAATGGCCGATAAGTTGTTATGGGTTAAAGGCCAGGAGAAAATTTGCTCAGTGTTGCCAAAAAGGACCCACTATGGGTTTTTTCTACTCTCTGGGGTACTTCTCGGTTGCAGCACTTATGATCTTTTTTTTCTTTTTAACAGAGAAAGGACATTTCTATACATTTAAAATTAAATACAGATATATTTGTTAAAGGCAGATAAACATTGTTTTAATCTAACAAACAGCCAGCAAGAAGCACTGTAAAATAAAAACAAATCATGACTTCAATAATATCACATTGCACTTGCTGCCTGTAGGTTGCAAGACTAACTTATATGAAGAATGTTGAACTGCAATTTGTGTTGTTGTAAAGGAAGCATTTAACCTTACTATTCACTTGTCTGAAGCTCATGGATAATGGCTTTTCTGCATTGTTACATGATGGCATCTATAGACTCATAAATAACTTTGAAGAGGTTGGATAATAATACAATTTTACTTTTCTGTATAACTCAAAGAGCTGTGGTTCAGTTCAAAACACAACAATGCTTCATGGTTAAGTTAATGTATGTAATCATATGTTATAAAACTTTTCATTTTGTAGTCATTTTTTTTTTATAGTTTGCCATTCTCATCTGTGTTGGGGGTCATTGGGGTCACTCAGACCACTGCCTGGTTGCTGGTGGTTAAATTGAACCACAACAACCAGAAATTTGCTGAAATTCCAAAGCTTCTGAACAAAAAGAAAAATAATTCTAACTCACTCTAAATCTAACTCATTTAAGACTTCAGCTACAGTACTGCCAGCACTTTCTGTTACGGACTTGAGGCTGAGGCAAAGACATAAAGCGTCAACAAAAAAAAAACGTTTTAATTAGCAATCATTATATATATTTTTTTATAATTATTTTCCTATTCCTTCTTCTGACTCTTTTCAGCTTTCATATGGGGGTCACTTACACCATCTAAACAACCAATTCTCCGTAAAGCTACAAATGTATGGTTATCGCTACATTTTATTACACATTTTGTATTCAGGCCCTCATCTGCTGCTATTCCAGTTTCTTCTTCTAATCATTGTGAATTTGCACCCTAGCAACCAAAAAAACCACAAATACAAAAATTAAAACCACTTGCAAATTGTCCCAGAATATGTCTGCGAAGGTTCTCATTCATCCAGATCATGCTATATCAATAGTAATAGGTCAAATCAACTGGACATGCAGTATTATTTTTGCTCTTAAAGGGCAAGGAACGTGTAAAATAGAATAAGGCTACAAATGCTGTATTTTGTATACTAAACATAAACATGAACTTACTGCACCACAAGCCTAATCAAACAAATGATTTATGCTTTCAAAGTTGGCCACAGGGGGCTGTCATCTTGTAACTTTGTTATACATCTTTGCAAGACTAGACTACATACACATGCTCAGTGTGGTCTGGGCTTCTTAGGGATCGTCATAAATGATCAAAAAACAAAGTTGCTTAAGTTCTGTATGGCTGGTAAGTAACGCATGGAATCCCCCTGCTGTTCATAAGTATGATTGTTTCCCTGCCAGAAGTTAGGGATCGTCTGACATTTACTATCCAAAGCACTAAAAGGGAGAATTTCACTGCATACAGTCAGGTTTCTTATAAAAACAGTACACTTTTATTAATTAAACTATATTGGAGATAGATTTCTTTTTCATTAAAGAAAGTAAAAATGGGATTTTATTTCTTTGCCTTTCCTTGCCCTTTAAAGACATTTCATTTCCTTTCTTATTGAGACTAGTGAAACACCTTCAAAAGCAAAAAATACAGCAAGACCAGTTGATTTTATTTATTACTATAGCTATGTCTCAGAATATCACTCTCTACATCATACAAAAAGTTAATCCAAAGGGGCAAATTCACTAAGCGGCGAAAAAACGCTAGCGTTGCCTTCGCTAAAGTTCGACAGGCGAATTTTCGCCAGCACTACGCAAAATCACCGTTAATAAATAAAATAAAGTTTTCCTATTGCCATAAACATGTGCCCCCTATATAGTTGTGTTGCCATATGTTAGGAAATATAGGGGGGGAAGGAGGGTAACCCCCCAAAAAAATTCGATCTTTTTCAGACTATCACCCTATAAAAGGTAAAACACACCAGCGTTCTTTTGGGACTTTTCAACCTCCTATCTTTGTATTGAACTAAGCCAGGTCTGACCTGGCGAAGTAACATCTAGCGTAAGTGCTAACGTTCAGTAAAATGGTCATCTTAGTGAATTTGCGTAATTACGATCCTCCGTCAGTGCCCAACTTCGCCTGGCGTAAGGGTGTGAAGTTGCTCAAGTCTATCTACTTCACTAGTTAAAAATTCGCCAGAATCCGTGTTAGTGAATTTGCGAAGTTGCGAATTGATGTCACGCTGGGGAATTAGCGCAAGCGTTAGACGCTTCACGCTTTAGTGGATTTGCCCCAAAGGGTTTGTCCACCTTTGAGTTAACTTTTAGTATAATGTAAAGAGTGATATTCTGAGACATTTGCAATTGGATTTCTTTTTTTTAATTATTATTATTTGTGGTTTTTAAGTCATTCAGATTTTTATTCAACAGCTCTCCAGTTTGCCCTTTTCTTGTTATTAGGGTCCAAATTACCATAGCAACCATGCACTGCTTTGCAGAGCGTTTGTTTTTTACAGGGGGTCAGTGACCTCCACTTGAAACCTGGAAAGAGTCAGAAGTGAAATAATTCTAACTCATTCTAAATCTAATTAATTTCAGAGTTCATCTACAGTACTGCCAGCACTTTCTGTTAGCGAGCTTGCGGCTGATGCCTGTGGTCAGTTTTTCTAGCGTTTGGCACTAGTGATGGGCGAAACTGGCGCGTTTCGCTTCGGCAAAAAATTATCGAATTTCCAAAGAAATTCGCAAATTTTTCGCCGATTCGCGAAACGAGTCACGCGTCGTTTTCGACGCGCGTTGCGTCGTTTCCGACGCGTCGTGTCATTTTCGGCGCGCGTCGTGTTGTTTCCGACGCGTCGCGTCATTTTCGGCGCGCGTCGCGTCGTTTTCGGCGCGTCGCGTCAAAAACGACGCGCGACTCGATTTTGAGCGGCAAATTTTTTTGGGCGAATTTTTTGGCCAGTTTCGCGAATTTATTCGCCAGCAGCGTATCGCAGGAATTCGCCGCGAATTCGCCCCTGGCGAATAAATTCGCCCATCACTATTTGGCACAGGTACCGGAACCCAGACAGAGGTGAATGGAACCCTAATGTTTTTTAAATGTCACATATGCCAAACCAAATGGATTATTTTCTAGTGCACCTTCATAATAAACTTCAGTAACTGGTGTTTCTTAATTTCAGACATTTACGAGTGGAGAGTATTAGAAAAAAGTTTTGCGTAATACAGTGCGTCCTGAGTCTACATGTACCTTGGGTAGGGGAATTGCATTAATATTGCTGCTTTCCTGCCAACAATCAATGAAAAAAACATAGAAGTTACACAGACTAAGAAATAATATAGTGCTTAATCCGTTTATTGTCAAATGTACCAGAAATGGTAACTTTTGAGGGAAATAAAAGGGATAAAACTACCTTTTTCAGTTCTTTCTGTATTGGTTGTCACTTGGATTATTCCCTCTCAGACATCTAAGGAGCTATTACAACACTGCATCATGCTTGCATGCAAGGAACAGATTTAATTTTGGCTATTTTCCTGCTGACATATATTAAGATTTATATTTATTTCATCAGTCTATATGAAGAAGTTTCCCCCTTAATCAATTCCTATTGGTGGGTCAGTCCACAGAAATTGCTGTATAAAAAACACTGCTAAAAAAAAAGCTATACAAGATCAACGAAAAAGAGACTCATCCAATTTTCCTAATGTTGGTCTTCAATTATTTTCACATACCTTTGCCCAAATACCTTTATAACTTTGCGTTTTGTAGTCTCAGTCCATTAAATATATAGGTCCGCACGTCTGTGTTTTCCAGCAAATGCCTTCTTAAACTGGTTTAATATAACAGTGTTGAATTTCACATCTTTGGTCTGAATTATTTTGCTGTAATTACAAAGCTTCTAAACAAAAAGAAAAATAATTCTAACTCATTCTAAATCTAAGTCATTTAAGATTTCAGCTACAGTACTGCCAGTACTTTCTGTTACCGAAGCTGATGCAAAGACAAGATGGACTAAAGTGCCAAAAAAAAAAAAAAAGGTTCTCAACGTCTTAAATATTTTGCTGCCAATGGTGACTCAATGGAGAGGAATCTCAGGGATTAAGGATTTGTATTATTTAGGGCAGGCCTGTCCAACTGGTAGCCCATGGGAGCCCCCTTTCTGTGGTCCCTACCAGATGTGTTTGCTTACCATGTGTAAGATTAAAATGGTATCACTACCAGGACCGGATTCCTGGCGCCTCTAGGCCACCCGATCCCCCATCGCAAGGGCATGCATGAGCGTAAGCGGCGTTGTACGGGGGGCTCACCTAGGCAGGCTCGCAGTCCTAGCGCCTGCCCACAGTATACCCCTGAGTGTAAGCACCGGCAAACGGCACGGTTTAATGGGGATGTACAGGTCCCCATAATGTGGCCTTGCCACAAATCCGGACCTGATTACTACAGAGGTTAACTGGCCCCTGCATTGTTTAAAACTCAAATTTGAACTAATCCCCTGTATTGTTCACACCTATAATCCCCCTGTATTATAGGTATTGTTCACACCCCTAAAGTCCTGTACCACTGGACTGCTCCGTGTCCCCTACTCTGCCTGTGTGTGCCCTACTCTGGCTGTGTGTGACATACTCTGCTTGTGTGTGCCCTATCTTGTCTGTGTGTGCCCTACCCTGCCTCTGTGTGACATACTCTGGCTGTCTGTGTGCCCTACTCTGGCTGTGTGTTACATACTCTGCCTGTGGAACATAAGCCTGGTATTTTTTCTGGGGGTTTGTTGGCATTTAAAAATAAATTAGTTAGGGGCCCCTAAGGTGTTTAAAGGAAAACTATACCCCCCCCCCTGAACAATGTAGGTCTCTATAAAAAGATATTGCATAAAACAACTCATATGTAAAACCCTGCTTCATGTAAATAAACCATTTTCATAATAATACACTTTTTTTGGTAGCATGTTCCATTGGGTAATCATAAATAGAAAATTTTTAAAAATAAGGACAGCCTCCTGGGATCGTATGATTCAACGGTGCACACAAACATACCAAACAAACTATAAAGTTAGGTCACATGAGCCAATTAACAGACAGAGTTGTGTCTTTTGCTTCCACACTTCTTCCTGTTACAGTTAGAGTTGAAATATTTCTGGTCAGGTGATCTCTGAGGCAGCACATAGACCATCATGAAATGGTGGCTCAAGGCAAGAGATGTAAAAGGACAATATTTACTTAAATATATATACCAGTTTGGTAAGATTCTTTAATATGTCTCAATTATTCATTTTCGGGGTATAGTTTTCCTTTAATCATGTACTTGGGGTGCTGTGTTATCCACAGGGGAAGAGGAGGCAAATGGATTTAAGGGTGTGACATCTTTATTCACATATGAGTGATAAGTGATATCCTGCAGTGAGCACCAATCATTAGTTTTTTTTGGTGTGCTACAACAATTAATTTGGACATGGTCTTGTGGTAACATGGGTGTGGTTTAAAAACAGGGAGTGGTCAACACTGGCTTCCATTATCGGCCCTCCACTATGTAGGCCAGAAAAATGTTGGTCCTCAGTAACACAGAAGTTAGACAGCACTGATTTACGGTATAGCCCATTTGATGCCAGGGTTTTCTAATCCATAACTTATTCACTGATAGAAATGAGCTTTTCTATGTCTCTGCCACTGTTAGAGAAAATGGGAACATTTCTGACTAAAACGGTTTTGTTATAGTGTTGGATGCCCCAGTGTAAGACTAATGGTTGCACAGTCTAATATAATTAGGTGTTCAGTCACTGTGTTCTGAGTTTTGCCACTACATCTAATAGGATAATCAAGTATAGTGAAAGTGTTGCTCATTCATTCATTTTAACAGACAGAGAGACGGTTCTCTGTTGTTTCTGAGAATAATGGATCATTTCCTGAATTAACACAAGGTTAAAAAAAAAACTTTCTTTTATCCATTTAGCTTCTAACAGAGATGGGTCATTTGAAACGTCTGTGCTTTCTTGTTGCAAGAGAACATTCTTGTAAGGTAAAATAATGATAAAATAAAAGATGTTTGGTACCCAGGGCAAATGCCCCTAACTTTTTACTTACCCCTCGGTGCAGATTCTATACCCTTGTAATTTTGCTAATGTGAATGCATGTAACTTCTCAATACTAATTACTCGATACACAAAATTGGTTGGATTTGCTTGTTTAGCTTTAAACATCATAGGCTGGTTCAGTATCATGGTTAAGGGGAAGGCCACAAAAAAACTATCTCAGAGGTTTAAACTGTCAGTTTCAATTGTAAGGAATGTAATCAGGAAATGGAAGGCCTCAGGCACAGTTGCTGTAAAACCCAGGTCTGGCAGGCCAAAAAAAATACAGGAGTGGCATATGAGGAGGATGGTGAGAATGGTTACAAACAACCCAAAGATCACCTCCAAGGACCTACAAGAACATCTTCCTGCAGATGGTGTATCTATACATCGTTCTACAATTCAGTGCAATTTGCACAAAGAACATCTGTATGGCAGGGTGATTATAAAGAAACCCTTGCCACAAACAGAATCACTTGTTGTATGCAAAAGCTCATTTATACAAGCCACATGTTGGAAAAAAGTGCTTTGGACTGATGAAAGGAAAATTTGAGTTATGTGGTCATAACAAAAAGTGCTTTGCATGATAGAAGACCAATGCTTTTTTTGTAGCGTTTTGTCCCCTTCCTTCTGAGTGATAAATCAGTGGGGTGTCAAGGATGTCACAATGCTGCAAATTTCTCTCTCTGCCAGTACCTTAGTGAGTAAGTCTGGCACCAATACTACTGCTCATATTGTGTTTATATTGTCTGCTATCACTTCCACTAATTTCTTATTATTAGCAATGGGGACCTTATTGCTTATAAATTAGCCACTAATTAACTTCTCTCACTCCCAAAACCAGGCCATGAAATTCCTGCTTTCAAAAGTTAAAGGCACCTTTTAGCAACAGTAATGATCTTTCAAGGGAATTGAGAGCTGCAGGCTCCCCACCGGAGCAGATCTGTTGCAGGAATGTGTCAGTGTGATGGTTCCACAGGGAGCAGGTAAAACTGTAGATTTCTGAGGTCAACTAGTACATAAATGAAAGAGGAAAACATAAGTATGTGACATCGATCGATCTCCCTAAAGTGCAAGGAAAACAAAATACAAATTGACAGCACAATGCAGCCCGAGCGGAATATTCAAGTTCACTTGAACTTCCTCTTATTGTGCATTTACTCTATGTAAAGAAAATTCCAATCGGAATCATTAAATGATTGAAGAGGTTGCAACCGAAGGAGTTCAAAAGAATTAACCTCAGAAATGATATACTCTCTAGCTTCCAGCTGGGACTCTAAACTATTGTGATTTAAAATACCAAGGGATCAAAGACCAGAGGCAGATGTCTATTACATACAAGACAATAAAAATGATTACCAGCGACTTGCATAATCATTCCGAATGCATGAAGCTTACTGTTGCATTTCATTTGAAGGCATAATGATGAAGCATTTGTGTTAGATGACTTGGGGGGCCAAAATGTGAAGACCCCATGTATAATCTTGTGATATTATGGTCATACTCTGACTTTATCATTGTTAGATTTTGCTGTGCTCACTAGGATAGCTAGGGATCACTTGAGTGCTACATGCATAAGCATACTTCCCCAGCAATAATTTGTTTCTTTGCCATCCATGCACTGCTAGGTCATACCTCCTGATGGTTCTTTGCAAGGGAATATATAGAGGAGGGTTATGAGAAATCAGAAGAAAGTTTGTGTCCATTCAGCCTGAGACAGTTATACCTTCATGCAAACTTGGAGGAATTTAAAGAATTAGTAAAGTAAAAAATTGAATACAACAGCAGGGACAATACCCTAGGCCAGCGATCCCCAACCAGTGGCTTGTGAGAAACATGTTGCTCACCAACACCTTGGATGTTACTCCTAGTGGCCTCAAAGCATGGTGCTTATATTGGAATCCCAGGCTGAAGTTTTGTTTGTATAAAAACAGGTGTACTGCCAAACAGAGCCTCATGTCCACATAGGGGCAACTAAATCAACCACAGCCCTTATTTTGCACCACCCAAGACATTTTTCATGCTTGTGTTGTTTCCCTTTTACATCTGATCTGATATTGCTCACAGGTTACAAAAAGTTGTGGATCCCTGCCCTAAGATTTCTAAAAGTCTCTACAGACATATAAAACTATGATGGTAAAAATACTGCCCTGCACAAAGCACAATTCTTCAGGAAAAGTTTGCCAAGGGGGGTCCTTTAATAATGAGAGTTAAAAGAAAATAGAAAAAAGAGGCAAAAGGAAAAATGGAAGAATAAAACCAATGAGGGCAGGGCCGCCATTAGAAATCACAGGGCCCCGCACAACAAAATTTTCAGGGCCCCCTGGGC
>CM044431.1:209098529-209111240 GCA_024363595.1 Xenopus borealis
TTCAGCCCCGGGCCCGGGACACTTGTCCCCCCTGTCCCCCCCTGATGGCGGGCCTGAATGAGGGTGAAGCACATAGATAACGAGAAAAGAGAGGCCTGTGTAGAAAAGGAATCAGGCATTAGAAAAAGGAGGAAAGAGGAAAAAATACAGACAAAAGAGAAGTAGCCCCAGAAAGACAAGAGCATAATTAATGTTCTGTACTAATACAGTAGAGTCCCCATTTTATGTTTTTCACAGGACCTGAAAAAATTGGCGTCAAATCCAGGAAACCATCTGTGATGTGCATTATATATATATAATATATATATATATATATAGGGGGGTCCAGAAAAAAAATAAGGGACCATTAAAAATCAGGGGATGTAAATGTGAGGTTTTACTGAATACAACTGAGGGAACATACTTTAAAAACATTGTAAGTAAGAAATGAGATTGTTCATGAACCTGCATGCCAATGTGCAACAGATAATTTAATTTAATCCTAAAAGGGCAATTTGCAATTCTATTACTTTCACACTGCTAGTCAAACCTTCATTTTATGCCCACTATTACTGTGCTCCCCTGGAACATGTTGAATTTTGGTTTTACTGTAGCTACGACTGTTACTTGCACAGATTCCTACAAATACTGGTCGAAACATGAAACACCTAAGATTCTATGAGGGAGGAAGACTGAGCGTGGTGCATACTTACATCCGGAAAAAGCTTCCTGTCTGCAGAAAGTCTTTTAGAAGATTAGATTTTCGTAACATGATAAAATGTACGTAGTGTTCGGTGATGCCGAAGATCAACTTGTATCTTTACTGATTAAATTAGAGTTGGAATGAGTTCCGGCTACTGCTTTGGGCAATCCAGTCTTGCAACCTTTGCAATTAAAACTGCAATATTAGCCTCTGCACATATAATTACAGTTGGTCTGTATTAAACTCACACATACTGCGATTCATCTTCTAGACAGTAATATTTACACAGGAACAAGATAACAGTGAATGTCAACAAAAGCATTAAAAGCAAGGTTGGTCTTGAAATCATGCTATAAGTTGCCATATTGGCATGAAGCTGTATTTATTTGGGATGAGATTATTGGGAATGAGTTGAAAGGAAGTAGTAGAAGAAAGGAAGAAGTAACGTATAATTTCTTTAATTTCTTCGTCACCTAAATCCTGACAAATTGCTGTTTTACAAAAGTAAGGAGAACAGAAGTAATAACCCCCACTTGGATCAAGGCTAAAACTAGATCTATAATATAATTATCACTTTATTAATAAAATTAATTAAAAAGAGAAGAAGGACTTGCAACTCCTGTGCCCCTGTAGTCAGACTCAGGACAATTACTTAAACGAGTGCTGGTGCTAAATGAGTCACCGTTAGAAAGTGCTAGTGCTTATATCAGTTAATATTTCAATTATAGTTCATTAATCAGTGCAGTTATAAAAATATCAATTGAAATAATTCCTAATCAAACTCATGATTTCATTAAAATTCATTAAAAATCATTTAAGAATTAATTAATTACAGTTCATTAGGATTAATCGTTCAATCGATATATGCCAGAAAATTAGGTAGTGCTTCCTTAATAAATAGTAATAAGTTAATAAGATTTATAGTGCACAATTCATGAATTAAAAGTATAGGAAAATGGAAAATAGAATAGAGGTGGAGAAGCCCCTTTCGGGACCCCACACGGGGAGAAAGGCAGAGCACTGAGGACTGTGGTCTCGGTAATTTAACTATGCTTTTCAACAGGAGAGCTATCTAAAAAACACACAAATCCCCAATGTCTTAGAGAGAAGGAGGTGTAAGGATGAATTGTCGCTGGTTCTTTAAGGCCGCAGGAGCATCTAGGAGAGCTGCAAAATTAAAATCAAAGAACGGACGGAACTTTCAGCCTGCCGACGCGCGTTTCGCATATGCTTTTTCAAGGCAGAGAGGGCCATTAGTCTCCGTGGCGTCTTTTAAAACGCTTCCGCGTCTGACGTCATCAGATCTCGCGAGAGCTATGTGTCATATCGGCATCGCTGGCAGCGTCATTCACAGCAGCGCTGACAGCGTAATTACATTATTATGATGCGACTGCGCATGTCTATCATAAAAAAGCCGATTATTATGACAAGGAAAGGATTTTCCAATAATTGATTCTATTTTATCTGTAAATAAAGTCTAATTAAGATATTTTTTTTAAATTGCATGGATCTATTGCAAATTTTATTCTGGATTTATAAATGTATTTAATGAATTTATCTATTTATGTGATCTATAAGTGTATATAATGAATTATTATCAACAAAATTGATTTTCTGAAATTTCTTTTGGAGGATTGCTAGCAATTCCATTCCATGTTGTTTATTAATTTTTAAAGAAAGGCATTAAATAACATATTCTCATTAATCCCATGAGGGGAAACGGTATGCACTTTAAAAATCCACAGGCTTTCACGTTTTAATAATTCCTGTTCTAGGTTTCCCTTTCTAATGCCTAGATTGATTTTCTCCAGTACCCAAAATTGTAGGTCAGCTGGATTCATGTTATGGTATTGTTTATAGTGATAGGCTACGGTGGAAAAGGTTGTATCATCCTTTTTGGTTTTCCCTGCGTTTCGTATAGCACTGCAATGTTGTTGCATCCTCACTTTTACCATTTGGGTGGTCATCCCTATATATCTTTTATTGCATGTGCATTCTAAGCAGTATATGACACCTTTGGATTTACAGTTTATATAGTCATTAATTGCGTTTTTTATACCAAACCTGTCGGTAAACTCTGTTTTTTTCTGCATTTTGTGGCACATGTTACAGTCTCCACAGGGGACACACCCCTTGTGTATATGCCGTTTCTTTGAATTCTGGAAATGGCTCTTTGTTAGTAAATCTTTCAGATTAGGACCCCTTTTATAACATATTGCTGCCCTATCCTGTAAGATGGTATTCAGAGTTTCATCTTCTTTCAGGACTGCCCAATGTTTATTCAGGATTTGTTGTATATCCTTACTTTGTGTATTGAATGTAGTGATAAATCTTACTGTATCGCCTTCAGTAATTTTATTTTTAGTGTGAAGTAATTGTGGACGGTCAGTGGATAGGCTCTATGGTAAGCTTGCTTGATAATTTTGCCTGAATATCCCCTTTCCCTTAGTCTTAGTTTCAATTCTGAGGACTGTTTTTTGAAAATTTCTAGGGAGGAACAATTGCGTCTGAGTCTTAGGAATTCCCCTGTCGGAAGGGATTTTTTAACCGCATAGGGATGGTGACTGGAAAAGTTTAGAAGTGAATTCGTAGCAGTTTCTTTTCTATAGTTAGATGTTACTAATTTATCATCCTGACAACGGATTGTGAGATCTAGGAATGAAATATCCAGATTTGAGATATTAACTGTTAATTTTATATTTGGATCATTGTCATTGAGCTTTTCGACAAATTCAATGACTTCAGTCCTAGTTCCGTTCCATAGAAGTAGGATGTCATCGATATAGCGGATCCATTTTAACACTTTCCCTTGATAAAATTCCCTAATGATTTTTTGGACAATAGTCTCTTCCCAGAATCCCAAAAACAAGTTGGCATAAGAGGGGGCACACGATGTTCCCATAGCCGTTCCTTGTATTTGTAAAAAGAATTTTCCTCCAAATTTCTATTTAGGAGATATTTTAGGGCAGTCAGGCCCAAATCATGTTCAATGGAGGTATAGAGGGATTCTACATCAAGGGTAACTAGTAATGTATTATCGGAAATTTGAATTGAATCTATTTGTTTAAGTACATCAAGGGTATCTCGAGCGTATGATTCTAATGCCTCCACCATAGGCTTAATTCTCATATCCATATATTGACTGGCTTTCTCGGTGAGATTGCCATTGCCCGATATTATAGGTCTGCCCGGTGGATCGTGTATGTTTTTATGAATTTTGGGCAATAGGTAAAAGGTCGCTATTCTTGGATGTTCAACGGTCAAAAATTTCAATTCCCTCTGAGAGATCAAGTTATCTTTATGTGCTTGCTTGATCTGATTATTATATAACGATAGGAAATTGTCCGTTGGATCTCCCAAGATTTCTTTGTAACTCTGGGAGTTCAGTTGTTTATAGGCCTCCTCCAAATATTTCTCATTTAGCCAAATGACAACATTGCCCCCCTTGTCGGATTGTTTAATCTGTACATCTTCCCACTTTTGCATTTCTTTAATAACCCTTCTTTCTTTTGAGGATACATTGTTAGCATATATCTGTGGTTTTAAACTGAGAATGTCAGTTATTACTAAATTATTAATTTTTTCCACCATGCGTCCAAAGGTATATCTATTTCTGAACCCTCACTTTCCTTCAGTAATTCTTCCAGGTCTTGTAGGGCCTGGATTTCTATGCAATTCAATGGGTCCTCTGTGGATTCTCTATCTTGTCCAAAATGTTTTTTAAGTAATAATTTTCTTGTGAAGAGGTTTAGATCCTTGACTGTTTCGAAAATATCTAGATTATGTGTTGGAGAAAAAGAGAACCCCTTGCTTAATACATTAATGTGGGTAGGTGTCAGTATGTGTGAGGAAAGGTTGATTATTTCTGAGGTTTGTTCTTTTTTTGATAATTCCTTGTTACTGTGTACTCTGCTTTCCTCTTCCCTCTTGTACTCATGTGTTCCTGGGGTACTTGACTCTTCTCTCTGTGTTCTCTCTCCTGAGAGGTGTCCATTATTCCTCTCCCCATCCCCAAAAAAACCGGGTATTGTGTCTTGGATAAATTCGTTTGTGTGTCTGTGATTCTGAGTGGTACAGGATCAGCAGGCCTGTTAGGATTACTGGTACAGGCTCTCACCTCTGTGGTGTTTTTCACCGATCCCCTCCCCCCATTTCCAATGGTGGGTTTCACATAATGATTAAATCCATTTTTAAATCTCTCCTAGATGCTCCTGCGGCCTTAAAGAACCAGCGACAATTCATCCTTACACCTCCTTCTCTCTAAAACATTGGGGATTTGTGTGTTTTTTAGATAGCTCTCCTGTTGAAAAGCATAGTTAAATTACCGAGACCACAGTCCTCAGTGCTCTGCCTTTCTCCCCGTGTGGGGTCCCGAAAGGGGCTTCTCCACCTCTATTCTATTTTCCATTTTCCTATACTTTTAATTCATGAATTGTGCACTATAAATCTTATTAACTTATTACTATTTATTAAGGAAGCACTACCTAATTTTCTGGCATATATCGATTGAACGATTAATCCTAATGAACTGTAATTAATTAATTCTTAAATGATTTTTAATGAATTTTAATGAAATCATGAGTTTGATTAGGAATTATTTCAATTGATATTTTTATAACTGCACTGATTAATGAACTATAATTGAAATATTAACTGATATAAGCACTAGCACTTTCTAACGGTGACTCATTTAGCACCAGCACTCGTTTAAGTAATTGTCCTGAGTCTGACTACAGGGGCACAGGAGTTGCAAGTCCTTCTTCTCTTTTTAATTAATTTTATTAATAAAGTGATAATTATATTATAGATCTAGTTTTAGCCTTGATCCAAGTGGGGGTTATTACTTCTGTTCTCCTTACTTTTGAATAACGTACCAGTGATTGTACCTCGCACGAGGACCTTTCGAACTAACCAAACCCGTCCTTTGTATTTGTAATAAATTGCTGTTTAAGTCAAAGGAAGATGTCCTGGGATTCGAGTTTTCGGGTCGAACACATTTACCCAAGTTTAAACTATCTAGTTTTTAAATGCATTTCGATTGGTCGAATTTTGAGTTCATGGGAGTTTAAAAAAACTGCCATGAATTGGAAATTCAACCCTTGATATATCTGCCTCTTATTGTTATTGCTACTTTTGATTGCTCGTCTTTCTATTCAGACCCTCTCCTATTCATATCCCAGTCTCTTCCTCAAATCAATGTATGGTTACTAGGGTAATTTGTACCCTAGAAACCAGATCGCTAAAACTGCAAATTGGAAAGCCGCTAAATAAACAGCTAATGGGGGAATGTAATAAGTTTTGTTAGTGTAAAAAGTGTTCACAAAGCCCATTGTGACAATGTTTCAGTCCTTTTACACCAATTACAGACCTCAACGACTAGTAGTAGTACCATTGTCCTACTGCACATGCGCCGCAGACGGAGCCGGATCCAGGAAGAAGCCATTGGAAGAGAAGACGGCCCCTGTGAACTTCGTTGGAGGGGACCTACACAGAGGGCTAAGTAGCAACTTAGGGGCAATAGCCCAGGGGGAAAGGTAGGCCGGGGGGGAAGGAGGAGGGGGCCTACTGAGGGCTGGAGGGTAGGGGTTAGCGCCCGGGGGGTTGAATTCCCCCTTAAAGGGCAAGGAAAGTCTAAAATAGAATAAGGCTAGAATTGCTGTATTTTGTATACTAAACATAAACATGAACTTACTGCACCACAAGCCTAATCAAACAAATGATTTATGCTTTCAAAGTTGGCCACAGGGGGCTGTCATCTTGTAACTCTGTTATACATCTTTGCAAGACTAGACTACATACACATGCTCAGTATGGTCTACGCTGCTTAGGGATCGTCATAAATGATCAAAAAACAAAGCTGCTTGAGTTCTGCATGGCTGGTAAGTAAGGCAGGGGCTCCCCCTGCTGTTCATAAGTATGATTGTTTCCCTGCCAGAAGTTAGGGACTGTCTGACAATTCCTATCCACAGCACTAAATGAAGGGAGAATTTCACTGCATACAGTCAGGTTTCTTATAAAAACTGTACACATTTTTTTATTAAAGTATATTGGAGATAGATTTTTCATTAAAGAAAGTAAAAATGGGATTTTATTTATTTGGCTTTCCTTGCCCTTTAAGTAACTAAAAAACCATGAATAATACAAAATGAAAACCAATAGCAAATTTTGTCAGAATATCAATCTCTACATCAAACTAAAAGTGAACTCAAAGGTGAACAACCCCTTTCAATCTGCTAAAAACCATTAACATTAAATAAACCCATTGTCGCCCTTCAATTACAAATGACTGTTTTGTCATTACAAAAAAATCTTTGAAAGATGGCCTTGCTGTAATTCTGGATTTATACCATACCATACCTGTACTAGGAATTTACTGAAAACAGTGCATTGTTTAATGTTTAAAAATACATTTATTATACTTAAGTTTTGGAAACGCTGTCACTGGAAATGAACATTCAAAGCTCTTCTCCCGATTCATTTCATTTCAAGTATTAATTCAGATGGAAAATGGCACAATTAGTTTCCCACAGGAACAGACTTAATGGAAGTAAGTGTCTCATCAGAATTCACCTCAACACTAACCTGATTTACTGGCTCATTGAAGTTGGTGATGAGCCTTGCACGCAATGTTGCCTTTTCCTCCTCTGATAATGCCCTGTAAAAATAAGGAAGAATAAAAAAATACATAAATTAAAGATAGGCATCTGATATTACATATAAAAATGCACCCATAATTAAGCAGATAGAGACGTATATATACATATAGTATACACATATATGCTGAACAGTACAACTTATCAATTCAGTCTAACACTAGCCATACATGGGCTGATAAATGTGGGCAACCAAGCCCCTCCAGGCCAAGTTGCAGCTTGTCAGCTTGTGTATAAGCACCTAGGAAAGATTGGAAAGCTAACAAATATTCATGGGCAGGTTTAAGATTCCCTTTGGATGAGGAACACATTGGCGTATCTGTGGGCCCCATTATGATTCTGATCAATGATCAGGGCCAAATGATCAGATTATCTTGATTTGGTCAGCCATGTTAGTGGCAATAACCGATAAAGATCCGTGTGTTTTTTGACCTCACCAGAAGAGAGGATCTTAAAGGCTCCGACTCTGCACTCAACGAGAAAAATGTGTTTCTTATTCAACAGTATTAGGTCAGTAGAATGGCTCATTATTTCTGACTGGTTATTGGTCCAATTCCCCAGTATAAGTAGAGATATAATCCAGAAAAATCCAAAATTTGCAAATTTTGGAGTCCATCTTAAGAAAATATCTTTTTAAAAAAAAAATGATTTTCTTTTTCCTCTGTAGTAATGAAACTGTATCTTATATTTGATGGTAACTAACTTGCATTAATCCTATTGCATTTATTTAATGTTTAAATGATTTTTAGCAAAATTAAGCTACAGTGATCCAAATTTTGGAAAAGTACAGATTCATACCTCCCAACTGTCCCTATTTTCATGGGACAGTCCTCTTTTTGACAGCTCAACCCGCAGTCACGGATTGTTAGTGAAATGTCCCGACTTTCTATTTGATCTCCTGCACTGAACAGCCAGAAAAAGATACAATGTTTCTAAAACTTAATTAAATATGAGGCTTTTGGCAGAGAACCCAGAATACTCAGAGCCTGCACTTAGATACATTTGTATTATTTAAGATAAGTAAAGATACAATTGTAACTATTAAAGATAATCAGGTCTCTTTGGAGAACTGAGACTAACATCTTAAAGGGCAATTCACCTTCATTAGCAAATCTGTAATAACACATAAATCATGACCCTAAAACTGCAAAAATGTGTTCAAACTTTCCATAACTTGCCAAATTTTGTAAAATGGATATGGTACTTAGAGAGTGTGGCCGAAAACAGGCGTGCTCAAAAAATGTTTGCAGCACTAAGCATGCCAGAGCTTTTTGTTCCTCTTTCTATTTTTCAAAGGTATGCATATTTAATTCCACAGATAAAAAGAAAACCATGGTAGCCCATCTGTGCTGCACCGATACAATCCCTCTCTCATCTTGTTCCACTGTGAAGTGATTCTGTTAATTTAAAATTAATCCACAGATTTGTGCACTAACCACTATGAAAATTAGAGGGACTTCCAATCCTTTTTGTACTAGTTGTCCATTTAATTTTAGATAAACCTTTATTCAGTTTAACAAATACTGTGTGTTTGTAATTACTATATTCCTAGTGGGGCTGCCCGTAGGTGCATTTCCAGATGCCACTACGTTAGTAAGTACCAGGTATCTAGTCTCTCCTAATACCACTGTGGAGAGACTCAGTACAACACCAACAAAGGGGTGTTAAATGGGTTACAGTTATCACAAGTAACATGGCCTACTTTCAATCTCTGGAATCGGGTATGGTTGTGTAAAACAATATATATATATTTATTTTTGGAAACATCTGTTTGACTCTCCTCTGAAGAGTGACAGCATGGGGTCCTTAAAGCAACTCTGCAAAGATCTGAAAACAAAGATTGTTCAGTATCATGATTTAGGGGAAGGCTACAAAAAGCTATCCCAGAGGTTTAAATTGTAAGGAATGGAATCAGGAAATGGAAGGCCATAGGCAATACCTTTACTAATCATTTCAGTGTTTCTGTTCTCTGACTTGACAGTTCTGTAAAATTCAGCTCTGAAAGGCCAAGAATAATACAGGAGCAGCATATGAGGATGATTGTGAGAATTGTTACAGACAACCCAAAGATCACCTCCAAAGACCTGCAAGAAAATCTTGCTGCAGATGGTGTATCTGTACAACTTTTTACAATTCAGTGCAATTTGCACAAAGAAATATGTACTGCACTCATGCCACTCACTTGTTGTATGCAAAAGCTCATTTAGACAAGCCACAGTAATTCTGGACTGACGAGCCAAAAATTTTATTTGTTCATAACAGAAAAGCACTTTGCATGGCGGAAGAAGAACACCACATTCCAAGAAAAACACCTGCTGCCTACTGTCAAATTTGTTGGAGGTTCCATCATGCTGTGGGGGTGTTTGGCTAGTTCAGGGACTGGGGCCCTTGTTAAAGTCGAAGGTCTGATGCATTCAACCCAATATCAGCAAATCCTTGAGGATAATGTTCAAGCATAAGTCACAAAGTTGAATTTACACAGGGGTTGGATATTCCAACATGACAATGACCCTAAACACTTGGAAAGCTACAAAGAGGGTTTATACACCTTTTCCAAATGAATGGAGGGTATATTTTCCCTTTAATGCAATTAAAAGTAACAGTCCCTCTCTTGCGTCTGGCAAGAGAGCAATGGATGTTTAATTACAATCGCTCTTGTGCTAAACAGGTGCCATGGTACTCAAGGGAAAATTGTTTCAGTATTGGAATGTGCTGACCGATTTACTGTTTCCTAATTAAAACAGATGCTTGACATGTACTACTTAGCATGCAGTTCAGACCAGTATATGAAGATAGATCATAAAAAAAATATCCTACTCCCGGTGTTTATGCACAGTTTGTCTCTCAGATCTGGTCTATCTGGGAAATGTACTTTACATGTCTTAGTTGTGTTGTGCAATTATTTCTTAGTCACGTCTTTCCATGAAGTTATGCAAAATTCAATAGGCAAGGTCTGAAAATTGGGTAAGCAGTGTGAAAATAAAAAAATAAGAAAAGACAGTAAAGATTTGATCAGCAAGAAGTGGCAGAACCATTATTGTGATGGCACACAATTGCGCTCTATTGAAATATATTTAGAACTTCCTACAAAAGAAGTCTCTTTAAAACTCCACCTGACACATCCTTAACGCAATGTTAGGGATTTAGAAAAGTCAGATTCATTTCTGAGTCAGCAGGAGAAGCAATTCGTGTTTAATTCCCTGTATTAGCAAGGATTACTGGGAGTCTTTTATGGCAGACTTCGGATAATAAGAGTTCAACAGTTGGAAAATCAGAGAAAACTATTGTGTCTCTCCAAACTGCAAATGCTGACTGCACAGAATGGGAGAAAAATTAAGTAAGATCCGTAGATGTAAAATATGCTGAGCGCATTCCAAAAACAGGTTTTGTGCAGGAAAAAAAAACTTCAGATATAACTACGAATTATATGGCCAGTCTCCTTTTAAATATAAGTATGAAACCTATTATCCAGAATGCTCAGGACCTGGGGCTTTCAAGAATTTAGATTTCCAACGGATGATCATCGGGCTCTGTTTTGCAGACAGTTGCTGGTGCTTCCCATGCCCACACCTTGCACTTTTTTTTTAAATGAAACGCAACCAAAGTTGGTAGTATACCTCTCAACATTTGAAAAATAGAAAAAGGGACAAAAAGTTTGTAAACGAAGGCAAAAAATATTTGGACCACACCAATTTGATTGCCACACACCCTGAATAACAGATCCATTTTACAAAATTTAGCAGGTTATGGGGGTTTTAGGGCCATGTTTTATGTGTAAGTCTCAGTCCCCAAGAGACTTCCTTATCTTAAATAGTACAATTGTAACTTTTCTCACCTTAAATTGTTACGAATATATCAAAGTCAGCTGCCCATTGATCTGGGCTCACTGCCAAAAGCCTCTTATTTAATTACATCTCAGAAACTTTGTATAATTTTTTGGGTGTTCAGTGTAAGAGAATAAAGAGAAACTCAGGACATATCACAAACAATCCAGGACTGAGGGCTGAGATGTCAAAATCAGGACTTCCCAGCAAAAACAGGACATTTGGTAGGTATGTGCTAGGACCGCTAGGTATATTTGAAAAAGGCTAATGTCCTACTGGTTTCTATACACCAGTTTTACAGTGTGCACAGAGGAGGAAACACCCTGCCTGCCTGCCTCCTTTTTCCCCACCAAGACAATGTTTCGTGCCCCCCCCCCAATAAGGATTCATTATTTCTTAAAGTGGCCATACACGAAGAGATCCGCTTGTTTGGCGATTGAGGTGGGCGATATCGGGCTGATCCGAGCGTGGGCCCTAGGGCCCCACGTTCGGATCAGTACGGGCGGTCGGATCGCGGGACCGCATCAACGAACAGATGCGGCCGCAATCCGACGGGATTTTTAATCCTGCCCGATCGACATCTGCCCGACTTTTGGCCAGATATCGATCGGGAAAGCCCGTCGGAGGGCCCCCCACACGGGCAGATAAGCTGCCGACACAGTCTGTCGGCAGCTTTTATCTGCCCGTGTATGGCCACCTTTAGTTTGGATCACGTACTATACAAGCTACTGTTTTATTACTACAGAAAAGAGGAAATAATTTCCAAAAAACATGACATTTTTTTTATTTGACAAAAATATATATGACAGATGGCCTTCCTGCAATTTGGTTCAGGTTTCCAGATAACATATTCCATTTCTGTCGGGACAAAGTGAGAAGGCCAACATAAAGGACTGCCAATGTGACAGGTATAGTCCTCAAGAGCAAGAACATAACTGTCAGTACAGGTATGGGATCTGTTACACGTAGTAATACTTGGGAGCTGGGGTTTTCCAGATAAGGGTTTTTTTTTTATTTGGATCAACATGCGTTAAAGGAATTGCTCACTATTAAAATAAAAACTGGGTAAATAGACAGGCTGTGCACAATAAAACACGTTTCCAATATAGCCCTCTTCTGCTATTGTATAAGATCTAGCACGCATTTAGTTACGTGTTGCGCTACAGGAGTCATGTGTCTCCTCTATATGGAAGAGCAGGTATACTTTAAAATGGCGTGCCTCCACTCAAGGTCAGGACAGGCTGAACTGTAATACCCCTCCCTGGGAACTTCTGGTACCTGGTGTAGATCAGTGCAGAAAAGGATCCAAACAGAGAGGTGATTCTTGCAGCAAAATAAATAGTTTATTCACAGAGGCCAGTTGCAATGGATAAATTCACAGTGATTCTTGCAGCAAAATGACTTGTTTATTCACAGAGGACAGTCGCAATGGATCAATTCACAGGCACTGAGATGACTACAGGATAACAGTAACAGGATTCTTGGGGTCTTCGTAGTGGCGTAACTAGAAGTCACAGGGCCCCCCTGCAAAAAAAAATGATGGGCCCCCCAA
>CM044431.1:209133268-209200401 GCA_024363595.1 Xenopus borealis
AGGCTGCTCTCCTGGCCTAATGGATAGAACATCGAGCCAAAAACCCAAAGGTCCCTGGCTTGAATCCCAACAGAGCCTGACACATATGATCATTAATAAATAATGAATAAAGATCGTGGACACAATAAATAATGCTGGAAGCGTAATTCAAAAATGGGAATGAATAGGACTAGGTATTTAGATTTCAGAGGGCCAAATATACTGTGGTCTATCATTATGCACAATGTACATGGAAGTCAATGAGGTTTTTTCTCTTGTGCTATAAGTCTAATCTGATAGAGTTATCTTACTTTAAATAGAAAAATTAGGAGACAGGATGGACTCTGTGTTAGGCTTTAGGTTTTACCTACATAACATAACAGTATGGCCATATTCCAGTTTCTCATTCAAACCAATGTCTGGTTGCTAGGATAAACTGAACCCTAGCAATGAGATAGCTGTTGTTAAAAACTCCAAACTGGAGAGCTGCTAAAAAACCCTACTTTCAAAAATAACGGAAAAAATAAAAAAAAGACTAAAGCTGGCCATAGATGCAACGATAAAGTTGAACAAAATGAAGTTTTGTAAAATTTTCAAACCGTTTGTGTGGCGTCTCGACATTTGTTGTACCATCAGTTGCTTATTTGATCGGACAGGTTAGAAGATTTCTGTAGGCTAACGATAATATTTCTGCCGATTTCAATGGGAGACTTCGATTTGTTCGACATAACTTTCGTACAATTGCTGTCTGTCAATTCCAGAACTTTGTCTTTTTGTTCTTTTTACTTCTTTATTTAAAGGGGTGGTTCACCTTTAAGGTAACTTTTATTATGTTATAGAACGGCCAATTCTAAGCAACTGGTTTTATTATTTATTTTTTGTAATTTTATAGTTATTTGCCTTTTTCTTCTGACTCTTTGCAGCTTTGCACTGTAAGGCATTTGTTATTGTTACTTTTTATTGCTGATCCTTCTATTCAGGCCCTCTGCTATTCATATACCAGTCTCTTATTCAAATCAATGAATGGTTGCTAGGGTAATTTGTACCCTAGTTACCAGATTGCAGGTGCAAATTGAAGAACTGTTGAATAAAACTCTAAATAACTCAAAAACCTTCAATAATAAAAAAATTAAAACAAATTGAAAATTGTCTCAGAATATCACTATTTACATCATACTAAAAGTTATCTCAAAGGTGTTCAACCCCTTTAATCGGAATGGTCAATGGTAGATTGTTAGACTGAAACGAACGATTGTTCATCCCACAAAGAAAAAAATCTGTGCATCTATGTCCAGCTTTATTGTAATCTACATCATAGCAAAAACAAATTTAAAAGGCAACTAAAGTCTAAAATAGATTGCTTGAAATGCTGTATTTTGTATACTAAACATAAACATGAACTTACTGCAACAAAAGCCTAATCAAACAAATAATTTATGCTTTCAACGTTGGCCACAGGGGGCTGTCATCTTGTAACTTTGTTATACATCTTTGCTAGACCAAGACTGTGCACATGCTCAGTGTGGTCTGGGCTTCAGTTGGGAGGTTAAGCAGGGATTGTCATAAATGATCAAAACAGCACAAGTCAAATAATATCTTCCATAGAAGACGATACAGCAAAACTAATTGATAATCATAATATAAAGACTGTACTGGATCTGTGGATAGAAATCTCCACACAGTCGCCGGCTGCTTTACAGGGGAACAAACAAAGCTGATTGAGTTCTGGGAAGTAAGGTGGAGGAACCCCCCCCCCCGCCGTCTGAAAGTATGATAGTTTCCCTGCAGAGCAGTTAGGGACCTTATGAAGTTTCCTATCTGCAGCTATCAGAGCAAGTAAAATGAAGGAGGAATTTCACTGCATACTGTCAGGTTTCTTATAAAAACAGTTCACATTTATTAAAGGAAAACTATACCCCGAAAATGAATTTTTGAGCAACAGAAAGTTTATATCAAATCAAGTGACATATTAAAGAATCTTACCTACCTGGTATATATATTTAAGTAAATATTACCCTTTTACAGCTCTTGCCTTGAACCACCATTTCGTGATGGTCTGTGTGCTGCCTCAGAGATCACATGACCAGACTCTAACTGTAACAGGAAGAGGTGTTGAAGCAAAAGACACAACTCTGTCTGTTAATTGGCTCATGTGACCTAACTTTATAGTTTGTTTGGCATGTTTGTGTGCATCGAAGGATCCTAGGATCCCAGGAGGCTGTCCTTATTTTTTAAAATGGCTATTTTCTATTTATGATTACCCAATGGCACATGCTACTAAAAAAGTGTATTATTATGAAAATGGTTTATTTACATGAAGCAGGGTTTTACATGTGAGTTGTTTTATGCAATATCTGTTTATAGAGACCAACATTGTTCGGGGGGTATAGTATTCCTTTAATTAAAGTATATTGCTGATAGGCTTCTTTTTCTTTCAAGAAAGTAAAAATGGGTTTTAATGTTTTTGCCTTTACATCCCCTTTAAAGGTGAACTACCCCTGTAAAACAGGAACAAGCTAAATGAAGTGCGTTATTAAAGACTGGACAATGGTTTCTTCATATCCCTCGGTTCATCTTTAAATGTGCTTAGGATGTATTTAATTTTTGGGAAGGTATCTTTACTGGAAGCATGTGACCTGCAAGTGATGAAACTAGGTAACATAATAGAGGATACTCTCCACACACTCCAAAAAAATTTTTTTATGCTTATATGTGACAAAACGTGTCTTGTCTCAATAACTCCCAGCAGCACTGAACACTATTCCTGTGAGCGAGCCAACCACATTTCTTTACAGATCTTAACATAATAGAGAAGTCTATGGCGAGGGATAAAGGCAGTGTACTAGAAGATCTTTCCTTCACATATAAGATAAAATTTCCCCAGCAGCAAGAAAGCTTCACATCAGAAACTCAACACAGAAAACTGATGAGTAACGTGCATGTATCATTAATTTTTTTCTTACTCAGACCCTATGACAGGAGACGCAGGTAGAAGGCTACCCTCTTACAACGTTCTGCGACATTTGTAGCTCTGGTCAACTCTGACTGCAGTAAGTATTATCGTAAATGATGTCAGCTTCCCTGAAAGGCACAAACAACAAATTGCAGCATTAGTCATTAGTTTAATAGCAAACACAAATAACCTCCTGCTCATAATACACAAGATCCTGTGTCCCACAAAGACACATTATTGCTATACCTTTGGGTGCACAGTTGTCATTAAGATGTGATCACACAACTGCAATCAAAGGCATAGCACTACAGGGATATATTACATTCGGGGTGCCTTCATTTATTGCCCCTATTAATTTTGCTGTCCCCGTTTACTTTATGACCCAGAGGAGACATTTCCTGTTGTAGGAGAAGGGCCTGCTGGCTGTATAAATGAGTAAGTACATCTATTAGAGCTTTCCACGGCTATGTACTCAGACATATGTATTACTAATGATTACAGGAAATAAGCCAATGTCTTTGATATGGGAAAAGCTGTCAGCTACAGCTCTTAAATTATTTATTAGATGGAAACCCGTCGTGCCCAGTAACTATTTACGATTGTGCGGCATGCACAAAATGCTGACTATTTAAATTCCGACTGCTAATAGAGCAAAATTAAAACTTTTCCCTCCATCATGTGTTGCAAATTGACTGGCTTAAATACAGTGAAATTCTCCAGCTGAAATCAAGCATAGAAAACAATAAATACAGAGTGTATATAGCATCAAGGCTCGTGGCACAGAGGGAATTCAGACTTGTGAGTGGGCTGCAAAGCTCCCCATATACCCCCTGCTACTTTCCATTGACCAGGAACTTATCAACAAAAACTTACTAACAGCAACCCAGAGCAAACTGAGCATGTGCAGTGTCACTGACACTCAACAGATGGCCTAACCAAATCTTTAAAGGGCAAGGAAAGGCAAAGAAATAAAATCCCATTTTTACTTTCTTTAATGAAAAAGAAATCTATCTCCAATATACAGTAATTAAAAAATGTGTACCGTTTTTATAAGAAACCTGACTGTATGCAGTGAAATTCTCCCTTCATTTACTGCTGTGGATAAGAATTGTCACACGGTCCCTAACTTCTGGCAGGGAAACAATCATACTTATAAACAGCAGGGGGAGCCCCTGCCTTACTCACCAGCCATGCAGAACTCAAGCAGCCTTGTTTTTTGATCATTTATGACGATCTCTAAGCAGCAGAGACTATACTGAACATGTGCAGTGCCAGTGTCAGGCAAAGATGTATAACAAAGTTACAAGATGACAGCCCCCTGTGGCCAACTTTGAAAGCATAAATCATTTGTTTGATTAGGCTTGTGGTGCAGTAAGTTCTTGTTTATGTTTAGTATACAAAATACAGCATTTCTACCCTTATTCTATTTTACACTTTCCTTGCCCTTTAAGGCTGTTGTTGATGTTGTCATGTGGGTTTTGGAAGCTGGAAACCAACAAGTTGCCCATTTCTGGTTTCACCCCCACCCCCCATGAAAATACAAGTACAAAAATATCCAGAACTAAAAGATTAACATACATTAAATCACTCCATTTAAACACAAATGGCAGCTGGCAGCAGAAGTAGGCATTGTTAGCTGAAATACAGTAAGATAAATAAAGCAATTGTAGTCTGAATGTCAACACGGAGACAGGACTTCAGCAGTAGGGATACAATACTCCATCAAGGAGCTTTTGTACAATTAACTATCATAACGATCTCTTTAACTCAAAAAAACCTGATTAGCTTCTACACCAAAAAGCAATGTTTTAGAAAAACCTGATTAGCTTCTACACCAAAAAGCAATGTTTTAGAAAAGGGATCCCCAACCTTTTGAACCCGTGATCAACATTCAGAAGTAAAACCAGTTGGGGAGCAACACTAGCATGAAAAATGTTCTTGGGGAGCCAAATAAGTGCTGTGATTGGCCATTTGGTAGCACCTATATGGATTGTCAACCTACATTCAAGCTCTGTTTGGCAGTACACCTGGTTTTTATACAATTACAACTTGCCTCCAAGCCTGGAATTAAAAAATAAGCACCTGCTTTGGGGGCCACTGGGAGCAACATCCAAAGGGTTGGAGAGCAACATGTTACTCACGAGCTACTGGTTGGGGATCACTGTATTAGAGTCTACATTTAAATAAACTATTTCAATTTTTTCACTATAAGAAAATCTAGAGCAAATTTTTTTTGCTAGGTTTGGCTTCACAGACGTTCGGCGCACTTCGACAGGCGAATTTTCGCCAGCAATATGCCAATTCCCTAAAATGCAAAGTTGCGCTCAGGGCAGCGAACGTTAGCAAAGTTGCGCTACTGTTACTTTGCCAGGCAAAGCACAATTACGCTAGCGATGCCTGATTTGCATATGGCACGAAGTTAACCGTATAATAGAAGAATATGTTACAGCCACTACATTCCACTAGACAAGCTCAGGAAACCTTTAATAAATAAAATAAAGTTGTCCTATTGCCCTACATGTGCCCCCTGTATAGTTGAGTTGCCATATGTTAGGAAATGTAGTGGGGAAGGAAGGTAATCCCCCCAAAAATTACACTTTTTTTCAGACTATCACCCAAAAAAAGGCCAGCGTTTTTTGGGACTTAGAAAAATTTCAAGTTTTTTTCAAACTCTTATCTATTGTATTTAACTTCGCCAGGTCTGATCCTGGTGAAGTAAAGTCTAGCACAAGAGATTCCTTCAGTACAATGTTCATCTGAGTGAATTAGCGTAGTTACGTCCCTTTATCAGTGCGCAACTTCGCCTGGCGTAAGGGTGCGATGTTGCACTAGACTATCTACTTCGCTCGAAAATTTTCACCTGGGACACTGTTAGTAAATTGGTGGAGTTGCGAAATGACGTCATGCTGGCAAATTAGGCACTTTAGTGAATTAAGCAATATCATATCATAACACGCCACGTCATGCTAACAATTTGGGGCTTATAAAAGTAATTCTGTACTCCAAACGTTTCCCAAACTCCTTAGTATCAGCAACCCCATTAAAGGCAAAATAATGATCCAGAGAGAATCCCACTCTTGAGCACAGTGGAGGTTTTATGGTAAGTTTAGATCCCCTTTCAGATGCTTAGCTGCATATTTAAGGAGACGACTCGACGTTCTCCTCGTAGCTGGCACGGACTCTCGTCTAGGCCGGCAGCCCGATCCCTCGCTTCAGTGCTGTCCACGGGTGCCCAGTGGGAAGGAGTGCGGCCCAAATGCAAACTATAAGAGGTCTGAGAGGCTGCACGCGTTTCACCCCTCCAGAAACTCTCACCTCTCCAGTCCATAATGAACACTGCTGCTAGGCTTATACACCTCAGCAACCGCTCTTCCTCTGCCATACCATTCTGCCAATCGCTGCAATGGCTTCCACTCCCCTTCAGAATTAAATTCAAATTACTGACCCTGACATTCAAAGCACTTCATAACTCTGCCCCTCCCTACATCTCTGAACTAATTTCCATTTACTCACCCAACCGCCTACTACGCTCCTCTACTGACCTGCTACTCAACTCTTCTCTCATTACCTCCTCACATGCTCGCATTCAAGACTTTGCAAGAGCTGCACCCCTCCTCTGGAATTCTCTCCCACGGTCTGTCCGACTTTCTCCCAATCTTTCAGCTTTCAAGAAATCTCTAAAAACCCACTTTTTTTAGAGAAGCCTACCCTCACTGTTAACCACTCATTGCAATACCGCTTACATTACTACATCTCTCACCCACTTTACTCTGATCTTGCCCACTCCCACACCTTGTGTATGATTCCCCTCCCGTTAGCTTTTTCTGTACAGGGCCTTCCTCACCTCCTGTACCAGTATTTATTGTGATGCATGCACAGTAACTCCATATTTATTGTGATGTATGTAACTCTTTATGCTCTATATATGTAATTCATGTGATTTGGTTGTATAATCACATTCACTTTACAGCGCTACGCAACAAGTTGGCGCTATAGAAATACATGTTAATAATAATAATATTTTGCTGCTGTGTAATGTCTGCAATTAGTATTTTATAAACAGCACGTTCCATGTGCTCTTATACTGACACCTAATGGTCACTGTATGTGATTACAATAATACTGTTTAGGTAAGACTAGACATGTTACATCATTACACTGTTTATCTTTACACTGTCTCTGTGATATTATTTGCCTCTCACCTGGGGTTTGATTAAACTATCTCATCACTGCACTGTATCTACAACTCTGAGAGAGGAGCAGATGGAAAGCACAATGCCTTTATACGGGTTTATTCCTAGACGTTTGGAATGTGTCCGTCTTCATAGGCAATGGAGAGACAATGTTGTATAAGGGCCAACTCAATCAAGGTTTGGGGCTCCAGAACAAATGAACTGTAGAGGAGCTGCTGTAGACGGGATTGTATTGTATAATGTTGTGAAATACTGAAAAAGCTGAAAATTTAAAATGGTGTATAAAGCTGCTTCATAAGGTTCCATTATTAGGAACAGTCGCACCAACAATTGAAAGTGTTTTAAAGTAATAAAAATATAATGCAGCATTTGCCCTGCACTGGTAAAACTGATGTGTTTGCTTCAGAAACACTACTATTGTTTATATAAACAAGCTGCTGTGTAGCAATGGCAGAAATTGAAAAAAAGACTATATGGCACAGATTAAATAGTGGATAACGGATAACACCATTATGTTCTACAGAGCTTATCTGCTGTTTAACCTGAGCATTTTCTCCTTGGAATGGCTGCCCCCATTGCTACACAGCAGCTTATTTATATAAACAAACATATCAGTTTTACCAGTGCAGGGCAACACTGCATTATAATAATCCATAGCAACCAATAAGTTTGCTTTTAAATAGGTGACTAGTAAATGCTACCTGCTGATGGCTTGCTATGGGTTATTGCTCCTGGGCAAATGTAGTGACTTTTATTACATAACCCCTTATAAGACTGAAAGGGGAGCCTACAGCTTGTAATTAGTGGGTGTGTATAAAAGGTCAATGACTTGCTGGACTCCTGACAGACCCTTGCATCTTTCATCCAGTGCTGCACTCATGTTTTTTGAATTCTAAGTCATGGGGGAAGCAAAAGAATTGTCAAAGGATCTGCGGGACAAGGTAGTTGGACTCTATAAAACAGAAAATGGGATATAAGAAAATATCAAAGGAATTGAGAATGCCAGTCAGCAGTGTTCAAACTAATTAAGAAGTGAAAAATTAGGGGTTCTGTTGCAACCAAACCACAGTCAGGTAGAACCAACTAAATTTTCAGCCACAACTGCCAAAACAATTGTTTGGGATGCAAGGAAAATAACTTACTGTGAAATACAAATAATACTGGAAGAAACTTTGCACACATCAAACCGGAAGCTGCGCATGGGTCATACTTGGACATTTCAACATGACAACTAGTGGTGTGCGGGTTGACCCAAAACCCATGGCTTGACCACTGGTTGGGTTAAAATTGGCCAACTATTGAGGTTTATGATTGGGTGTGGGTCAGACTGAGTTAGTACAATCCTCTGAAGATTCCCTATCACATGTGTATGGGTTGAGTGCGGGTCATATGCCAAAACTTTGGGGGTTAGGGTTGGGTGCTGGCTAAAGCTGGTCATAGATGCAAAGATACCGTCATACAAAATGAAGGTTTGTATGTAATTTTCATACCATTCAGTCTATTGGACAGGTTCAGGCCTGGACTCAGAGTCAAAATAGGCCTTGGCATTTCAGGTACACAGAGGTCCAATCAGCCCACACATAGGCCCTAACAGCCCACTAAATACTGAATTTCTATGGCACATTATAGCAGCACCTTTAGTATTTTACAGAACCCACAGATTGACAGTCTGGGCCTGGACAGGTTAGAAGATTTCAGTCAGTTCATGATAATATCTCTGCATGTATTGCCTGACGATATCAATGGGAGACTGCTGCAACTATTTGTTGGACATAAAGGTGTTGGACATAGACACATAGATAATATACTACAAAAAGAATTTCCATGCGATATCCGGTGCGTGTATGGTGGGTAGGGTTGCCACCTTTTCTTGAAAAAAATACTGGCCTTCCTATATATTTTTTTTCCTATTAATAACATTGGAATCAACCATCAAAAATACCGGCCAGGTGGGAGTGGCAACCCTAATGGTGGGAAACAAGCCGATCAGGCTGAACGGAAGATTTTGATCGGGCCCCTTTGAAGGCACCAGATCAGCCTTTGTTAGTGCAGGTAGAATTCTATTGTTTCAGCTTTTACATCTGACAATAAAGCTCTACACGTGTGTATGGCCAGCTCAACTTTTGTGTGACTGCAGTCTGTGGTTTAATGGCCTGAGCATCGTCTGATTTGATATTTATCCGTCTTATTTTTATCTGAAAGGTTAATGTGGCACTTAGGTCGCTACAAAGAAGCCTTTTTGGGGCCAGTTGTTGATCACAAAGCAGCATCCTTTGGTGGCACTTTCTACACTGTCCAACAGCTGCCGCCTCTTCCTATTCCCATGTCTTACTGCAAACAACACACTCAAAGTTCCACATCTGATACTCGTTCACTAGCAGCCCCGTGCCTTTCTATACACAATGTACTACTCCTTTACGAGGTGCCCATGTGCTCCCAAGTCACCACCAAAGGTAGCCCTGCTGCAACTCCTCCCCCTCAGTCAGTCACTGGTTATACGGAACTCCTCCCCCTCAGTCAGTCACTGGTTATACGGAACTCCTCCCCCTCAGTCAGGCACAAGTCATACGGAACTCCTCCCCCTCAGCCAGCTAGTCATACGGAACTCCTCCCCCTCAGTCCCTCCCCCTCAGTCAGTCACTCATCCGGATCTCCTCCCCTTCAGTCAGTCACTAGTCATATGGAACTCCTCCACCTCAGCCAGCTAGTCATATGGAACTCCACCCCTTCAGTCAGTCACTAGTCATAAGTAAAGCCTCCGCCTCAGTCAGTAACTACTTATACGGAACTCCTCCCCCTCAGTCAGTCACAAGCAGCACATGGCCCGGCAACCTATAAATCCACAGCAGAGTACAGTGGTGCCAGGACGGTGTCCCGCATGCTCAAATAATTAAGGAGACCAAACTACTCTGAGCAGCACTCACCTCCTCCCCTCACTAGTACTATTAGCTCAGTCTACAGCCCGGCCCCCGCGCCAGGCAGTCACAGTCAGAAATATCGCGAGGTTTGTGATATGCCACTAGTTGGACGAGTTCTCCGTCTGGTGCTGAATTTTAACTCCCATTGCCAAAGCGTTAGAAAACATCCGGTCGCTAGGTGCTGTGCTCAAAACTTTTTGTGAACCGCCTCTCAAGCCCTATCTCATACATTACTAGCACTTCACTAAACACAGCCACATACTTTCCAACAGGCTATTCAGGAGCGCAGTGTGCTGTTGGGAACTACAATTCCCACCATACATCGGGTGAATAGAGCCGTGTCGCGTGGCTGTTACGTCATTGCTTCGCGACCTTCGGTCAGTACCACGTTGGGGTCTTGTAGGTGCCACAGAAACCGTGAAAATGCCGAAAGTCAGAGCTGAGAAGAAAACGCGGAGACACCAGGAGGTTAAGAGTCAGGGTAGGTGTTTAGTGGCCTCTTCTCTTCATAGGCAGCAGGGTTCACTCACTCACAGCAGCAAACGCACTCCGGGCGGGGCTCCTGGAATCTTATAGGGGGCAACCTGAGGGCTGACAGCTGAGCTTCCCCTCGGTTACATACCGAGGCACATGAGTAACATTGGCTTAGTTCGGTAACCAATAGCAACCATTCAGCGCTTTGCTTTCAGTGTTATACCAGCTGCGTGCTGATAACTACTTGTTGATGATTACTTGTGCCCCGCCCACTATATCCTCAGGGGCAGGTTTAGGGGAGGGCAGCCAGTTACCCAGGGCTGCAACAGGGAGGCTCACCTTTTAGGCTAGGGCAGACGGGGAGATTCGGGGGCATTTTGTTGCCTGGCGACTTCTCGCCGCGACTTGTAGCCCCCGAACCTCCCCGAATAGCCAAGTCCTGGGGCGCACCGGCGTTGCTTGAAAACGCCGGCGCCTATTCAGACGGAGCGGCGCGATTTTTGAAATCGCTCCAAATTGACTCTCGAGGCAATTTCGAGCGATTTCGAAAATCGCGCCGCTCCGTCTGAATAGGCGCCGGCGTTTTCAAGCAACGCCGGTGCGGCCCAGGACTTGGCTATTCGGGGAGGTTCGGGGGCTACAAGTCGCGGCGAGAAGTCGCCAGGCGACAAAATGCCCCCGAATCTCCCCGTCTGCCCTAGCCCTTAGGTTAGAGATTAGTCGCCTGGTGAAAAATCGCCTCTTCCTTTACCCGAACTGCCTCTCCGTCGGCTAGCATCTAAATCGGTGGTGAGATGGCACTCTGAGCAATTTGTTTTCCGAAGTCGCCTGAAGTTTCCTCGTGTGGCAATTTTCGGAAAATGAAGTGCTCTTAGTGCCTTCCCACATGTGATTTAGATTCTATCCAGCGGGGAGGCAGCTCAGGGAGATTAGTCACCCGAGGAAGAGGTGATGTCGCCAGGCAACTAATCTCCCCCCCCAATAGAATTGTGTGCCTCTACCCTTAGTATGTTATAGGACAGCTAATTCTAAGCAACTTTTCAGTTGGCCTTCATTTTTTTTTTTTTTATAGTTTTGAATTTGGTGCCTTTTTCTGAATCTTTCCAGATTTCAAATGGGGGTCACTGACCCCATCTAAAAACCAATGCTCTACAAGGCTACATTTATATATGGCAGCAGCTCATACAATACAATTGTATCACTACTGAGCAGTTGTGCCATGATGACAATACATTACAATATCTGAAAATAATGACACACATTTACCACAGAGAAACCGGCATTGGAAATCAGGCCTAAAAATAGAGAATATATATTCCAAAATCTAAATGTATGCTTCAGTATTAGTCATTCTATTGGCTGCTAAAGCTAGGGTCACACACACCATTTGACACCCAGTGTAAATCTGAGAGCACCGTGTCACATTGAATGCTGCACACTGAAGGAGTGGAGTAACACACAACCTCAAGACTCATGGGATAATGTAATAAAAGCCTCAATGTTTGTCCAGTAACCCATAGCAACCAATGAGCTCCTTGCTAAATGCTATTGGCTGATTGTTGCTATAGGTTACTAGCAGGCCCAGACTGGCAATCTGTGGGTTCAGGCAAATGCCTGACAGGCCTTTTGCTTGAAAATGTTAATGGACTGCTCACCTAAAAATGCAAATTAGTTTTGTCTTTAATATGTAAATGAGCCACTCACTTTAGAAATGTAGAGGAACTGTCCATAATAGCCAGTCACAGCTAAACCGATGCCTGCATTTGTTAGTGCACGTCAGTACTGGCATATGGGTGGAACCAAGAATTCTTAGAGTTGTTGCTATATACCCAATCCCTTATGATAGGTATGTTGGCAACAGGAGGATCCATGCTCAGAACTATCACTTCAGCCTGTATATGGAACACTGTGATATGTAGCATTAATTGCATGAGACAGACTAGTCTCTTCAAGTATGTCACACTTTGGCCCTGTGATAAACATGGTATGAAAGTTCTGTTATCTGCCAGGGTACATGGTCCAGCTGGGGGCGCACAAAGGAACATTTAGAATATACTGTAAAGGTGGCCGTACATGGGCCGATAAAAGCTGCCGACAGACCAAGTCGGCGGCTTATTGGCCCGTGTGTGGGGCCCTCCAATGGGCTTTACCGATCGATATATGGCCGAAAGTCGGGCAGATGTCGATCAGGCAGGACTAAAAATCCCTTCGAATCGTGGCCGCATCTGTTCGTGCCTCTATTGTGATCCGATCGTTGGGCCCTAGGGTCCACGATCGGATCACCCCGATATCGCCCACCTCAGGGTGGGCATATCGGGGAGAGATCTGATCATTTGGCAACATCACCAAAAATATCTATTAATAATAGTAATAATAGTTCTAGTTAACCTTGGGGTTGAAATAAATATCATACTTGAGTGAGTGGGAATACATGGGCTGCTTTGGTACTTTTGCCAGGGCTGCTTTTTCATCCCAGTCTGGCCCTGGTTATTAGACCTGTAGTAAACGTTACACCTCTTATTACATTATGCCATGCGCCCTGATTCATGGACACGCTAATGCAGCTACATGTTGGCCATGTACTGATAAGGATTCACTGTGTCATATCAAAACATTCTCAGATTCATTTTGCTATTCGAAGGGGTGGAGAGGGTGGTAGATTTGTTTTGTTCTGTTTGTCTTATACCTAGTAATGGATGGGAAGTTAAAGGAAAATTATACCCTTCAAACAATGTATTCTTTATAAAAAGATATTGCATAAAACAACTCTTATGTAAAAGCCTGCATCATGTAAACAAACCATTTTCATAAAAATATACTTTTTTAGTAGCATGTGCCACTGGGTAATCATAAATAGAAAATTGCCATTCTAAAAAAATAAGAACAGCCTCCTGGGATCGTGTGATTCAACGGTGCACACAAACATACCAAACAAACTATAAAGTTAGGTCACATGAGCCAATTAACAGACAGAGTTGTGTTCCACACTTCTTCCCGTTACAGTTAGAGTTGAAATATTTCTGGTCAGGTGATCTCTGAGGCAGCACACAGACCATCACAAAATGGGGGTTCAAGGCAAGAGATGTAAAAGTGCAATATTTACTGAAATAGCTATACCAGTTTGATTCTTTAATATGCCACACAATTTGATATAAACTCTGTTACTCAAGTATTACTTTGGGGGGTATAGTTTTCCTTTAACAATAGGAAGTGATCCATTTATATGAAGAATTAAGATTACAGATCTATTTTCTTTGTGACTTTCTAGGGGTTTTGTTCAACACTGGACTAGGACAGCATATTCTGAAGAATCCCCTCATTGTGAACAGCATTATTGATAAGGTTGGTAATACAAAGGCAATTTCATGGAAGATTACATCCTTTACTTCAGTTGCTAATGATGTGATTAGGGATGAACTGAACCCATTGATTCTGGATATAGCTGAATTCTTTGCACTTGGCTGAACACTGAACCAAATGGAAACACTCGCCTTAGGTGGAAACTGGTGATGAGTGTGGGAAATGTGAGCACAAATTAAAGGGAAACTGTCATAGGAAAACTTTTTTTTTTTTAAACGCATCAGTTAATAGTGCTGCTCCAGTAGACTTCTGTACTGAAATCCATTTCTCAAAAGAGCAAACAGATTTTTTTATATTCAGTTTTGAAATCTGACATGGGGCTAGCCATTTTGTCAATTTCCCAGCTGCCCCGGTCATGTGACTTGTGCCAGCACTTAAGGAGGGAACTGCTTTCTGGCAGGCTGTTGTTTTTCCTTCTCAATGTAACTGAATAGACGCAGTGGGACATGGGTTTTTACTATTGAGTGCTGTTCTTAGATCTACCAGGCAGCTGTTATCTTGTGTTAGGGAGCTGTTATCTGGTTACCTTCCCATTGTTCTGTTGTTAGGCTGCTGGGGGGGGAGGGAGGGGGTGATATCACTCCAACTTGCAGTACAGCAGTAAAGAGTGATTGAAGTTTATCAGAGCACAAGTCACATGACCAGGGGCAGCTGGGAAATTGACAATATGTCTAGCCCCATGTCAGATTTCAAAATGAAATAAAAAAATCTGTTTGCTCTTTTGAGAAATGGATTTCAATGCAGAATTCTTCTGGAACAGCACTATTAACTGATGCATTGGTTTTAATTATTTATTTATTTTTATAGTTTTTTTTTTTTTAATTATTTGCATTTTTCTTCTGACTTTCCAATTTTCAAATGGGGGTCACTGACCCCATCTAAAACATATTGCTACATTTTATTCCTCCTCTTTCTAGCCAGGCCCTCTACTATTCATATTCCAGTCTCTTATTTAAATCAATGTAGTGTATGGTTGCTAAAGTAATTTGACAATTTGCAAAATGTAGGAATCAAACAGATGGAAGGCTGTGCAACCAGATGGACTCTAGCAACCAGATTACTGAAATTGCAAACTGGAGAGCTGCTGAATAAGAAGCTAAATAACTCAAAAACCACAAGTAATAAAAAAATGAAAACCAGATGCAAATTGTCTCAGAATATCATTCTCTACATCATACTAAAAGTTAACTCAAAGGTTAAACCCTTTTAGACCATGCTGTAGCAAGTGTAGCAGGTTTTTCACTTTTTTTTGGCTTGTATTCGCCTGAATCCAAAACCGAATCTTGGATTCGGTGCATCCTCTGATGTGACAATTCCGATAATTTTGTTCCTGCAAAAAAAAGCTGTAGTGCTGTAATGTTTTAAACTTGGAAGGTGAGCTAGCATTTTAACCCACAGGAACAATAATTCCATGCATCTAAGTAATTGGTGTGTAACAGATTATATTGCAACACTGTGTAAGCTTGTGTAATGTCTGAACAATGCTAAATGTAATCTAATACATTGTTCAACATAAGATCAACAAATATTATATTTAGAATTATTTTTAAAGGGGTGGTTCACCTTCAAGTTAACTTTTAGTATATTGCAGAAGGGCCAATTCTAAGAAACTTTTCAATTGATCTTCCTTATTTATCTTTCATAGTTTTTTAATGATTTGCAATTTTCATCTGTTTCTTTGCAGCTTTCAAATGGGGGTCACTGACACCATCTAAAAACAAATGCTCTGTAAGGCTACAAATGTATTGTTATTTCCACTTTTTATTGCTTATCATTCTATTCAGTCCCTCTCCTATTCATATTCCAGTCTCTTATTCAAATCAATGCAGGGTTGCTAGGGTAATTTGTACTCTAGAAACCAAATTGCTGACACTGCAAACTAGAGAGCTGCTGAATAAAAAGCTAAATAACTATAAAACCACAAACAATAAAAAATGAAAACCAATTGCAAATTGTATCAGAATATCCCTCTCTACATTATACTAAACGTTAACTCAAAGGTGAACAACCCCTTTAAGTCAAAGGTTAAACCCTTTTAGACAATGCTGTAGCAAGTGTAGCAGGTTTTTCACATGTTGTAGGATTTGGTTTTACCAGGCTCTTGGTTTCGACACGATCCGTATTCTGCCGATAATAGCTTGGATTCGGCTGAATCCAAAATCGAATCTTGGATTCGGTGCATCCTTGGATGTGACAATTCTGATAATTTTGTTCCTGTGAAAAAAAGCTGTAGTGCTGTAATGTTTTAAACTTGGAAGGTGAGCTAGCATTTTAACCCACAGGAACAGTAATTCCATGTATCTAAGTAATTTGTGTGTTAAAAACCCAGCCTGTCCTGTAACAGATTATAGTGCAACACTGTGTAAGCTTGTGTAACATCTTAACAATGCAAAATCTAAATCTAATCTAATATATTGTTCAACATAAAATCAACAAATAGTTATATTTGGAATTATGTTTAAATAGTGCCTGATAATTTATACATCGGACCCCCCACCCCCACCCCAGTAAGGCTAGGTAGTTTAGTTTAAAATATGCATACATATGAGTGGGCTATCATTCTTCCATACTGCAGCTTATGGGTGCAGAAGCCAATATAAAACCTATAAGATGGTAACCAGTTTGTGTTCTTCATTTTCTCAATTTCTCAATTTTTGATGTTTTGTTTACACTTTTCACTGAAGCAAACAGGTGGATATTGTCTGTAATACAAGAGTAAGGGCACTACCTGAGTAGCAGTCACATCTCTCACTACTCTCTTCCGATTGTATGTGTGCAGCTGCTACTGATTGAATGGGAAGTGATATTAAAGGGGGTGGTTCAACTTTGTTAGCTTTTGGTATGTTATAGAATGGCTAATTCTAAGCTACGTTTCAACTGGTTTTCATTATTTATTTTGTATTGTTTTTGAATTATTTGCCTTCTTCTGACTGTTTCCAGCTTTCAAATGGGGGTCACTGACCCCATCTAAAAAGCACAGGTTTATTCCACATAAATTCTGCAACTGCAGCAGCACTCTGATCTTTGATTAGAATTTCTTTTTATTTGTGCAAAAACTGCAACGTTTTGAGCTATACCAGCGCTTTATCAAGTTATTGCTACTTTATATTATTATTCTTTGTATTCAGTCCCTCTCCAGTCTTTTATTTAAATCAATGTATGGTTGCTAGGGTAATTTGGACCTGAAACTGTAAACTGGACAGCTGCTGAATATAAAGCTAAATAACTCAAAAACCACAAATAATTAAAAATGAAAACCAACTGGAGATTGTGTCAGAATATCACTCAAAATATATATATATATATATATATATATATATATATACAATATGCCAAAAGTTAAATCAAAGGTGAACAACCCTTTTAATCGGTCACAATCAAATGGACAATAATCAAAATGCCCATGGGCTACAGCCAGCAAATATCTTGTGTTAATATGTACATTGAAGCCTAAATGTCTATATGCTCATAGTTCCATAGAAGGACCATTTGCCTTGTAATAAATGTCAGGAACCTAATAGGAAAGGAGGTCAATGCTGAACATGATAAAGCTTCATTTAGTGCTGATCTTCATTTATGTGGGTACAGGCCCATTGCAAGACATATTAATTATGCATTGCCTTGTGCGGAACCACACACCAAGGCAAACATGTTTAAAAAAGACGGACCGTGGCTGCTCTATGCATGAAGCCCTAGTTGCTAATTTTCCTCTGTCCCCAAGGTCTGTTAATAACTGTGTTTGTGATTTTGCTCATGTTTTCTCTTTTTTTTTATTTATTTTCAGGCTGCAATAAGACCTACAGATGTAGTGCTTGAAGTTGGTCCCGGTACTGGTAACATGACCATGAAGCTGTTAGAAAAGTCAAAAAGGGTAAATAAGGCTCATTTGTCACTGAATTACTTGAATTACTTGTTTTCTATTTATTGGCCACCTTGGAGGACAATTTTTGATCAATCCCATTGGATCACTGCCTGTCTGGACTGAAAACCTGGTCTGCCACTACTTTCCATCATTATATCCAAGTGGTTATTGACCCAACACAGTGTGCACAATTTTTTCCACTTCATCTTCCTCTTCGATCCGCTTAAAGGGCAATGAAACCCCCCAGATGCTAAAACTCCCTCCCACCTCCCCACCGGGCTACCTCCCCCTCCCTGGCCTATTGCCCCTAAGTCCCTACTTACCCCTCCTTCTTGGTGCCCTCCAGCGTAGTTCACAGCATCCATCTTCTTCTTCAGCGTCTTCTTCCTGGATTGAACGCCGTCGGCGGCGCATGTGCAGTAGGACACATTTGCCGGTTCGTCCTACTACGCAAGCGCCCGAAGTTCACAAAGTCTTCCGATTAAGATTTCTTTGTGAAATCGGAAGACTTCATGAACTTCGGAGTTTCACTTTGTGAAATCGGAAGACTTTGTGAAGTTCATTAAGAAGACGTTGAAGAAGAAGATGGATGCTGTGAGCTACGCTGGAGGGCACCAAGAAGGAGGGGTAAGTAGGGACTATGGGGCAAAAGGCTGGGTGGGGTAGGTGGGCGGTAGGGAGTTAGCGCCTGGGGGGTTTCATTGCCCTTTAAAGGTAGACCAGTTGGGTCATATCGCTGATATCTGGTTGTGAAACAAGTACACCTTTGGATATGTTTCTTATTTACTTAACTGTAACACATACAATGTGTGTTAAAAATTAAGCTCTAGCCCAAATGGGTCATATACTGTGTGAGCAAAAGGCACCTTGTGGGGCCAGCTCTAGGCACTGTGTGCATTTAATAAGGGTGTCTTGTGCATATCGCTCATATCTGGTTGTGAAGCATAAAATGCTTGTTAAAATTGATCTGTTAAAGGGGTTGTTCACATTCAAACAACTAGTTGTTTATTGATATATCACCAGACACAACGACTTTGTGTTTTCTATTTGTGACCATTTTTCTAATTTTGAAGTATAAAGTGTAATTTTTCACCTTCTAAGGGACAAGACATACGGAGCTACTAGTAGCAGCTATTTCTCATGGCTACAAAATAGACAATAGTGACAAGTGGCTTTGCTAATACACCATGTGTTTAAGCAGAGGCAATTCTCATCAATGTCTATGGCAGGGTATTTTTTGGTAATTTGTAGCTGCTACTAGTAGCCTTGTGTGCCTTCACCCTTAAGTAGCTCTGGGAGGGGGGGGGGGGGGGGGGGGGGGGTCACCGACATCCTAAAACTGGATACATTTGTTTTCTTTGTCCCTGCTGAGCAGAATCTCTGGTTTTCATTACAGGCAGCTGTTAGAATTGATACAATAGTTGCTAATACTCCAGAGATGCTGCTGAGAAATGTATCAACTAAATGTTGCAAAATTGTATCAGTTTAGAGTCTGCACCTGAATTACTGAGCTGCCAGACTCAAACACCAGGGACACCAACACTTAGACTTAGATTTTGGAAAAACATTAAAAAAAAATAAATAATGGAAAGTAATTGAAAAAAAGTCTTTATTTCTGGGGAACAGGCTCTGAAAACAACTGAACTGAAAAAGTGTTTAGAATGAGAACAAGCACCTTTAAATTAATTTTGTATGATTTAGAGAGTGATATTCTGAGACAAAATTAGTTTTCATTTTTTAATATTTGTGGTTTTTCAGTTATTTAGCTTTTTATTCAGCAGCTCTCCAGTTTGGAATTTCAGTAGTCTGGTTGCTGGGGGCCAAATTACCCTAGCAACCATGCACTGATTTGAATGAGAGACTGGAATATGAATAGGAGAGGCCTGAATAGGAAATAAAAAGAAGCATTAAAGAGCATTTGAATTAAGATGGGGTGAGTGACCCCCTATTTGAAAGCTAGAAAGAGTCAGAGGAAGAAGGGAAATAATGAAAAAAACTGTAAATAAGAAAAATTTAAGGCCAACTGAAAAGTTGCTTAGAATTGGCCATTCTATAACGTACTAAAAGTTAACTTCAGGGTTAACCACCCCCTTAATTTGGGGTTTAAATAAAAAGGCAAATTATTTTTTTTATATCAATATATATTTCTAAAACAGGTGATTGCTTGTGAACTTGACGCACGCCTTGTTGCCGAGCTCCAAAAAAGAGTCCAAGGCTCGTAAGTATTATGTTAATAACCAAACAAGTATCGCCTCTACATTGTGTACAGACAGGCACCCTAAAGGTTGCTGGGACAAACACAAGCTCAGCTAGGGACCAAACCCACATGTTCTAAACACCTATTTTCCTTTATTCTGTGAAGAACAATTTCATTTCATGTACACTAACAGTAGTGCACACCAATGGAAGAAAGTTCAGGTGCTCACAATCTAAAACACTAAGCTCAGTAGTTTGGACTAGTCTTACATTTAAACCCTTAGGGCAGTGGCCAACGAGGAAATTTGTTGCCCACGATTATTCATGCACAACTACAGGTGACTAATCTCCCAAAAATGCATTTCCATTGGAAATAATTGAAATCACCGGTGGTAAAACAAACCTACAGTATAGCAAAGTCGACCACATTTTTCTCCCCCAAGGTGAAGAATGAAGTAGTGTGTTGATGTTACCTCTTGCAATTTCAATTATTTCCAATGGAAAAGCATTTTCAGGAGATTTGTTGCGTTTATATCGCAGGAGACAGATCTCCCAGTTGGCCACCGCCCTTAGAAAAGCTGTTACATGACCTGAAGCAAGCAGTTCATTTAGTGAGTGGACGAAATCTTCCAATGATGATTGGGCTTGTGACGGGAAACCTATTTACATGTTAACATGGGGCAATTGTTTTTTGCTTTGCTATGCCCCTAAATAACAGGATTCAGAAGCAAAGATTTAGTGGGGTTGAAACCCTTGATTCAAAGAAAATTATGATTATTTTATATTTACATGTACTGTAAATGGTAAACAAGGTGCTTTTTATATCTTATTTATCCAGGGCAGTTGCAAGTAAACTCCAAGTCATGGTTGGCGATGTTTTGAAGACAGACCTGCCTTTCTTTGATCTCTGTGTGGCTAACTTGCCTTATCAGGTATTTGACGTGAATAGTTCTTCGCTAAGGGCAGAGACACACGGTCAGATTTGGGGAGGTTATGCGCCTGGTGACAAATTTCTTCTTCTTTAGGGTGACTAATCTCCCTGAACTACTTTCCCGCTGGCTAGTATGTAAGGCTTCAGGCACACTGGTAGATCGGGGAGATTAGTCGCCCCTGCAAATCTCCTCTTCTTTAGGGTGACAATCTCCCTAAACTGTCTTTCCCTGCCTTCCCTGAAGGGAAACTTCAGGTGACTTCAGAAAACGAAGCGCTGGCGATCCCCGAATTGCTGCATGTGTCCCTGCCCTAAATCACTGGCGGGATGGCACTTTGAGCGCGTTTTCTGAAGTCGCCTGAAGTTTATTCATGAGGCAACTTTGGGCGACTTGGGAAAATGAAAATTATTAGTCACCCCAAAGGTGAGGTGATTTGTTGCTGGGTGACTAATCTTCCAGAATCTGGCCATGTGTCTCCCCTAAGGGTGAAGACACACAAGCTACTAGTAGAAGCTACTTGTCACGGCTACAAAAATAGACAATGCTCATATTTTACTGATAACTGTCTTTCTGTGTTTTAGAAGAGGCAATTCTCAGCATTGCAGGGTAGTATCTGCTACTAGTAGCTGTGTGTCTTCACCCTAATGTTACAAGGGGTGTTTCTTTTCAGAGGTAGAAAAGGCCAATCTGTTCTAATCCACACCCTGTTCATGGCATCTACCTGTCATTTTTAAAATAAACGTATATAATGGATCAGCACATTTGAGAGTGTGCTGATCCATTCTGTCTGAAACCCCTTATTGCTCAGTGCTTGTCGGATATATTTGTAGTGATGTTGATTCTTATTTGAAGATATGTTTGAAAACCTGTTTCTTCACCAATGTAAGAATGTATGTTAATTGTAATGCTTGGTTTCCTTTTTTCTTTTAGATTTCTTCCCCATTTGTTTTCAAACTCCTCCTTCACCGTCCCTTTTTTAGGTAAATATTGCTTGAAACTCCATGTGTTTATCATTACTGAGAAACGGGTAGTTCCTTATAGAGGAATGAGAGAGAATTACATTACAGAAGTATGCTTTGCCTCTGGTTAAAGGGTTTAACATGGTGCCAAGAATTGCATTGTTTCCCCTCATCCCCCCCCCCATTTATCAAAGGGGGCTCCAGGCTTCCTCTGTGGCCAATGCCGACAGACACAGTGCAATTAAGCCTGAAGAATTGCGCACCAACATTATTTTGATTGTGAGTTCCAGAAATGAATACATCCCATCATCAGATTTTTAACACAATTACCGATATGTTTACAATTGCAGCATCCATGTTGTTACCTTCTGGCCACTATTATGCTTGAAAATTTTGTGGAAAATGCTGCACTGTAGGTAAGAAAAGTCAGATTGGTGGTATAATCCACACTTGTGTATATAAGCCAGTGAATTAGAAATAAAACTTCACTTTAGGCATTCTGTAGCAATAAAATGTTGCACAACTTCAACAGAAGGCAGGTGGCGCTGTGTCTGCACACACACACAATTCCTCATTTCAAATACATGAACTAAAGAGCCAGCATTTAGAGCAGCCTGTGGCATCTATGTATAAAACGACCAGGTGAGTATCCGCACTCCCGCTGATACAATGCAATAAAAAGATAAAGTATTTTATAAAGGATATATATATATATATATATATATATAAAGGATATATATATATATACTGGGGGTGTCTGAGGACCGCATACAGCCCAGGATGGATATGAATGCGGCCCAGCTTGAAATGTTGCAAAGGATATCATGATGCAAAGGATATAGGAGTAGGAAGGAGGGGGGACTCTGCCCATTGCCCATATAATATAATAATAAGTCTATTTAATATCCAGGTGTCCCATAGTCCAGTGTATAACTCCATCTGGTTATCCAACTGGTAGTGTACTTCTTTTCTGTGCATTTTCTTTACTTTTACAAATGAAAAGTATTTTGTGTATTTCATGTGTGGCCCCAGATAATTTTTCTTTTTCCAATGTGGCCCACGGAAGTCAAAAGGTTGGACCCCCCTGCCTAATTTTAATGCAGCTGCTTTCCTAAGAGAAACGAAATACATACTCCTAAACAAATGGATTGCTTTAGTAGCATAGTCCTAGATTAGTTTGAACAAACCACTGTTTTTTTAATGGAAGAATCCCTTTGCAGGGTAGTGTGACATCACTGGGGTTGGAGGGGATCAGAACTGCAGTGGGGAGAGTGGCCATAAATTAGGCTGCATTGGGGATTCTGTGTAATAATAATCCTGTTAGTGATATGTGGGTCGCCTAAATCTGGAACCGCTTCTAACCCTAAACCCGGCCCAGCATCCCAGTCAGTGGGGGATGGCCTTCCTGTAATTCAGAGCTTTGGGATAACGGGTCCCATACCTGTACGTTGTTATATTTTTTGGTATATATCCATTTCCCAGATGTGCGGTGCTGATGTTTCAGAGAGAATTTGCTATGCGCTTGGTGGCCAAACCAGGAGACAAACTGTACTGCAGACTTTCCATTAACACTCAGCTCTTGGCTCGTGTTGACCACCTCATGAAAGTAAGTGGTGTGTGTGTATATATATATATATATATATGTATGTATGTATGTATAAATGTGTATTTAGAGAGAAAACACCTTCTATCATAACATTGTCTTTGCATGCTATTTTATTTATAATGTATAAAGTATTTACTGATGATTTTACATTAACTATCTGATCCCCCATGAATGGGCTGCCATATTTGTGTAACAGGAGTCCATTGCCATTAGAATCTCTCACTGACAGGCTGAGAAGGGACAGTCGCTTTAGCAAAGCCAAGTAACAAATACTTACAAAAGCAGACCTTTAGCAAATCCAAGTAACAAATACTTACAAAAGCAGACCTTTAGCAAAGCCAAGTAACAAATACTTACAAAAGCAGTCCTTTAGCAAATCCAAGTAACAAATACTTACAAAAGCAGACCTTTAGCAAAGCCAAGTAACAAATACTTACAAAAGCAGACCTTTAGCAAAGCCAAGTAACAAATACTTACAAAAGCAGACCTTTAGCAAAGCCAAGTAACAAATACTTACAAAAGCAGACCTATAGGCTTTTTTAGTGCCAGTATCGTGTCACTATGGGTTAGGTTAGCTGCTAGAATGCACAGACCTAACAACAGATGAAGTATTACCACTGTGGCCAGAGTTCGATTGTGAACTCTCTGCTCTATGCAAAAAAAAAACAGTGGTCATGCACTGGATGGGAGGAACTCCCCCTTCCGTGGTTTTCTGGAGGCACCTAGTAATAGGGCTCTTCACCTGTTAAAACTAACCTATGAAACCAGAGGGGCACCCGATAAGTTTGACAAAATTTATGGGGGGGGGGGGACTGGTGCCACCAAGACCCCCCTTGTTGGTTAACTGGTCCCTATAAAATTGTTGTGACCTGCTATCTGGTCTGGAGAGATAAAATAGGCCCTGGCATATCAGGCATAGATGCCCAATTAGCCAACACAGAGGCCCAAACAGCCCCCACCAGCCCACTAAATACTGACTTTCTATGGCACCTTATAGCATCCCCTCTGGCATTTGCCAGAACCCACATATTGCCAGTCCAGGCCTGCTATATAATGCTACCTATGATTATTTGAACAATAACTGATTTATTTTGTGACAGAACTATCTGGTTACTTAAAGCCTAAGCTTGACTTGCATACAGTATCGCTAAACACTGAAATGACTTTGTTTTGTGTTTGTTTTGGTTTTGTAATATCAATTAAAAAAATGCACCTTTGGGGTGGAGACACAAGGGCAGATTCGGAGAGATTGTCACCTGGTGACTAATTGCCGGTTCTTCTGGGCGACAATCTCTCCAAACCGCCTTCACGTGTCTTCCTTCCTCTGTAATGAAAAGCCGCCTGCACTAAGCACACGCTGCGATTCGTTATCAGAAATCGCTAGAAGTTTCCTCGCGATGAAATCTCCCCGAATCTGTCCATGTGTCCCCCTCGTAAAAAAAATAATAATGCACTGACCTGGAATACTGATGTGGCCACCTTCAGCAGAAAGGGAAAGAAAACCTTAATGGCTTAGTCACAAAACTTGTTTACCATTCAGGTGGGGAAGAACAATTTCAGGCCTCCTCCGAAAGTCGAATCCAGTGTAGTCAGGATAGAACCCAAAAATCCTCCACCTCCAATCAACTTTCAGGTAATGTATGCTTATGTTAAGGGGCACTCTAAGTATAATACAGGTATGGGACCTGTTATCCAGAATGCTGGGGACTTGGGATTTCCCGGATAAGGGATCTTTCATTAATTTCGATCTCTTTACCCTAAATTAGAAATAGTCCCTTGCCATCTCCCTCCTCGCAGAATGTATTCATCTCCGATTTCTCTGCTGACCTGCTATAAATCTGCAGAGTTTTCTAATCCTATTCTGTAGAGTAGCGACATGGATCTTGGAGGAGCGTGTGCAGTTCAATCTATGTCCCGAATCAGCCTCTAAATGCAAGAAAATTTATTTTAAAAAATCTGTTATTTGATTAAATTGCCGTCTATAGGAGACTGACTTCCTGTAATTCTGAGCTTTCTGGATAACCAATTTCTATGTAAAATAAAAAAAACCTACAATTTGACGTAGAAGAAAATTTGTCATGTTTAAGTATATATTTGGAGTCCACACTTATTTGATAACTCGTACCAGTAGCTGACTACACTGTCACTTTTGTAGTTGTGGATGTCTGGGATTCTGGGAAAGTTAGTTATCTTTTTTTCTAAGATCATTCCTTTTCTAGCAGGAATGGGACGGGCTGGTGCGGATTGCGTTTGTTCGGAAAAATAAAACTCTTGCAGCAGCTTTCAAGTAAGTGTCCTGTGCGCAAACTCATCCACTTGTTTCACTAGACAATATCTTTGTTTCTCCTACTTGGATTTATATTAGATGTCTTGTTTTTGCATGTTTTTATGTAGATTGTTTCCAATAGGGAATTAAAAAGCAACATGGATTTGCTCTAATGAATCCTACAGCTGACAAGTATCCTTGCAACAGGCGGCAGTGGATTAGGCTGAGATCCAGTCTCTGTTCAGTTTATAGGCCAGAGTTCTATAAATCCACATTCTCCTTTGCGAGTGCGAAGCTCCCCATTCGTCCAGACTACTCACATGTCATCCAGTCTCACCTCCTGGCTCGAGATACGTTAACTGTTTCACTTCATGGACTCAATTCAATGACACATATCATTCCGAATCTATAAAAATCTTCACATCCTTTATTAATTTGAATACATACAAGTTTTCAGCATTAGGCACACGTGTTTTGTGCCCTTCCAATAGGCACTTCCTCAGAGTAGCATGTGATACACTGTGCCAATATTGTGCCTAATGCTGACAACTTGTATGTATTCAAATTAATAAAGGATGTGAAGATTTTTATAGATTCGGAATGATATGTGTCATTGAATTGAGTCCGTGAAGTGAAACAGAGTTCTATAAACTATAAGGTTAAAGCTGACCTTACGCCTTATGTTGGCTCATTTCGCAAAGGTCCTTGTTTAGCCACTCAATCTCACGGTCAAATCAAGTCAATCCAGTTGTCTTATCATACTGTGGGCCAACTGTGACCCCTTGGATGAAGACTGCATCAGCAGATCAGTTAGGTTCTCGCCTGACTTGATTTTCACACCTTTCCAATTTATATCCAATTTTTAGCAAAGACATTGGTCAGACAGGCCATTGGGTTGCTTGCATACTCTAGGCCAGGGGTCCCCAACCTTTTTTGCTCGTGAGCCGCATTTAAATTTAAAAAAGAGTTGGAGAGCAACACAAGCATGAAAAAGTTCATGTGGATGTCAAATAAGAGCTCTGATTGGCTTTTTGGTAACCCCTATATGGACTGGCAGCCTACAGGAGAGAATGTTTGGCAGGACATCTGTTTTTTATGCAACCAAAACTTGCCTCTAAGCCATTAATTAAAAAATAAGCACCTGCTTTGAGGTCACTGGGAGCAACATCCAAGGGGTTGGAGAGCAACATGTTGCTTGCGAGCTACTGGTTGGGGATCACTGTTCTAGGGGATAAGCTGCCAACTAGATCATTGCAGTGGGTGGTGGTGAGCCAGCCTGAAGGTCATTTAGGATGCCATGTGGTGTGAATGCTTCAGATTTTCCTAAATATTACTTGAATGCCAGCCTAAAATTCAGAAAGGGTGGACATGGAGATGTACTCCTACATGTAGATTTGATTCCTAAATGACACTGTTTACACTGCAAATAATTCACTCTACCATATAAAATGTAATTCCTAACACACGTGTAATTTTTTTTAGTTGTAATATTGGTGTGTAGGCAGCCATCTCAGGTCATTTTTCCTGGTCATGTGTTTTCAGAAGGAGATTAACGAGGCAGCTGTTATCTGGTTACCTTCCCATTGTTCGACTGATGGGCTACTGGGGGGAGAGCGTGATATCAATTGCAGTGTAGCAGTAAAGAGTCACATGACTGAGGGCACATGGAGCAGGGCTGGAGCAGCACTATTGACTGTTGCCTTAGGAAAAAAACATGTTTTCCCACGACAGAATCCCTGTAAGGAAAGTTCTATATGGAGTTTCAACTAAACCAGGGGCAGCATAATTTTACCTTGATGCATTTCTCTGATTTTTGGGAAAGCAGAATTGCCAGTTTCAGACAAGTTGGAGAGTACATCAGTGGCATGGATGTTCTAGCACACTGACCCTATATATTTTTATATTATTTTTTCATAAAAATAAAAAAACTACTTCTGCCCCTTTCCTTGGTAGAAATGTTCTTTGTCGTGGAGACTGGAGACCTCATTTCATTGACATTTCGAGTGATAAGTCTTTTAATGTTTGTAATTAGTAGGCTGATTAATACGAGTACGGCATTGGACTAATGATGCATTTCCTGCTTCTTAGATCCACAGCCGTGCAAGAACTGCTTGAGAAAAATTACAGAATCCACTGCTCGCTGCATAATGTTGTAAGTATGAGTAGGTGCACAAGGATTTAGAATTCCAAAACGACATTGCCGGTTTAGTGGGTGTTAGTGCGCAGGGCCAATAAGTCTGTCTCTAGGCTGTGACTAACTAGAATGTCAGGCAGCCTCCAGCAGTGTGAACTGTGGTGGGTAAAATATTTATTTAAAATTCAGATTTTTCGGAGTTAATAGACTTTTTTTTTTATCTATGGGGCCTTTAATGATAGGAATGAGTGAACCCTAATGCCCCCCTGGGAGCTTACAGCACCAAATTCTGAACCTCAGGGGTCCTCAACCGCCAGTCCACGGCCCAGAACCAGGCCGCACACAATCTTGAACTGGTGTCAGTGAAATAAATGCACCGGCGCACCTGAATTGGACGCTGGTGACCAGAATTGGACGCCGACCACTCCCAACCCCCTCAACTCCCCGGTCCTTGCAAAGAATTTTGCTCGGACCAAAAAAGGTTGGGGACCCCTGCTGTACCTCATTACAGCCAATATAAATCATCTGAATGATTGTATATTAACAGTCAGTTCCAGAAAACTTCAGTATTGCAGAAAAAATAGAAGGAATCCTCGCAGAAACCGGATTTGGTGAAAAACGTGCCCGTTCCATGGATATTGATGATTTCATGGTGTAAGTCATCTTTTCTTTTTTTCTCCCTCCTGATTCCCTAACAAATAAATCAACTTTGCCTTTTTTTTTTTTTTTGTATATTGTGTTTTCTTTTCTTATAGACTCCTCCATGGATTTAATTCACAAGGAATCCACTTTACATAAGTGCCGCGAGTCTCCGCTCCCTCCCACTCCACCGGCAGTTTGGCCACAATGAATTTCTGTTACTGGGAAGTGGGTGGAATGAGTCCCTGATCTGGCAGTTTGTGTAGAATGTTTCCCTGTTTGTACACTACTTGCACTATAGGTTTTAAGCAGATCTGCATGAATAATGAAATATTGCGTGAAGTGAAACATGATATTGTATATACAACCCCAAGACTATGTTTGGGCAATTAAAAATGTAGTGATTTAATATGCCTGGGGCTGTCTAATATATTGGCACCACACAATGTATTACCCTCTCCTTGTCTTTTAATGAGGTTTTCTCAATATTCTGCAACATACAATGAAATTCTTTTCCAAAACCTGTTTATAAACTGGGTTTACTTGTTCTATATAATCTGACAAATAGTAAAAAATACCAGCAGGCTTCTTTTCATAGATGTATTTATTTAAATGTGTGGGAGCTGCCACACCTACTGATGCAAAGTTGATTCATCCAAAGATTTGAATAAATGTTTGAAATAATGTACTGTTGCCCTCCACTAGTAAAACTTCGCAATTGTCTAATTACACGCGGCGATTCGTTTTCCGAAGTCGCCTCGCAAGGAAACTTCGGGCAACTTCGGAAAACGAATCGCTGCGTGTAATTAGCGCTGGCAATTTTTCATTTTAAGCCAGCGCGGGGTGAGGGAAGGCTTTTGGGGAGATTGGTCGCCGCAAAATCGAGGCGATTAGTCGCCAGGCGACTCAATCTCCCCAAATAGCCTAGTGTGTCACAGCCCTAACAAGCTGCTGTGTAGCCATGATGGCAGCCATTTAAGCACAGGATACATACTACATCGCAGATAAGTTCTGAACAATCCTATTGTATACTACAGAGCTTATGGTGTATCTGCTGTGTATCCTGTGCATTTTCTCCTTTTTCAGCTGAAGGCCCCCATACATGGGCCGATAAAAGCTGCTGACAGAACGAGTCGGCATCTTATTGGCCCGTATGGGGCCATCTGCATCTGTGCATTGATGCGGTCCCGCAATCCAACCGCCCCTATCTCCTCCATCCCTAGTGCCCACAAATAGGATCAGCCCCACATCGCTGGCTCAATGTGGCCATATCGGGGAGAGATCCGCTTGTTTTCTGATGTCGCTGTGTATGGCCAGCCTTAGAATAGCTGCCCCATGGCTACATTGTTATGTAAACTATAGTAGAGTTTCAGAAGCAAACCAGTTGTAACAGTGCAAGTCGGATTCAACAGTAAACTGCGTCTGCATCAGACAGTCGTGTCGCGCCGGATCACTGTTGCAACAGCTTCCGACCATGTTTCCTGTCGGATCCAACTTCATGTGGGTGTTTTTTCGACCCCAGCGCCAGATCCGACAGAAATGCAGGTAAGTTGTTGCTGTGTAGTTCTACCCTAAAACACTTTTATTTTTTGGTGTTACTGTTTCTTAAGACCCTCTCTGCCTATACATCTAATGCTTGAAGAGACAGGCTGTTAAAGGGGTTGTTCACCTTCCAAACACTTTCTTCAGTTCAGTTACTTTCAGATTGTTCCCCAGAAATAAAGGCTTTTTCCAATTACTTTCCATTATTTATTTTTTACTGTTTTTCCAAAATTTAAGTTTAAAGTTGAATGTTGGTGTCTCTGGTGTTTGAGTCTGGCAGCTCAGTAATTCAGGTGTAGACTCTAAACTGATACAATTTTGCAACATTTAATTGATACATTTCTCAGCGACATCTTTGGAGTATTAGCAACTATTATATTATATTCAATTCTAACAGCTGCCTGTAATGAAACCCAGAGATTCTGCTCAACAGGGACAAAGAAGAAATGTATGCATTAATTGTATCAATTTAGAACAGTTTTGAGGGGTTGTTGCCCCCCTCCCAGAGCTGCTTTAGCATATTAGAAAATGGTCACAAATTGAAAATAGAAAGTAATTAGAAAAAGTTATTTCTGGTGATCTACCTGAAACCAACTAGTTGTTTGAAGGTGAACAACCCCTTTAAGCCTTCACCAACTATGCGGTTGCCTGTAGTATTTGCCAAAGATAAGCTTTGCATAAACAGATAATGCAGAATCCATACAAAAAATACTATATATATATATGTATATACACACATACACACTAGCCAAAAGCAAAGCATTATAATATGGGAGTGCAATGTAAGAGCAGTGCTCCAGGCTGGATGTACAGACAATGACGGGATGAGCTTGTATATAAAATCAGATGCATCCAGTAGAGAATAAAAGCAGCAGAATATATACAGGATAGCAGTAGTGCCTACAGCACAGACAATCGTTACTAGTGATCACACACACCAAACATCATGCTGCGTTCAGCTGTGCTGTGATATAAAGCGTCATCCCAACTGATCTGACCATAGCAACAAATTCTGGCACTTGCATGAAAAGCAGCCAATAGGATAATATAAAATGTGTCCAATCAGAAGGCACTGCACCTTATTGCAGTGATGGCATGCTGCTGATCTCTGCCCTGCATCTCCTTTGTAATGGGAATTCCCTTTAAACAGATGGTACTTCCTGGTAACTTTCTCTTGCGCCAGTACAGTGCTGAATAACGCTGAGTAGCTATGTTTGCTGAGCATTCTAGCATCAAAGGGCCCAAATCATATCTCTTCAGCACATGGAATTCCCCAAGATAATCCCAAAAGCCACTACTGTCCAACTCTTCCTCTTTGGAGGGAAAATGTACAAAATCACCATAAGGAACAAGCTATGCGTGACTTTTTTTTTTTTTTTTAAGGGATCCTGTCATGGGAAAAAACATTTTTTTCAAAATGCATCCATTAATAGTGCTGTTCCAGAAGAATTCTGCACTGAAATCCATTGCTCAAAAGAGCAAACAGATTTTTTTTTAATATTTAATTTTGAAATCTGACATTTAGTCAATTTCCCAGCTGCTCCAAGTCATGACTAGTGCTCTTATAAACTTCAATCACTCTTTACTGCTGTACTGCAAGTTGGAGTGATATCACCCCCTCCCTTTCCCCCACCCAGGAGCCTAACAACAGAACAATGGGAAGGTAACCAGATAACAGCTCCCTAACACAAGATAACAGCTGCCTGGTAGATCTAAGAACAACACTCAATAGTAAAACCCATGTCCGACTGAGTACTATTCAGTTACATTGAGAAGGAAAAACAACAGCCTGCCAGAATGCAGTTCCTTCCTAAAGTGCTGGCACAACTCATATGACCAGGGGCAGCTGGGAAATTGACAAAATATCTAGCCCCATGTCAGATTTCAAAACTGAATATAAAAAAATCTATTTGTGACCTTTTTTGTAAAAGTGACATTTTTACCTTCTTATGTCTTTCTAAAGCAGCTCATGGAGGGGGTGGGGGGGTCACCGACTCCGCAAACGGTTTTGAATGATACACAAGTTGCTACATTTCTTTGTCCCTGCGGAGCAGAATCCCTGAGTTTCATTAAAGAACAAGTAAACGTTTTTTTTTTCTATCTGTAAATTTGCTCTAAACAGCCCCTCAAATTAATGTACCTTAGTCCCTGCTGCAAGTCTGCTCTGGTTTCTGTGTTATCAGCAGCTTGATTCACCTTCTTCCTGGTGCAGAGTGAAGCCCAGCCCCTTAGCTTTCTGAGCTGACCTTATCTCTCAGACTAGTCTTGGAGATCATTTGCATAATGTGACATAGCAGAGAGCAGTGTGTGTAGCAGCTTTTGCTTGGGGAAACTAGCTTACTAATGAAACACTGGCTCCCTCTTCCTCTCTATTGTGGAACAGCAGCAAATGGACTGCTCAGTAAACTAAGGGTCTGGGCTTCACTCTGCACCAGGAAGAAGGGGAAACCTGCTGATGATAACACAGAAACCAGAGCAGACTTGCAGCAGGGACTAAGGTACATTAATCTGGGGGGCTGTTTAGAGCAAATTTACAGAAAGAAAAAGAAAAACATTTACTTTTCCTTTAAAGAGGTTGTTCACCTTTGAGTTAACTTTTAGTATAATGTAGAGAGTGATATTCTGAGACAATTTGCAATTGGTTTTAATTTTTTATTGTTTGTGGTTTTATAGTTATTTAGCTTTTTATTCAGCAGCTCTCTATTTTGCAGTGTCAGCAATTTGGTTTCTAGGGTACAAATTCCCCTAGCAACCCTGCACTGATTTGAACAAGAGACAGGAATATGAATAGGAGATGGACTGAATAGAATAAGTAATAAAAAGTGGCAATAACAATACATTTGTAGCCTTACAGAGCATTTGTTTTTAGATGCTGTCAGTGACCCCCATTTGAAAGCTGCTAAGAAACAGAAGAAAATTTCAAATCATTAAAAAACTATGAAAAATAAATAATGAAGACCAATTGAAAAGTTTCTTAGAATTGGCCCTTCTACAATATACTAAAAGTTAACTTGAAGGTGAACCACCCCTTTAAGGGTAAGAGCACAGGGCAAGATTTGGGGAGACAAACTGAACTGCCTTCCCGCTGGCTACAGTGAAAAATAACCAGCTGGATAGAACACGTGGCGCTTCGTTTTTCGACTTCACTGGCCATATTCACTTCAAGTGACTTTGGAAACTAAAGCACCGCGTTTGCTATCCCGCTGACGATTTTTCATTGTAGCCAGCAGGAAAGGCAGTTCAGTTTGTCTCCCCAAAGCAGCCAAGTTTTGGCTGCATAAAAACCAGGTGTACTTCCAGAATCTCAATGTAGGTTGACCATCAACATAGGGGCTACCAACTGGCCAATCACAGCACTTATTTGGCGTGAGTTGCCTCACGAGGAAACTTCGGGCGACTTCAGAAATTGAAGCGCCGCTAGTGCATTAGCGCAGGCAATTAATACTTCATTTTAGTAGTCAGAAGGCAGTTAGGGGAGGTTGTCGCCTGGCAGAAGAGGCTATTAGACGCCAGGCAACTAAATCTCCCCAAATATGCCCGCTGCCCTTACCCTTAATTGTTTGGTATTGCTTGGCCTGTTAAAGGACAAGGAAAGTTAAACTAAAGAAGTAGGCAAGAAATGTTGTACATAATATTTTAGGCTTCTGTGCCAGCCCCATGCAACCATAGCAGATGCCCCAGTAGCTCCCCATCTTCTTTTCTGCTGATTCACATGCTCTGTGCTGCTGTCACTTAATGAGCTGAGGAACCCACTCACAATATACAGTACACATAGAATAGAAATATAGTCACAATATAAGGATGATTAGTAATTAATACAGATACCTAAGACATGGCAGCAAAGAAACCAGTACAACTAGCATCAGAATTACATAATAATCAGCCCTGTAGCATCACTTATATTACAGACCAACCTCATTTTCTGCTGGATACTTTGTGACGACCCCTAAGCTTAGCTTCTCAACAGCTGCTCAGAGCCCATTGAGCATGTGAGTGTCAAAGATACTTTCCAAGATGGTGACCCCCTGTGACAAGTTTGAAGTCCTGGATCATTGCTGCGATTGACAAGCTGAAACTTTAGGCTGGATCAATAAGTTCAGTATATAAAACATGCCAATTTTAGCACTATTTATTTGTAGGGTTTAGTTCTCCTTTAAATCTGTTCAACAAATGTTATGTACCAAAGAGGGTGATAAAAGCAGACTTGACCTGGGCATTATGGGCCAAGACAATCTGCTGGTAAACCCAGCTAAAATATAGGATATCCCAGGCAAGCATAAAAGTGTTATAATGCCTTTGAGTTTTCTATAATCCACACAGAAAAGAGTGCTCACACTTCTTTTTAGGAACCAGCCCATGGGCTTTCTGAGGATATAATGCCACTCATTGCCACCATTTAATCTAATTGTTTGAGAATAATTACTCCAACTGATTTTGCAATCTGCTGACCTGGTATTGCATAAGGGTCTACTGTGGGTATGGTGTGCTCAGTTAGTGTGGCATAGCCTGGAGTGGAAACCTATAACCACACTTTGCAGATTTTTTTGGATTTTTTTGGAATTGTTGATTCGTAGAGAGTTGTGCTTCTAAGGTGACTTGCTACAGAGATGGGTGAGATGTGGAGGAAGATCAGGAATGGTGATTTCATTAGGGTGTTCAGATAGAGGTTTGCAAACGGTGCCAGTCTGCCACATAAATTGCAGTCACATATAAACCATCCAAATCCAGAATGCCTTCAAAGGGGTTGTTGTTTATTTTTATTAGAATAATGTGCTTGAGGCCTGTGTTGTGGTCATTCCAATGGAGTGCAATAAAACATATCCCTTGGTTTTTTGGGAGGCTGGACTTTAGCTCTTGTAAGGCTTCAGTTGCTTGTTGTTGGGCAGTACTAAACTTCTGTGTAAGGGTGGTGATAGGCTGTGCTAGCTGGGTTTCTACACTTTCTCTATATCAAACCCCTGTCTGTTATAGAGCCATTGGGGGGTCCAAGAGTGGTTTGTCCACAGTGGTCTTGTGTCTGTCCCTCTAGACAGGCTGCTTCACTTGTTTGTGACTGCCATGTGTGGATTGGTGAATGCTTTTGTGCCAAGTATAATAACACAGAGTTTTGCTAGTTTACAATCCATAATGTCACCACTCTAGCATTATCTCTGTATTCCACCCATTAAGTGCATTGATATTCACCATATATCAATAAATTGCAGTAGAGCTTTAAGAAGTACAAGAAAGTTAAAGTAAACTGAGTTGGGAGATGGTTCCTTTGTATTGAATTCCCAAATTATTAGTGTTTTCCACAAATCATTGCCAATAGTCACATTTATAATAAGCAGATCATGTATGACATTTTCAGATTGATGCTACAGAAAAAGTGTAATAATCTTCAGGGAGCAAACAATGCTTTCAGCTACAATTTAACAATTACAAACAACTTTAAAATTTTTTTATTTTTATTGATAATTTTTAGATTCAAATTTTCTTTTTTACAATGAAGGTTTATTATCTGTTGATTGAACCTAGGAGAAATATTTTCCTTTTACTGTTTTATTTATATGTCTGGGTAAGAACTAATACAACTGAATACTACATAGCTGAATGGTTATCTGTTTTGTAAAGCTTTGTAAACATGCACCCAACTGCCTTATTCATCTTGAATGTCTCCATCGCTACACAGCAGCTAATTTATTTTTATTGTAGAAGTGCTTCTAAAGAAAATGGCAGTTTTTACAAGTGCAAGGTAACAAATGCATTTAAAACTTTACTGATCAATTAAGAGATAACAGATATTTAAAAGCCTTTCATTTCAGATAATACATTATAGGCAATGCTAATGTTGTAAAATTGAAAGAAACAGTTGTCTTTAACATTCACACTGAATACACTGTTTGATGGTGTGGTGAAAGTATTTTAATTTTGATACACGAAAGCCTATCACTACTAATGGGATTCAAGCAAATACACTGATAGTGTTAATTCACTTGCACTTTTTGGGTGCCTAAAATTTGTTTAAATACTACACTATATTCTATTTTTGTTTTTTGTCTCCCCTCTCGTTTGAGGTGACGGTCAGCTACGTTCCTTTTGGAACTCCGTGTATTAATGCTAATGTTGTGTCTATAAATTTTGCTAACCGGTCCTTAATCATTTTTCATTAAAATCTATTTATATTCATTGATAAATTATAATTCCATTTATTAAGCATTCGTTTCCAATTGATTTATAGGAAAGAAAATAAACTCTAATGAATAAAGCACATTGGTTGGTACTTTAAAGTTATGTTTCTCTCTGTAGTTCACAATTGTGTTTTCAGATTTAAAAAAAAAAAAATCTGTTTTCTTAAATTTACATCTTTACATATTTTAAAGTGTTCAGCATGCGATCATAGAATGCTTTACCCAGAGATATAGTAGCTAAGAGGTTAATTGAGACAATATGATGAATAATCATATAATGTGTATTTAAACTTGCTTATTGTTGCAGTAATAACAAATGCAGAAAATATTTTATAATATGAATCTTATATTCAGATCAGTGGTGTAACTAGATATTACTGGGCCCTGCAACAAATTATTTTTCAGGCCCCCTAAATGTCTAGAGGTTGATCTGTTTTACCAATATTTATTGAAACTGTTTATGAATTAGGGCATCACAGGGTCTCTATACCTCCTGGCCCCCCTGCAGACGCAGGGTCTGCTACCTCTGTAGTTACGCCCCTGATTCATATATAAACATTTGGTAATCATAGGTACAATGCAAATAAACAAGGTAAGTAAAGTCAAGTTTTTATATGATACTAAAAGGAATATAATAGGAATTGCTGCAAATATGTATCACTTAGGGGGTGATTTATCAAAGGTCCAGTTTTAAAATTTTGTTAGCTTCTTTAGACCTTGAATGAACTCACAACTTGAATGGTTTCTAATTTAAGAAAAAACTTGAATGTAAAAACTCAAATTAGTGTAGTCAGTGTGAAAAACTGAAATACTCAAACTGGTAGAGTTTTAGGCTGAAAAAAAACCCTCAAATCACTTGATTTGAGTTATCGAGCAAAACCCACCAAAAACTAAAACACCATAAGGGCTAAAATGGGTTAAGAGACCTCTACCATTGACTTCTACATGACCTTGACAGGTGTTTGGATGTTGTATTTTCAGATTCAAGCTGTTTCCAGCTTTGGGGTATAATAAATGTCAAAAAAATTTGAGTTTAAAATAAAAAAAAGTTTAACAGGAAAAATGTATTTTTTGATAAATAACCCCCACAGAGTGGATTTTTTCAACAATTCCTCTATTAATATATTTCAGTTTTTCTATTTTACATATTTCACGTACCCCACATCCAGTGTCGCAAAATTCTGGATATCTTCATTTTGGAAGCATCTTCCACAATGTTTTTCTGGCCTGAGACCTGCACCAAATGGGCTTAAAGGAAAAGTAAATGTTTTTCTTTTTCTTTCTGTAAATTTGCTCTAAACAGCCCCCCAGATTAATGTACCTTAGTCCCTGCTGCAAGTCTGCTCTGGTTTCTGTGTTATCAGCAGCTTGTTTCCCCTTCTTCCTGGTGCAGAGTGAAGCCCAGCCCCTTAGTTTACTGAGCAGTCCATTTGCTGCTGTTCCACAATAGAGAGGAAGAGGGAGCCAGTGTGTGCATTAGTAAGCTAGTTTCCCCAAGCAAAAGGTGCTAAACACACTGGTCTCTGCTATGTCATAGTATGCAAATGATCTCCAGGACTAGTCCAAGAGATAAGGTCAGCTCAGTAAGCTAAGGGGCAGGGCTTCACTCTGCACCAGGAAGAAGGGGAAACAAGCTGCTGATAACACAGAAACCAGAGCAGACTTGCAGCAGGGACTAAGGTACATTAATCTGGGGGGCTGTTTAGAGCAAATTTACAGATAGAAAAAAAAAAAGGTTTACTTGTTCTTTAAAGTCTGGAAAGAAAAGTTGCCTGTACGTCCTTCCAATGCAACAGAAGCAAGGCTACTTAAAGTGATACTGACTCTAAAAACAACTTATATGAACAAAATCTGAATGTACATTAAAAGTTACCTATAGGTCATGTTGATCGTTTTTTGCTAAGAGATTTGTTTTTGGAAGTAATTGTTAGTTGAAGTTTCTAAACCTGACTGTTTTGCCAACCTCACTATCCCATCTCAGCCTCAGTTAAAGTTTCTAATGCTAAGAGACTCCTGCTGCACAAATATGTCATCTCCCTCATAGACAAACACAGAGAATTAGATTAGAATTAGATAGGTAATGTAAAAGCAGTGTGCAAATACTTTATGGCAAAGTAATAAGTAGCCTTCAAAGGCAATATTATGATAGATGTAAAATAGAGTTTAATTTCTGGTGTCAGCATCTCTTTAATATTAGTAAAAACAGAAACCCACATTAGTTAAAAGGTATCAAACCCTTTCTTGTCACATATACTGTCAATAAGCATGGATTGCCATTTTGTTCCTGAGGCTAGAGCATCCCATACATCAGTACGAGTGAGATATGATTCTAAGATCCTCTGCACACCCAGATGCTGAACTTCTTATCAAAGAAAAAGACTTGAGCTTTCTACTTGACACCTAACTAGATTATTAATCCATCATCAATGTTTCTTCTTCAGCAAAGGAGTCTATGCTCATTCAAGTCGCATTGAATATTGGAGTAAAAGAATTCTAGTTAAAGTTAAAATCAAAGATGCAGCAAGTATATGAAATGAAGTCTATAAACATTAATTCATGGATGACATTACTTGTGGCCTACCTCATTTTTCTTTGATGGCGATGATGATGATTCAGAAAATGAGTTTCTAGGTTTCTCAGATTCCAAAAAAAACTCCACAGTTGATTGGCCTTTATATTGTACAGAAGCCCAGTTTTTGGATGCTATACAGTAGAAGAATAATTCAATACTGATGCTCCAGTAACTCTCAAGGTTTCTTTCTGTTTCACTTTCTGTTGTTCTAGTCATTCTCCTGACTGATCAGAGCAATAGAAATAGGCCTTTAGTTTTCAATGTTATTATCATTATTAATTTGTTTTTATTAGATTACAAAAAATGAAAACATGGCCCTTGTGCTATTAGGAATACAAAGTTAGAAGCCATACAATTCATGTATAATAATTTCTGTGGAACGGGCTGTGTATATTAATACAATTTATCTTACTATGGAGGTACAGTATCAGGGATTTCCATGCTTAAAAATGAGCATTTGGCTTGTTTCCTTCAAATGTGCAAAAACATCTGTCCACAGAATATTAATTTATTTCTGTTTTATAATGCAATAATGCAGACTTTACAGCTTCAAACAGCGTAGTGTGGATAAATTGCACAGAAAAGCCATATATATATTTCCCTCTGGAAAGTAGACATCATGAAAGTGTCTTTTTGTGCAGGCATGGGATCATTTAGCCGGAAACCAGATAACACAGAATTACAGGTAGTGATGGGCGAAACGGGCGCGTTTCGCTTCGCCGAAAAATGTGCGAATTTCCAGAGAAACGAGTCGCGCGTCGTTTTTGACGCGTCGCGTCATTTTCGGCGCGCGTCGCGTCGTTTTCGGCGCGTCGCGTCAAAAACGACGCAAGACTCGTTTTTGCGCGGCAAATTTTTTTTGGCGAATTTTTTGGGCAGTTTCGCGAATTTATTCGCCAGCGGCGAATCGCGGGAATTCGCCGCGAATTCGCCCCTGGCGAATAAATTCGCCCATCACTAATTACAGGCCGTCTCCCATTGACTCATTTTATCCAAATAATCGTAATTTTTCAAAATGATTTCCTTTTTTTTTTGTAATAATAAAACAGTACCAAATCCTTATTGGAAGCAAAACCAGCCTATTGAGTTTATTTAATGTTTACTTAATTTTCTAGTAGACTTAAGGTATGAAGATCCTTTATCCGAAAAACACCAGGTCCAGAGCATTCTGGATAATAGTTAACTGTAAAGAATACTCACCCCGCCGCCCTGCTCTTTCCTGCTCACAGGTTTTCTATGCGCATTGGTGCGAAATTTGAAAATATATAAAGGGCTCTTTGTCATTTTCTGGTTGCCCGTGATAGGATTTGTTCCTAGTGGTTCCTGAGCCTTTTGCTAGCAATCTGTCCTGTTTTGTTCTAATTGACTACCCGTGTTTGATTCCAGCCTGTTCTCGACTACTATACATTCTGTATCCTGACCCGTGTCTGCATTTCGACTGCCTCATCCTATCTGATTGATTACCTAGTTTTGACCCTTGCCTGCCTGACGATCCTTGCTATCTACCTGTCTCGACCCAGCTTGTCTGACCACGAATCGGCCTACTCACAGCTCTACGAAACAAGTTAGCGCTATAGAAATACATGTTAACAATACTCCTGCCTGTACCGTGACCTTGGCCTTACTGACTTAAACAACAGTCGTGCCCCTTTGCCTATCCACAACCTTTCCCTTGCACCTCTCATTTAAGTCTAGATGGCATCTGTGTAGCTGAGGGCTCCTCCGAAGCCAAAGGTGGTCACTTAACACAAAGCCTAGACCAGGGTGCTTAGTAATGGTTCTGGTGTTTGGTGCCGACCGAGACATTCCCATACGAGAAATAAAAACATTGCTTGTTTTTTCACCAGACAACAATATTCACATCAAAGCAGTGTGTGATATATTGACGTTAAAGTCATGGCTGATTGCAGCAAGCTGTGTCCTTGCAACCATACTGTAACTTCATACAGAAAATTCTTCAATTTCTAAATCAAAGCAGCACTGTGGTAAACCTTGGTATTTAAAAAAATTGCCTTAAAGATGTTTATGACTGTGGATTGTCTGGGTAACTATTTTCAATGGGAATACCACCACAGGTGGTTAAAGGGGTTGTTCACCTTTGAGTTTACTTTTAGTATGATGTAGAGAGTGATATTCTGAGACAATTTGCAATTGGTTTTTATTGTTTAGAATGTCTGGAATATGAATAGGGGATGGACTGAATAGAATGATAAGTAATAAAAAGTGGCAATAACAATACATTTGTAGCCTTACAGAGCATTTGTTTTTAGATGGTGTCAATGACCCCCATTTGAAAGCTGCAAAAAAAAAAAAACAGAAGAAAATAGCAAATCATTAAAAAACTATGAAAAATAAATAATGAAGACCAATTGAAAAGTTTCTTAGAATTGGCCCTTCTACAATATACTAAAAGTAAGGTGAACCACCCCTTTAAAGGTGAGAAAGAGATCCATTGTGCAGTGCATGAAGTTTTCCTCTGAGAAATTTTGAAGAGTCCTATGGTAACAGCTAAGTTGTGTTTGCTGTGTTCATCAAGGCTATATTTGCCAGAATAACAAAATCAATAACTTTACGGACCTGCTGTGAAATTGACACTTTTAGTAGTGGTTAACTTAAGGACAACCACTTCTAGACAACTGGAGCCACTTAGTATGAAGGCAGCAGAAATTAGCAGATTGCCAACGTGTAGCTGTCCCTTCAGACTATTCCAGATATTAGAAGTAAGACCCATTCCACACAATGCCTATAAAAACAAAGCTTTCAGGTTTTCTAAATTCTCTTGATTTTGGATTGACATATCTTTCTTGCTTGACATTGTGACATCATTAACAGCTGATTAAGATATTACATGTAGAGTGTTATCTTCAAATGTTGAAAGCTATCTATTGGAGTCCATTATTTTCCGGTGATATGTTATGATCTTACAGTGTCAAATCTTATGTTACACTTGAGTCAAGATGATATGGCTCATCTGTATGTTTCTTTTCTATTCTGACTGAAGTTTGACAGAATTCTGATTCATGTGTCCTCTCACATGAAACCTCTGAGTAGAGCCATTCTTATTAAAAAAAGTTACGAGTGTATTGGTAGCTGAATTGCAAGGTTTAATTCATGTGTCTTGGAGGTTTGATGATGTTGAAAGTAAAGACAACATATTTGGATTGGTTACATTACCGTGATGAGAAGCTAAGGTGCTTGCATGTGTAGTTGTAATTGTGTTGCATTGTGTACAGTAATTCCACTGGCTGGCATGTTCTGTGGAAATATTGTGGGGCATGTGTATCCCCCCTCAGAATCATACATAAAATAACCTGAAGATAAATGATCCAAGCATATATGGTATGACGATCTAACATTTTTTCAGTCATTTGTTCAAAATTCTAATCACTTCATCCAATTGCCAAATATATACTGGTTAAGAAATTATGAACTTACAGTTAACTTAGTAACATATGTTAAGTAAGGTTAGTAATTTATGGCATGACATGGCTAGGGTCAAGCGCTGAAGGTAGACCTTTTCTCATGCACCCTGTCCAGTAATAATATCTAAACTCAGACCTCCAAACAGGGCTTCTATTTGGTGAAATATGCACCAACCTGGGATACTATAGTACTAAGCGCCATAGTAATTAAGTAATTGGTGCAGGCTCTTTTGTCTCTGTTTTTGTGAGGGTGCCCCCTTTCAACAAATTTCTTTATCATCGTATTCATCCTCTGAGCTGTTTTTCTGATCTTAAGGTATTGCCTCTTCAGTAATCCTTTGGAGACCCCTGCTGGTTGGAAGCTAGAATGTAAAAAATGTGTCTGTAGGTATAGTACATATATATTGTGAAGATTTGTGTAGTTCATTTTACTCTCCTTTACATATCAAGAAAATATCCATATATCTTTCCCAGAGTATTCTTGTTTCTCCAGTCTATGCATGAAAATATTAGCATATTCTGGAGCAATGGAATGTTGAATTATTGAATAATGGACTATTGCCTAGTCGAAGTACACAAAAATAACTGCCCCTATGTCTACTGAAAAAAAAAAACCATTTAGACATTCAATAAACCCAATAGGGATTTTTTTGCCACCAATATGGATCCCTGCAGCTTAGTTACTATAAAGTGCAAAGTAATGTTTTAGTATTACAGATAAAAAGCTAATTTAAAAAAAAAAAAATGCTTTAGAAATTGTCTGCCTGTAGTTTCTGGATAACTCATTTACAAATAGCTCTCTATAATTTCTTTTTGGCTATGTGCTGATACATGATCTTTACTGCACAGAGGTGGGTGGCTCCAAATAAATACTAAATTATGTGTGCTGGTCTCACAATTTGTCTGTGCATGCATCAGCACATGGCTTAGAGGGCACATTGACTGCAATGCTTTTTGTCACAGAAGCAGTGCTCTGCTGGCAACATTGACAAAATACACTGGCTTTGCAGCAGCTTCCTACTAGGTGTCGCTAATGGGCTGCTAATACATATTTTTTACATATTTGCAATGTGCCATTTCAGCAGTATATTGCCAATCCCTTTTCCCTCAACACACAGTCCTCTGGAGGTTTGTGGAAATATATGTAGGGACAAAAATCACTTAAATTACAGCAATCTGGTATTGCATTCATAGCAAAAGGGCAACATTTCCCTTGTTCCATGGCTGCACACAGCAATATATGATTGTCATACAGATCTAGAGAGATTTCATAATTACCACCAGCCCCACCATCCACCTATATGAGGCTGCGTTAGCCTAGCTCAGCTTAGCCCCTAGCAAATGTTCCTCTCTCTCTGCTGCTGAATATAAATAGGCAATATGTTTAGTTTATATATGAAAAAAGAAACCAATGCTTCTTTGCAGAGTTGCTATTATGTCTCTTGTGTTGCACAGAACTCTTTTACAAAGCAAAACAGAAGCTGCCGATCAAAGTAAAATATACAAAGAAGAAGCAAGCGTTTCATTTCTGGAAATAAGTAAGTAGGAATGAAGTGAATGTGAACAGATTGGAAAACAGAACAAGAATAGAAAAAAAAGGCACATGCAATACTGGGTTAAAATGAGAAATGAAAGTTCAGAAACTTTTAACTTGGAACGTGTATATATATATATAAAAATAAAACTGATGGGCAGATTTAACCTTGAAAATAAACCATCAAATTTTTTTAAAGTGGTTTTTCGATCGAAAATGGACCTTTTCAATCGAATAGGTCGGTTTTTGACTGAATAAAAATCATTCGAATAATTTCGATTGCATCAAACGATCGAACGATTTCCACCAAAAAAATTTGATTTTCAAAAATTTCTAAAAACACTCCTTAAAGTTTCTAGGAGTTTCCTAGGATAAAACAGCAATTCAGCAGGTTTAAGGTGGTTTACGGTCAAATTAAAAAATTTTTCTATTCAAATTGAATTCTGGCCTATTTGATAGTCGAAGTACCCAAAAATTACTTTGAAATTCCATTTTTTTAATTTGAATTTTCATTTCGACCCTTAGTAAATCTGCCCCATAATTTTTTTAAATAAATGGAACAATGAGAATTTTGTGGAGATGCAGAAAAGGCCATACAATTTGTTGATTTGGTAATACAGCATGGGGCCTTTCCTGCTTAAAGCAACACTCATTGGCTACTGCAAATCTCAAAATCTTGTATTTTTCAAATCTACAGAAACCAATGAGATACATAGATACATACTCCATGTGATATGTGATATAAATGCATCAACCAATGGACAAAGAAAAGCCCATGTAGTTATTTTAATTATTAAAAAAAAATGCAGTTTATATCAAATTAATTTTTAATGCCAAAAAAGTTATTAAGTATGGAGGGAAAAAAATCAGTTTACTTTCCATCCACTGTATGTGACATACGTTGCACTCCAATAAATGCTTTGCAATGGGAGTATTGCCATTGCTGTAGTATTTTATATGACATCCCCTATTTTCAACTGCACAGTCACCTTGATCACTTATACAATATGCAATTAATGAATGCATTTCTTGCTCTGCATTTATACATGCCCTCTTGCCTCTTGTTTAGGTTTGTATAAGGTTTCTACCTGAGATTTGTAGTCATTCGTATTTGAGAGACTACCTCTTAAAGGAATTGTTCAGTATAAAACTAAAAACTTCGTAAATAGATAGGCTGTGCAAAATAAAAATGTTTTCAATAAAGTTAGTTAGGCAAAAATGTAATGTATAAAGGCTGGAGTGACTTAAGTCTAACCTAACAGAACACTACTTCTTGCTTTTCAGCTCTCTTTTGTTTACACTGACTGGTTACCCTGGTTACCAGGCAGTAACCAATCAGTGAATTGAGGGAGGGCCACATTGGTCATAACTGTTGCTTTTGAATCTGAGCTGAATGCTGAGGATCAATTGCAAAATCACTGAACAGTTATGTCCCATGTGGCCCCCCTTCAAGTCGCTGACTTACTCAGATTTAGAGAGCTGAAAAGCAGGATGTTGTGTTGTATTCTGTTATGTTAGACATCCAGTCAATCCAGCCTTTATAAATTACATTTTTGGCTAACTATCTATTTACCCAGTTTTTATTTTTACCCTGAACTGTTCCTTTAAATTTTATGAATCAGAGCTATATTTGGTAGTTATCAAGTATTGCTCTTAGTTTCCTAGAATAAAAGTTTATAGGCTTAGATTACATATACAAGGTTTTACCAATAAATATATACATAATATCTACAGTACAGAATTACAATTTTATAGTTTATTGAATGATTTTCCTTCTTCTTTTGATTCTTTCCAGCTTTCAGATGGGGGTCACTGATCCCACCAAAAAAAAAATAATTCTCTGTAAGGCTACAAATGTATTGTTATTGCTGATTTTTATTACTCATCTTTCTATTCGGGCCTCTCCTATTCACAGTCCAGTCTTTTATTCAAATCATGACATGTTTGCTAGGATCATTTGGAACCTATCAACTAGTCTGCTAAAATTGCAAACTGGAGAGCTGCTGAATAAAAAGCCAAATAACAAAAAAAAAGTGAAAACCAATTGCCGATTGTCAGATAATATCACTCTCTATTTTATGATAAACGTAAATTTAAAGGTGAACAACCACTTTAAAACAAGACATTGCTGCTATTAATTTTCTCTGTGATGATTACAAATTATAGAAAGACCCTATGTGTAAATCTCCAGGTCCCAAGCATTCTGGATAATAGATCAAGTACCTGTAAACAATGTAGACCTGATGCAGGGTATGGGATTCCTTATCCAAAAACCCAATGTCCAGAAAGCTCTGAATTAGGGGAAGACCATCTCCTGTAGATTGCATTTTAGGCAAATGCTTCTATACTTTTAAATGATTTCTTTGTTTTCCCTGGCAAATAGGAAATTTTCACAACAAATAGAAGAAGGGGGAGGGTTATTTACTAAACTTCGGTTGGGCTTTTTTTTTTTTTATTTATTTAAGCCTGATGCAGCAAAACGCCAGAATCTGAAAATCCACCATCTCAGCCAAGATTGTGTATAAGTCAATGGCAGAGGTCCCTATCTTATTTTGACGTTTTTGTGGTCTGCTCTGAAATTAGCCCCGAAAATCCATGCTTTTCATGCAAAAATCAGAAAAATTCTGGCTTTTTCGTGAAAAAACCCAAAAAAAGAGAGGTTTTGGCGAAATATGCCAAAAACATTGAGCTTGAGTTTTTACCTGAACTGATTAAATCAAGCTTTTTTTTTTTTTTTTATAATGAATAAGGTCAAATCGGGTATTAGAGTTTGGTTGTGGTTTTTTCATTTAAAAAATTAGATAAATTCTGATTTTAGCAAATAACCCTCTAAATATATTTCTGTGCTTTGAAATATAAATGATAATGCATGCAACAAAAATGTATTTGTAGAGAGGAAAAATGTGTCTCCGCAGTGTGCCAGTGACCAGTCGCTAATGAGCCCTGTGGCTATGCCTCGTGCCTTGCTCACTTCATGTCAATCCTGGCAATAGCACGTAGCGCTGTGTTAGTTCCTCTCTGCAGCAGCTGGGTCACACTTCAAAATCTGGCAATGTGTTCACCCACATAACTATCCCGAAGGACTGGAAGGTGTTTTGTGGAGACAGCGTATGAAAATATTCTGTTAAAAAATATACATGCTGGCACTGATATGTAGCAGTCGTGTCAATCACATTTCAGAACTGTAATTGCTTTTCCAGGCATGCACAGTTGTCGCAAATAGGGATGGCGCGAACTGTTCGCCGGCGAACTTGTTCGCGCGAACATCGGCTATTCGCGCTCGCCGGAAGTTCACGAACGTCGCGCGACGTTCGCCATTTTGGGTTCGCGTTAGTTGGCGCTTTTTTTTTGCCCTCTCACCTCTCAGACCAGCAGATACATGGCAGCCAATCAGGAAGCTCTCCCTCCTGGACCACCCCCACACCCCCTGGACCACTCCCCTTCCAATGGACAGTTCCCTGATTTCAGCACAGGGAAAAAGAAAAAGGAAGGAGCTGCTATAACACAAATACTGCAGCCTGCAGTCTGCTCACCACCCTCCCACCCACATGGTCAGTGGCTCTGCTTTTGTATTTTAGTTGTGCCTGGATGATGTGCTGGCTACTGGTCCACTTTCCAGTCAAAGCCAGGGAGCTGTGAATGTAGTAAATCATGGAAAATAACTGTGCCATTCTGCTATGAGTTCTAGGGGTATTTATACCTGAACTGGCCACTTTAACATCTTTGTGTGAACTCTGAGGTATTTATACATGAACTGGCCATCTTTTGTGAACGCTAGGGGTATTTATACATGGACTGGCCAAGTCTGCAGGGATTTGAGGGACATTTTAGGTTAGGTAGCTTTGCTGGCTAGTAATCTACCTTCTACTGCAGTGCTCTGTAGCTGCTGTGGGCACTGATCTCTTCTGATGTCATTCTCATCTGTGTGCTGACTGCTGTAATAACCATTTATAATACATTTTTGCCCTTTATCCCCCTCTGGCATGCCACTGTCCAGGTCGTTGCACCCTTTAAACAACTTTAAAATCATTTTTCTGGCCAGAAATGTCTTTTTTAGCTGTTAAAGTTCGCCTTCCCATTGAAGTCTATGGGGTTCGCGACGTTCGCGAACCGTTCGAATTTTTGACGCAAGTTCGCGAATATGTTCGCGAACTTTTTTTCCGACATTCGCGCCATCCCTAGTCGCAAACAGAAAGGTTGCTCCAACTGTGCATGCACCAATACGGCTTTTACATCACGAAGAATGGTGACTCTGAATGTGAGGTCACTATTTCTAGAGGGGGCAGAATTCAAGCGTAAGACTGTGGGGAGGGGGCAGTGGGCACTTTTGCTGAAAGGGGGGTTTGGTTCTCCTTTAACCATTCAGCCTCTCATCTGTGTTATCCTGGCTTCTCATCTGTGTTCCATTGGCCTGAAAGCATATTGTATGCCTACTTTGCCTTCTGCTTCTCTATTCTTACTTACTGTTAGCAACTATTGCCCTGTTCTACTGCTGCTTATCTGCTACTGAACCCACCAACAAAAGATGCTAGAAATGATGGACCCATTTAATAACACCGAGGAATGTTAGCCTTTGACCTAGAATCAAAAGGAGTCATTTAGAGGCATGCTTCTAATTTGGGTAGTTTTAGAGGTTTTTCAACCACCACTAAACTTTAAAGATTTAAAAAAAAAAAAAAAAAAAAACCCCACAAATGTCTACTTATTTAATAAAAGATTCCAATATAAAAAGCACAAACTGATAAAAACTTGGAATGGATCCTAATAAGAATACCTCAAGCTTCTTGATTTCTCTGACATTTTCAAGCAACAAACAACTTGAAAAATTTTTAAAACCTCACAGAAACTAAATATCCTACAATTTTCTAAGGAAAGCTCCCGTTGACTACATGACCTCGGCAGATTTTTGATGGCTTCGTTTTACATTAGAGTTTTTCGTGTTTTTTGAAAATTTCATTGATTTAAAACCAATCTTCACATGCAAGATTTTTAGTGCTTTAAAAGTTCTAATCATGAAAAAAAAACATGAACATTAATAAATCTGACCCTTATTGTATTCCAGAACACAGGTTCTGTTGTGGTTGCAAGAACATGACCCTTGGGGGCAGATTTACTAAATTCATATGAAGGATTTGAAGTTCGATCAAATTTTCAAAAACATTCGAATTTGAATTTTTTTATGTTTTTGAAGACCACTTTGACCAGTGAATGTTGTACTTCCTCTTTAAATTTTTATTCGACCACCTAGTTTGCCAGCTCAAAGCTACCAAATTGGGTATTTCCTGATTTATGAGACCCATTAATGTATGAGACCCATTAATGTATGAGACCCATTATCCAGAATGCTTGGGACCTGGGGTTTCTGGATAACAGATCTTTACGTAATTTGGCTCTTCATACATTAAGAGGCTCATATATCAAAGTCTGAATTTATCTAATTATTTTCTGAAAACACACTTTTTTTCTCCTTATTTATCAATACATTTTCCCGAAAATTTCCTGTGCGGGGAACCACAAAATCTTCGGATTATAGCACGAAATCCAGCACAGATTAAAATATCTTTGGGACGTCTCCCACTGACAGGCAACCTCGGCAGTTCTGAGATGCCGGATTTCTGGATTTGGACGTTTTCCATCCTCGGGGTAAAATAAATCCTGAAAATTTTGCGTTTTTTTTCTTCAAATAAAAATTCGATAAAAAACAACACAAATTTTTCGGATTTTTGGCATTCTGACTTTAATAAATAATCCCCCAAATCTTCTAGAAAATCATTTAAACATTAAATAAACTCAATAGGCTGGTTTTGCCTCCAAAGAGGATTAATTATATCTTAGTTGGGATAAAGTACAAGGTACTGCTTTATTATTACAGAGAAAAAGGTAATCATTTTTATAAAGTTGGATTATTTGGATAAAATGAAGTCTATGGGAGACGGCCTTTCCATAATTCTGAGCTTTTTGGATTATGGGTTTCCGGATAATGGATCTCATACCTGTATATGAAAGGAGAATCTAACCTGTAATGAAAAACCCCCTCCCCTGTGTAGACCCCCCTCCCTCCTCCCCCTCAGCCTACTTCCCCCCTGGGCAAATTTTTTCGGACTTTCAGTGCATGCGCAGTGGTTTTGGAACCAGAAATCTCTACCAACTGAGCATGCGCCGAAAATGCTGGTCTACTTCCAAAAAAGACAGAAGAAAGAAGATGCCTGCCGTGAACTCCTGTGGCCCACATCTGCAGGAGGGGTAAGTAAAAAATTAGGGGCATTTGCCTGGGAGTGGGGGTAGGCGAGGAGGGAGAGGGGTCTACACAGGGGAGGGTTGAATGCTCCACTTGCTTCTGTGGCATTAAATCTGTGGGCTGCCAAGTACTTTGCTATGTCTATATGTAGATTCTAAGGGGCAAATTCACTAAAGCACAAATCGTCTAACGCTAGTGCTTATTCGCCAGCGTGACGTCATTTCGCAACTTCACCAATTTACTAACAGTGTCCCTGGTGAAATTTCTCTAGCGAAGTAGATAGACTAGCACAAATTCGCACCCTTACGCCAGGCGAAGTTGCACGCTGACGAAGGGACGTAACTACGCTAATTCACTAAGACGAACATTATACTGAGCGTTACCTCTTGCGCTAGACTTTACCAGGTTAGACCTGGCGACGTTCAATACAATAGATAGGCGTTTGAAAAAAAACTTGAAACTTCGCATTTTTGAGAATTTGCGTAGTGCTGGCTAAACTACGCCTGGTGAAGTGCGACGAATGTCGGCGAAGCCAATGCTAGCGCATTTTCGCCGCTTAGTGAATTTGCCTTTCAGTTTCTGCATTCTGTTGCTATCAGTGATAAATATTACATTGCTTAGCAGTGCTTGGTGCTAGCTACAACTGACTTCAGTGACACAAAAAAGAAAAAGCTGAAGGCATTTTGAGTTATATACTATGAGCTGCTTTTAAATGCACCCATCTGTATAAATACAATGAGCATTGGTTCAGTGCTTTTTTGCAATATGTTTAGCTGTCCAATTGCTGAAAATACATCCCATATCTGGTCAGTCTTGCAGGCATTTATATTTGATTCATCCACCATTCCAGCACATAATAGAAATTACAAAGGATGGTTTGCACAGCACAAAAGGGAATACAAAGTAGCAACAACAATACATTTTTATTCTTACAGAGCATTTGTTTTTCAGATGGGGCCAGTGACCCACATTTGAAAGCTAGAAAGAATCAGAAGAAAAAGGCAAATCATTAAAAAAAATTATAAATAATGAAGACTAGCTGAAAAGTTGCTTAGAATTGGCCATTCTATATCATGCTAAAAGTTGGAGAATCCAACCCTAACGTTTAATAATCCCTACCCCCATCCCCACCAAGATCCCCCTCCCCCCAGTCAATTTTACCAAGGCAATGCTCCTAATGTTTTACTTACCCTTCGCTGTAGATTCAGGCATCAGAGTTAATGGGCACCATCTCCCACTGATTCGGTTATATTCAGAATGAGACCAGTGATTCGGCAATTTTCGTGAGTTTCACTGCAAGCGTACAGTAGTTGTCGTGAGTCATAAAATTGCTCCAACTGCGCATGTGCCAAGAGAATAAGATGATCTCACTCTACACCGAGGGGTAAGTAAAACGTAAGGGACATTTGCCCGGGGTATCACTGAGGTTGGGGGGAGGAGGGGGGTCTTGATGGGGGTAGGGATTTTTTAACGCTAGTGTTGAATTCTCCTTTAAATGTGAACCACCCATTTATGGGTAAAGCAAAAAGTGTTTTGAATTTTAAATGAAAGAACAGGAAAGGACAGAGTGGAAATGAATAATGCAATAAGATATACATACATAACAATATATCCCAACCATCCTTGCATTATAATGGATGAGGGCATTTTGAAGATGTTATTTGTATACAGCACAAATGTCCTTGGATAATAAAGGAAAAACAAGGTCCAGCTGATTTATTTATATTTATCTTTTTAAGCCCTATCACAAATGGAAGCGTTTATTAAATGAAATTCCTTGTTAGATAAGCTCTCAATACAATAGTTTGCTTTCATTCTACCCAACAGTCTATTGAAGGTGCATATTTTATTTCATTCTTATTCTGTGCATATAAACCTGCCCTGCCATTTGTTTTGGCTTTCATTCTTCTTCTCAGTCTCCATCTCCTTCCCCATGCCTCCTTGTTAGCATTATAATGATGAATAAATTGTTTGTGTGTGTTCTTAAGGATTACTTCTAGAAACAGTAAGTGCTATCATTGATAGTTGTCACCTTGCATTTGGTGGCTGCCATGTGGAGCTGATAAAGGTTCAGCCTGGAACTGTATCCAAAGCAGTCAATTTATTCTCCATGTTTAATGTATTACAGAGAAGTGAATGTGCAGTATCTTTGTGTATAAAGGGTCTGGATTTAACATGGGGGAATTAACCTATTTGCCAGAGTCTTGGATGAGGACAGAGTTGACTAAGACCTAGGAGGCAAAATAAGTGTACAATAAAATAAATTGTAACAAAATACAAATATTGGCCGCCTTGCTTTGCAATGGGCAGGTTCTTTAGATATTAGCAGCCCGAATTGAAATTAGTAGGCAGAAAGGGATCTTCGTCAGGAGTATCCAAAATATTTTTTTTGGATACTCCTGATGAAGATCCCTGTGGGGGATCAAAACGTTGAGCCTATAATAAAGATTTTTTTGCATAAACAAAAAAACCCTGTGAGTGCCGCTATCTCATATCCATATGTATCTATCTTTCTATCTATATATATATACTTTGGGTCTGTTTGCCGCCACAGAGCCTTGAGGCATATGCGCAGTTGATATGGATTACTGACTAGCTCTAACTGCGCATGAACTTGCAGGCTTTTTGTCAGCGTACAGACCCAAAGAGGATCCAAATGGCACAGAGGGACCCCTATGCGTTGCTCTGATTCTAGCGCTCAGGATTCCCAATAGGAGTGCTAACATAGGCAATACACTGTGCAGAGAGGGAAAGCGAGCAGATCAAGGGCAGTTGTGGGGCTGTTATATCTCGGGGGTTTAGTTCTCCTTTAAAATGTTTAGGTCAAACGTCTGTTTTAAGTCATGCGTTATGAGTCATACTCATTGTGACGTTGTTTCTAAAGAGTTAAGATCTGAGCAGAACCAACATAACATTAGCTCCTTGTACTTATACTGTATATGTAGGTGGAAAGTAATACACATAATAATTAGACTATTATCTAAGATGTTTATTTATATTAGGCTTGCATTAGCTGAGAATTTACCTGCACGATATTATTTATGCATAATTATACTTGTTGAAAGAGTAAGTAACACAGAGAAATTTGTCAACATTTCCACGGATATTCATCTGAAATGGCATAAGCCTCAGTTTCAATCTACCGGCAGGATTGGGTTTTGTAACAGTCGGTAATGAGTTTTGGAAAGTGAAAAGTAGGAAGGAAATCTCATCAGGAAATGTTTTAACACTGAAATATGTATTATGTGTCCTTGCAGTGGGGAACCGTCTTGAGTTATTGAGCAGCCTACACAAATAATTTTTCTGCAATCATGAAATTATCCTCTTCATTCATTACAAAATTATCACAGTAGTCAAGCAGCATTATATTAAATGGGCTTTATTCATCTAACAACCCCAGAACGTACATATGTGCATGTTTCAGTCATTTCTACAAGCATTTAAAGGAGCAATTCACTTTGAAATGAACTTCGAGAATGATGTATATTGTGGCATTCTAAAAAAAATGTCTAAACTAATCTTTATTTTATTTTAATGGTTTTTTTTTTAATGGTTTAACTTTTTGTTCCGTGAATATCACCTTGCAATTGAATCTGTTATCTTGTTTTCATCCTACTTACCTTAGCAACCAGGCAGTGGAATGAGTGTAAGTGATTTAAAAAAGAGAAACAAAATAAAAAATATAGAGGGATAACTGTGTTCCACTTTCCAGCAACCCGTATCAATAAGCCGCACTTTGTTTTCAAAAATTTTTTTTATTACTGCTAACATCCTGGTCAGGTCCGGACTGAAAATTAAAATAGGCCCTGGCATTTCATGTACACAGAGGCCCAAACAACCCCCACAGAGGCTCAAACAGCCCCCACCAGCCCACTAAATACTGATTTTCTATGGCACTAGTGATGGGCGAATCTCCCGAGATTCGCTTCGCCGAAAAATTCGCGAATTTCCAGAGAAATTCACGAATCGGCAAAAAATTCACGAAACGAGTCGCAGGACGCTTTTGACGTGCATCGCGTCGTTTCCGACGTGCATCACGTCATTTTCGACGCGCGTCGCGTCGTTTTCGGCGCATTGCGTCAAAAACGACTCGTTTTTTCGGCTAATTTTCGCCAAGCGAAATTTCGCTGTTGATTCGCGAATTTATTCGCCAGCGGCGAATCACGGGAATTCGCCGCGAATTCGCCCCTGGCGAATAAATTCGCCCATCACTATATGGCACCTTATAGCAGCCCATCTGGCATTTGCCAGAACCCACAGATTGCCAGTCCGGGTCTGATCCTGGTTGGAGATACTGAGCTAGAGTAAAATTTGCTTGTAATACTAAATCACTTGTTTTCAGATCCTGTTTTATTCTTCAAAAATGTCAGCTGTTTAGCCAGATACAGTAACTGGAGCAAGCGTTAGGGCAAATCTCCCTGGCAGTACTTATTGTCATTGTGCGACTTGCTGACAATGGGCAGTTCTACAGAAAAAGCAGAGAGAGGCCAATGCTTGATAGTTTTGTTCAGCCTGGAAGATAGTAATTATGTATGCATTTAGTGATTTATTTTAATGTTATAGGGCCATCCAAAGGTTACATTTTTGACAAGTACATTGGAAAACTCACCATCTGTGTTGGTCATAAATATATGTAAAACTATTCATATCTGGGTTCTCCAGGGGTCAGGGACTCTTTTAATTTTTATAACTGCTGTATAATAACGCTTTGAGAAAATATATTTTCTTTGTCCTATGTATGGAATCTCTTCAAAGAATTTATGATACAGTTGGAAGACCTAGAGGCTGCTGGGGAGCCTAAGGGTCAGATATACGAAGGTTTGAATTTAGTTTTTTTTTTGCAGCCTTTCAAAATGATTGTGAATTATAATATTTAAGTTTTCTGAACTTCAGATAAAGAAAGTTCAGCAGCTGAAACCTCAGTGAGAGGTGTATTTTCAAGATTCAAACTATTTTATTTGCAATTTCACAATTTTTCCAATTGGAGATTCCCCCCCGACTGTAAATTAGCAATAGAAAAAACTCATTCAAGTTTGACATTTTTCAGAATTAGAAAAAGATTGAAAAAAAATTGTATATCGCTGTTCTGCCTTTAAAGCAGGCCTTGAGAAGAATATTGAGCCATATGCAATTCCTGTGCAATTTCTGTGCAATCCAGATGATCTTGCCCAAAGTTTTGGGTGCTCAGGGACAGGGCTGCCATCAGGGGGGCACAGGGGGTACTGCTCTACCGGGCCTCCCTTGGCAGCGGCTAAGCTGTGCCTCCTCACCTCTTCTGAAGTCCCAAACAGTCTAACAGTCTAACAGTGGAGACTTGAAGCGGTGAAAAGACCCAAAGGCCTGAAGCTGCAAAAGGGCCATTATCTATTTCTAACAAATAGTGGAGCTGCCTAAATCCAGAGCAATCATTAGGGGCTACAAATAGGAGCAACTGGAAGGAAGGAACAGGTAGGAAGACTGCAGGAGCAAGATGGAGTCGACCAACCTGCAGCCTTTTAGTAACTTCTAAAACCCTGATTTAAAGGCTGCTGTGGTCTAAATTGGTCATAGCGAAAATTTGGAAATAATTTCCATTATATTGCTATAGGAACCATCTCTTTTGCATAACATATTGGTATTGTGGATCAGGCAAAGCTCCCATTGGGGCGGCTACAGTTCCAAGTCACCTGTAATTAGTGGTGCTAATGTCTCAATTATTATGCCTCTGACAGCTATTCCACGTTTGCTTGAGAGAGTATTTTATTTACAGGCACTCAGAGGATGCAACTTTCCAGATATGGCTATAAAACTGCTCCCAGCATTCTTTTAAAACATTGGTAAATAACAAAAAAAACCCTGTCTATGCTATAATTCTATAACCCAGGGATCCCCAACCTTTTGAACCTGTGAGCAACATTCAGAAGTAAAAGGAGTTGGGGAGCAACACAAGCATGAAATGTTCTTGGGGTGCAAAATTAGTGCTGTGATTGGCCATTTGGTAGCCCTTATGTAGACTGGCAGTGTACAGGAGGCTCTGTTTGGCAGTACACTTGGGTTTTATGCAACTAAAACTTGCCTCTAAGCCAGTAATTCAAAAATAAGCTCCTGCTTTGAGGCCACTGGGAGCAACATCCAACGGGTTGGAGAGCAACAACATGTTGCTCACGAGCTACTGGTTGGGGATCACTGCTACAACCTATGATATGCTTTTCAGATATAGTGTGAATGCCCCCAATTATCTTGGGGGCATTCACCTTTATTTATTCACCTGAATAGGTGAATAGGCTGAGAGTCTGTTCAGAATGGGGAATGATCTGAGCACAACTGTTTCAGATCCATATTTGTAATTCCTAAGGCTTTTCCTTTCTTTTTCTGGTGCACCTTGTCACACTAATTGAACATGAGCAGGAAAGAACAAATCTCAATAAAATGTAAGCCTTAGTGTTATCCAAGAACACAGCCAAAAACGAGAGTTTCTTCTAATATTTAATTATCCCACCCCATTCACAAAGAGTTTCCTTGGATTAAAGAACAGAAACAGCTGGCAGTTTAGGGCACAAATGCAAGAAGCGGTTTAGCAAATTGACTCTAAACATAGGGCTGAAAGCTATGACTAATTACATTTCAATTACTGTGCGTGCAATGGAAAATTACTTCTGCAGTAGATGAAGTTCTAAAAAAAAAATGTTATTTTAACAGTGTCTGGTTGATAATCTGTCAGATTCTGCTTTGCAGTCTATGCTTGCTGTGTGCAGTGAAGTCACCTGATATATATTCTTGTTGCTGAATCTGATGGACATTATCAAGCACTTAAGTAAACAGCTTCCATGTAGCTCTTGTTTCTTGTAATACAGTAAAATCACTACTTTAGATTTATTCAATTATCCATACAAATTACATGCTGAATTTGGAGTTCACTGAAGTAACCCAATGCAGTGCAATACATTGGTTCTAAAGCTTTCCTTGACTCTGAGGTGCATCATTAAAGGGGAGAGACCACAGGAGGACAACCTTTTGCCCAATATATTGCAATGTATAGGATCCATTATCTGGAAACCCGCTATCCGAAAACTCCAAATTATGTGAAGGTCATATTCTGTTTTTGATTAAATAATTCAACATTTTCTATGTAATAATAAAGCAATACCTTGTATTTGATCCCAAGTAAAATATCATGAATCCTTATTGGAGGCAAAATGTTTGATGTTTTTACTTGTGTTTGGTGTGATGTGGGAACCCTGGAGTTATACTTGGAAAAAGGTGTTCGTTCCAGGGTTACCATGCATCAATAGGAGCCACTGTGTGAAATTACAGGAGGTTAGGAGCACACATTGTGACAAGCACCTTTAATGAATAGGATTTACTATGCTGTTTACTATTAGAATTTGTCATGAATTGCTACTAGTAAAAAATATGCTATTTTCACTTTTTGACAAATACACCCCATAATCTTCTTAGTCCTGGTACAAGGACACCCCTTTAACAGCTTATACTCTGGTGCCTTTGATGGAGAGCTCCTCTTTGTAGGGTAGACAATATTGATAGTTATTTCTTTTTAAAAAGGATAAATAGAAAGGGGAGGGAATATGTATAAATGAGTCAAGAATCAAGGTTGATGAACGACCTGTAGATTTGAAGACCAAACAGAATATTATGGACTGATTTCCTAAAACTCAAATCTATCTACAAAGTCAACCTAACTCCCTTTCTTGAATTTCATTTCATTTTCATTTAGAGAGTCAATTCGTATTGTACGATTGATGCTCAGAAAACGGAGTTTCCGCTGTGAAAACTCAACTTTTAATGGCTTCTTGGACGAAAATCGATAATCCATATACAGGTATGAGATCTGTTATCCAGGAAGACCATCTCCTATAGACTCAATTTTAATCAAATAATTCTTTTTTTAAAAAATGATTTCCATTTGCCTGTAATAAAGACAGTACCTTGTACTTGTCCTTACTGGAGGCAAAACAATCCTATTGGGTTTATTTTTTAGTAGACAAGCTATAAGGATCCGAATTATACAATGGCCCATTATACAATGACCCCTGGAAAACCCCAGGTCCCAAGGATATATATACTGTAGGTATATAGTCCTGAAAAAGAAAGATAGGCAATTAAAATTAACCCTTTAACAGCTTTTGTCAGTTGCAGGCTGGGAATGGGAAAAATAATGCAAAAAAATAACATACTAAAAGTTCTATAGTGAACATTCCCTTTAATAAAGAGAAATATAGGCTTGTATAACAGATAGAAAAGTATGCAATTAGGTGAGATCTTTGGCATACAGGATTTTAAAGGGGTTGTTCACCTTTGAATTAACTTTTTGTATGATGTACAGAGTGATATTCTGAGACAATTTCCAATTAGTTTTCATTTTTTATTATTTGTGGTTTTTGAGTTTTTTAGCTTATTATTCAGCAGCTCTCTAGTTTACAGTGTCAGCAATTTGGTTTCTAGGGTACAAATGACCCTAGCAACCCTGCATTGATATGAATAAGAGACTGGAATATGAATAGGAGACTGGACTGAATAGAATGATAAGTAATAAAACGTGGCAATAACAATACATTTGTAGCCTTACAGAGCATTTGTTTTTAGATGGGGTCAGTGACCCCCATTTGAAAGCTGCAAAGAAACAGAAGAAAATTGCAAATCATTAAAAAAACTATGAAAAATAAACAATGAAGACCAAATGAAAAGTTTCTTATTCCTTTTCTACAGGGGTGAAAGAGATATGCGAATGGTGCGTTTACAGAAAGGAAACAATCAAATTCACTATGGAAGTTGGCCACAATAAAGTTAACTATCCACCAGGGGTCACTAAAGGCCTCTCAAAAACGCATCTTAAAAGATTTAGGCGTATTACATCAAATGATGGTGTATTAGATAAGCAGTCTGACATCATGATAGAGAAATTTCACACAAAGAAAGTTCAGAAGGAACTGATAAAAGCAACATTACATATAAAATAAAAGGATTAACAGGATTTTCACCAACCTAAGACTAACAGAGAGAGACAGGAGCAAGGTATTCCCTGTGTCACAACATCTTTCTATTAAAGAGAATTGTATAACATTTCTGGCCAAATTTGCACATATTGTGCCTCTTGTATACTCAGAATTATGTAACTAATGTTAACATAGTTGTGTTTCATTGTGTTTCATTATATTGTGATAATTCTGTTTATCTTGGACTTACTAAAAGACTACTACTTAGACTACTAAAAGACTTTAAAGTGGACCCGTCACCCAGACACAAAAATCTGTATAATAAAAGTCTTTTTCAAATTAAACATGAAATCCAATTTCAAATTTTTATTAAAGCATTCATAGCTTTTTTAAGCTCATTTAAAAATCTCAGCTGTCAATCAAATATTGTCTGCCACTCCTCTATGCCTTAGGCATATAATTACTTTCACTTTCCATTCAGCACTTCCTAGATGTCACTGCTCCCCACACATTCCCCCAGTTCTCTTAATCATTTAATTGTGTAGCCAGGACATGGGGATAGACATCGGGTCCCCCATTCTGGTGCACAAACAAAATTCTGAGATGATACAAGTCTTGCCTTAATAACAGTGTCCACAAAATGGCTCCTGCCTGCTTGCTATAATTATGAATTCCCAGATTGAAGAAAACAAGAATAAAATAATTTATATAGTGTAATTAATGTTCATTCTGCTTGATTAATGTGATAAAATAGGATTTTGAATATTTTTTTGGGGTGACGGGTCCATTTAAATATGGACAATGCACCACATTGGCATGTCCTCTGTTACTCTATAAGGGGAGGGATATTGGGATACTTGGTTAAGGTCAAATAGCCGACACTAGAACCTAACGAAGGGTTTTTTTACCCCCCCCAAAATGTTTTTTTTTTTTAATGACACCAAATAAACCAGCAGCAGTTAGTGAGTGTTTGTGCTTCATTGCAGTTATTTACTATATTCCATGTGACATGACCCTGAGTGTAGAAGCAACACCACCACCAGAGAATTCATTGCACTTTTCAGTGTGGGGTGAACTCCCAATTCACAGTCACAGGGGGCATGACCACATGCAAAATGGAAAATAAATGGAAGGGAAGCTGCTTCAAATTGGGTTAATTTTCTACCTACAGTTTGTCACAGACTGTGTTGCAAATTAAGGGGCTGATTTACTAAGGGTCGAATTAAATTTCGGATTTCAAAAATTCTGATTTTGAATTCATTTTGGGCTACTTGGACTATAGAATAGTTCGCAATTCGATTTGAATTGGAAAAATTCGAATATTCGAATTTTGAAGTACTGGCCCTTTAAAAATCCTTCAAATCTGACTATTCCCCAGCTTAAAGCTGCAGAATTGCCATTTTAGTCTATGTGGGACCTCACAGAGGTCCTGAAAAGTTCTGAGAAATCTAAGGATTTTGGTGAAAATCATTTGTTCGATCGAATCGAACTACTTTCATTTGATCTAATACAGGCGTTTTTTGATAGAAAACTGACATATTCGATCGAAAATGACCCCCCAAAATATTTGAGGGTCGAATTTCGAAGTATTTTGCACTCTGAAATTCGACCCTTAGTAAATCAGCCACTAAAAGTAGGTCACTTCATATGCAAAAACATAAGCATTTTATTTTGTCCAAGTTTTAAAACTTTACTCAATGGGGTAAATTTACTATTATTCGCCCAAAATCCTATGAATCTATTCGAAATTTGAATGCTTATCGAATAGTTTAGGCTATTATTTTGCTCGATATACGATTCGATTTCTCAATGAATTTGTGCGATCGGATGCCAATTGTTCGATTTCACAATAAAATCGTTAAATTTCCTTAGAGTCTCCAAAAAAATTTGAACGATCGAACGCTTCGATCGTACGAATGGTATTTGAGCAGGACTTAGCCAAAGAAGCCTATGGGGGGGGGGGGGTTCCCATAGGCTTATATTGCAATTCGGTAGGTTCAATCTGGCGAAGTAGGCATTCGATCATTCGATCTATTCGATATTTCGTTAATCGATGATCGAAGAGGCCAAATTTGAATATTCGAATATCCGAAAAAATCGTACGATCATAATTCGATCATATTCGATCGAACTACGATCCATTCACGTGAATTTTGGAAATTTGTATAACCACCGTCAGAATTAAAATGTGAGTTTCAGAAATGGCTATGTTTATTGATTAACTGTTATTAATGCAGTTTTCTGCAATTTCCTGCAGGGATTCTTTGTGGTAGTTTGACTAATCAGAAGCAGCCAAAATGATATTGATAATATATCTGTTAATAATAATAATGATGATGATGATGAAATGCAGGTGGAGAAAATGCAAATCTGTTCCCTGTTAAACAAGCAGATATCTCATCAGAGAAAACGCTTCCTAAGCAAGTCTTACTTTGATGTTCTAGTGGCAGTGGTGCACCATGGGACAGCTAAAGCTCTCTTTGGGCCTGTGTACTAAAATTAGAATTTAAATATTTTTCCACAAAACAAATTTTTTGTCTTTTTTAAATTTCGCTGAAACTAAACATTTTAGATTTATGAAGTGTAAAAAAACACAGAAAACTGTACTAGAAAACTTAGGCAATTAAAAGTAGTTAAGGTCATATATAAGGACCTTTTTTTTAAGCCATTCAGACTTTTAGAAGTTTTCTGATTTTTTTTAACTTTTAGCGGTTTTTTTTTCTTGTATCATTCTTGCTTTATTTTCGGATCTTTTCAGAAATTATATGGCATTATTGATTTTAGAGAAAATTTGTTTATTAATGGTTTCAAAAGCCACTAAAACCACTAAAATGAGAATGTTGATAAATGGGCCTCCCTGTGAAAGTCAGATTTATCAGCAAAATGAAAGACCAGTAGCATTTTAAAGTAGAATTTAATTTTTTTTCCACAAAACAAATTTTTTGTCTTTTTTAAATTTCGCTGAAACTAAATATTTTAGATTTATTAAGTGTAAAAAAACACAGAAAACTGTACCAGAAAACTTAGGCAATTAAAAGTAGTTAAGGTCATATATAAGGACCTTTTTTTTAAGCCATTCAGACTTTTAGAAGTTTTCTGATATTTTTTTTTAACTTTTAGCGGTTTTTTTTTTCTTGTATCGTTCTTGCTTTATTTTCGGATCTTTTCAGAAATTATATGGCAGTATTGATTTTAGAGAAAATTTGTTTATTAATGGTTTCAAAAGCCACTAAAACCACTAAAATGAGAATGTTGATAAATGGGCCTCCCTGTGAAAGTCAGATTTATCAGCAAAATGAAAGACCAGTAGCATCATTATAGTTGGTGGCAAAATTTGGGTTTGATGCATGCAAACTCTCACATCAGATAACCGGGGATTTATGTGTCATGTGCCTTTACTAAGGAAAGTTAATAACTTTTTTGAAAATAATTTGAAATGGAATTTGAGATGCTGTAACCACTACAGGGTATAACCAACATTTTTCATCAGTTTCTAGGCAGGGACTTCTTGCCGAATTTGTATTTTCTAACTGCAGCTGAAGCCCTCTGTTCCTTTGAGATGCACATTTCCTTAGGATATGAAAGGGCTGTGATTGAAGGGACTAATTAAAAAGACTAAGTTCAGTAACTGCAAAGAGTCTTGGGATGTATAATACACCAGAGCATGTATCATTAAAATAAAATGTCATTTGGGGTTGTTGCTTAATTAATGAGAAAGTAAAAAGAAGAGTAGAAAGAAGAGCATCATTTGTGAAATTTTAATCAGACATACAAAATACTTTTGCTGACATTCTATAAACAAACTATGTGGGTACAGAGTTCAGAAGGCCTAATACTGTATATAATCACCAATTGCATTAATGCAAATCAAGTAGTTGCAACAAAAGGTTTGTTAATATAATTGTGTAGTTCTTTTAGGTTTTTTTAACTAGTTTCTAGTTTTCTTTATGTCTTCTGCCCAGTATATTTGTTATTTCTCCTAAGACCCTTTTACTTGCAAATACAGGATCTCTGCACCCACTGAGAACTGGATTTGATTAAGTGCAGTCCAACATTTTGCATTGTGTATTATAATACATGTTAGTGGGGCTCAATTATGTTAAAACTTTACAAAGCTGTACAGTTCGCTCCCGGTATCCCGCCGTGCCAGTCCGACACTGGCTCTGATCATGTAGTCTGCTTCTCTGCTTGCATTGAAGAGCTAATTCACATTGCTTTGATAGGGCTTCACAGTGGTTCATAGAAAGACTAAATATTTTTACTATAGTCCCCACAATAATAATTTGTACTCTGGTCCCTGCACAATAATTATTTTTACGCCATTCCCTTGCACAATAATTATTTATACTATGATCCCTGTACAATAGTTTTGTTCACCCAGTCCTTGAGAAAAGGGTTATTTTCTTCTTGGGTGTTTATATAGAAATGCCTTTCTTTGGAAACATGCCTTGATTTTTGTAAACTTCTTCTAACACCATGGGGGAAATGTAATAAGATTCACAAAGTACAAAACTTTGCTAATAAAAATGTGCATGTCACAATGTAATATTCTTCGTTAGGCTTTTATTGCATTGCATATCTTTTTTTTTTTCTATTTATTCTTTTTCTTGTGTTATTATTTTTTAATAAAATGTTTATTTATTTATTTTTCCAAGCAAACATCAAACAAATTGCTCTCAAGGGACCATGACATTAATCAAAGAAAATATCAACAAGTGGTTTTCCAAAAGTACATAAAATATGAACTGAAGATACGTATGCATGTAGTCAAGATTTACTTTTCATTGGTACTTGCTAATCATACTTACAATACCCTATCGTGATATATGTAAGCTTTCAATAAGTCTTTTGCCTGTTTTCATTCTGTATATTATATGTCCCCATATAGTCCATCTTATGTTTCTGGTATTAATTTGTCACGAACGCCGCCCAGAGCCTTACCAGGAGCTCCAGGTGGCGTGTCCTTCGGCGTCGCTCCAAAAATAGCACGCACCCAGTGCTGCCACGTGGGTAGCAGTGCTGGCGTGGTGACATCACTGCACCACGCCAGCTGCACTGCACCACGCCCACTGCGCTGTGATGTCACGGCGCACATTTTGGTGCCAAAATCAAGTATAAAAAGATGCCAGAGATCTGGGTTCAATGCCCAAATATAGGTTTTGTTGTTATACATTCCCGAGTGCTCAATTTTTCTTCTGCTATTGATTCCTGGAATTTGACCCTTGCCTGGACTTGACCTTGATATTTGCCTGAACCCTGCCTGTACCTTGTTTCTGGACTTTAACTCTTCAGCTTCCTCCTTGGTCCTGACTTCTCCCCGCTGGGAGCTGCTAGGCCCCCTGACATTATCATGTACATTGCGCATATTTTTTCAGAAAAAACTATTTGCGATTGAGAAATGTTATTTAATACACTGCGTACTATTGTAAACTATTAAATTCACAATCGCTATCCTACTGTCACACGAGGGACAAACATTTTCACTTTGTGAACATTTATTCGCATTGTGAACAAATTGGGAACAGTTTTTGCATTAGTGACCTACATTCCGCCTCCGCACCGTGGAAGACGAACAACTTGAGGGCTGATATAGAAACTGGATGAGCTGATTGGACCATACACACCCCTAATAACATGGTTCTCAAACTGTGGTAGAGTCCGGCAGCGGGTCATGTACCCTCAGGTTACCCGCAAAATCTTGCGGTACCCTGCAGGTTGCATTTTCAAGTTCCGGGAGCGGGTATAGAAGCGGGTCGGTGGTTCTGCGGGGGTAGTGATTTTTACTCCTTTTTTCTGAGCACGTCTACTACCATTGATGTCACTTCCGGTTTACAATGACAGCACTTCCTGTTTTATTCCTTTTTTTTCCTGATCATGGCTATTTCCGATGATGTCACTTCCGGTTTACAATTAACATTTCCTGATTCTTGCTGGTCAGCGGGTCTGGTTTGCAGGTTTTGGGTACGGGTCCCAAAAAATGGACCCACGCAGGACTCTATACTGTGGGACTAAGGTGTGAGTCAAATGTGCCCAGTCTTAGTAATCAAAGATATCACTGGAGCTACATTCTTTTCTGATCATGTTCTCATTTTACTTCAGCTTTAAGTGTTAAGGATGCTCAAAGCATTAACCACAAAGAATGACCTGCATTAGAGACAAACAATATAGATAAATAAGGGTGTTCCCTGCACAGTCAGGGGAACACTGCACAATTCTAATGATCAAATACAACAGCAGGAGAGTAGTGCTTTCTCCTGTATCTATTTATTCAGTATTGTATAGTTCTTCCCTATAGCATTACTGAATAGCTGACCACTTTGTGACCTAGCCATTTCCAATAATAGTGTTCAATATTTTTAGTAATGACTCTGTAATTGAGTGTATTTGCTATGTAACTAAAACTCATGCAACACATTGTCTTTTTGGGCTTTCACTGCTAGAAAGCATGGTTGGTTATATGTGATGCAAATTTCCTCTGATTGGGTACCAATGGTTCCAAAATAGACACAGACATTTATGGAGATGATAGTCATACTCCACCAAAAGTCAATGGGGACAATACAGCAGCAACAGTTATGTGACACATTCTACTATTGTAGGACACTAGTGATGGGCGAATCTACCCAGTTTTGCTTCGCCGAAAAATTTGCGAATTTCCAGCGAAATTTGCGAATTGGTGAAAAAATTTGTGAAACGAGTCACGGCACGTTTTTTATGTGTGTCGCGTCGTTTTCGACGCGCATCACGTCAAAAATGACACACGACTCATTTTTTTACGCGGATTTTCGCTGGCGTTTCGCAAATTTATTCGCCAGTGAAGAATCGTGGGAATTCGCCAAGAATTCGCCCATCACTATAGGACAGTCCCTTAAATAGAGTAGAAGGGATCAATAACTTTGATTATTAGGCACCTAGTGTACTCACCCTACACACATTCCATATTGAGTTTTAGCTGGATTGGCTGTTTTCTGCAACTACAGCAACTTATGATTGAAGCAAACAATTGAAACTAACATTAGCTGGTCCTCGCTCTAAACAACAACATTATTGAAATGCTACAGTTGTGGGATCCATTATCCGGAAACCCACTATCCATAGGTGCCAAATTATGAAATTGCTGTCTCCCAAGACTCAATTTTATCCAAATAATCCTAATATTTAAAAATAATTAGCTTTTTCTCTTTTATAATATACAGTATCTTGTACTTGATCCAAACTAAGATATAATGAATCCTTATTGGAAGCAAAAGCAGCCTATTGGGTTTAATTAATGTTTACATGATTTTCTAGTAGACTTAAGGTATGAAGAGCCACTTCTGGAAAACCCCAGGTCCTGAGCATTCTGGAGAACAGGTCCCACACTTGTTCAAGCTCTTTATACTTTCAACCTTCTCTGGCATTTGACTTTGTTCTAAAAAAATTTCTCTTGCATTTAAGTAAACAGTTTTCCTCTTCCCAGATGTGGAGGGTTACAAACTTGTTTTGTCTAACTAGATCCTTCTAAACCAGGGATCCCCAACCTTTTCAACCAGTGAGCAATACTCAGAAGTAAAAGGAGTTGGGGAGCAACACTAGCATGAAAAATGTTCTTGGAGTGCCAAATAAGTGCTGTGATTGGCCATTTGGTAGCCCATATGTGGATTGTCAATCTACATTGAGGCTGTGTGTGGCACTGCACCTGGTTTTTATATAACCAAAAGTTGCCTCCAAGCCTGGAATTCAAAAATAAGCTCCTGCTTTTAGGCCACTGGGAGCAACATCCAATGGGTTGGAGAGAAACATGTTGCTCGCAAGCTACTGGTTGAGGATCACTGTTCTAAACTATAGTCTTATTTTTTCAGTAAAACATTGCAAAGTCAGTAAAGAAATTACAATCACATTAAGAGGACAAGTATCATAACAAGGCAAGCAATTTAAATTATATGTTTAATTCAATTAATGTGATTAATCCAATGAGTTAAATATTTTTAGTGCTGGATGAACCCCATTCAACATAAATTTAATTTGATTGTATCCATGCACTTAACTTGATTTGCTTGATATATACAAATTATAACCATTATGTACAGTATATGCAGCCTGTTTCAATATATTGCATTTTAGGAAAACATTTAATTAAGACTAGAGGTAAATAAAACATTATAGAGAATAGTTAAGAAAACATTATAGGGTTCTGAGAAACCAAAGTGTTGTGTTTATACAAATGGGCTGCAGGTGGCACTGTGCATACATAGGACTTTCTGTACAACTT